>JAQSUU010000650.1:6273750-7010625 GCA_038087645.1 Saccharum hybrid cultivar R570 | reverse complement strand
GAATCTCAAAACAAAATCAACGACCCAGAATCTGACAGATAAATAATAACAAAATCTGTTGACATATATATAGCAAAATTCATTATGTAATAGTCAGGTGCCGTTGTGCCCTCTATTCTATTAATCTTATAGCTTGCACATCACCTGGTCGTCGATCGCTGCACGATGGATGTACACCATCAGCAGAAGAGTACTCCACAGGCATCATCTGGTGCAGGGGCGGATCCAGCGGTGGGGCGGGCGGGGCTCAAACCCCCCCTACCACTGCCGTGACAATGAATCCTCTCCTAATTTTTATTGGCACGAAAGAGATGGAGGAGAAGCTTTAGAGGTTGAAGATTAGTTGAGCCCCCTCTTCTATGAGTTCCTAGATCCGCCACTGATTTGGCGAGATATCCACCATTACCATTACACTGGCATACAAGGGTCCACGACGACGGGCGTTCAGAATCCGGCGGCGAGGCTTCACCTTCGAGGGAAGCCCGAGCCTACTCATCATCAACCGCCACGGCGTCCGGTCCGTCGCACACCGCCGCTACATCCGCAAGACGAGCTACCACCGCTTCCGCGACGTCAACAAGGAGCTCCAATCCATAATAAAAGACTACAAGAAGCTGGTACGCAGGGTCAAGATAAACCAGTGGGCACAGTTCAAGCAAGAGGAGGAGCTGAGGTCCCTGCGCTGCAAGCTGGCCGACTTCTACTGGGCCGTCATGCCGGATGAGGTGAAGGCGAGGATCGTGCTCTTCTACCGTTACCGGCGGCAGCGGCAGCACCAGGGCCGCCTAAATTGTTTCACTGCTGCCGTGGTGCTCGTGGCTTTCGAAGGGTTTGTGCTGCTCAGTCTGGTGCTCATTGGATGCTTCAGCTTAAGGGTTAGGCTGTTCCAGGGCTTGAGTTACCTTGCTCTGGTGTTCATGGTAGATCAGGCTGGCGTGGAATATGGTCTCTGATGCTCTGTTTCTCTATAGTCTACAAAATCGCTTTGGGTGCCAATGATCGATGTTATCTGCACCCTTTTTGACAATATATATGCTAGGTTAGTTATTCTATGTTCTTATTCAATCTCTATCTGCGCTGTTCACTACTACAAGAACGATTCCAGGAGATAGGGTCTTTTGATTAACATAGGTGGGCATAGAATGCTCTTGTTTACCAAAATACTGAGTGATTTATGGAGGTGGTCAGGCCATTTATGAAGATACCACAAAAACACAGGTGTTTTGCAAGTGTTTCAGGAGTATGTTGCAAGTGTTTCAGCTATTCTGGTATATGTTGCATGTGTTTCATCTGGATGTTGCAAAAGTAGATTAGAATGTTGCACGTTGTGCTATGGCTATACACTTTGAAAGCATCTAGGCCCCGGTGTTGTTTCGGCAATTAATGACAACACATAATTACCATGACTAACGTGTGTTTTGCAGAAACATCGGTAAGTTAGGTCATGGAGATGATAACTGCTTTGAGCAATATGGCAGTCATGTCCTTTGATGGAAATCGTTTCGGTTTTCAAAGGATCAACGATAAGATTAAGGACGGTTAGTTCCGGATGTCAAGGTGTTGAGATACATTTGGAATAGTCGTTAGGATCTTTGTTTCTTCCTTTGACCGTACTATGAAGAGGGGCATGAGCGAGATTGGTGTTTCGAAATTTCTGGTCAAATCAGGATTACAATAAAGCACGAATTAGATTGGCCAATAATCGATGACATGTGCCAAACACTACATCTTCTAATAAGATATATAACTCACTTGATTGGGAAAATCAGGAGCATATATATATATTATTGTGGTGCATATATGTGATCTTCTAATATATAGAGCCAGGCACCGCTTTTAGGTTTTTTCTGCCATATTAGTATAGAGCCAGGCATCTGCTAATATAGACAGCAGGGACATGCAAGGTCATGTAATGTCTCAACTACTGGGTATCAAGTATTGACATACACCGTTGCGATATTAGTTGGAGCTCTCTACAGCTGTCTCTTGTGTACAGCTGGACTTAAATGAAAAACATCCGCAAGTCAGAAATCTCCCCTGGAATTCCTCAATATGTCCACCTCTTTACTAGATTTTATCCATCTGTGTATACCACTACCGGAAACTACTAATTTGCCTAGTGCAAAAAGGTTTGCCGATTGTAATATGTCGGGCACTCGGCAAAGAGTTGATTTGCCGAGTGCCGCACTCGGCAAAGAACGACACTAGGCAAAGGCAGCCTTTGCCGAGTGTCAAACACTCGGCAAAATTGGGCACTAGGCAAACTGGTGGTTTGCCTAGTGTCTGACACTCGGCAAACTTTTACACTCGGCAAACCTGCATTTTGCCTAGTGCCGGACACTCGGCAAAAGTTTGACACTCGGTAAACACTAACAGCAGCTGACAAGCATGAACTGTCGTTTGAGTTTGCCGAGTGTCACACGGCCGACACTCGGCAAACATATGCTTTGCCTAGTGTCAAGGGTTTGACATTCGGCAAAAACACCCTTTGCCGAGTGTCACACCTTGGCACTAGGCAAACTAATTTTTTATTTTTTTGATTTTAACCTCCCAAATTTTTCTGTAGTCCTCCTATAGTATCTTGAACTACATGTTCAAATTTGATACATTTCTCGGATTTTTTGCTATATTTCTTTAATTTATTTCATTTAATTGATTTTTTTTTGATAAAACAAATTTGAACTGCAGGTGGATCGGATAATGAAATTTAATGTATGGAAAAATGATATTCATGTTATTGAGTCGATAGTGAGGCCGTATCCAGGAACAGACTAGAAATTTCGTACATCTTGTTCACGAAACATGAGTACGAACTTGTGGGCGAGTTGGTTTTAAATTCAATAAAAAGTAAACAAAGTCCGAAAATCATGAAACTTAACAAGATGTCGTGATATTGTATGTGGAGGTTGTAATAAAAATTTGAGAAGGTTTCGCGCAAGTTGTCACGACATTGCTTACAAACCAAGACATCTCCACATGCCATGACAAACTTGCGTGAAACCATCTCAAATTTTTATCACAAACTCCACATACGATATCACGACATCTTGTCAAGTTTCATGATTTTTGGACTTCGTTTGTTTTTTATAGAATTTAAAACCAACTCGCTCACAAGTTCGTGGTCATGTTTCGTAAACAAGAAGTACGAAATTTCTGGTCTGTTCTTGAATACGGCCTCACTTTAGACTCAATAACATGAATATCATTTTTCCATACATTAAATTTCATTATTCGATCCACCTGCAGTTCAAATTTACTTTATGCAAAAATATTCAATTAAATGAAATAAATTAAAAAAATATAGCAAAAAATCTAAATAATGTGCCAAATTTAAACATGTAGTTCAAGGTACTGTAGGAGGACTATAGAAAAATTTGGGAGGTCAAAATCAAAAAATAAAAAATTAGTTTGCCTAGTGCCAAGGGTTTGACACTCGGCCCATATGTTTGCCGAGTGTCGGCCGTGTGACACTCGGCAAACTCAAACGGCAGTTCGTGCCCATTAGTTGTTGTCTCGTAAGATTGTTTGGCGCGTAATATTTTTCAGCTGCCGCGCAAGATTTTCAGTTGGCTCACATAATAGCCGTGCATACTACAATCCTAACCCCATAAAAAACAAATAAAAACAAATCCCCAACCCTACCTCCATGAGTCCACCCAGCATACTGAAGCAGTCTCCAAAACTCCGTCCCTGCTCTCGGTCTCCTCCCTTTCCCTCCGGCAGCCGCACTCCCTTTCCCTCCGGCCGCCACATATTCCGCATCCCCCGTGAGGCCATTCACCATGGAGCTAGTTCGTTTATCCCTCTCCAAAGATCCATGGGGCTGCAGTACCAGCCACCACTTCCTCCATCTGGATCTGGAGGCGCCGCCTCTAGCGCCCTCTACTGAGCTAAAGCCGCTGCGGAGGCCCCCGGCGGCGGCCGCCGCTGACGCGAAGGCGGCCAAGGTAGTGGAGGACAGCACAACGCCTCTGCGACAACCATCTGCATCTCGTATTGAACTACAGCTTCCAGGTTCTGTGGTAAGTCTCTATTCCTCCTAACCCTCATCTTGACCAATCCCTTTTCCACAAAACTAGATGTATGTTGTGGTAGATTTGATTTTTCTACAGGGAGATTTGTTGTTTCTTAAAATAAAAAAACTCGATCTATGCTGTGATATGGAAAGCCAGGTGCTGGCCTATGTATTTTCTTGAAATACTCCCATGTGTTGAGAATGAGGGGCGCACCAACCCTGTAACAACCCTGTATGCGTGGGTGTAGAATTTTGTCTCGATTTTTCACTAGATTAGTTTATTAGACCTTGTCCTTGCAGATCTGCTCGAAATTGAATCTGAAGTACTTAGATGCTAGGCCATAATTCTATTTTGATCGAATACAACATGCTTGTAATTTCTAATCTAAGACAAGTTATAATAGTATTTTTTGACTGGTTGATTCCTATGTTCACATATATTTTTAACCAAATTAAGCCTAGGATTGATTACTTTCTATACTATGAAGGTATGTACTGCCTGTCTTGTTTGGTAGGTAGGTCTAGCATGACTTGGTTCAGTAGCAAAATCATCATAATTCCTTTTATTTATGGTGCATGCTGAGGTTGCTATCTATGAATTTGTCTATATGATACATGATGCGATGTGTGTTACTGTGTTTCTTATAGTAGAAGCTTGAAGGATATGAATGTGTGATCCATGGATTTTTATCCCCCTATTGCACATATATCTTTCTATCTGATTTCTCCTCATGATGATTTTGCAGGTACCTTGCTGAGTTCAAGTCAGGTGCAGAGATGATGGATTCCTGCGGAGAGTACCATGAATGCTTACAAAGTTGCTCAGGTATTGATCTTTGTGTATGGCCTTATATTTTCAATGTAATGATTTTTTTATTTTCAAAGGAGGATACAATCTTCTCTGTACCAATTTCTAAGTGATCAATTTTAGTATGGTAGTGTTGTCCAAGCATGTCACCTTGAGTCTACTACTATACTACCGTATCTTGTTCTTGCAATGATGAGTTGGTAAGTTGAGTTTCATTCTTGTTTAAATTAAAGCTGGAACTCATTTTCCATTATAGAAAAAAAATGAAGTCCTTAAATTATAGTACGCTCCAATCAGCTATGCCTCATTATCTTTTGCACACTACTGTCTTCTTTTTTAACTCTAATGATGGCTAGTCAGTTCGTGTAAATGATAGAATTTTACAGAGGCAATTGCAAAGATGAGATCCTGCATGACTTGATTCAATAGTAGGTCCTGCATAATTTGTTTCAGTAGCTAGTATTGTACAGAACACGTAAGAATTTCCTGTTGAGTTTTTCCAGTAGGATTGTACCTCATGAGCTGATAATACACATTCTGTTTAAGTAGCCTTCTCATGCTTGATAAGTGTGATGCTACAGAATTGCTAAAGAGACGGCTTATGGTGAGGACATCCAGCCCCTTGTCAGTGACAATGGCATCACAAGGTGCTAAAACATTCTCATGTATTTGCTCTTTACCCTTCTCTGTAATCAGTTCATTTAGTAATATTTCATACTTTTTTATTGATCTATCATGGTACCTATATAGTGACCTATCAAGGTACTTATATAGTAGTTACCAAAGGAGGATTAGTGTTTTATAGATGCACTAGATCAGATAGTTTTTTACTAGATGGAGAATCACTCAAATAGCACTCAGTTCAGTCAAAACAGTTACAGAGTAAGCAATGCTACAGAATGAGTATGTTACCCTTTTAAACTGTTGAAATTTTAAAATCCAACTCATATTTACATAGTACTATCTGTTTTTTCAGCTACCCACTAGTTCATAAAACGGTGATAAGGACACCTATGGTGACGACAGCGAGGACATATGGACGGCAAGTGAGCTGAGACAACTTATTAGTACAACATTAGATGGTCTTTAGCTAAAACCAGGATGTGGCATGTAACATGGCTGTACATGAATTACTTAGGAAGCATGTGCTGGTGGTAGGATGGTGGTACAATGATTTTGTGGAAATTCTAATCTATATGCTATAAATGTGTCTTATGCTATCTGGTACATTTGTGCTTCTTGAAATCAGCTGGGAATCAATGAGAATGGCGTCTTATGCAGATTTGCTGAGCCATGACACTAGGCAAACTGGGCTGGTTTGCCGAGTGCCGTGGGCTTGACACTCGGCAAACTAGGTGGGTTTGCCTAGTGCCGTGTGCAAGGACACTCGGCAAAGCGGCCAAGTTTGCCGAGTGCCAGGACTACGGCACTAGGCAAATCTGCCGTTAAAGGCCGTCACGACAAGTTTACTTTGCCGAGTGTCAGGCCGGCACTAGGCAAAGTTTTTGCCGAGTGCCCGACAAATGACACTCGGCAAAGCGCCCTTTGCCGTCGATTTTTTTGCCGAGTGTGATTTGCCGAGTGTTACACTCGGCAAACCGTTTGCCGAGTGTTTTATGGGCTTTGCCTAGTGTCTCCAGCACTAGGCAAAGCCGCTGTTTCCAGTATGTGTGTGCCAGGTTTACATCATCAGTTTACACACTAGGTACATTGATACAAGAACGAAATTGGGCACCGACCAAGCAATTTTAGAAATTTCTCAGCCATGTTTACATATTTCACTCTCTAGAAGCGCTGAACCGCTGAAGGTTCATTCAACACTGCTGGTGCCAAACTGGATCACCAGGATCTGAATGTAGAACACTTGAACATGCCAGTGCCACGTGCCTCTCCTCACCGAAAATCGATCAGTATACATAAATCGTTAGACGCAGCCTTTTTTATTATTTTTCTCCCGAACGAAAAGAAAAAAAACTCTTTGTGTCTAATTAATTTTATACAAGTGCCTTCCACTGGGACAAGCCAAGTAAGCGTTTAGTAATAGATGTTGTGACTTGCTGCAAAGAAAAATAGCAATACAAATACAAAAGATATATATACAAGAAAAGGTAGAAGTGCACTAGCTAGACGGCACATTGCGAGAACTCATCCATCCACTCGGTGGTGCAGAACATGGTGTTCCAGAAGCAAGCATGATGGCCAGCAGATGCGGTAGTAACGCGGATAGGAGAGGAGTTGCCTGCAGGCGTGGTTTTTCGATCATGCATGAATGACAATATAATGGTATGGTCAAGAAGATGCTCATGGTTTTTCAGGCATCGATGGATCTGACAAATATGGGTTATTCTGTAGTAGTGTCGCCAATGTGGTTGTTCATGCCAATGCATTGTCCCCGTCAAATAGGACTAAATTTTCAGCATGTCTAGATATCAATCAAATAAATTTTACTACACTTGGAATAATCGAGAGCCCTTTGTTTGGTTAGATCCGATGGTTTAAAAATAGAAGGAACCAGATGAGAGGAACTTAAGTCGTGGGCCGGAACCAAAGAATACGTGGACCTGGAACTGGTCTGTAAATAAATACAGAGGGTATAACAGTATTTTAACGTCTCCGATGCTTCTTTGAATCAGAAAATGAACTGCTTCTCATCGCACAGGAACAGGAGCTGCTTCTCAAATCCTCGCGTGCGATCTCTCTCTTATCGTCTCCTGGAGCTCCTGGCGGGCGCAGGTGGTCACCGGTGGGCAGGCCCCGCACCTCCCTCCCTCTCCTAGCGCGCTATCGTCTCCCGCAGCTCGTGGCGGGCGCGGGTGGTGACCAGTGCACGGCTCCTGTGGCCGGAGCGAGGCCCCCGGTGGGCAAGCCCGGCACCTCCATCCCTCTCCTAACACGCGGAGGATGACCAGCGCGCAAGCTCTGGTGCAGCTCTGGTGGCAGCAGCTCCAGGCCTCCAGCTCGGGCAGTGGCGCGTGCGCATCCAAGGTGAGTGGTGACCCAGAGAGCCGGCGAGGCGGGCACCGACCCTAGGGAGACGCGGTGGTGAAGGCGGCGCCGACGCGACTGGCAGCGAGGCGGGTGGCGAGCCGGCGACCTGGGAGGCGGCGAGGGTCGCGGTGAGCCGCCGACCCGGGCGGCGGCGAGGCTAGCGGGGACGCAGTGCTCACCAGCGCGTGGTCCCCGGTGGGCAGGCCCCGCACCTCCCTCCCTCTCATAACACGCGAGGGCTCACCAGCGCCCGAGCTCTGGTCAGCTCCGGCGGCAGCTGCTCCAGGCCTCGAGCTCGGGCGGCGGTGGTGCGCATCCGAGGTGAGCGGCGGCGGCTGCTGCTCCAGCTCGAGTCGTCGGCTCAAGTTTCAGCCTCCAGGTCTACGCGAGCAAGCAAGCGCCATAGTCTATGGCCAAGCTTCAGCTCCAGGCATCCGCCTTGGCGAATGGTGAGTCTTAAGAGTATCTGTTGCTGCTGCATCTGTCAATTGAAGATTCATGAACACAATGACCTGTGTCAATAGTGTTAGAGCTGTGTACTACTATGTGTTAGTACATTGGATGCACCTATCTCATATATCTCTTGTGGTTTAGCTTGTCTGGCTTCTTTTAGTTGAATTTTGTTGGCAATCTCTGGTTACACAGACATTCCAGCTTGACCCTTCGTTCCCTAGGCAGATTATTTTTCTTGGCTTGTGTATTCGATTAATGGAAATCTGAGGCAGGTACCATGAGCCAGGGCCAAGGCATTCACTCCAATAAAAATATTATTCATGGTCACAAGTCAACAGCAGGGTACATGTCTATTCTATATGTTGTTATAAACTGACATGGGCATGCACTTTTGTCAAATTCAAATGAACTGGCAGCAGCAAGAGGATTATTTCCTTTCAAGGGAGGAACACAGTGAAAAATATTGCAATATACTGTACATAAAGAGGGCAGGGACACCAACAGAGACAAATCAAATATTCACTGCAATCGGTGAGCCCTGCATCTGTGTGAAGAACAATACAAAAGATGATCCCCTTGACAGATATTGATGACTAGGACGAAACTGGGTGTGAAGTTTGGTACAGGAATATGATTCCCAACAGCTGCAGATATGCAGATACCAGCTCAATGCTACATGTTAAGAACCTCCACCACTAAGTACAAGATGATGGCACATGCTCCTTGACAACATGGATTCGACAACAGTCCCAATCTAACATGCTTACAGGTAGTCAGGGTACGACAGCTCGAAAGACTAATTAGTATAATCCTCAATACCTCAATATGGTTTGTGCGTGAAACTTGGAAGGCTAACAGACCAGCTAAAGTTGCCAGGCTAGATTACAGAAGCCACTGGAGTGGAGGAGCATTATATATCTACATCACTTTGGCAACATTAATCTCTTCTTGCAAGAAAACCATGAGCATTACATCAATGCGCAAGGCTAAGGTTTGAGTACGTAGCTGAATTTGCCATTTAATAACTAACACACAGAACCACTAACTCATCCATGCAACAACTGAAAACAACAAAATTGCACCTCAACACTAATGCTGATGCTCCCATAAAGATTTGTACCTTCACCATTTTTTCGTAGTGAACAATCGTATATGCATGTATGTCTTTGTACATTTACATAGCCAACAAGCAAGGGGGGTTAGCTGCTAAATTCACTTCAGACGGTATCTTTCTAATTCCTGTGCTACTTTAGTAAATTCACAGATAACTTAATCATTCTGCATCTGGGAGCACTCATATCTCTGCCAATGCCCACCTCTATTGAATTTTCATCAACTCACTACATCTTGTAACGCTTCACTTACACCCTAAACAGATAATTTAATCAATTAAGGGATTTAACAACCATGGAATTGATAATTTTTCACGCATCTACCTATTGCCAAAATGATGGAAGATGAATCTAGTGATTGACACTAGATGCAGATGAGGAGCAGGCAAAGGCAGAGATATCATACCTGTAGGATGACTAGCACCTGCAGGCAAGGTTCAATTTATCGGTAGAAAAAAAAATATCGGAGGTCACCGATAAACGGGTTTATCGGATTTATCGGAAAATTTCTCGGTCAAAAATAAAACAAAATAATACCTAATTTTACTAGAAAATTATATAAGTTGTATGTAAAGCATTTAACATCAAGAGCTAACATATAATAGTATTAGTATAATAGAGTATCATACTTTCCTGTAGGTGGACTAGTGAAAATTGGAATCTCGGCGATAAATAAATTTTATCGGACCCCAGCGATAAACGGGATTATCGGGTTTATCGAAATTTTATCGCCGATAAAATTTTCCCTGCCTGCAGGCACACCCCTTCCTCCTCCAAGTGCCGCGACATGGCCAAGCGCGGAAGGGCAGGCCTCCTGCCACCAATCCTGTCCCCACCTCTCTGCTGCAGCCGCCGGTTTGTTGCAGCAGGCAGCCGGCGGTGACTCACATAGGTGGGCGGTGGCGAACCTAGGGGGCCGCGGCGTGGTGGTGGGGGCGGCGGCGACCCTAGGGAGACGCGTCGTGGTGGTGGTGGTGAGGGCGGTGCCGATTCAATTAGCAGCGAGGCGGCAGGCTGGGAGGCGGCGAGGCGGGAGGCAGCAGGCCGGGCGGGTGGCGATGCGTCGAGCTGGGAGGCGGAGATGCAGATCTCGCGGGCGCGGAGCAGTTCGTGCCTTCGTGGAGAGTTGGCTTACGGAGTTGAGAATCTGTAGAGTAGGAACAGTACTAATCTACCCTTAATTACAATACTTAATTGAAACCTGGCGCATCCCAAGCACCGTAACAAACCATTTCGATGCTTGATCCAATGAGCATTTACACAGAACCAATTTTCAAGGACCTATGCGACATCGTTTTCCTGGATGAAAAATGGTTTTATATTACAAAGAAGACTGGGAGATACTATATTCTTCCTCAAGAGGAGGAACCTTATCGGACGTGGAAAAACAAAAATTTCATCCCTAAGGTAATGTTCTTGTGTGTCATTGCTCGCCCAAGGATGGATAGTGGTGAAAATTGCACTTTTGATGGGAAAATTGGGTGTTTTCCTTTTGTCACATATGAACCTGCTAAAAGGACAAGTAAAAATCGAGCTGCCGGGACGTCGGAGATGAAACCCATTATGTGAGTAACAAAGGAAGTGATGCGTTCCTTTATTATAGGCAAGGTTCTTCCTGCAATTAGCAAAAAGTGGCCAAGGGAAGATCTGGGAAAGCCAATATTCATCCAGCAAGACAATGCTCGCCCTCATATCGATGCCAGTGACCCTTTATTTTGTGAAGCAACAAAACATGAAGGATTTGATATTAAGCTGATCTGTCAACCACCGAATTCACCAGACTAAAAAGTACTTGATTTGGGTTTCTTTGCATCAATTCAGTCCATTCAAATAAGAATGCTTCTAGGACATTAGCTGAACTGGTTGCGGTGGTTCAGAAGGAGTTTGAAGAATATGACCCAACTTTGTCAAATCGGAAATTCGCATCACTGCAGCTCGCCATGATAGAGGCAATGAAAGTAGGACGAGGGAACAACTACAAGATGTCCCATGTTAGCAAACCTGTGTTGGAAAAAGAAAACAAGCTTCCAATGCAAATGAAGTGTGATCTCAATTTGGTACAGGAGGTATGCAGGCAGCTCAATGAATGAGACGGGGTTGCTTCTCTACATACTGCTAGTTAGAGGAAATTACTGTATTTTGGGAGTTTTTGGCCTAACGAGTGTAAATATGTACAGGGTCTCTAGTCACTTACTTCAGCTAGTAAAAATCTGTAATGTATTCTGTTTGGTCCATGTAAATATGTATTGCGTCTGTATCCACTTACTTTTACTAGTACAAACTCTGTAGAGAAGTGTGTTTTGTGCATGTAAATGTGTACGAAGTCTGTTATCAGCAGTTTGAGTTGAATGGTTAAGTCAATGCAAAGAAGAACCTTCAGTAGTCATATTGCAAATTGCTTTCTTATGCTCCAGAAATATTAATAAGCCATACAATAGTTGGAGTGCAGATCCCTGGTTAATTTGCAATCTTCTTGGCACGACAAATCATAAACAAGCAGTTTAGAAGTTTGCAGTCACTAATATTGTTAAGCAAGAATGCCCTTTCCTTTAATCATGATTCATGAATGCATTTCATTGGCATTGAATAGGTCGTGCAACATGTGGCATCTTTGAATCTTTTATTGTCAGCAGCTAAGAATTTTGGGCAGTTCGGAATAGACATTTTGCCAAACAAATCATCAGCATTGAGTAGCTGACGGCAGGCATGTCACAAGGCAATACACAACATCAGAGATTTAGCCTATGCGACTTGCAGCGATTCAACCTTGTAAACGCACGAGCGCGGCAACGGGGTCTGGGACTGGAAGCCAGAGAAAGCAGCTCCTGCAGAAGCTCGGACAGGAGGCGACGGTTCATGGCAGAGCAGATCGCTTCAATGCATCTGTCATGCCTTCGCCATCCACCTACGGCATGCGGGCTTGCAGCCGGCGGCATGGTGCAAAACAAGGGCGCACGAGAAACAGAGGTGGAGGGCAACGAACCTCTAGAAATTTCCGATTATTACATAACAAATATTATCTTTTTCACATGGGCCCACAAAGGGTAAACTTGGAATAATAAAATTCGGTCACAAGTATTACAAAATTAAAAAAATGGTCATGGGTGAAGTAAACAAAAACGGAGGGAAATATATCTCTTTAAATAACTTTTAATTAAATTTAATACTATGAATGATACATAAAGATTAAATTAATTTTAGTGTTTTTCCAATTTAGTTTAAACTTAATATATTTGTTGTTGTAAATTATTTTAATACTTTAATTTTTATTGCTAGTGGATCCAAACATGCCCTTAGATAGGATGCATTGCCTTCATATTCTACCATTGTTCTTCAACATCTGTCTCGCACAGTTCACATATGCCCCTGCCTATTGGCAACTGACCTCCGTTCTTGGTGGCCTCCCAGCAGCAATGTCTGGCAAAGCTCCCAGCAGTGGTAACTCGGCTTTGCCGAGCTATAACTATGCCTCCGCCATTCCTTCATGGTCCAACCGCCCTCCTCTCGTTCGCTCGTGGCCAGTGGTGGCCCTGCCTCCTCGCCCCTCCGCCCCACTCTGACCTCCGCCCGCAGAGGACAGCCAACCCAAACCCGAATGCTTTGTCGGCGCAATGGGAGTGTTGCCTAATATGGATCTCGATTTCAAGTGCGTGTAGTATAGGAGATGTGATAAAATAAAGGCTAAAACAAATATCACCATATACATTATTGTCACTCATATGGATTAACAAATACATAGTCCTAGTTACTTGATAACTGATGAGACACACACATCATCCATGTTTTGAAAGTACAATTCAAAGATACATATGCGTGAACATCAATGCACGCGTGCACGACTTTTCTCGACATCGTCTTATTCATCTACTCTTATTCCTCCACTAGTTAGGATCGGACAGATATACGTATATGCTTTGCAGGCATGGGTCAGTTGGTGATCATGGGCAGAAGGTGACCTGGTAGTTGCTGTTGCCGTTGCAGGCATGGGTCTTGGTGTCGTCGCTGGGAAACAGGTAGGCGTCGGGGCACTGAGCCCCGCCGCAGTTGAGCGTCACGCCGGTGCTGCAGGAGAATTGCATGGCGAGGTTGTAGCCGTCGATCAACGAGATGTCGTAGAAGTCCTGGCTGCCGCCGATGCTGAACTCGGCCAGGATCGGCCGAATCCCAGACATTTTACAAAAAAAACCCTTGAACTTTATTGAAATCAACTCGCAGTCCGGCTTCCTCTCACAGAAAATTTTACGAAAAAAACCTTGGACTTTATAATAATTAACCCGCAGTCCATGCTTCTCAATGGGCCGGCCTGCCTCAATGGGCCAAAAACGGCCCACGAACCTCTTTGCCCTATTTAATAGTTTTATCTTTTCTTCAAAAATCATATATCTCTCAAAAAACATATAAAACCAAACAAAAACATAAAAATACAAAACCAGTCTTGTTGACTTTATTACAAACAGATGTATGCATTAAACTTAAAATAGCATATGCTTTACTGTATTCTATTTGGTACAGTAGCAATTCCATACTTTTTCGTAAATGATTAATTTGTAGGTTCCACCACATGCGCACTAAAAATATCTCCACTACCTTAAATTCAATATCATATACCCTTTCTCATGGTCTTTGGTGGCCAATTAATTTAACGCCAACCCGAAATATAAATACTCAAATATAAATTCTAAGGTACATACTTATACACAAAAAACACATATGATATATAATACTCTGCACATTCTCATACGCAAACACATCATGTCTCATACATAAAAAAACTTCAAATGAATACACACAAAAATCAATATACTTCAACTATACATGGTACACATAACCTATAGACAAACTCCGCGACCTACAGTACCCAAACCGCCACACTATACATCAATCCTTCATTAACAAAAAAAATGAACAGGTCGTAGCAACATAAACGAATTACCAAGCTGGCTCAAAATAATATATAGGAACTCCACGTGGGCGCGAGGCAACGCCACGCGTTGCTTTCTAGTAAAGTGACTATTTTCTGATATGGACTATATGGCCTTGTAGTCTAGTGGTATGCTCACTCTATTGTACCTAGGATGGCGTAGGTTCCATGCCCTACCGCTGGTTGACCTGCATCCTTAGTGGCCTCCTTCCAACAGTGTGCAGCCAAGCTCCTCGCCGAGCTAACTCGGCTTCGCCGGGCTATCCCTATGCCTTCTCCACTCGTTCCTAGCGGAACCAACATCCTCCTCTGCCTGTGGCCAACAGTCGCCCAGCCTCCTCGTCCCTCCACGCCGCTCCCACCTCCTCTACTCATCGGTTTGCTTTCTCCAAGCCCCTTTCTAAATCCACAGAGCACAGCCAACCCGAACACGAATGATTCGTCGGCGCGAGGAGAGCGTTGCCTAAAATCGATATCTATTGATTAACATAAAGGCTAAAATAAAGATCACCATATACATTATTGTCACTCATATGGATTAGTACAAATACATAGTCCTAGCTAGTTGATAACCGATGAGACACATACATCATCCATGTTTCGAAAGTACAAATCAAAGATACATATGTGTGAACAACAATACAACGCGTGAACGACTTTTCTCGACATCGTCTTATTCATATACTTTTATTCATTCTTCACTACTAGCTCGGATCGGACAGACTTACTTATACGCAGACAAGTAATACGGTGCATGTAGCACTACGCATGCACGCATCGGTCAGCACCGTCCACAGCCTCATGGCCGGTGTGTGATCATGGGCAGAAGGTGACCTGGTAGTTGCTGTTGCCGTTGCAGGCATGGGTCTTGGTGTCGTCGCTGGGAAACAGGTAGGCGTCGGGGCACTGAGCCCCGCCGCAGTTGAGCGTCACGCCGGTGCTGCAGGAGAATTGCATGGCGAGGTTGTAGCCGTCGATCACCGAGATGTCGTAGAAGTCCTGGCTGCCGCCGATGCTGAACTCGGCCAGGATCGGCCGAATCCCAGACATTTTACAAAAAAACCCTTGAACTTTATTAAAATCAACTCGCAGTCCGGCTTCCTCTCATAGAAAATTTTACGAAAAAAACCTTGGACTTTATAATAATTAACCCGCAGTCCATGCTTCTCAATGGGCCGGTCTGCCTCAATGGGCCAAAAACGGCCAACGAACCTCTTTGCACTATTTAATAGTTTTTTCTTTTCTTCAAAAATCATATATCTCTCAAAAAACATATAAAACCAAACAAAAACATAAAAATACAAAACCAGTCTTGTTGACTTTATTACAAACAGATGTATGCATTAAACTTAAAATAGCATATGCTTTACTGTATTCTATTTGGTACAGTAGCAATTCCATACTTTTTCGTAAATGATTAATTTGTAGGTTCCACCACATGCGCACTAAAAATATCTCCACTACCTTAAATTCAATATCATATACCCTTTCTCATGGTCTTTGGTGGCCAATTAATTTAACGCCAACCCGAAATATAAATACTCAAATATAAATTCTACTGTACATACTTATACACAAAAAACACATATGATATATAATACTCTGCACATTCTCATACGCAAACACATCATGTCTCATACATAAAAAAAACTTCAAATGAATACACACAAAAATCAATATACTTCAACTATACATGGTACACATAACCTATAGACAAACTCCGCGACCTACAGTACCCAAACCGCCACACTATACATCAATCCTTCATTAACAAAAAAAATGAACAGGTCGTAGCAACATAAACGAATTACCAAGATGGCTCAAAATAATATATAGGATCTCCACGTGGGCGCGAGGCAACGCCACGCGTTGCTTTCTAGTAAAGTGACTATTTTCTGATATGGACTATATGGCCTTGTAGTCTAGTGGTATGCTCACTCTATTGTACCTAGGATGGCGTAGCTTCCATGCCCTACCGCTGGTTGACCTGCATCCTTAGTGGCCTCCTTCCAACAGTGTGCAGCCAAGCTCCTCGCCGAGCTAACTCGGCTTCGCCGGGCTATCCCTATGCCTTCTCCACTCGTTCCTAGCGGAACCAACATCCTCCTCTGCCTGTGGCCAACAGTCGCCCAGCCTCCTCGTCCCTCCACGCCGCTCCCACCTCCTCTACTCATCGGTTTGCTTTCTCCAAGCCCCTTTCTAAATCCACATAGCACAGCCAACCCGAACACGAATGATTCGTCGGCGCGAGGAGAGCGTTGCCTAAAATCGATATCTATTGATTAACATAAAGGCTAAAATAAAGATCACCATATACATTATTGTCACTCATATGGATTAGTACAAATACATAGTCCTAGCTAGTTGATAACCGATGAGACACATACATCATCCATGTTTCGAAAGTACAAATCAAAGATACATATGTGTGAACAACAATACAACGCGTGAACGACTTTTCTCGACATCGTCTTATTCATATACTTTTATTCATTCTTCACTACTAGCTCGGATCGGACAGACTTACTTATACGCAGACAAGTAATACGGTGCATGTAGCACTACGCATGCACGCATCGGTCAGCACCGTCCACAGCCTCATGGCCGGTGTGTGATCATGGGCAGAAGGTGACCTGGTAGTTGCTGTTGCCGTTGCAGGCATGGGTCTTGGTGTCGTCGCTGGGAAACAGGTAGGCGTCGGGGCACTGAGCCCCGCCGCAGTTGAGCGTCACGCCGGTGCTGCAGGAGAATTGCATGGCGAGGTTGTAGCCGTCGATCACCGAGATGTCGTAGAAGTCCTGGCTGCCGCCGATGCTGAACTCGGCCAGGATCGGCCGAATCCTAGACATTTTACAAAAATACCCTTGAACTTTATTAAAATCAACTCGCAGTCCGGCTTCCTCTCATAGAAAATTTTACGAAAAAAACCTTGGACTTTATAATAATTAACCCGCAGTCCATGCTTCTCAATGGGCCGGCCTGCCTCAATGGGCCAAAAACGGCCCTCGAACCTCTTTGCACTATTTAATAGTTTTATCTTTTCTTCAAAAATCATATATCTCTCAAAAAACATATAAAACCAAACAAAAACATAAAAATACAAAACCAGTCTTGTTGACTTTATTACAAACAGATGTATGCATTAAACTTAAAATAGCATATGCTTTACTGTATTCTATTTGGTACAGTAGCAATTCCATACTTTTTCGTAAATGATTAATTTGTAGGTTCCACCACATGCGCACTGAAAATATCTCCACTACCTTAAATTCAATATCATATACCCTTTCTCATGGTCTTTGGTGGCCAATTAATTTAACGCCAACCCAAATATAAATACTCAATTATAAATTCTACTGTACATACTTATGCACAAAAAACACATATGATATATAATACTCTGCACATTCTCATACGCATACACATCATGTCTCATACATAAAAAACTTCAAATGAATACACACAAAAATCAATATACTTCAACTATACATGGTACACATAACCTATAGACAAACTCCGTGACCTACAGTACCCAAACCGCCACACTATACATCAATCCTTCATTAACAAAAAAAAATGAACAGGTCATAGCAACATAAACGAATTACCAAGCTGGCTCAAAATAATATATAGGAACTCCACGTGGGCGCGAGGCAACGCCACGCGTTGCTTTCTAGTAAAGTGACTATTTTCTGATATGGACTATATGGCCTTGTAGTCTAGTGGTATGCTCACTCTATTGTACCTAGGATGGCGTAGGTTCCATGCCCTACCGCTGGTTGACCTGCATCCTTAGTGGCCTCCTTCCAACAGTGTGCAGCCAAGCTCCTCGCCGAGCTAACTCGGCTTCGCCGGGCTATCCCTATGCCTTCTCCACTCGTTCCTAGCGGAACCAACATCCTCCTCTGCCTGTGGCCAACAGTCGCCCAGCCTCCTCGTCCCTCCACGCCGCTCCCACCTCCTCTACTCATCGGTTTGCTTTCTCCAAGCCCCTTTCTAAATCCACAGAGCACAGCCAACCCGAACACGAATGATTCGTCGGCGCGAGGAGAGCGTTGCCTAAAATCGATATCTATTGATTAACATAAAGGCTAAAATAAAGATCACCATATACATTATTGTCACTCATATGGATTAGTACAAATACATAGTCCTAGCTAGTTGATAACCGATGAGACACATACATCATCCATGTTTCGAAAGTACAAATCAAAGATACATATGTGTGAACAACAATACAACGCGTGAACGACTTTTCTCGACATCGTCTTATTCATATACTTTTATTCATTCTTCACTACTAGCTCGGATCGGACAGACTTACTTATACGCAGACAAGTAATACGGTGCATGTAGCACTACGCATGCACGCATCGGTCAGCACCGTCCACAGCCTCATGGCCGGTGTGTGATCATGGGCAGAAGGTGACCTGGTAGTTGCTGTTGCCGTTGCAGGCATGGGTCTTGGTGTCGTCGCTGGGAAACAGGTAGGCGTCGGGGCACTGAGCCCCGCCGCAGTTGAGCGTCACGCCGGTGCTGCAGGAGAATTGCATGGCGAGGTTGTAGCCGTCGATCACCGAGATGTCGTAGAAGTCCTGGCTGCCGCCCATGCTGAACTCGGCCAGGATCGGCCGAATCCCAGACATTTTACAAAAAAACCCTTGAACTTTATTAAAATCAACTCGCAGTCCGGCTTCCTCTCATCGAAAATTTTACGAAAAAAACCTTGGACTTTATAATAATTAACCCGCAGTCCATGCTTCTCAATGGGCCGGTCTGCCTCAATGGGCCAAAAACGGCCAACGAACCTCTTTGCACTATTTAATAGTTTTATCTTTTCTTCAAAAATCATATATCTCTCAAAAAACATATAAAACCAAACAAAAACATAAAAATACAAAACCAGTCTTGTTGACTTTATTACAAACAGATGTATGCATTAAACTTAAAATAGCATATGCTTTACTGTATTCTATTTGGTACAGTAGCAATTCCATACTTTTTCGTAAATGATTAATTTGTAGGTTCCACCACATGCGCACTAAAAATATCTCCACTACCTTAAATTCAATATCATATACCCTTTCTCATGGTCTTTGGTGGCCAATTAATTTAACGCCAACCCGAAATATAAATACTCAAATATAAATTCTACTGTACATACTTATACACAAAAAACACATATGATATATAATACTCTGCACATTCTCATACGCAAACACATCATGTCTCATACATAAAAAAAACTTCAAATGAATACACACAAAAATCAATATACTTCAACTATACATGGTACACATAACCTATAGACAAACTCCGCGACCTACAGTACCCAAACCGCCACACTATACATCAATCCTTCATTAACAAAAAAAATGAACAGGTCGTAGCAACATAAACGAATTACCAAGATGGCTCAAAATAATATATAGGAACTCCACGTGGGCGCGAGGCAACGCCACGCGTTGCTTTCTAGTAAAGTGACTATTTTCTGATATGGACTATATGGCCTTGTAGTCTAGTGGTATGCTCACTCTATTGTACCTAGGATGGCGTAGGTTCCATGCCCTACCGCTGGTTGACCTGCATCCTTAGTGGCCTCCTTCCAACAGTGTGCAGCCAAGCTCCTCGCCGAGCTAACTCGGCTTCGCCGGGCTATCCCTATGCCTTCTCCACTCGTTCCTAGCGGAACCAACATCCTCCTCTGCCTGTGGCCAACAGTCGCCCAGCCTCCTCGTCCCTCCACGCCGCTCCCACCTCCTCTACTCATCGGTTTGCTTTCTCCAAGCCCCTTTCTAAACCCACAGAGCACAGCCAACCCGAACACGAATGATTCGTCGGCGCGAGGAGAGCGTTGCCTAAAATCGATATCTATTGATTAACATAAAGGCTAAAATAAAGATCACCATATACATTATTGTCACTCATATGGATTAGTACAAATACATAGTCCTAGCTAGTTGATAACCGATGAGACACATACATCATCCATGTTTCGAAAGTACAAATCAAAGATACATATGTGTGAACAACAATACAACGCGTGAACGACTTTTCTCGACATCGTCTTATTCATATACTTTTATTCATTCTTCACTACTAGCTCGGATCGGACAGACTTACTTATACGCAGACAAGTAATACGGTGCATGTAGCACTACGCATGCACGCATCGGTCAGCACCGTCCACAGCCTCATGGCCGGTGTGTGATCATGGGCAGAAGGTGACCTGGTAGTTGCTGTTGCCGTTGCAGGCATGGGTCTTGGTGTCGTCGCTGGGAAACAGGTAGGCGTCGGGGCACTGAGCCCCGCCGCAGTTGAGCGTCACGCCGGTGCTGCAGGAGAATTGCATGGCGAGGTTGTAGCCGTCGATCACCGAGATGTCGTAGAAGTCCTGGCTGCCGCCGATGCTGAACTCGGCCAGCGTCATCGGAGGCTGCCCAGAGAGCGTGCAGGAGAGCGCGCCACCGCAGTCGCCCGTCTGGCAGCTCCCGCTGCCGCCATTGAAGGAGCAACCCGTACGGCCCCACACCCTGCCGGACTGCGTGCCCGCCGGCACGTCCACGGTCCACGTCTGCCCCGGGTCCAGCTGCGTGCCGCCGCCCACTGGGGTGGCCGCCGGCCACACCGTCGAGCCGCAGTTGTTGGTGATGGTGAATGTTGCCGCTCTCGCGCTGGCCGCGAAGGCGGCGAGCAGGAGCAAGAGGACAGAGGAAGCAGTGGCCCTGGACGCCATGGATGCTAGCTGCTACTTGTGTACGACGTGTGGCGAGCTAGCTAGAGCTTTGTAGTGTGGAGGAGTTAGGGAAGGATGCATGCCTATTAATAGCTGCGTGGTAGGGGATGACGTGAAGAACGGGCTTGGAAACTCGGGGCTGACGGAATGACAAATTTACCCTTCAATTATATATCGATCGCCAATTTTGGGTGACATTGAGAGATTGAGCTATTGCTTTGTTTCCTCCATATCAGCTAGTGGACGGGATTCAAATATCGCCAAATTTTTATGTAATTTCCTATGTGTGGACAAAGGATATTGAGATAGAGGCCTTGTTCACTTCCCCATCCCAACCCAAAATATTTCCTCTTCCACCCATCACATCAAATCTTTCGACGCATGCATGGAGCATTAAATGTAGGTAAAAAAGATAACTAATTGCATAGTTTGTCTGTAAATGTCGGGACGAATCTTTTGAGCCTAGTTAGTCCATAATTGGACAAATTTTACCAAATAACAACGAAAATGCTACAGTAACTTTTCAGCTACTTTTCGCGAAGTGAACACGTATATGCCATATTTGACTGCAGGACCCACAAATGTATACGTAGTATATGCTCTTGTTCCTTCGTAGAAGTTATTGGCATGCATTTATTGCCGTGCAACATCGGTTAGAATTCTAGATGACATGGAAATCTAATCCTACGCGACTTGGCTGGACCGAAGGACAGCACTATATTACAGCTATTTGCTTGTTCAAAAAAATGGATAAGTGAAATCAGATCAATACTTATGAAAATCAGTCGCTGAAATATTTTGAACTTTGGTTTATGTGTTATACTATCGCCTACGACAGGTGGTTGTATGTTGTGAAATATACGTACTCCCTCCATGTTGGTAAAAGAAGTCGTTTTGGACAAGGTTTAGGTCAAACATTGGGAATATAAATCATGAATAACTTTTAAGTTGTTAAATTTGGAAATATGAAAACAATATGAATAGATTTGTCTTGAAATATATTTTCATAAAAGTATACATATATCACTTTTAAATAAATATTTTTATAGAAAAATAAAGTCAAAGTTATGCTTTGGAGACCGTATCGTTGTCTAAAACGACTTCTTTTACCAACCTGGAGGGAGTATATACATTGACAAAATTGTTTCCAATTTCAGCTCGGCCGGTTTGTACTCTTGTGGATAAATAAAATGTCTAATGTCTGTGGAACTTGTGTGGAGAAATAAATGAACACGTGGAAATACGTGATTGGCGGACCTAACTTGGATCGATGGATGGGAATGGTCAAGAGAGACCTGCAAGCGAGTCAGCAGTCAACCCTTTTGAGACCTATACTATTTATTTTATGATCATTGCACGTACACGCATGAATATCAGGATTTCTGTTGGAAATCTGGGGTTTCCAGCAGACCGAATGCAATGGAGCCTTCGCCCGGTCGACTGCTCTGGGCGAAGGTGACAAGAGTGGAAGGTGGGCTCCAGGCACAACTAAGGTTTCATAAATGCTCTCACCAACCTCTTCCCTTCTTATAGAATTTGTTCTCCTTTTTATAGGGCACTGCTTGCTAATGCGCCGTTTTACAACTCTACCCCGGACGGCCGTGGCACATTCCGGTATATCACTGTGCTAATACAAGCCGTCCGGGGTAGTTTGGGTATCCTCTTCTTCAACTGCATTTGCTTGTTGGGCCGCTACTGTGAGTCCGTCGGCGGCCCACGACCCAGCACCGCGGCCTCGTGGGAGCTCCCCAGGCTCCTAGAACCTCTGCCTGAGGCGCCTTCGCCAGGATCCTCGCACCGATGCCTGGAACGCGACCTCTGCCTGTATCGCTAGAGCCTTCGCCTTCGGCTGCATTTAGGTGCCTTCACCGCAGCTTCTGGACCTTCGCCCAGGGCGGCCGACCAGGCGGAGGTTCCCATCTTTTTTTCCCTGCACAACGCTCATAAAACTTTGTTAATCGTTAGTTCTTAACACCACTGCGAGCCTTGGAGTCTCCGCGACTCGTAACCTTGTCCCAACAGTTTCCCCCTTGAGGGCATGGTCTGATGTTGGCGGGCCTTGTCCTCAAAATCTAGTCCTTAGGTTCTGAGGCACAGAGGCTCTTGCACATGCGGAAGCTTCCCCCTTTCCCCCTGGATCGCCTGAATCAGACCGCTGCACTGGTGACATGTCACTGTTTGGTTCGTTGTCGTGGCTCTGGAACCTATGTGTTTTGAATAGATGTGACCGTTGGCCCCTGAAGTTGAAGCGGCGGGGCGGGGGCTATATAAGTGGGCGGTAGGTGAAGGTTGCACCGTATCTATTGTGTTGTCGCTTTTCCTAGCTTTTGCTTTCCAAGCTTTTCTCTCTTGCTCTTGGTCTTCGCCTATTTTCTTTTAGCCTTCGCTCCCTTTGGTTCTTGGCCAGCGCTTTGGAAGTGGCTTCTCCCGTTAGTCCTTCTCCGCGCTGGGCTAGTTTCTTCAGTTCGTACCACCGTCTTCTCGGTGCTAGGGCGATTGGGTGGTCCACGTGCTTTGAGGAGTGCATGGTTGCCAGTGCGGAGGCACAGGAGCTAGCGGAGGATCTCAGAAGTGTTGAGGCCTCCGTTGCGGATCTCATAACTACAAAGGAGGCAGAGGATATGGTCGGCAAGAGCAAGACAGGGGACTTCGGCCCCTCGCTTATGCAGCAGACATGATCAAAGAGCTATGGAAGTTCGGCTGTTTTGGTGAGGCCAAGGTGAAGCCTCTAGAAGGGGAGACCGCTCCCAAGCCACAGGCTGCTGATGCCATGGTTTTCAGGGATTTCTTCATTTGCAGCCTTCATTTTCCAGCGGCCCGCTTCCTTCATCAAGTCCTAGAAGCATTTGAGGTACAACTAGATCACCTCACCCCTAATGGCATCGTTACTTTGAGTAAATTCTGTTTGTGTTATGGTGCGGAGCCCAATGTTGGTACTTTCTATGAGTACTACGAGCTCTAGCGCCAGCCCAAACGGTGGCGAAGACCAGTTGATAGCCCAGTATGGGAGCTGCACGTTCATGCCATGGAGGAGTCAGAAGGGCGAGAAGTTGGAAATTTCCTTTCGCTCAGAAGAACATATGGTCAAAGGATTGGATGTAGTACTGGTTTTATGTCAGGACTAGGGGCTTGACTTCTACTAGCCCGGATGGAAAGAAGAATACTCGTTATTCGTTGGTGTCTGTGATGACCCTGATGAAGCCTTCGTCCCAAGGAACTCTAGATCTAAGGACTTCTGAGTGGTGCGAAGCGTGTGATAAGGCTTTTGCCTTGGCCTATCGATACTCCAAAGGCCGGGATCTCATGGAGGAAATGGTGGCAGCTAACTGCTAGCCACTTGGCAATAATAGAACCGTCATGACTATTGAGATGGTAAACCTTACTGTCTTTGGCGAAGGAATTGGTGTTCCCTTCCCCCGGATTGGCTTTGAGAAGAAGGAGGGTTGGGTCGCTGAGAAGTTGGTAAAGTTCGCTGAGGCGGGGGCACGTGAGATACTCAGTGAGATGTCTGACAAAGAGTATCTAGCACGCCTCACCAGGATAATGCCTCGGCTTAACAGGGTTTTTGAAGAGTTTGGAATCAACCACGAGGAACATGATGTTCCTGCAAAGGTGCACAAATCCTTGGAGGACAAGGTGAAGAAGGCCGCCGCCAAGAACGCGAATGGTGTGGCGGAGGCAAAGAAAAGGAAGGGGGTTTGTACATCCAAGGTCGTTAGTAAGAAACATAAGACCTTGACCACTTCTGTTGTCGCCTCCATCGATGCCTTCGCCACTGCCTCTGCTAATGATAATGAGGAGGTTGCAGAAAACATTGGCAGAGGCTCTGGCTCTGTTGCTGCCAGAATGGGAGGCGAGCGCTCTGTCATCTCTTTAGATCTTGGTGGTGATGACTTCGTCGATACCGCCCTTCAAGGAATAGGTGGCGGCCCTACTGCTGAACCCTCCGTCGTGGCACCTATTCCCTATGTTTTGGGTGACGATTCTTCTGGCTCCGATGGCAAAGGTGCCTGCGGTGGCAATGCCTCCCTGTTAAAAGATGTGGAGGCCGACACCGTGGACCACCGCTGTCCTACGTTTGCTTCTACTGCGGAGGTGTCTGAGGATGAGGCGGAGGTGCATTCTCTCGCTGCTCCATTCCAAAGCATGGCATTATGGCCTATGGTGCAGCATGCTGCGGATGCTACTTTGAGCCCTTTGCATCTGGGTGAGTTGCCACTTGGCTCTGCTCTTCCTTAATGTTAGTCTTAAATTTTATCTAGACTTGACTTATTTTGTTTGCTTCAGCTGGTGTCAATGAAATGTGGTCGGCAGTCTATCGAGGGGTATGCCCGTGATGGTAGATTATTCAATAGATAGGTGCGTAAGACATGAACCAGATGGTGACGCAAGACAAACACAAGGATTTATGCAGGTTCGGCTACCGTGAGGGCGTAATACCTACGTCCTGCGTCAGATTGTATTGCTCTGTATGGAGAGGTGTAATGAGATGTATGACCTATCCTCTAGGGGACCCCTTCCTCTCCTTATATACTCTGGAGGAGGAGGGTTACAAGTAAAGTATCTGATTTGGTACTATTACAATGTCTAGTACACCTTGTAGCCTTGCGGTGCACGCCTTGATCTTGTGGGCCAGGCCACCTCGGATGGTGCGGCCCATGTATAGCCATGACGGTATCCGGGGGTATATCCCCCACAGCTGGTTTGACGAAGGCTCTGGGGAACCCTACTGAAAACCCTAATGATCTTGTGGGTGTGGTTCTTGCTCGGATTGGTTTAGGGGCACTTCCAAGGCCTCCGCTTGCGGGCACAGCTCCCAGGCCATTTGGCCCAGGCCAGGCTAGTGGCGAAGGTTAAATTTGCTTGTTGTTTCTTTATTTCTACAAAATGTCCATTTTATTTGAGTTTTGCTGATATTTGGTTGCTATTCCAGTGGCTTCTGACAGCACATTAAGTTGGTGGGCGGATGTCCTTGAGGCTATTTACAATGATATAGGTGGTTGCATTTTCTATTTTTTATTTCTTGCTTTTGATCTTACGTTTCTTATGGTTGATTTTGCTTTTAGGCCGCCTCTGCCAGCATCTAAATCATGTCGATTATTTCAAGCTACTGTAGACGAACTAGGAGCAGCAATGCGTGGTATGTTTCATTTTTTCTTTTGTTCTTCTTCTTCTTTTTTTCGCTGTGCTATGGCTAACCATCGTCTTGGCAGAGTCACTATCTTTCAGAGGTCATCAAAGAGCATGGTATGCAAGAGGTGGACGACCGCATTCTGGCCATCAAAGCCTTGAATGAGCTAGAAATTCTTGAGGCCGAGAAGACCCGACTTGCGGAGGAGGTTGGGGGTTTCCGCGTTGCCCGCGGTGACTTGGAGATTCTACAAGGGAAGGTTGATTCCCTGAACAAGGAGGTAGAGGGTGCGAAGGCTGGCTACCAAACGCGCCTTAAAGGCCATTGAGACGGCTGATAACCTTTGTAAGGAGGTGAACGCCGAGAGGGAGTCTGGTGTTGCCTTGAAGGCATAGGTGGATACACTGACTAAGCGCCTAGAGGATGCCAAATTCGTCAGACTAGCCACATCTAAGCTTTACGTGGGTGGCCTCAAATAATTCATGGGCTCTACGTCTTTGCTGCCTTCTGGTCCTTCGGCGTTCAACATCTTCTCCTGGATGAAGCCCAACTTCCTCAAACTTCCTGACTTTGTTGGCGGAGCTGTCGACTTTGGAGTGCTGGCTTCTGCCACCAATTTCTCCAAGATGTTGACATAGGATGGCTGCTCACACGTCGAAGACGTGAAAGAGAAAGATCTTGATGACCCGGCCGATCTTGGAGTGACTTCCCACGGTGTTAGATCCGTTCGTAACTTTATGAAGTCATTCTAGGTAAAGTTTGGCCGGGCGGAGGCTTGTTCGATGGCGGAGGCACGGCGTGCGGCGGGTTGTTATTTCTTCTCTTCCCCCTTTTTTGTGGCTTGTTATTATTTCCATAAGGTTGTTCATCCTTTGTTTGTTGTGTTTATAGGCTTTTGTGTTGTTTTGCAGGAGTTGTAGAAGGCGGAGGCTGCGCGTGGTACTGCTAGGGCACAGTCTTCCCAAGCTACAGAGGTGACGACTCCGAAGGCTCCCTCCAGTGCAGCTGAAGTCCAGAAGTCCAGAGAACCTACGCCTATCCCTGTTGATCCGGAGGTGTAGTGTTTTAGGCTTTTTAGCTGTTAGCTATACATGTTAGGATGGATGTGTTGGGGACACAGGTCCTCCATGTATATTGTAGACTTTGTTGTCTTATTGGCACCTTCGCTTGGTGGATGTTTAATCGTAAAACTTGTCCCACGCAGGTTTCCTCTTCTGGGCCTATGCAGGACGTGCTTACTTTAACTTTGTATCAAGATGGTATTTATGTTAGCAGCGAACTGTGGGGATATTGGCATGAGACTTTCCCAAGTCGTTCTATTTGTGACATGTGGGCCTTCATGAAGAATGATATAGATGATGAACGTGCTGAGTTCACTAGGTCGCTTGCTTGGCGAGGGTCTCGACCGCCAGCTTAGTGCTAGATTTATGTCGATTTATTTGACAGGCCATCGCGCCCCTTGTAGGTGTTTGGAAGGCTTAACGCCTTTTGCGTTTTACTCTGTTATTGCCTTTGGGCTTTTGTATAATTGCGCTTTTAATGCGCTGTTGTTGTAATCATATCCACTTTTCTTCAAATAAAATTTTCTTGCAATGCTTAATTGCGCACTTGTTTTATTGAAGATTTTGGTTACAGTTGCTACCTAGGCCGAGGGTGAAAGTCCCTAGTTTGGTTTTGGCTAATTGATGAAACCTAGGACTAACCTTTGTATCTAAGTGGATGATTTAGATAAAGGTGGTCAGTGCATATGAGACATGACATTGACTCATATGACCAAGATAGTGAAGACCAAGATGAGGCTTGGCTCGATGGACCGGTTGTGAAGGTGAAGGTTAAGTCGAGGCTTCGAAGCGAAGGACCATGCGATGGTGAAGCCTGAGCAAGACTTAGCGCCGACGGACCAATGCAACGGTGAAGAGCAAGTGAAGTCAAGGTCGATGGATCGAGATGATCATGTGATGATATGAAGTGGATCATATCATTTGGAGAAACAAAATGGGCTCAAGGCAAAGGTATAACCATAGGGCCATTTTGTTTTACACTCAAGACACCATAGAGGGTGTGAGTGGTTTAGGATCGATAGCCGAACTATTAAGAGGGGAAGTCTTATCGGTTATTCGATGCACGGGTGCCACTAGGTGAATTCATGTAGTGCATTGCATATAGGGCCTAGTGAGCTAATTGGAAAACCTTTGAAAATGATTGAGAAAAAGCTAACACACAAGCACATGGAGATGTACACTTGATGGTGTTGGCACATTTGCAAAGGTGGCGTTGGTCGCGCTGTGGTTTGCGGGTAGAGAGGGGTTTGGGTTCCTCTCTCCCTCCTGCCGAGCGTGCGAGCGCGGGATTCAGGCGATTTCGGGGAAATGAAATGCCTATTTTCCACTACGCCGAAAGTCGGAAAAGAAACGGGGGCGAACGGGGTCACTGAGGTGACCGGACGCTGCACCAGATGCGGTCACGGTGTGACCGGACGCGTCCGGTCAGTACAGCGCGGTATCGGGCGCGCGGGCTAGGGTTTGCAACCGGCGCGTCCGGTCACTCGCGGGACCGGCGCGTCCGGTCAAGTGCCCAGAAGGAACTGCGGTTCGCAAGGACGATCGGACGCGGGGCGCGTCCGGTCACACACGATCGGACGCGTCCGATCGTTGAAGGAGCTTACTGGACTCCGACCGGACGCTGGCACTGTCGCGTCCGGTCGTTGCGAGGAGCGCGTCCGGTCGTTGCTTCGCGCGCGCGGTGCTGTGCGACCGGCGCGTCCGGTCGGTTGAGCAGCGCGTCCAGTCATAGCGTTTGACCGTTGGCGCGCAGTGACCGTTGGAGGATCTAACGGTCGCATTTGAAATTTGAGGGACACGTGGACGTCGTAGGGCGACCGGACGCGGTTGAGCGCGTCCGGTCAGTTTCGACCGGCGCGTCCGGTCGTCCCGAAAAAACGGTCAGTGGAGTGGCAACGGCTCTATTTGGATGGGATGCTTATAAATACTCGTTGGCCGGCCCTTGGGGAGGTCTCTTGGCATTTCTAACACTCTTGTGCATCCTTTGAGCTAGAGCTACTCCTCCCACTCATCTCTCTTGCTTGATTGCAAATCAAAAGTGAGATTGAGTGATCCCAAAGTGCATTGCATAGCTTGAGGGCATCTAGTGGCACTTGTGGGTGGTTTAGCCAGTGGATTTCTTGTTACTCTTGGAGAGTACCGCTCCTAGCCGGCTTGGAGATTGTTGGAGGCATTGGCAAGAGAAGGTGATTGTTCTTGGCCACCTCCGGTTGTTTGTAAGAGGTTCTTGTGCTTTCCTCGGCGGGACGCCAAAAGCAACTCTATTACATTGCGCGTGTCATTGAGTTACCTCACTTGAGAGTGGTGTCTTGCGGTGCCTTGCGGGGCGTGCCTTGAGGGGCAAGTGACTTGAGGGTCACACCGAGGAACCATCTAAGTGTTGGTCGACACAACCGGTGACGTAGCTTGTCGGTGCACAAGTGAACACCGGGTGAACAAAAATATTGTGTCTCTTGTCTCCCGGTGATTGGTCTACATATTGTGTTGTTGTCAATATTAATTGATTGTATATCATCTTGGTGATTGGCAACATCTTCACTCCACCGTCGGTATAAGATTCACAATCCTCTCTCTCGCATTTACTTTTACTAGATTATCTTGTGTAGCTCTAGTGGTAGCCTTTTCTAGTAGTTGTTAGCTTGCTCACTAGTGTAAGTTAGTGACTTAGCACTTGTGTGAACTAGAGATCATGATCTACTAGACTTGTGGATAGGAGGCTTGCATCACAACCTTTGGCTAAGCAAAACTTGCTTTACGCCGTTTGTTATTCTAACAAGTTTGCTTAGTGGTGCTTGTAGAATTTTTATAGGCTATTCACCCCCCCTCTAGCCATCTAGGACCTTACAAGTGGTATCGGAGCCGTGGTCACCGTTTTAATCAAGGCTAAACATCCTTCGGTGTGAAAAATGGCTCAAATTGTGTTCAATCATGTTGGGGGCAAGCCACCGTTCTTTGATGGTGTTAGTTCTTTTGCTCATTGGAAGAGAAAAATGACAATGTACCTTGGTTCTATTCATGAGAGAGTATTGCAAGTCACCGAGAATGATTTTGCTATCATTGATCCCGATCATCTCACCGATGAAGATAGAGCAAATAGAACATGCAATAGAATGGCTCTCAATACACTTTACAATAATATTGACACAAAAGTATTTGAGGGCATCAAGGATTTGGAATTAGCAAATGAAGTGTGGACAAGGTTAAGTGAAACATATGAGGGCACTAAGGTTGTAAAGAGTGCCAAGCTATATGGGCTCAAGAGTGAGTTTGAGAACTTCAAGATGAAAGAAGAAGAAGCAATCTTAGAGATGTTTCATAGATTGCAAGTCATTGTGAATGATCTCAAGAGCTTAGGGCACAAGACTCAAGACCAAGATTTTTGCCACAAGTTCTTGTTGAGCTTACCTAAAAGATTCAAGATGTTGATCATGATGCTACAAAGAGATGGGCTTGAAACAATGAAGCCCAATGATTTGCTTGGAGAGGTATTGACCTTTGACAAGTATGATCAAGATGTTGATGAGAAGGAGGATGAAAAGAAGAAGAAGACCGTGGCATTCAAGGCCACCTCCTCAAAGGGCAAAGCTTCAATTCAAGAAGAAGATGACAGCGAAGAAGATGAAGAATTGGAAGTTGATGATGAGGCACTTGCTCTAGTTGTTAAAAACATTGGCAAAATGTTTATCAAAAGAAGAGGCTTCAAAAAGAGAAATGACAATTTCAAGAGCAATGAGCAACAAAGGAAGTGCTTCAATTGTGATAGCACCGAACATCTTCAAGCCGAATGTCCCTATGACAAGAAGAAGAACAACAAGAGGGGCAAGTTTGAGAAGAAGAAGAGAGAGGCCAAGATGACATTCAAGAAAGGCAAAAATGGTGCCTATGTGATCACTTGGGAAAGTGATGATGAGGAAGAAGAAGAAGAATCATCCAACAAGGCTTTTGCTTCCATTGCTATCAACAAGAAGCCATCACTATTTGATTCATCCTCTTCATGCTTCATGGCTAAAGAAGCTAAGGTATTATATGATGAGAGTGATGATGAAAGTGAAATGGAATATGCTCATGATAGTGATAATGATAATGAAAATGATGATGATGAACCAACTAAAGAACAACTATATGACTTAATGCAACAAACTAGAGACATAGTTATTGCCAAGAACAAGGAGTGTAAGAAGCTTTCAATGAAAGTAGCAATACTTGAGAAAGTTCTTAGTGAGCTTAAGACCACTCATGAGAGTCTAGTGAAAGACCATGAGGATCTTGGTAAGGCTCATTTCAAGCTTGAAAAAGCTCACTCATTGCTACTTGAGCAACAAGCAAAGAAGGAGGTTGTTGTATCATGTGATATAGGTGTTACATGTGATATAATTGATGAATCCTTTAATGAACCTATCATCATGTCAAATACTAACCCTTCTTGTAGCTCTTCATCCACCACCACTAACTCTACCTCCACTACTAGTGATGGTTTCACTTGTGATGCCTCACTAATGGTTGAGAATGAGACTCTCAAGAGAGAGGTGGATGAGCTCACTCATGCCCTAGGCAAGGCCTATGGTGGTGAGGCCCGCTTGCTTAAGTGCTTGGGTAGCCAAAGGTTCTCTCTTAACAAAGAGGGATTGGGCTACACCCCCAAGAAAGGCAAGTCGGCCTTTGCAACTCCAAAGCCTAGCTTTGTGAAGAGCAATGGTCGGTTTTGCAATAGATGCAAGCAAGTTGGGCACCTAGAGCATAATTGCAATAAAAAGAACCAAAGCAAGAACCTTGTTAATGCTATACCTTATGATTCTTGCTATGTGCTTACCAAAGGTGTGAAGGGTGTGCAAGCTAAGTTTGTTGGTACACCCATTGTTGGCCCAAAGAAGAAGGCTATTTGGGTACCAAAGAGCTTAGTTACTAACCTACAAGGACCCAAGCAAAAATGGGTACCTAAGCTTCATTGATTTGCTTGTAGGTCAATTACAAAGCCAGAGGAAGGCATTGGATTATTGATAGTGGGTGCACTCAACACATGACCGGTACATCAAGAATGTTTGACTCAATCAATGACAATAATAGTGGTGTTGATTCTATCACATTTGGCAATAACAAGAAAGGCAAGGTTATTGGCTTGGGCAAGATTGCAATATCAAATGACATGAGTATCTCAAATGTGTTGCTAGCTGAAAGTTTGGATTTCAATCTTCTATCCGTGGCACAAATATGTGATCTAGGCTACAAATGTATCTTTGGGGTTGATGATGTGGAAGTCATTAGTATGGATGGTTCAAATGTGGCATTCAAGGGCTTTAGATATGAGAATCTCTACCTAGTTGACTTCAATGCTAGAGAAACTTCTTTGACAACTTGCTTAGTCTCCAAATCAAGCATGGGTTGGCTTTGGCATAGAAGGCTTGGTCATGTTGGCATGAAACAATTGAAGAAGCTTACAACTCACAATCTTGTCAATGGTTTGAAAGATGTTGAATTTGAGAAGAATAAGCTTTGTAGTGCATGTCAAGCCGGGAAGCAAGTTGGAAGCTCACATCCAAAGAAGAGTACAATGAGCACATGCAAAGCATTTGAGTTGATGCACATGGATCTATTTAGACCAACAACATATACAAGCATAGGTGGCAACAAGTATGGCTTTGTCATAGTGGATGACTTCACAAGATTCACATGGGTATTCTTTCTTAGTGACAAAAGTGAAGTGTTTGACACCTTCAAGACATTTCTCACTAGAGTTCACAATGAGTTTGAGATTAGAATCAAGAAAGTGAGAAGTGACAATGGAAGTGAGTTCAAGAATACAAGAATTGAAGAACTTTGTGATCATTATGGTATTGGACATCAATTCTCGGCCAAGTATACTCCACAATCAAATGGCCTAGTTGAGAGGAAGAATAGAACGTTGCTTGACATGGCTAGATCAATGCTTCATGAGTACAATGTGAGTCAATCATTTTGGGATGAAACAATCAATACCGCTTGCTACTACATCAATAGATTATATTGTCATCCATTGCTAGAGAAGACCCCATATGAGTTACTTCATGGAAGAAAGCCCAATATTTTCTTACTTTAGGGTGTTTGGTTGCAAATGCTATATCTTGAAGAAGGGCACTAGATTGGGGAAGTTTGACAAAAGATGTGATGAGGGGTTCCTACTTGGTTATTCAACTACAAGCAAAGGTTATAGAGTTTGGAACAACTCAAGTGGCATTCAAGAAGAAGTCCATGATGTGCAATTTGATGAAACCAATGGGTCACAAGATGAAGAAGAGAATCTAGATGATGTTGGTGGAACTCAATTGGTGGAAGCAATGAAGAACATGGACATTGGGGACATTAGAGCAAAGCAAGTAATTGATATTCAAGATGATGATAAAGATCAAGTGCTCAATTCACCATTCAAGCTAGTTAGTGACTCTCAAGTGCAAAATTATGGTGCTAGTTCTTCTCATCGAGATACATCAAGTGATCAACCAAGCTCAAGCAATCAAGTGCAAGTACTCCAACCACAACATGTTTCAAGAGATCACCCCATTAATAGTATTATTGGTGATATTAAAAGTGGTGTGCAAACAAGATCAAGATTGACTATGTTTTGTGAGCATGCATCATTTGTGTCAACCATAGAACCAAAGAAGATAGAAGAAGCTTTGAGGGATGCCGATTGGATCATGGCTATGCAAGAAGAGCTTAACAATTTCACAAGAAATGATGTTTGGGAGATGGTAGAAAGGCCAAATGACTACAATGTGATTGGAACCAAGTGGGTGTTTAAAAACAAGCAAGATCAAGATGGCATTGTAGTGAGAAACAAAGCAAGACTAGTTGCTCAAGGTTACACTCAAGTTGAAGGTCTTGACTATGATGAGACATATGCTCCCGTGGCAAGATTGGAGGCAATAAGGATTCTATTGGCTTATGCTTGTGCACACAATATCAAACTATATCAAATGGATGTCAAAAGTGCATTTCTCAATGGGATCATCAATGAGTTAGTATTTGTTGAGCAACCGCCCGGATTTGAAGATGACAAGAAACCCAACCATGTCTACAAGTTGAAGAAGGCTTTATATGGCTTAAAGCAAGCACCTAGAGCATGGTATGAGAGGCTAAGGGATTTCCTTCTCTCTAAGGGATTCAAAATGGGCAAGGTTGATACTACTCTATTCACCAAGAAGATTGGAAATGATCTATTCATAGTGCAAATATATGTTGATGACATCATCTTTGGATCAACCGATCAAGCTTATTGTGAAGAATTTGGTGCTATGATGGCCAAAGAGTTTGAAATGTCTATGATTGGTGAACTTAGCTACTTCCTTGGTCTCCAAGTCAAGCAATTGAAGAATGGAACATTTGTGAGTCAAGGGAAATACATAAGGGACATGTTGAAGAAGTTTGGAATGCAAGATGCAAAGCCAATTTCAACTCCAATGGGTACAAATGGAAATTTGGATAGTGATCTTGATGGCAAAATGGTGAATCAAAAGGAATATCGGTCCTTGATTGGAAGTCTACTCTATATCACCGCATCAAGGCCGGATGTCATGTTTAGTGTTTGCATGTGTGCTAGATATCAAGCCTCACCTAGAGAAAGTCATCTCACGGCCGCAAAGAGAATATTGAGGTACTTGAAGCAAACAAAAGATGTTGGACTATGGTATCCCAAGGGGTCAAAGTTTGAATTGATTGGATATTCGGACTCCGACTATGGGGGTTGCAAGATCAATAGAAAGAGCACAAGTGGCACATGTCAATTACTTGGAAGATCACTTGTGTCATGGTCCTCAAAGAAACAAAATAGTGTGGCAATCTCTACCGCCGAAGCCGAATATGTGAGTGCGGGGAGTTGTTGTTCACAATTGCTATGGATGAAATCAACTTTGAAGGATTATGGCCTCAACTTCAAGAATGTGCCGTTGCTATGTGATAATGAGAGTGCAATCAAGATGATACAAAACCCGGTTCAACATGGAAGAACAAAGCATATTGATATAAGACATCATTTCATTAGAGATCATCAACAAAAGGGAGATATTGCCATTGAAAGTGTTGGCACCGATGATCAACTTGCCGATATTCTCACTAAGCCACTTGATGAAAAGAGGTTTTGCAAGCTAAGGAATGAATTGAACATTCTTGATTTCTCAAACATGAGTTGAATGCACCCCACCCACTTATTGACATGCCTCTCCTTCGACATTGCAAGGTAAAATTGATTGACATGTCATTCATCCTATGCTAAGGACTTGCTAGAGCATGTAGACATAATAAGTGGTATGCATGAGCATTCATGATAAATCAAATGAATTTGATGGATATATGTTACCACTATTGCCTCTATGTTTGTTTTGATCTAGTGGTGGCATATGACATGTTTGTGAGCTTGCAAACCTAGTGTTGAATCTAGAAGATTTGCTATAAGTGTTTAATTCAACATAGGCAAGATAACCCTTATTTTGAGGAGTGAAGAAGCTTGTCTTTGGTTCAAATCGAATTAAATATCTTTGGCAAGTATTCTAGGTTAAACCAAATTTGATAAATTTTTTAACCTTACATGTGGTTTCGAATTAATTTCAATCTACTCCATCAAACACTTTTCCTTCTCTCCACAATTTGATCCCCTTTTTGGGTAAGTTGTTGACAAAGGGGGAGAGAAAAAGATGATTCAACTTGATAAAGGGGTAAATAAAATTTGTTGATGCACACAAGTAGGGGGAGCAAGCTCATAAACAAAGTTGTTGCATTTGTTTGTGCATTCTCATATGACTTGCTCATTGCACATGTATTTAAATTCAATATACATGCTTGTGTGGTGCAATGCTAGTATAGAAATTGGATGATGAAATGATCTACTAGCATGCATAGGAATAGTTTACATGTGGTATCTAGACTTGCCTAAAGCTTTACAAGTGGTTAGCTTTACAAGTGGTCCAAGAACCTTTACATATAATGTTGATCTCACGGGGTTCTTGAGTTTTGATGGATGTCTAGTTACTTCATGATGCTAAGGATGGTGTAAAAGGCAACTCCGATTGGTATCACGCTTCAAAGGTCCATTTCTTACACCATAGCATCATTTTGGTAGAATTACTCTCCCAACATTTCTATCCATGCATATGTGCAAAGCTTTCAATCCAAACTCTATGCACATATGTAGGGGGAGCTAATGCTACCAAAATCGAGCTTGTGATAATTGTCCAAACTTTACTTATGAGCAAAATGATTGGACAAGTATGACAAGTTTAAAACTTTTATTATCAAAATCATCTTTGTGAGGGTTGTCATCAATTACCAAAAAGGGGGAGATTGAAAGTCCCTAGTTTGGTTTTGGCTAATTGATGAAACCTAGGACTAACCTTTGTATCTAAGTGGATGATTTAGATAAAGGTGGTCAGTGCATATGAGACATGACATTGACTCATATGACCAAGATAGTGAAGACCAAGATGAGGCTTGGCTCGATGGACCGGTTGTGAAGGTGAAGGGCAAGTCGAGGCTTCGAAGCGAAGGACCATGCGATGGTGAAGCCTGAGCAAGACTTAGCGCCGACGGACCAATGCAACGGTGAAGAGCAAGTGAAGTCAAGGTCGATGGATCGAGATGGTCATGTGATGATATGAAGTGGATCATATCATTTGGAGAAACAAAATGGGCTCAAGGCAAAGGTATAACCATAGGGCCATTTTGTTTTACACTCAAGACACCATAGAGGGTGTGAGTGGTTTAGGATCGATAGCCGAACTATTAAGAGGGGAAGTCTTATCGGTTATTCGATGCACGGGTGTCACTAGGTGAATTCATGTAGTGCATTGCATATAGGGCCTAGTGAGCTAATTGGAAAACCTTTGAAAATGATTGAGAAAAAGCTAACACACAAGCACATGGAGATGTACACTTGATGGTGTTGGCACATTTGCAAAGGTGGCGTTGGTCGCGCTATGGTTTGCGGGTAGAGAGGGGTTTGGGTTCCTCTCTCCCTCCCGCCGAGCGTGCGAGCGCGGGATTCAGGCGATTTCGGGGAAATGAAATGCCTATTTTCCACTACGCCGAAAGTCGGAAAAGAAACGGGGGCGAACGGGGTCACTGAGGTGACCGGACGCTGCACCAGATGCGGTCACGGTGTGACCGGACGCGTCCGGTCAGTACAGCGCGGTATCGGGCGCGCGGGCTAGGGTTTGCAACCGGCGCGTCCGGTCACTCGCGGGACCGGCGCGTCCGGTCAAGTGCCCAGAAGGAACTGCGGTTCGCAAGGACGATCGGACGCGGGGCACGTCCGGTCACACACGATCGGACGCGTCCGATCGTTGAAGGAGCTTACTGGACTCCGACCGGACGCTGGCACTGTCGCGTCCGGTCGTTGCGAGGAGCGCGTCCGGTCGTTGCTTCGCGCGCGCGGTGCTGTGCGACCGGCGCGTCCGGTCGGTTGAGCAGCGCGTCCGGTCATAGCGTTTGACCGTTGGCGCGCAGTGACCGTTGGAGGATCTAACGGTCGCATTTGAAATTTGAGGGACATGTGGACGTCGCAGGGCGACCGGACGCGGTTGAGCGCGTCCGGTCAGTTTCGACCGGCGCGTTCGGTCGTCCCGAAAAAACAGTCAGTGGAGTGGCAACGGCTCTATTTGGATGGGATGCTTATAAATACTCGTTGGCCGGCCCTTGGGGAGGTCTCTTGGCATTTCTAACACTCTTGTGCATCCTTTGAGCTAGAGCTACTCCTCCCACTCATCTCTCTTGCTTGATTGCAAATCAAAAGTGAGATTGAGTGATCCCAAAGTGTATTGCATAGCTTGAGGGCATCTAGTGGCACTTGTGGGTGGTTTAGCCAGTGGATTTCTTGTTACTCTTGGAGAGTACCGCTCCTAGCCGGCTTGGAGATTGTTGGAGGCGTTGGCAAGAGAAGGTGATTGTTCTTGGCCACCTCCGGTTGTTTGTAAGAGGTTCTTGTGCTTTCCTCGGCGGGACGCCAAAAGCAACTCTATTACATTGCACGTGTCATTGAGTTACCTCACTTGAGAGTGGTGTCTTGCGGTGCCTTGCGGGGCGTGCCTTGAGGGGCAAGTGACTTGAGGGTCACACCGAGGAACCATCTAAGTGTTGGTCGACACAACCGGTGACGTAGCTTGTCGGTGCACAAGTGAACACCGGGTGAACAAAAATATTGTGTCTCTTGTCTCCCGGTGATTGGTCTACATATTGTGTTGTTGTCAATATTAATTGATTGTATATCATCTTGGTGATTGGCAACATCTTCACTCCACCGTCGGTATAAGATTCACAATCCTCTCTCTCGCATTTACTTTTACTAGATTATCTTGTGTAGCTCTAGTGGTAGCCTTTTCTAGTAATTGTTAGCTTGCTCACTAGTGTAAGTTAGTAACTTAGCACTTGTGTAAACTAGAGATCATAATCTACTAGACTTGTGGATAGGAGGCTTGCATCACAACCTTTGGCTAAGCAAAACTCGCTTTACGCCGTTTGTTATTCTAACAAGTTTGCTTAGTGGTGCTTGTAGAATTTTTTATAGGCTATTCACCCCCCCTCTAGCCATCTAGGACCTTACAGAGGGGCTCTAGCAGATGGCACTTATTTTCTTACTCTTGCCTCCACTTCTCTCTTCTCTAGTCGACGGTGAGTAGTAGTCTACGCGTCCGCGCGGAAAAGCTAAGGTGCTAGTCTTCGACCTTGGGCACCTTGCGGAGGCTCTTTTGGAAGCTTTGTCACTTTAGCCTCATCTCTGTGCTTGCTTGGAGTTGGTGAGGAGGCTTTTGCACATTGGCGCTGAAGAGCTGAGGTGCTCGTGTTCGATCTTGCAGATGTTGCGAAGGCTTTGGCACAATTTGAGCACTCATCGGAGGCGCTAGTCTTTAATCTTGATGCTTCTCCAGAGGCCACAGAGCAATTTGAGCAAGCAACGAAGGTTGAAGAAGCATTTCTTGGACGTTGCCTCCACTTGCGCCTAGATTGTTTTGTTGTTGCCTTCGGCTATGCTAGAGCAGCTGTGCTCCCGTTGAACGTGGTTGATGCTAGGTTGCACCAGCTGATGCCTTCGGTTATGGGGGATGTTACGAGTCTTCGTGCGATACCCTCCGACAACCTCTGACACTGGCTACTTGCTACCGGACTTTGGTCATACAACGTCCCATGGAGGCTGCACGACATCATATGGAAGATGTGTACAACCTCAACGTGGCCATCGCTGGGTTCTGCAAGCTACTATAGTTATGAGTCTTCACATGGTATCTTTTGTCCTCTCGTTTTTAAGGAAACTCCGGGCTCCATGGATTTCTTGCCTTGTTGTATGGTGAATTGGCTCTTAGTTGCCCTGGCTTCCCCCTCGCGCTCTTCTAGAATTGGTGATATGGTAATGCACTAATTGAGGCTAGTGCCGGGGGTGGGGGCGCTAGGTTTTATAGTCTACTACTTATACGATTTGATAAATCTTGGTGGTTGGTCGATGTTTATAGCTTAGATACGTTTTAAAGTCATAATGAGACTGACAGATTTCTTTGTACCTGGTGTATCTTTGGCTCTTTATTCCTGTTGTACTTTAGCTATTAATTCCTGATAGTCATCTAGTGCCTGATAAGGATAGGTTTTCGCTAGGTGTTTGCTTGCCCGATGCCTATGGCGAAGGTAGGTCTTTGACGGGTTTTTTTTGGCCTTTTGGCCATTTTGATGAATCCTTGATGCCTGAATGTCGACACAACTTTGTCAAGGTTGCAGGCTAATTTAGCCGTAGAGGTTGTTCCATGCTTTAGAGCCTTCGGCTAAGGCAGTGGAACGCCCTCTTTGTCATGATGTCATTATCAAATGTTGTGGCTCCATTGCTAGACACTTTCGACCTTTGCTTTTCATGGTAATTTTTTGGGGAAATTCCTCTTTATATTTTAGAGGGTTTTACATGGGTCCTACCTCATTAAAAACCTCACCTCCGCTAGGAGCCCCCTTTGCGAGGAAAAGAGTACATGCCCTTTTTTAGAAAACTTGAAGAAAATGCTAAATCTATGAAAATGGAAGTGAGGTGAACTTTGCTTATAGTTTCGCGAAGGCTACCCCTTGCAGTTATACATAGAACCTACACAAATTGTCGATGTTCCAGGTGTGAGTTGTTGTTTTTCATTCGCCATCTGTCAGGTAAAATGATCCCGGTCATTCAGCAGCCTTCGCTGTGTATGGGCCTTCCCATTTGGGCTGGAGTTTTCCAGTATTGGCCACTTGGGCTTCCTTCTTAGCACTAAGTCTCCATCATAAATTAGCTTTTTGACTACTTGTCTATCTCTCCATTTCCTAGTTTGTTCTTGATATTTGGCGATGTTTTCCACTACTTCCAATTTTGTGCCTTCGATCGTTTCTTTGGAGTATTCTTCATCTGCTGCCAATGCCTGTTTCATTGTCCGGAGGCTTTGATGCTTGGTCTCTTTGGATAGCATCGTCTCTTCACTGTATAGAAGCTTGAACGGTGTAAAGCCCGTTGTACTGGACGCCATGGTGTTGTGAGACCATACCACCTTCGGTAGTTCTTCTATCCATTTGCCTTTGTAGAGGTTGAATATGGTTTTCGAGATTGCTGAGAATACTATTCTGGTGGCTCTTTCTACCACTCCATTTGACTCTGGATGACAGACTGATGCGAAGGCTATCCTTGTGCCTATGCTTTGGTAGAATTCTTTGAATTTGTCTGAGTTGAACTGTTTCCATTGTCTATTGTCAAGTTCTCGGTACTCTAAACCTGCATATTATGTTCTGCTAAAAGATTTTTTTTCACTATCTCTAAGGTGATTGTTTCTAGTGGCTTGGCTTCAATCCATCTTGTGAAGTAGTCGATTGCTACTACTGCAAATTGGTCCCCCCCCGACGAAGGTGGTAGTGGGCCGACCAGGTCCATACCCCATCTTTGCACTGGCCAAGTGGGTGGGATGAGCTGTACTACTGCCAAAGGCTTTGATTGATGCGGGGACGTAGTCTAGCATGCTTCACATGTCTTAACAATTTGCTTTGCATCTTTGATGTGCGTGGGCCAATAGAATCCCTGCCTGATTACCTTCGCAGGTAATGCCCTTGGACCAATGTGAGAGCCACATGTCCCTGAGTGAATTTCTTGGAGGAGCTCTCTGCCTTCGCTTTGAGCTATGCCCTTGAGCAATGGTTGGACTACAACTTTTTTATACAAGACTCTGTCTATTAGAGTGTAACTCCTTGGTCTGGCTGCTATTCTTATTGTGCTTGCTTCATCTTCTGAATGGTGGACATTGTTTAAGTAATCTGTAATTAACTGCCTCCAGTCTTCAGATTCAGTGACTAGAATTGTTTTGAATGCCTTCATGGTTGCTGGGGTTGCTGGTGCCTATAATATTTGGTAGAAAGCTCCCTCTAGAATGGGCAAGTTGTTTGCTGCCGCCTTTGCTAGTTTGTCTGCTTTTGTGTTTTCTGCCCTTGGCATATGCTTCAGTGTGAATCCCTGGAACCACCACTCGAGGGCCTTTATTGTTTCCAGGTATTTGACTGGCTCTGGTTCTCTTGCCACATATTCCTTTTTGACTTGTCTAGCCACGATTTGGGAGTCTGTTTTTGCTAATATTGTCTTTGCTCTGAGTGCCTTCGCTTTGTTGGGGCCAGTATGGGGCCATCATATTCTGCTATATTATTTATTGCTTTGAATTCTATCCTTGTTGCATACTTTGTGTGGAGGCCTGATGGTGCTACCAAAACAGCAGAGGCCCTAGCTCCTAGGTGTCCCCAGGCTCCATCTGTGTAGAGTGTCCAGATTTGAGGCTGAGGCTACGGGATTTGATGCGCCGAAGGTGTTCAATCTGCCATAAAGTCTGCTAGCGCTTGTGATTTGATTGCTATTCTTGTCACATAGCTGATTTCAAACTGGGATAGTTCTGTTGCCCATTTTTCTGTTCTTCCGAAGGCCTCTTTATTACTGAATATGTCCCCGAGTGGCTGCGAAGAAGGTACTACGATCTCGTGTGCTTGGAAGTAATGCTTCAGCTTCCTTGATGAGATGAGTACAGCGTATGCTATTTTTTTTATTTCTATGTAGCTCAGCTTTGCCCCTGATAAAGCTTCTGAGATGTAGTAGACAGGCTGTTCAATGGCCTTCGACTCTTCTTCTTTCTCCTAAACAAGTACCCCACTGACTGCATGGTCAGAGGTTGCCACATATAGCAGTAGTGGTGCCTCCATATCTGGCACTGTTACCAGGAGTTTGCTGGCCATGTAGTTTTTGAGTTGCAGGAAGGCCTCCGACTGTTTTGGCCCACACTCCACTTTGCCTCTGCCTCTTAGAGTTTTGAAGAATGGGAGACTACATTCGGCTAATTTTGAGATAAATCTGTTCAATGCTACTATCGTTCCGGTGCGTTTTTGGACTTCTTTTTTGGTTGATAGTTCCACCATTGAGATTTTGGCCTTCGTCTTCTCTAGGTTAGCCTAAATGCCTTTGGGTCCTATGATGTACCCAAGCATCTTCCCTCTGCTAACACCGAAAATCCACTTTTCCAAGTTTAGTTTTAGGCGTACTTCCCTGAGGTTGGTGAAAGTTTCCTTTAAATCTGCTATGTGATTTCCTTTATTCTTGTTCATTACCACAATATCATCAACATAAGCTATGATGTTTTTCTACAATTGTGGGCTGAGGACCGCCTTCATCATTCTGGAGAAGGTTGGGCCTGCATTCTTGAGTCCTTTGGTCATTCTAGTGTAGCAATAAGTTCCAGAGGGGGTAGTGAAACTTGTCTTCTCCTCATCTTCTTTGTTGAGCTAGATCTGGTGATATCCTAAAAAATAGTCTAGGAGGGAGAAGTGCTTGCACCCTGCTGCCTTGTCGACGGAGACATCTACTCTTGGTAGTGAAAACTGGTCTTTTCTTGCATGCTTTGTTTAGATTTGTGAAGTCTATGCATATTCTCATCTTTCCATTTTTCTTCAGTACTAGTAATACATTTGCTAGCCATTCTGAGTACTTGACTTCTCTGATGACATTTGCGTCTAATAGCCTCTGTACTTCGGCCTTCACTGCTAAGATTCTATCCTTCAACATTTTCCTTTGTCGTGGCTTCCTTGGCTTCATTCTAGGGTTGATGTCAAGGGAGTGTTGTATAATATCCCTGCTGACTCCTTTCATGTCGGAGGCTGACTAGGTGAAGACGTCTTTGTTCTTGGCTAAAGTTTCTCTGAGTTCTGCTTCTTCTTCCTTCGACAGGTTGCCTCCGATAGTGACCTTTCTGTCTGGGATTGACTTTGTTTCTTCTTCATCTTTCAGATCTATTTTGCCCTTTGGCATGTCCGGAGGTCTAGTGAGTTGCTTCTGGCTGCTTCGATAGAATTGATGTTGCCCTGTGATTTATAGATGGCTCTTTCTATGTTTCTCGCCTCTTTCTGACTTCCATGCACTATGATGGTGCCGTGCAAAGCTGACATTTTCATACATAAGTATCCCATATGAATGGCTATATTGAACTTGTTTGCAAATCCCCTACCAAAGATGGCATTGTATGGGTAGTAGAGGTCTACTACATCGAAGGTCACGTATTCTGTCCTGACATTTTCCTAGCCTCTAAAAGAAACTGGCAGGGATATTTTTCCCAATGCATTAATCCTTTTTCCTCCGAAACCTATAAGTGGTGAATCTGAGGGCTACAGCTGGCTTCTGCTTAGTTTCATCTGATGAAAGGCATTGACAAAGATGATGTCTACGGAGCTTCTAGAGTCTATGAGAACCCTGTTAAATTCCCAACCTGCTATATTGGCTTTGATCACCATGGCATTAGTATGGGGGTAGTTCTCCAACTATAGGTCTTGCTCTAAGAATGTGATGGGCGTCTTCGACCAATCTGTGTAATGCACTGGACCCTACACTGCTATGTTGTTGATGAGCCTGAGGTGATCTTTCTTTTGCTTTAGTGTCTGAAATTCCATTGAAGAGCCTCCGGCTATCGGCAGTATCATGCTAATGGTGGGTAGTGGTGCATGTGGATTAAGCTGGTTTTCTAGGTTGGGCTCATTTTTGGGGGAGGCTAGCTGTGATGGAGGTGGTGGCGGAGGTACCGCTTCAAGTTGTCTATTATGCACTTGAGTTGGTTGGCTTGTCTCTATGAATGTTATGTGCAGAGGCCTTGGATTCATATAGGTAAGGTTGGCCTCTGTTCGCTGATTACTTGCCAGCCCTTGCTGTTGGGCGCTTGGTCACCATGCGGGTAGGAAGTTGGGGTAGTATGCAGATACAAGGGTGGATGGATGAATTTGATTGGAGTTGAGACTTGGATAGATTGTGCAATATGGTTGCTACGAAGGTGCATCGAAGGTATGGTTGATCTCCCTAGTGGAATGTCTCAAGCCATAAGACAACCTCGCCAAAACACTAAACTTCCACCAAGAACAAAAAGCCAAAGAATAAGTCTTATGTACCAAGCAAACCAATGAAATTTAGGAGAACATACCTGGATCACTACGGGAAAATAGGCAATGACAAAATTCTAGATCTCAATGTTCATGTTACCTCGAGCCCCCATACCAGCTGAGCTACGCGACAGGTATGACTATCCAGCTAATGTTATTCTTTTAACTACACAATTCTAAATCTTATATTGTATATTTGACACCCCAAAACAATCTCAAATGAAAATGTTGTTAACTATAAAGTTGTAGATCTCGTTGAGTACTACAACTTTGAGATCGATTTTGTCTCCAATCAACATTGTTAATCATCTCAAATCTTATTGAATAACTTATATTGAATATTTTTGGACAACCATAACAAATAAAAAAGTTGTCGATTACAAAGTTTTAAATCTCTTTAAACTCTGCAATTTTGATATAAAGTTTCATAATCCGATCTCATATGAAAAAGTATTCAATTTTTTGTTGCAAAACAAACTATCACTACCGATTCAAGCCACGACCTAGTAGTGATAGATGGACCAACTATCGATACAGGGTCATGGCTTGAATGGGCAATGATAATGGACAACTTATCAGTAACAGTTAAATGATAAACCAACGGTGATAATCCAGCATTGAACTAGTTCGAAAAGCAACCAGAATTGATAGTCCGGCAAGAATTACCTTTTTTTAGCATAGTAAATCTTATTTAATACTCGTGTGAATTGGCATGGTTAGGATCCATATTGAATCAGCAATATGGGTGTACATATGCCAATGTGTTGTCCCCGTCAAATAGGACTAAATTTTCACCACGTAGATATGAATCAAGTGACACATATGCTATAACCAACGTAACACGGCAATGATGAAAAAACTAATTGTACGAATTTTCTAATCGGCTGGCCAGCGTTGAGTGTTTCACTTATTGAGATGCTAGCTAGGTAGCTATCTCAAGAAACTAAGGGTGTGTTCACTTTGCGAAAAGTAGGTGAAAAGTTACTGTAGCATCTTTCGTTGTTATTTGGTAAAATTTATTTAATCATGGACTAACTAGGCTCAAAAGATTCGTCCCGACATTTACAGACAAACTATGCAATTAGTTATCTTTTTTACCTATATTTAATGCTCCATGCATGCGTCGAAAGATTTGATGTGATGGGTGGAAGAGAAAATATTTTGGGTTGGGATGGGAAGTGAACAAGGCCTAAAGACGATAGACATCCCACACGCATCATAAATTAAAGAAAGTCATCCACGTGCCTTCATACTCATCTGATCGTGACCAAGGGTGTGTTTACTTCGCGAAAAGTAGGTGAAAAGTTACTATAGCATCTTTTGTTGTTATTTGGCAAAATTTATCCAATCATAGACTAACTAGGCTCACAAGATTCGTCCCGACATTTACAGACAAACTATGCAATTAGTTATCTTTTTTACCTACATTTAATGCTTCATGCATACGTCGAAAGATTTGATGTGATAGATGGAAGATGAAAAATTTTGGGTTGGGATGGAAAGTGAACAAGGCCCAAGTCAAAGAAAAAAATGAGAGCACTATGACAACTTCTAGCTGGCCATTATTTTAAATATTTTATCCGTCTTGTGCTACTGAGTCAACAATGATTGACTGCTGAGTCGTTCAATTCCGAGTTCACGCTCGGCGGCACCCAGGACTTTTACGGCATCTCATCACTGATTCATGGCTTCTCCTTCAGCATCGGCGTTGAGCTGGTGTGCAAGGAAAGTTTCCAACTGCAGCACTGACGGCACCCAGGACTTTTACGGCATCTCATCACTGATTCATGGCTTCTCCTGCAGCATCGGCGTTGAGCTGGTGTGCAAGGAAAGTTTCCAACTGCAGCACTGGAAGTCTGTAAGAGAGACTTGACTTATTAATGCTGAAGGCTTTGACTATAAGGTCTCGTCATTTAACGCTTATGACGTGAATGGATATCGCTTTCACACAACAGGCTACCAGAAGAGCCGACCCAATGCAAGGACCACGAATACCGGAGTATTTACGCCCAGAGTAGTTACTCCCGACACTGATCAGGAGGACTATTATGGCACAGTTGAAGAAATATATGAGCTCGAATACCGTGGTGAAAAAACACCTAAGCCTGTCGTATTCAAATGCCAGTGGTTTAAACCTGCAGTACAGAGAAAGTCCCCTAAACTTGGGATAGTCGAAACTAGACATGATTTCTTCTATGAAAGAGATGATGTCTATATCGTGGCTCAACAAGCCAGGCAAGTTTATTATTGTCCATATGCTTGCAAAACCGACCCACGTCTTTAGGGTTGGTATATTGTGCACAAGGTATCACCACATGGCAAATTACCTCACCCAAACGATGATGATTACAACTTGAACCCACCCACGCATGACGGGGAGTTGTATCAACAAGACGAGGGGCTACCAGGGATGCTTGAGATAGACTTAACTAGAGATATTGAAATGGAAGTAGACGAGGAATGGGTTATTGACGAGGAAGCTGCAGATGAGATGCATGATCCGAGAGACTTGAAAATGCTTGACGGACTACAACTAGGCAATGAAAGCGATGAGGATGAGGCTTTTGACGATTTTGTGGCTCTTGATAGTGATGACGATACCTATTGTCCAGATAATCCCGATCATGAAGAATATTAGAAATACATGTAATATTATGTTATTTTGTAATTACATTTTCTTTATTTTGCATCCCTTATTAAGTACTTCTCGTTTATCTGAACTAATACTGGTTTATTCTTTTTAATTGCAGGTGATGGGGCCCACTAAGAGGAGCTGTCCCTTGACTTACTCAAGACCGAGGGGCACGTCAGCGGCTGAGAGGACAGAGACGTCGCAGAGGCAGAGCAGGCAGAGGGGCACGTCAGCGGCTGAGGAGACGGAGATGTCGCAGAGGTCGAGTAGGCCGAGGGGCAGGCTTAGGCGGGAGCCGTCGACTAACCACAACCTTGGCTCCTCACGCTCTTCTAGGGACGACGACATCCCTCTGCCCACGGTGGGCGATGACGTCGCTCCGCAGATGTACGACGACGTCATTCCGCACGCGTTTGAGGAGGCGGTTCCGCACATGTCCGAGGAGCGGTCAGGGGGTTCGACTTCCTCTGCAGCCTCGAAACCCTATAAGCGAGGTCCCAGCCAGCTCCCGAAGCGACCGATTCTTGTTGACCGCCGCCCACTGATTGCACCCGAGGCGGATAGGTAAGTAACTTCATATGTTCTTCATTTGATATGTTGAAAAATAATAATAAGAGCTAATAATAACTATTGTTAACCACTTGTGCAGGAACTGGATGCTTGTGGAGGAGGGGGTCAAGGCTCGCAATGTCAATGGGATCCTGGGACTTTTGTGCAGGGAACACTTCCCTGGCCTGGTGTGGATGTCGGAGGATGAGGACCCAGAGATACCCTCGTTCGACCAGTACGCCCTCTTCCCCGCCGCTGTCGCTGGGCACACAAACTTGGCGGATCAGGTGATTACGGAGTTGTGGGTAAGCCTTTCTCGCTCTACGGCCCTCAATTCATTGGACATTCTTGAAATAAAATAATGGATACCTCGTGTCTTTTATGCAGGACTTCTTCACATGCCAGCCGGGACAGGAGGAAAGGGCGTATCAGGTGGCTTACGCTTCCTGTAAAAGGCGTGTCTCGGACTTGTATCACGAGTCCCGCCTCCAGGCGCACATTGACTACAACGCCACCTACCGTAATAGAAGAATCCACAGAACTCAGGCAAGAAGAGAGACAGAGGTTCTGACAAGGGAGCAGTACCTACAGGTAAATAGAATCAACATCTCCTATTGATCTCTTTTCAGATTAACTATGCCTAATTTGATCTTTTGATGGCTTGTAGGTGATTCCGAGCTGGTGCGCCACCTTTCCCGATTGCTGGGCTGCTATAGTGGACAAATGGTTGGACGCGGACTGGCAGAAGGCGCACCAAGAGAAAAGCGAGCACTGTATGATGATGCCAGGTGTACCTCACCATCAGGGCAGCGCTAGCCTCAGCAAATACAAAAAGACATATGTAAGTCTCCACCATTTGTCTAATCTAGCCGCGCTCAATTCTGCATGATTCCTAACCACATGTTGCTGTCTTTCTCGCAGGAGGCGGCGCACGGTGGCTAGCCAATTGGCCAACTCACGGCGTATGCTCTGGTCCACATGGGCCCAGCAAAGTCCAACATCGAGTACAACCCGGATGCAGGCCCAGAGGCATACACCAACTCCAGCGTCCACACCCGCCTCAGTTCGTACACGGAGGCATCAAGGTTAGTTCACGGGCCAGACTACGATCCGAGGACCGAGGAGCGCCTTGATCCTGAGAGAGTGATGAGGATTGGGCAAGGCAAGAAGCATGGGCGGTTCTACATTGGCGACGGCATCCTCGACATGGGCTGTACTCCTCCTCTCAACCGCCTACGAGCAGCGAGCACGAGCTCTAGCGTGCCCATAAGCCAACGACCGACAGCGGTGACGGCACTCCAGGTAAGTATTCCAGTTTTATTCGTCGTTCTTTGACTTTTACGTTCCTTAGCTCTACATTATTGAAACATTGGGGTCAAATGTTGCAGGCCGAGCTGCAGCAACTTCAGGCCCAGCAGGAGGCCCAGCTGGCTGAGCGGGAGGCAGAGCGGGCTGAGCGGGAGGCCGAGCGTCAGAGGATACATGCTTTGGAGGCCCAACAAGAAGGTTTGCTCAAGTTCGTGCAACAAGTTGGGGAGCAACAAGGTTGGGAGATCCTAGCACAGCTGCTTGCACCACCACCACCACATCGTCGAGAGTCTACTCTAGTGAGTATGAGTAAGGTTGTTTTACTTTCTTTGCTCATGCTTAGTGTCAAACCTAGTGATGGCCTTCGTGCTGGATTTGTTGATGTGCCGGCCTTTGTGCCGGATTTGTTGATGTGTCAGCCTTCGTGCCGGAAATGTGGTTGTCGGCCTTCGTGACACATATCATTAATTTTGCTCAATTTATTGCCGGTTGTAATGTGACAGTTGTAAGTGAAATTAATAACTAGTTTCTTAGATTCAAAAACATTTTGTTTCAGCATATATTATAATAAGAAAAGAATTAGCGCAATCTATAAGGGAAACCACCCCAAATATTATACAAACACTACCAATAACTACACCACTACACCATAAACAACATCTATGATAAATCGTTGGTGATGAAGTCCATCAAGTATCATCTTCGGCCCATTTGGCAGAGCTTCTGGAGTTGATTCTCTACTGAATCCAACAGGAGCTCTGCCAACCAGTTTTTTAGAAAGCGGCGATTCTCTATTGATTCTATGAAGTGATTCTCTGAAATGAACTAAGAGGCTAGGAGCTGAAAAAAGTAGCTTCTCTTGCTTCTGTAAAGTGATTCTCCATCGTGATTTTGCGAGTTTATGCTAAAGAATCAAAGAGAATCATTTCTCTCAGAGAATCAACTCCCATAGAAAATCAAAATAAGATGGAGCTCTATCAAATAGGCTCTTCACCACACCAGACCACTGGAATGTCTCAAGCCATAAGACAACCTCGCCAAAACACTAAACTACCACCAAGAACAAAAAGCCAAAGAATAAGTCTTATTTACCAAGCAAACCAAAGAAAATTCTAGATCTCAATGTTCATGTTACCTCGAGCCCCCATACCAGCTGAGCTACGCGACAGGTATGACTATCTAGCTATTGTTATTCTTTTAACTACACAATTCTAAATCTTATATTGTATATTTGACACCCCAAACAATCTCAAATGAAAATGTTGTTAACTACAAAGTTGTAGATCTCGTTGAGTATTACAACTTTGAGATCGATTTTGTCTCCAATCAACATTGTTAATCATCTCAAATCTTATTGAATAACTTATATTGAATATTTTTGGACAAGCATAACAAATAAAAAAGTTGTCGATTACAAAGTTTTAAATCTCTTTAAACTCTACAATTTTGATATAAAGTTTCATAATCCGATCTCATATGAAAAAGTATTCAATTTTTTGTTGCAAAACAAACTATCACTACCGATTCAAGCCACGATCTCATATGAAAAACTCGGCCAGGATCGGCCGAATCCCAGACATTTTACCAAAAAACCCTTGAACTTTATTGAAATCAACTCGCAGTCCAGCTTCCTCTCACAGAAAATTTTACGAAAAAAACCTTGGACTTTATAATAATTAACCCGCAGTCCATGCTTCTCAATGGGCCGGCCTGCCTCAATGGGACAAAAACGGCCCACGAACCTCTTTGCCATATTTAATAGTTTTATCTTTTCTTCAAAAATCATATATCTCTCAAAAAACATATAAAACCAAACAAAAACATAAAAATACAAAACCAGTCTTGTTGACTTTATTACAAACAGATGTATGCATTAAACGTAAAATATCATATGCTTTACTGTATTCTATTTGGTACAGTAGCAATTCCATACTTTTTCGTAAATGATTAATTTGTAGGTTCCACCACATGCGCACTAAAAATATCTCCACTACCTTAAATTCAATATCATATACCCTTTCTCATGGTCTTTGGTGGCCAATTAATTTAACGCCAACCCGAAATATAAATACTCAAATATAAATTCTACTGTACATACTTATACACAAAAAAAACACATATGATATATAATACTCTGCACATTCTCATACGCAAACACATCATGTCTCATACATAAAAAACTTCAAATGAATACACACAAAAATCAATATAGTTCAAGTATACATGGTACGCATAACCTATACACAAACTTCGTGACCTACAGTACCCAAACCGCCACACTATACATCAATCCTTCATTAACAAAAAAAATGAACAGGTCGTAGCAACATAAACGATTACCAAGCTGGCACAAAATAATATATGGGAACTCCACGTGGGCGCGAGGCAACGCCACGCGTTGCTTTCTAGTAAAGTGACTATTTTCTGATATGCACTATATGGCCTTGTAGTCTAGTGGTATGCTCACTCTATTGTACCTAGGATGGCGTAGGTTCCATGCCCTACCGCTGGTTGACCTGCATCCTTAGTGGCCTCCTTCCAACAGTGTGCAGCCAAGCTCCTCGCCGAGCTAACTCGGCTTCGCCGGGCTATCCCTATGCCTTCTCCACTCGTTCCTAGCCGAACCAACATCCTCCTCTGCCTGTGGCCAACAGTCGCCCAGCCTCCTCGTCCCTCCACGCCGCTCCCACCTCCTCTACTCATCGGTTTGCTTTCTCCAAGCCCCTTTCTAAATCCACAGAGCACAGCCAACCCGAACACGAATGATGCAAGGAGAGCGTTGCCTAAAATCGATATCTATTGATTAACATAAAGGCTAAAATAAAGATCACCATATACATTATTGTCACTCATATGGATTAGTACAAATACATAGTCCTAGCTAGTTGATAACCGATGAGACACATACATCATCCATGTTTCGAAAGTACAAATCAAAGATACATATGTGTGAACAACAATACAACGCGTGAACGACTTTTCTCGACATCGTCTTATTCATATACTTTTATTCATTCTTCACTACTAGCTCGGATCGGACAGACTTACTTATACGCAGACAAGTAATACGGTGCATGTAGCACTACTTATGCACGCATCGGTCAGCACCGTCCACAGCCTCATGGCCGGTGTGTGATCATGGGCAGAAGGTGACCTGGTAGTTGCTGTTGCCGTTGCAGGCATGGGTCTTGGTGTCGTCGCTGGGAAACATGTAGGCGTCGGGGCACTGAGCCCCGCCGCAGTTGAGCGTCACGCCGGTGCTGCAGGAGAATTGCATGGCGAGGTTGTAGCCGTCGATCACCGAGATGTCGTAGAAGTCCTTTTTTTTTAAGAAAAGGGAATATATTAATATCCTAGTTTCTACATCGACTAATGCATATGACTGTTCATTATTACGAGCAAATGTCGCACAATCCAAGGAATCTCAAAAACGAAGTTTTGAGCCATCAAGAAGACAGTTTTCAAATGGAAAAACTAAAGAGCAATTCCATTGCTAAACCTCCAGCCATGTCTTGCAAACATCTCCATCGCGGCTGACTCAATAGTCTTGCAACCCGCCTTAATCAAATGGCGATCCTCTTCCTCCTTCTGAAGTAAGGTCCAGGACCTGGTCCAGTACGTCCCCTTGAAAATAACCTGCAAATAGGACGGTGCTATGATCTTGTCAAACACAACTTCATTCCGTGTTAACCAAAGTGCCCAGCAAATAGCACTTGCACCCACTAGAATTTGAAACTTCATTTTTCTGTTTAGCCCTTCTAACCAACTTGTAAACAAATTATGTACACTAGTTGGGGGTTTTAGATTAAAGGAAACATGAACAATTCTCCTAATAAATTTAGCATAATGACAGTTAAAGAGTAAATATTATATAGTCTCGTTGGAGTAACAGAAACAACACTTCTTATCTCCCTACCACTGTCGCCTAGCTAAATTATCCTTCGTTAGAATTACGCCCTTAAACAAGTACCACATAAAGACTTTAACTTTGAGGGGTATTTTGAGTTTCCAAATAAAAGTGTTATAAGGTAAAGCCTGTACTCCTAACAAAGCTCTGTACATGGACTTGACTAAAAACAAACCGTTCTGATGAAGCCCCCACACAAATCGATCTCTTTGGTTTCTTTATTGTACATTCGCCACCATGGCCACGACATTGTTCCATGTTTGCAAGTTAACCCCCATAAGAGATCTTCTGAAAGCTACATTTAACGGTATCGTAGACAACACGGATCTAACATATGCACTTCTCTTTCTCACTATTGTACAATGATGGGAAAAGCGTTTTGAGAGGGTGTGGTGATATCCACGAATCCTCCCAAAAACGCACTTGGGATCCGTCACCTAGATCAAACCTACCCATCGACAGGAACTCATCCTTGACCTTCACGAGGCCAGCCCAAAAATAAGAGTCTCCGGACATGTATTGAACCTGAGTCAAAGTTTTATCCCTTAAATATTTATTTTTAAGCAATTATTGCCATACCCCATCACCATTAACAAGGCTACCGCCGATGGTGAACTTGGCCAGCGTCGTGGGAGGCTGCCCGGACAGCGTGCAGGAGAGCGCGCCGCTGCAGTCGCCCGTCTGGCAGCTCCCGCTGCCGCCGTTGAAGGAGCACCCCATGCGGCCCCACACCCTGCCGGACTGAATGCCCACCGGCACGTCCACGGTCCACGACTGCCCAGGGTCCAGCTGCGTGCCGCCGCCCACGGGCGTGGCTGCCGGCCACACCGTGGATGCTGCTTGTTGTTGTTCTACGTATGGCGAGAAGGAGCAGGCTGATGACTGAGGAAGCAGCAGACCGGGACGCCATGGATGCTGCTTGTTGTTGTTCTACGCATGGCGAGCTAGCTTGAGCTTTGTTTGTAGTGTGGAGGAGTTAGACTGGCCACAATGTGTGCTTTTGCCAGTGCTGAAAGAGAAGAGAGAGCGTTGGAGCACCGGTGTTGAACACTGTTGCAAGCGGTGCCGAGTTAAATTTTTTATGAGCCGTGGCATGTGCATTCACCAGTGCCGGAATGAATAAACAATCTTATTCCTTGCCCGATGTGCCTGCGAGCGTGCAACTGGTGCTGGCCCCCGCAACATGGCAGCTGGCAGCCCAGACACATGAAGCACCGGTGCCGACGCTGTGGTCAGTGCTTGCTCCTGGCTGCTACACACACTGGCATGTACGGATTCGTTTTGATCACCGCATACGCTGTGGACAGTCTTAGGGAGGATGCATGCGTTTTTAGGGCTGCCAGGGCAAGAAAAGTCCGGGCTAACGGAATGATATAAATACCCTTGCATCGATCACCAATTTTGGGTGACAGTGAGATTGGGGCATTGGGCTGTTCCTTTCTTTCCCGATCTATTTCAGATAGTGAATGAGATTGAGATATTGCCAAATTTCAGTTAACTAGGTAAATGCCCATGTGTTGCAACGGGAACAAAAAAAAGCCTATGATAATTATAATTCGCACACATGTTGTACCATATAACACAACACACATTTTGTACCATATAACACAAAAACACAATGTTTTCAAATGTGATCTTTGCATTATTCTATTTGTAGCCAATTTCATTATTACATGAATATTAACGAAGCAATCACAATTAACACAAAAATACATGTTTATTTTGATAGCACATGTCTCAGCTCTATTATTCCACACATACATCTGGTACATGAATCTCACTATATCTTGTATTGACTTGTGGAATCGGCCAACATTAAATAAATAAATTCATGTCACATAATAAATGTGTCAATTCCTACTAAGTTCACAAATTTAGTCTCACCTGAATTACTTTAAATTGCTTTTGCATGCACGTATAATTATCTCAACTACTAAAGTAAATGGAATTTCTATTGGATTGCCCCCAAGCTAGTTGTGATGGCTTCCACACCAATGCTATAACTCACCATGCCTGATCAAGGCACCAAAAACAAATGGTGATTATTTTTATACAGAATAGGTAAATGCTCGTGCGTTGCAGTGGAAAAATAATGCAACGATAACATATGTATGAGAACATGTGTTGTATTGTTATCCAAAAAGATACTGCAAGCGTAATGTTTGGAACATCAATATATTACACAAGCTTCAGATGTTACGCATCTATATAACTTGGCATGTCATATGTAATTTTAGTTTTCCAACTAAAAGTACTCTCATTCCATCTAGAGCCTTACACGTTCATGCCAAGCCTATAATCTCGTTCTAAATGGCATGCTCAAACTGTAATTTTCATCAGGCTTGCAATCATGTTGCCAAATCAACCTTATTCTACTTTTTTTATACCTTACAGCCTAGATTGTACTTTTACTGAACTGTACAAATTACTTATCTTTCTTTGACCAATTACATAACTCAAGTCCAATTTGTTAATATAAAATTTGTTAAGGTAAAATTATGCTAAAGCATAAACCAATAGTACACTATATGTTCATTATGACCAATTGCGTAGATAAGAATTTCTGCTCATAGAGTAACACACAACATGAATCACCACAAAGCGGTGGGGTACGAGAGTTGTACTAACTAAGAACTAATTTTGCGACAGTAGGAGCGCCGTCGTAGCTAGCTGGAGCTATGAGCAGCGCCAGGCCTCCTCGAAGACCTCTCGCAGGGCGAGAGGAACATTAGCTCACGCATCGCCTCGCGAGTGGGGGAATCGACTAGTTCCTTGAATGTCTCATGGAAGAGCACGGAAATTCAGTTGTCGGGGGCATCAATTGGTGCGTCATCGGGCCTATGTTCCCACTTCTTCACCAACACCCGTATAGCTTGCTTCTCTGGGTTGGGGTCGCAGAAAGGAGCTTTAGCCGTGAGCCCCACGCTATGACGAGGAACCAAACTAGCGGGCTCCTGGCGCGCGGCTCGCGGAGGTGTGTGAAGGAGACTTTCCTATAGCGGCAGCCAAAGGGAGTTGATGAAGAGGGCCCCGACGTCGATGTCGTCAGAGGCCGCAACCACGTGGTCAATGAAGGTGGGGTCCTGGATGCTGTCCTGCACAGTAAATCCGTCCGCATCCGGTTGGTGTTCCCGTGTCGGCGTAGAGGTCGGTTGCCGAGCGTCATCCACCCAAGGCGCCTCGGTGTCAACGAGACCCATCTAAGGTGGCGAGCGGGTGCTCGCTAGTGGTGCTTGAACCTCAAGGGAGGCAAGCGGCGATAGCACTGGAGTACCTGTTGACGGAGTCACGACAAGGGAGGCGGCAAGCTCATCAAGCATCGGGTCTACCTAGGTGGGAGGCCCAATGTCCATGCATAGTGAAATCAAGAGCGGGTCCGTCCCGAGGGCGTAGTGTGCGACAGAGTAGGTGGCGGCGATGTCGGTGTAGACAGGAGTCACGGCGATGGTGATCTCCCTTGGTGGCTTGCGCCGGCGCCGGCGACATCGATGACGGGAGGCGTTGGGGCCCCCCACGGTCCCCTGCGTGGATCTGCCTGAGCCACCGTGCAGCGGTAGCTGGGTAGGCAGTGTGCCGCCGCCCACCACCACCGACAACGAGGTTGCCGGGCAAAGAATTTGATTGATGAGGACAGAGGCTACCTTGCTAGGAAGGTGCGCCAAGAGCATCCTGGGCACCGCTGCCATTGTCGAAGCCACGCGGGTGCGCACGCGCCCGCTCGCTATCTGAAGAGATGCGATGGGGCGAACGGCGATGCTTGCAGTTCCTCGCGCGGTGCTTCGTACTAAGGCAAAAGAGGCAGCGGGACGGTGAGGTGCATCGGGCGGCGATGTGGTCCCCTGCTAGACAGTTGAAGTAGTGTCCGATGAGCGAAGGTGGCACTAGCCGCTAGCGACAAGGATGAGTCCGGGCATGGTGGCGCCCACGCCGATGGCTTTGAACAAGCGTGAAGCCATCGGCATCGACATGGGTAGCTGCTCGAGGAATGTGGTGTCGAGGTAGCCCGGCATGAGGTTGGGTACGCGGTGGTGTCGGAGGTTGCCTGGCGTTCGACTTGAACCGACGATGGTGACCATCAGGCGGGGATGCCTGAAGGCACTAGCCAAGACGCTGGTGCACTGGCACATGCACGGCTGGGTGAAGGCCGAGCCGTAGACGCGCGGGCACCCGATCAGCCGGCTTGAGGGGCGCCGCGGGAGGGCCAATGGTCCTAGCCTGACGACGACCGGGCATGAGGTGGAGCAGGTCCCCTCACACGGCGCCGTGGGCACGAGCGAGGGCGCCACCTCAACTGCTTGGCGGACAGCCTCCAGGTATGACAACTGGGCAGAAGATGTGCAGTCGAGTTTAGGGTCATCATCGGTGTCAGTGTCGGTGTCGTAGACAATGATGTCGAACTCCTCGGCCCACCTCATGGCCTTGGAGCACCCTAGGGTCCCAGTGGGGAAGAAAGGGGTGGCGTTGGGGGAAAGAGGGGTCAAAGAGGTGCTAGAGGAGGAGGTGGTCACGTCCAACGCGACCACAGTGATGGTGGAACCAACCTCGGGCCCCAACGGCCCAGGTGGCATGTGCATGAGTAGAGGAGAGGTGGAGGAGGTGGCCGCCTGCACCGGGCCGGCAGGAGAGGCCGTGGATCTGGCCAGGCGGGAGCTGGTCGACAGTGGTAGCAACGAATATGGGGTTCCGGGCGTCACAGATCCTACGAGGTTGGAGGCGAGGGTGGCATGCTCTGCGTGCGGCCTAGGAGAGGAGGGGCCTGCTGGAAGCGGCGGCAAGGAGGGCTGGACAGCGGCCGGCGGGGGGCCGCACGAGGCGGTCGCCGTCAGTTGTGGACTTGTGGCCAAGGCGCGGACTCCGCGAGCGGCACCGCGTCGATGGAGGAGCTAGCCACGGCGATTGCGCTCGCCATCACCTGGGCAGTCGACGGATAGGGGGCGGGCATTGGCGGCGGCGGGGAGGCGCCGTGGTCGCCAGAGCTAGCCACCACGACCAGCAGGGTGCCCATAGTGACGGCCGCCGACGGGTAGGTGAGCTGTCGGGGAGCACCTGACCCCGTGAGGGAGGAGGCTCCATGGGTGCTAGCTGTTGGGTGAGAAGGGGGGATCGACCCATCCACTTGTAGATCGAGCGAAGGAGGTCGCCGATCTATGCTCAGTTCCTGCTGGGAGGCTGGCGCTGCTGTGGATGTAGGAGGATTTGGTGTGAGGGGCGCGTGGGAGACGACGGAGGGAAGGGTCGGGTCGGGGGGCTTCGGCTCGAGCATCATCTGCTGTCCTTTTCCTTGCCTCGCCGTGTTCGCTCTTGGAGCGTGTAAACTTTTCCACTTCCACTTAGTGCAACACACCCCAATGCACGTTTTCGAAAAAAGAATTTTTGCTCACCTATTGACAAAAGCAGTCACTATGCAATTTTCCAATATCTCAGCCAAGATTTTCCCTCCTTGCCATAGTTATGCAGAAAGAAAATAGAAGTAGTGAGCATTTAGGCTATATAAAATTAACATCAATGATAAAACATGTTGGCTACTATTGCCTTAAATATATTTAAACACGGTGTACTGCATATTCCATAAGTACTGAAATAACCATGATATACAGTGTCTTCCATAACTTCTGTAAACAGCCTATTAGCATGGTTCACTAATCTAAAGAAAAAAACCACATATTAACTCACAATTCTTCATTATCAACGACCCAATTTATAATAGAAAACATACTGCATGTTTTATCCTACAGTAATCATCCAATTTGAACAAATCCAACCTACTAAGCTCTCCTCATTTTCCCCATCTGTCTACCCTTGTAGACTACCTATATTAAATCAATCCAACTAATTTTGACATTACTGTCGATAAGAACGGATATTGATTTGTTTTAATTTATAATCGACATGCATGAGAGATGGAAAGTGCATAGGACTTAGGATGTTTGCCAGGCTAGCGAGGGAATTGATTTGTTTCTATTTACATGAGCGATAGATGGGGCAGGCGCACATGAGCATGATTTTCGTGATGATTGAAAGAAGATATGAGATGTGGCACATCGTGTGTCTCTTTGTTTGTTGCGCATGCTAGGAAAGAAAGATAAGAGCGATAAGTGACTACAGGGACAAAATCAACAAAAACACATCAAATTCTGATTGCCATGAAATTGGAATCACCGCTTCATCAGACCATGTGAAATATATTCCACCAAAAACAATTAAAAACATTGAGCCTTTTAACACTGATTTTACAAAATTCAGGAATCCCTAGAGAAAGGAAAATTTTGAGGAACCTTCAAATTCAAAGATAACATCCATGCACAAATCAATTCTAAAAAATCAGTTAGTTGATTCTTATAGGGTAGCACTTACAATGACACTAAAACTGAAGGTCACTACCTCACCGGCAGTAGCTTGAGTCCCCTGGCAGCTACAACCTTCAAGCATTGACAAACAATATGACAACACACAAAAGAATGAGTGACATTTGGTACACGGCAATATTATGAATCGTTACCCGAGCTTGCCAAATGGGTCAGTAGATGTTTATCCGCTGTAGACGGTGGCGGTGGACGTTATAAATTAAGGTATTCAGGTATGTCAAAGTGGACAAATAATTTGAACTGCTTTTTTCTGCGATCGGGGATTAACCCCTATGTCACTAGCCACTCAAATCTGCAATCCATCAAAGCAAATAAGAAAAAATTGTTTGCTGTCTCCAGTTTATCACTATGCTCAAGAACAAATGTTAAAAAAGGGAGGTGGATGCACAATACCTTCGAGTCACCCTCGCTTACATTTGCTGCCGAGGACCTCCAGGACGCCACGCCACATGGCGACAGTCGTGCCACAAGATGCTGAGGATCTGTCATGGATTGGGATGTAATCGCATCTAGGAATTGCATCTTCGTGTCCTCATTCTTCCATTGATGGACTGATGGAGGAACCAGTACAACATGTAATCGCATCAAGAGACTGCATCTTTGTGTCCTCACCTGAGAAAAGGGAGGTAGATAGACAACGCCTTGGAGTCATCTTGCCGCTGCCGCCGCTGCCAAGGACAGGTCTGTCGTGGATGGGGAAGGAACCCGGCCAGGTTTTGTGCGGCACCCAGGTCTGAGCCCACGCGGGTGCGATCTTGATTGGGAGAGAGAGAGAGAGAGAGAGGCAAGAGCGGGGACCTTTTTATTTGTCGGGTGGACGGAAGGAGCGAGCGACTTCGCGTTGCACCGGGTGGACGATTTGACTTCCCTTGTTGCCCTGGATTCCTTGCATGCTTGCATGCAAAACCACCGCATATTCTTCCTGTGATTGGAGGCGCAGGAGATAACGGAGGCGCGCATGCAAAACCACCGCATATCTTTCTTGTGATTGGAGGCGCAGGAGATCACGGAGGTTGCCGCACGGGTGAGCGGAATAGAGTGAGCGGCCTTGGTGTCGCACCCGGAGATTTGTTGTAGCGGGTTTTTGGTGTCGCACTCGCACCTGTGGATGAAATAGTTACGAATGTTTTAGTTGTAGAGATTAAGTTAGGCAACAGGCGGCATGTTTGACTGCGGACCCGTAGAGTATGCTATTGTTCCTTCGTAGAAGTTTGTGGCATGCATGCAATATATTGCCGTGTAACATAGGTTAGAATTTGTCAGCACCTAGTTCATCTAGAATTCTAGATGACCTGGAAATCTAATCCTACGCGACAAGGCCGGACTGAATTGAAGGACAGCACATTTATATTACACAACTGTTTATTTGCTTGTTCAAACATAAATGGATAAGAGAGCCTAGCTAGTTGATTTATTAATACATAGTACATATATACTGCCAGGAATATAACATTATTGTTGACATATCCCACCATCATTCTATTTGCACGTCAATACTTATATATGCATGAGGTTATACTATATTATATTTATCACGTACTACAGCTGGTTGTATGTTGTGAAATATACATATATACATGACAAAATAGCCTTCAATTTCAGCTCGGCCCCGGTTTGTAGTCTTCTTCATAAAATGTCTAATATCTGTAGACCTTGTGGAGAAAAAAAATTAACTTTTGGACAAAGCATATTCGCTTCCTCCAGAAGATATATAACAATTAGCTTTAGCTCATTCAAACAGGGTCTTAACTCTAAATATATGGTGAGTACAATCAAAGCATAACGGCTTCCAGAAGATCAGCGGCATTGATGGAAAATGTTTAAGCTACGTGGAAAATTCTTGTGTGTGCATGTATGCGCCGTGACCAGCGGAGATTTGGTCTCCAAAGGTAGACTGCTGGCATACGGATTTAATCCATCACTGTCAAGTTAATTAGGTCCGCCAGACACACATTTTCTAGTTTCCACATATTTATGTTTTGCAATGCACAAAGAAAAAGGTTTCTACATATTTAAGAAACCAAGACACAAATTGGCTTCCAGAAAAAAGCATATCCTTTTTTTTTCTGTGAACAAGCAAACAGCCGTAATATAAATGTGCTGTCCTTGGGTCCATCCTTGTCGCGTAGGATTAGATTTCCAGGTCATCTAGAATTCTAGACAAATTCTAACCAATGTTACACGGCAATATGCATGCCACAAACTTCTACGAAGGAAACAATAGCATATACTACGTATAAAGTTGTGGATCTTGCAGTAAAATATGCTGCCTACCGTTGCGTATATTGCCTAACTTGATTTGGGCGACCTGGTTTGTGCATGAGACTTCATATGTTAAGAGAAAAATGTCATAACTTAAACACGAAGTCAAAAAATGTTCTTTTTTTGTATGCTTCCTGTAAAATTTCATCGTATTAGAGGTAATTCTCGTAAGATCAACACTAAACCCGTTGAAGCAAAGAAGCTTTTTCCCCTAAATTATGTATTTTCATGTGAAATTGAACTATTTTCTCTGAAATTTTTATATGATTGCTTTTTAATTTCTTCCTAGCAAAAGATGGCACGCCTAGGTACTATGTAGCACAGATAAAATCTCACTCCTACTTAGGGGATATTTGGCAGAGCTACACGCAGCTCCACATCTTAAAAACAGCTCTGCTCCTAATTTTTTTTCAGCCAAACGCCCCAGCTCCGTGAAATCCAGGTCTACCAAAAACATGGATCTAGCGCCCAGATCTACCAAATACATAGAGCACCTCAAGAGATGCTCTAAAGACTCTAATTTCGTGGAGTTGAAAAATTAGCCACCACTGCCACTCAGTACACAAAGATACCACTCGATCTAATTTTTCTTCCCACTCATGCTCTGTTTCTCGTCACTGTCTTCTGTCGTGCCACCATCGTGCTAGCCGACAACGCCCTGCGCCAGCCGCACACCCCTGGCCCGCTGGCCGTGTCTCAGCTTGCCCTGCTAGGCGACCGCCCTCGCGCCAGCCCTGCGCCCTGGGCGGCCACGCTCGCACGCCCCTCCGCATCCATGGCCACGCGCCTGCACGCGGGATGCCCAGTCTATGCCACGTGGGAGGAAGAAACCAGAAGAAGAAGAAGAAGTGTTTTTCATTTGAGCCCTCATATATGTTTCAATAATTACGTATGAGTCCATGTGTTGACATCGTTTTTTAGCACGTGTCAAGATGGTCAGGAAGGGCTAATCAGCAGAGGAAAGATTATTGTGTAGATTGATAGCTGATGAAAATGAGTTTGCTTATGAGTGGTAGCGGCGTATGGGTTCAAATTGAAATGTTGCCAATAAGGTTAAGGGTATTATTGCCGATGCCGATGAAAGATGGTTTGAAGACTGCTGCCGATGAAACATGGAATGTACCGATGGAAGGAATTTGAAGGCTGCTGCCGATGGAACAGGGATTGTGCCGATGGAACAAGGATTGTGCCGATAAAAAGGAGGTCGATGAGAATACCATCGTGACTGAGGCGGACGATGAAATAAGATAGGAGTTAATTTCCTTATATACGTTTATTAGAGTCTGAGTTGTATCAAAGTCATGTGTTTCCATAGATTTGGATTTAGTGTCCTAGTCGTATTTGGTTACGTTTCTGTAGATCAGGATATAAATATAGGGTGAAGCGCAATATAAAGAAAAAAGCAATCAATACATCAAAAACGGCTTTTATTCTTATTTACATCTACTTTCGACGACTTCGTCAATTTGCATATTTTTCTTTTTTACGAGTTCTCATCGATTCAGTGAGTTGCATTGCTCCAGTGCAATCTTCGGCGATCCTCGAGTTCCGCGTGAGTACCTCTTGGCTGTGACTTCCGGGCGTATCGCTGTTGTCAGGACCAAAGTGCTCGTATCTTTTTACGAGTTCTCATCGATTCGGCGAGTTGCATTGCTCTAGTGCAATCTTCGACGATCCTCGAGTTCCGCGTGAGTACCTCTTGACCGTGACTTCCGGGCGTATCGCTGTTGTTAGGACCAAAGTGCTCGTATCTTCATCCTTGTCGATTAACAGGTCAAATCAACTGGCACGCTTTGGATATCGATTTCGGGTATTAGCCCTTTGTGTTTGCAGATCTACTTTTGCATCAACACATCTTTTGGCACGCCCAGTGGGATAGATCTAGTCAAGATGCTTAATCCTAAGATCGATGCGGAGAACATCATCGCGGTAACAGAAGAAGATCTTAAGGACGATCAGAAGCAGGCTATGGAGAGGGCTATAGAAGAATACAGACAGCTCTGCTTGAAGTCATTCAGTTTGAACAAAAGTGGACAAGTCATCCAGAAGCAAGACTTTCCATTGCCTCGGCAAGTTTCCTTTGATTCTAATCCAGGTAAACTTCAAGAGATGTTTAATTCTGCACTGAATCATGCTTTAATTAATCATTCCAATGTACTGTCCAATACTGTTCATAATGCTGTGATTCGAACTTTCAAAGAAGGGAAAGCGTCACCTTGTTACGTTGGGCCTGCTTATCATCAACCAGAATCAGCATCTGCTATTGCTCCATCGGCTCCCCCGGCCGTTACGGGTATAGAGATTTCTTCTCTTCCAGTATCAGCAGGTTTATCTAACGTACAGTCTACACCGATGCGTCCGGATTCAGCATTATCAGGACGAGTTCTGCTTAATACATATCTATCAGCATCGGCTTTATCAGGTCCTGTACCACAGAATAATCAGATTTCTGCTAATTGGTGGGGATATGGTATACCTCCAGAGCCATCTATTTTTTACCATGGATCACCTCAAGTTTTTGATGCAACGGGAAAAGCTCCTATGCTATCGGTCGGTTCACCGATAGCTCAAGTACCCCAATATACTACAGCAACTACTGTACAACCAACTCTAGGAGGTTTCCAGGTGTCTTTGGGTCAAACATCTAGTTCAAGTCCATCGGCAAATTTGTTACCGATGCAACAGAAGGCTCCAATCGTAAGTCAACCTGGAGTCTAGGTTTTACCTCAAGTTAGTTGTAATTATCCGGCAATGCCAACAAGTTACCAACCATCGGCAAATTTTGTACCGATGAACGCTAATAATTGGCCAGGGCAGTTTCCCACTCAACATTCAGTTCAACCAAATCAGCAAGCCACAGGTGTTCATCAAGGTCACATGCATGCTGGTTTTCAGAATCAAGCATCGGCAGCTCAACCGATGAACCCTTTTCAGCGGGTTAATGGACCACAGATAGTGACAAATATGCCAATTGCTGGAGATCGTGGGCCACAAAGGTATGCAGAAGGGTATCAGCAAGTACCTCCGGTGGAGATTCAACCATGTCGTCAACAAGATGTTGATGCTTTTTGGGCCGATAAAATAGCAGAAATTATGAAGGATCAGTTTGGGATCTAGCCCAAAGTTAATACTTATTCTTATCGGACTCCGTATCCTCCGGCATATGATTTAATTCCTCTCCCAAATCGTTACAAGGTGCCAGATTTTACTAAGTTTTCTGGGCAAGACGATACATCAACCATGGAGCATGTTAATCGTTTTATCATTCAATGTGGAGAGGCAGCTTGTAGAGATGAATTGAGAGTTCGTTTGTTTTCATCATCTCTATCTGGATCAGCATTTACATGGTTTATCTCACTACCGCTAAATTCTATTATTACTTGGGCTGATCTGGAAAAGCAATTTCATAAGTATTTCTTTGCTGGAGTTCATGAAAAGAAGCTTACCGATTTGGTAAAGATGAAACAGCGCAATGATGAATCGGTAGAAGGCTTTGTGCAAAGGCTACGAGATGTAAAGAACAAATGTTATAGCCTAGTGTTGGATGATCGGCAGCTTGCCGATTTGGCCTTTCAGGGATTGTTGCCACACCTTAAGGACAGATATGCTTCTCAGGAGTTCGAAAGCCTAAGTCATCTAGTGCAAAGAATTTCTGATCAAGACACTAGGGTTTTTGAACCTAAAAGGAATTGGAATAAGAAAGTTTCATTTGTCGAAGAAGTAGAAGATTCTGATTCGGATGAAGAACCAGTTATCGGTTTGGCTGAGTGGGTTAAAAATAAAAAGCCGATATCTTGTCCCTTTGGTCACAAAGAGCCAGAGAAGTTTACTTTCGACGTCACCAAAGCCGATAAGATATTTGATCTTTTGCTTCAGGAGGGCTAGATTAAGTTGTCACCTAATCATGTGATCCCATCGGCAGAAGAGTTGAAGCATATGCTGTATTGCAAATGGCATAATGCAACTTCACACAGTACAAATGAGTGCAAAGTATTTAGACAACAATTACAGTTAGCTATTGAGTCTGGGAGAATAAAATTTGGCAATTCTAAGATTTAGAAGCCGATGAAAATTGATCAACATCCTTTTCCAGTAAATATATTGGATACTGAAGGTAAAATTAAGGTGTTGACATCGGAAGCTGCTAAAAAGAATGCATCAGTAGATCCCCAACATCGGATAACTACCGATGATGCAAAAGGCAAGGGGTTATTGATAGAAGGTGGCAGTTCTAGAAAGCCTCCTCGATCTGGCATCATGATTACTCAACAAAGACAACAGGAAGGCTGGCGTCAGCGAAGGGACTGATATCGACAACAGCAAGAGGAAAGACGTCAAGAAGAGTGGAATCGGCATAAGGATCATTGGAATTGTCTGTTTTTTATTCATTGTTGGGAGGAAGGTATTAAGTTACCTACTGTTGAAGATTGCCCAGAGTGCAATGGTTATTATGGAGTTAATCGTCCTATAAGAAGATTTCAATCTGGTAATCAAGGTTTGTCCATTAATGAGCCGATCAGAAGGAGAGCATCAGTATATGATCGGCTGGGGGGCAGGCTCAGTGTACATAAAAGGCTTGGTAAACACGTTGCATATTTTCCGAGAAACCAAGAGGAACTTGAAGAGATGGCAAATGCAAGAGTTCCTGATGAAAAAATATTTTACAGGGATCCTAATATACGTCGTGTGGAGACAACTAGGACTTATCAGCCAGTGTGGAAAACTAAACTTCCTCAATGGTGTCCAGAGGGTTTGACAAAGACACAGAAGAGGAAAATACAGCGAGAGCGTCAAAAAGACTTTTACCAAGAAGGAAGTCCCTCCAATGAGAAATCTGGTAATCAGCAGTGGCAGATAAGGCACAAAAATAAAGGCCCATCGGCAGATGTCAATATGGTGTTTATGTTGCCGATGGAATTTTTGGCTCTATCTGATAGCGAAGAAGAAGTTTTTTTCTCTGACCAAATAGCTCAATTAACACTAGATCCAATGATGGCTATTTTTGAGAAGCCTGCCGATGATGAAAGACAACACCTCAAGGCTTTGTTTGTAAAAGGCAGAGTTGATGGGCAGCCTGTATCTAAGATACTTATTGATGGAGGAGCTGCAATTAATATTATGCCTTATGTGATGTATCGAAAGCTTGGTAAGGGAGATCAAGACTTGACTAAGACTGATATGATGCTAAAGGACTTTGAAGGCAATGTATCACCAGCTAAAGGGGCAGTGTGTGTTGAAGTGACCATCGGCAGTAAAACCTTACCGACAACTTTCTTTGTTATTAATGGCAAGGGTGCATATAATCTGCTTTTAGGAAGAGATTGGATTCATGCTAATTGTTGTGTTCCCTCTACAATGCATCAGTGTCTTATACAATGGGTTGGAGACAAAATTGAAGTTGTTCCTGGTGATTCTTCTTATATCATCGTATCGGCAGAATCAGACACTTATGAGCGAACTAGGTGCATATCAGGAGAAGCTTAGGAAAAAGAGTTCCTCAAGGTTGCCGATTACGAAATTCTACCGATCCAAGCAGTCGGTTCTGAAGAAGAGTTTTAATGGATAGATTTACCGATGATGGAAAATTAGGTCAAGGATTTACATCGGCAGATGATTTAATAGAAGTAGATATTGGTGAAGCGATGGGCCACGGCCCACTTTTATTAGCGCTAAGTTAAATTCCAAGTGTTAACAGTAACTAGTTGATTTGTTAAAGGAATATAAAGATTGTTTTGCTTGGGATTATACTGAAATGCCTGGGTTAGACCGATCTATAGTTGAACATCGGTTGCCTATTAAATCTGGATTTCGGCCACATTAGCAGCCGGCACGCCGCTGCAATCCTAATATACTTCCTGATATTAAGGCCGAAATAACTAAATTAATTGAGGCAAAGTTTATTCGGCAGTGTCGATATGCAGAGTGGATTTCTAATGTGGTTCCTGTATACAAGAAAAATGAGAAACTTCGTGTTTGTATTGATTTCAGGAATCTCAATAAGGCCACACCGATGGATGGTTACCCAATGCCGATTGCTGATTTGTTGATTGATGCTGCAGCAGGGCATCAGATTATCAGTTTCATGGATGGTAATGCAGGTTATAATCAAATATTCATGGCTGAAGAAGATATTTCTAAGACTGCTTTTAGATGTCCAGGACATGTGAGATTATTTGAGTGGATAGTTATGACATTTGGTTTGAAAAATGCCGGTGCTACTTATCAAAGAGCTATGAACTTTATTTTCCATGAATATATCGGCACGTTGGTGGAAATCTACATTGATGACATAGTGATTAAGTCTAGAGACATCACAAAGCATCTAACCGATCTACAGAAGATATTGGAGTGCACAAGAAAGCATGGATTAAAGATGAATCCTAATAAATGTGCATTTGGTGTATCGGCAGGACAATTCTTGGGTTTTATGGTGCATCAGCGGGGTATTGAAATTAGTAGAAAATCTATTGAGGCAATCAACAAGATTGTTGTTCCTGCCGATAAAACTGAATTACAATCCTTGATCGGTAAGATTAATTTCATCAGAAGATTCATATCTAATTTGTCGGGTAAGATCAAGGCTTTCAGTCCATTATTGAAATTGAAAGCCGATCAGGAATTTAAATGGGGGGATGAACAGCAGTTAGCCTTAGATGAAATTAAGAGTTATTTAACAAATCCTCCAGTGTTAGTTCCACCCCAACATGGAAAACCTTTCAGATTGTATTTATCAACTGAAGATACTGTTATCGGTTTAGCTCTTATTCAAGAATTTAAAGGAAAGGAGCGTGTTATCTATTATTTGAGCAGACGGTTAATAGATGCTGAAACCAGATATTCGGCCATTGAGAAATTATGTCTATGTTTATACTTTTCTTGTATTAAGCTGAGACATTATTTACTATCGGCCGAATGTATTGTCATATGCAAAGATGACTTGGTCAAGTATATGCTGTCAATGCCGATACTGAATGGTAGGATTGGTAAATGGATTTTAGCATTATCAGAATTTGACCTATGTTATGAATTGGCTAAGGCACTTAAAGGACAGGTTATGGCCGATTTCGTTACTCAACATTGCAACACGGTGGAATCTCTGGAAATTGCTCCGTGGACACTTTTCTTTGATGGGTCTACTTGTGGTGAAGGGGCAGACATTGGTATCGTATTAATTTCCCCTCAGGGGAAGAAGTATGAGTTCTTATTGCCGATTGTTGCTACATCGACAAACAATCAAGCTGAGTACCAAGCCCTGATAAAAGGGTTAGAATTGCTCAAGGAAGTACATGTTGATGCTGTTGAGATCTTTGGTGATTCTATGTTAGTTATAAATCAGTTGACTGGGATTTAGGAATGCCGAAGTGAAATTCTAATTTCATATCATGAAAAGTGTTTGAGATTATTAAAAGGGTTCAGGAGTTTTCATCTTGAACATATTTCTCGGATGCATAATGAAGAGGCTAATCGATTGGCTCAGCATGCATCAGGATATCAACCTGTTTAAGAAGTATTAATATCAGCAGCTGATACCGATGACTGGAGGAAGGAGATTATTGATTATTTAAAGAATCCATCTAAAAAGGTTGAAAGACGTATAAGGTTCCAAGCTACCAAGTATGTACTACTCGATGATGAATTGTATTACCGTACCATAGATGGAGTTTTACTCAGGTGTGTTAGCATAGGGGAATCAAAAGGCCTGATGGGTGAAATTCATGAAGGAGTATGTGGGGCTCATCAGTCAGCCTTCAAGATGAAATGGATGATCAGAAGAAATGGATATTATTGGCCGACTAATCTTGAAGATTGTTTTAAATATTTTAAAGGATGTTAGGAATGTCAGAAATTTGGTAATATTCAAAGGGCACCCGCATCGGCTATGAACCCTATAATTAAGCCTTGGCCGTTCCGGGGTTAGGCTATTGATCTCATCGGTCAGATTTATCCACCATCGAGTAAAGGGCATAAATTTATTCTGGTAGCTACCGATTATTTCACAAAGTGGGTTGAAGCAATTCCTTTAAAAAAGGTGACATCGGCTAATATGATTGATTTTGTGAAGGAGCATATTATTTACCGATTTGGCATCCCTCAAACCATCACTACCGATTAGGGCACTATGTTTACATCGGGTGAATTTGATGAGTTTGCTATAGGAATGAGGATTAAAGTTTTGAATTCTTCACCGTATTATGTCCAGGCTAATGGTCAGGCTGAAGCATCTAATAAAGGAATTATCAAGCTCATTAAGCGCAAGATTAAAGAGTATCCTAAGAAGTAGCATACAGTATTAAATGAAGCTTTGTGGTCATATCGGATGGCATGTCATGGTGCAACCAAGGTAACACCTTATCAGTTGGTGTATGGACACGATGCAGTCTTACCTTGGGAGATTAAAATTGGTTCTAGGCGAATACGCTCTCAAGATCAATTAATAGCCGATGATTATGATATCCTTATGAAGGATGAGTTGGAAGATGTAGCAGGTCATCGGTTAAAAGCTTTAGTTAGCATCGAGGAGAATAAGAAAAGAGTGGCTAGATGGTATGACAAGAAGGTGAAGGTAAAGGAATTTGTCGATGGAGAATTGGTTTGGAAGTTGATTTTACCGATTGGGACTAAAAGTTCTAAGTTTGGCAAATGGTCACCTAATTGGGAAGGTCCATATCGGATAAATCAATCTGTTCCTGGTAATGCATATATTCTTGAAACTCTCGAAGGAGTTGTATTTCCCAGAGCATTAAATGGAAAATATTTAAAGAAATATTACCCTAGTATCTGGATGGATGCATAAAAGAGTAATTGCCGATAACAATCCTATCGGCTAGAGTCAAAACAAAGTATCAATCATTGCCGATGCGCTAATTTAACAAAGCTTGGATAGCCTATATCGCACGCAGGCGAATTTCATCGGTTTCTTTTAATTCCTTGGCATCTTCATCAGTACTTCCTTCCACAGGCTTGAGTTTTTTCTTGAGAACCAAGGCCTTGCGAGCTTGGACGTCTCGTTCTTGCTGAAGGGCCTTGATAGCGTCAGGAAGCTGGTCTTCTTCTTGCTTGGCTTGAGTCAGGGTTGTTTCAACCTTTTCCAGTTCGGCTAGCAGAGCTGCCCTTTTTGCCGATAGGTCTAAGATTTTCTGTTTAAGATCAGCACCGGAGGCTTGCAAGTTGCTAATGCTTTTGTGCTTCTCATCGGCAGTTTGCTTCAGCTGCAGCATTTCTTCCTTAAGTTGAGCCTGAGCTGCTCTGTCGGCAATACGATGAACAACTTTTTGATATTGAAGTTGTCTGCTCTCCAGATGGACTGCTGGGAAGATGATTTCTTCAACATCGGCAGGAACTTGGCCACGGATTGTTTTGAAGATGGTCCTTGCAGGGTCTGAATCGATCACCAGTTGAGCAGTATCTTGTTGCAGCACATTCAGGAGAACTTCTAGTTTGCCATAGGTATCTGCCGATATTGTTCCCAATGCCAGGGAAGAACTCGCCTCTTCTCCGTCATCATCGGAGACGTCGATAGCAAAAGAAAACAAGCTATCGGGAGAATCTTGTTCCTGTGAAATAAAGAGAGTTAGGAATCCTATTTGTGGTGTCTGGGGATATTATAAACCAAACAGTTAATCGGTTTACCTGCTTCAGAGCAATTTCTTGAGCCTGGCTTGAGGGAGCGGCTTGAAAAAGATCATGCGAAGGATCGACAGAGGATGTCGATGGAATGTCTTCTACGACCTCATCAGTAGTCGGCCCTTGGGGTATAATGGCTGATGGTGTATCTTGTACAGAAGAAGCAGCTTGTTCAATTATATCAGTGGGTCAATTGACAGGTGTTAGAGCGGATGAAGGGGCTAGTGTAGATTTCTGTCGCTTTTGTTGAGCTTCAGCATCGGTTAAAGCTTTGCGCTTTGTTTGGGCCTCAGCAACAATTGGCTGGGGGGCATCGACATGTGTTGATTGGGGAGCTTGCATCCTTGGTGTGCTTGCTGATGTGCCCGTTTGTTGCTGCAAAAACGAGTATAAGATTGGATATTTAACAGAAAAAATATAAAAAATAAGAGAATACCTCTGAAGGAGGAGTAGAGGTCGTGGTGCTTGATATTGGAAGAGTTGCTGATGACGATCCAGCTGCAGCTCTCACATCCTGATAGTTATATGTTAATATAGTGTGCATCGACAGAAAAATAAAGCAAGGTTATTACCTTAAAAACCTTGATTAGGCTTGAAGCAGCAGCCATTGGAGTGGCCCTGGATGTTGCTAGTCTTGGTCTGGAGGTGATAGTTTTGGAGCGAGTCCTCTAGAAGGTTAAGGCCTCTGAGGTAGGGGCGTTGTAGCCAATTATTGAGACTGGAGAAATAGGGTGGAGGTTGAAGGGTCTTCCACTTTTGCTTATTGATGAAACTGGATCATTGACCTATTTTCAGGGAAGATTAGTTACCAATATACATATAAAAGGAAGGAGAGAGACGAAAATTAAAAGGAACTTACTGCATCGTCAGGAATAGCATAGTCGGGATCGATCATGTGCCGATATGTATGAACGGATGTTGAAAACAACTGTTCTTTCCACTCTTGCCACCATTGCTTATATGACTCTGTGATGAAAGACACTGGTGACCAGGCGGAGAGATCAACATTTGAAATATCGACATCAGGAGCAAGTCTTACTACTCTACTCCATTCAGTTCCAGCTGTAATAATTTCTCTGGGCTTAATCACATCGGCAAAGCATAGTTTGATTGGCAGTTGCCCAAAGGCTAATTGGCGAGACAATGCCGATGGATTGTAGAATTCATAAGTAATATAGGAATTCTTCCCGCTACCAAATATGTTTACTGGGATTGCTCTGGAGGTAATAATAGCCATCATAAGATCATTATCTTGGTTCAGATCACTATCGGTAAAATTAAAAAGAAGAGGGAACTTGTTATCCTCATCGATATAGGGTACCCAAGCTCTGAGATCACGAGGGAGACCATGGTAGAAATTCTGAAAAAACCTGCCAATTTGATCTTCATTGGACTCTGTTCTAGGAAGGACGATTATGGCTTCGCCGAAGTTGAGAGGAGGGCGTGTTGCCGATTCATCATCTCCAAGGACGTAATCTTCGGCGATCTCTCGTGGGAATTCTTGGGCAAAGAAATCTCATTGTAGATGCTTATGCATGTGAGCGTTTAACCACATATTGATGAACCACCACGGGCCTCCCAGATTGCCGATGGGTTCACCAACTAGAAGCTTCTGAGACGCTTGGTGGAGAAGGTGGTAAGTTGAGCTCAGGAGGTATCGGCCAAGTGGGAATCTAACACCGTTGGCCAAGAGTTCTGCTGCTGGGAGGAAGGCGTTAGTTGGTCCTACCGATCGACCATAGAAGATAAACTTCTCCAGCCACATGTTCAGGAATATGGCGTGTTCCCTTTGATTGACAGTACCAGTTTTTTGGTACTCTTGGATGTATCCTGTCCAGCCGCCGATGTTGCGTGTATTTCCTCTATACTCAGCTTTTCTGCCAAAAATGTGGCCTTCATCGACAGTTGAGATATCCAAGCCGGTGAGCATATATACATCGGCAAGAGTAGGGGCACATGGGCCATGACCGAACATGAAGGTATTTGTGGTATCTGACCAAAAATGAGTAGCAGCTATCATCATGGATTCATTCCTTTGCATATCAGCAATGGATAGCCTGATACATTGATCTATCTTTCGTTCTGCCCAGAACACTTGCATTGATCTGTTGACCCTCAAGTACCAGTTTTTCCACCCTTTGGTAGGTTTGGGCCAAGATCAAAATGTATCTTTCCATAGATTCAAGGAGAAATTTTGAGATTTGAAGGGAATACGATTAGCCTCTGCATTGATCAGGTCGGTTGGGTCTGGATCACCCATTGGACCTAGGCAATGGAGGGGAGGTTGGTTGGTTGGAATAACCAATGTGTTGCGTTGTTCCTAAGTTTGGAAGATCAAGAGAATGAAAGAAGTAAAAAAAATACCAACTGTAAGAATTCGCAAGGGGCCAGAAGGGTCGAAGTAAAAAAGAACAAACCGCAGGGACGTTGAAGTTGACCGCCATTGTTTCGAGAAGGATGAGGGCACGAGCTGGAGATTGGAAAATGACGATGGAAGGAGCTCTGGTGGGTTGAGGATGTGCAGTTAGGGTTGCCGTCAGAGAGAGAATGCCAAAGGTTGTAATTTGAAGGTAGAAGATGAGTAGTTTGGAGAGATCTACTTATAGGCCATTTGGGGTAGGGGTATTCTTGACTTATCTCTATGCTGTACGCGGATGGATCGAGGTGGTTCAGATAGATATGGTAACTGTTCGCACGACAATCAAGGGATTGTACAGAAGATTTGATGGCATGACAAGTAATCATGACTTAAAGGATATTTTGATACAGGATCTTTTAGTTCTAAAATGGTGATGTTGCTGTGATAAGATCTTGCCGATGGATTGTTATTTTGGTATCTGAACCATAATTGAGGCAAAAAACAGTTGGAAAATGTGTGATATTTACTGAGATACATGGATTAGATCTAGATTGATTAAATCTGGTAACAGATCATGTTATGCTTGGAGAATGGGTTGAAAAATAGGTAATAGCAGGCATTATCTGGAGTAAATTTCGGAGCATCAATATCTTATACTCCAAAATTGGGGGGCATGTGTTGACATCGTTTTTTAGCACGTGTCAAGATGGTCAGGAAGGGCTAATCAGCAGAGGAAAGATTATTGTGTAGATTGATAGCTGATGAAAATGAGTTTGCTTATGAGTGGTAGCGGCATATGGGTTCAAATTGAAATGTTGCCAATAAGGTTAAGGGTATTATTGCCGATGCCGATGAAAGATGGTTTGAAGACTGCTGCCGATGAAACAGGGAATGTACCGATGGAAGGAATTTGAAGGCTGCTGCCGATGGAACAGGGATTGTACCGATGGAACAGGGATTGTGCCGATAAAAAGGAGGTCGATGAGAATACCATCGTGACTGAGGCGGACGATGGAATAAGATAGGAGTTAATTTCCTTATATACGTTTATTAGAGTCTGAGTTGTATCAAAGTCATGTGTTTCCATATATTTGGATTTAGTGTCCTAGTCGTATTTGGTTACGTTTCTGTAGATCAGGATATAAATATAGGGTGAAGGGCAATGTAAAGAAAAAAGCAATCAATACATCAAAAATAGCTTTTATTCTTATTTACATCTACTTTCGACGACTTCGTCAATTTGCATATTTTTCTTTTTTACGAGTTCTCATCGATTCGGCGAGTTGCATTGCTCCAGTGCAATCTTCGGCGATCCTCGAGTTCCGTGTGAGTACCTCTTGGCCGTGACTTCCGGGCGTATCGCTGTTGTCATGACCAAAGTGCTCGTATCTTTTTACGAGTTCTCATCGATTCGGCGAGTTGCATTGCTCCAGTGCAATCTTCGATGATCCTCGAGTTCCGCGTGAGTACCTCTTGGCCGTGACTTCCGGGCGTATCGCTGTTGTCAGGACCAAAGTGCTCGTATCTTCATCCTTGTCGATTAACAGGTCAAATCGACTGGCACGCTTTGGATATCGATTTCGGGTATTAGCCCTTTGTGTTTGCAGATCTACTTTTGCATCAACACCATGTCAAGTTGGAGCTCCACCAAACAGTTTTGTGGGAGATCAGCTCCACCATAGACATGTAACATGGTAGAGCACCTACTCTAAAGCTGTGTTTAGGCTAAAGTAGAGTTTTTACAATTGGAGTAGTACTTTCAGTTCCAAAAAAGACCCTGCAGTGCTATACTTTGGCATATACTCCTGTATGCCGTTTTGAGATCTCAATATCCTTTGTCCACACACAGGAAATTACATAAAAATTTGGCAATATTTGAATCCCATCGACCAGCTGAAATGGAGGAAAGAAAGAAACAGCTCAATCTCGATCACTGTCACCCGAAATTGGCGATCGATACAATTGAAGGGTACATTTGTCATTCCGTCAGCCCCGACTCTTCCAAGCCCGTTGTTCCCGTCATCCCCTACCACGCAGCTATAAATAGGCATGCATCCTTCCCTAACTCCTCCACACTACAAAGCTCTAGCTGGCTCGCTATAGTCCATACGTAGATCGAAGACAAGTAGCTAGTATCCATGACGTCCAGGCGGGCATCCCCCTCTGCAGTCCTGTTGCTCTTGCTCGCTGCCTTTGCGGCTAGTGCAAGAGCGGCGACATTCACCATCACCAACAACTGCGGCTCGACGGTGTGGCCGGCGGCACGCAGCTGGACCCGGGGCAGACGTGGACGGTGGACGTGCCGGCGGGCACCCAGTCCGGCAGGGTGTGGGGCCGCACGGGGTGCTCCTTCAACGGCGGCAGCGGGAGCTGCCAGACGGGTGACTGCGGCGGCGCGCTGTCGTGCACGCTGTCCGGGCAGCCTCCCATGACGCTGGCCGAGTTCACCATCGGCGGCAGCCAGGACTTCTACGACATCTCGGTGATCGACGGCTACAACCTGCCCATGCTCTTCTCCTGCAGCACCGGCGTGACGCTCAACTGCGGCGGGTCTAGCTGCCCCGACGCCTACCTGTTTCCCGCCGACAACACGAAGACACATGCATGCAACGGTAACAGCAACTACCAGGTCACCTTCTGCCCATGATCACCGACCGATCATGAGGCTGCGGCCAGCACGCATCGTACTACTATGAGATACATACTTCTTTTCCTATATACGCTATACGTATGTCTGTCCGATCCTAGCTAGTGGAGATTGGAGAATGAATAAAAGTAGATGAATAAGACGGTGTCGAGAAAAGTCGTCCACACGCGTGCATTGATGTTCACGCATATGTAACTTCGATTTATACTTTCAAAACATGGGTTATGTTTGTGTCTTATCAGTCAAGTAGTTGTATTCGTTAAACCGTATGCATGACATTTATATGGTGATCTTTGTGCTTTAGCCTTTTTTTGTTGTTAATTATTAATTTTTTTGAGCAATTTTGTTAATTATTAATGAGCAGGGGCACATTCGCACCGAGGGCTGACATATAATTTGCTGTGCTGAGAGGCTATTTTTTTTTTACAAAAGTCTATAGCAAAATGTAAACAATCAGAACTCAAAATCTAGAATATCAGCTTCTAAGCCAAAAGCTCAAAACATGCTGCTCAAACAAATAGGAATTTAGAAACATACTCCATCTGTCCTAAAATAGAAGTCGTTCTCGCTTCCCGAGAAGTCAGTTTTTTTTACTTTGACCAATTAAAAGAATATTAATATTTATAATACAAAATTAGTATCATTAAATAGATCGTTGAATATAATTTCGTAATAAACTTATTTGAGATATAAATGTTGCACGTATTTTTTTACAAATCTAGTCAAACTAGAGAAAGTTTCACCTGCACACATCCAATAACAACTTCTATTGTGGGACGCAGAGAGTAGAAACAAAGCGAGCTAGCCACACACACGTTGACCGCAATCCACGCACCAATATAGGTTGGAGCGAGAGAAGTCTATAATCATTGGAGAAATTGGAGTGTAGTGGGCGGAAATCTGCCAACCTGCATAGAAAGTCATGCACGTACGACAGACAGCGGTTCTGCCGATTATCCATCGCCTGAGGTCCGCGACGTGGTGATGACGCCGTGACTGCAGTTCGTTCCTTGTGTTTCGCTTTCGGTCGCTCACGCGTCGATTCCGAATTCTTGCAGGAGCTCGCTGTCCGCCCTTCCTGTCGCCTGCCATCTTCAATTCGTCCCCATGTCCCCCTCTTCCATCTCGTACAAATTTTGAGTCGAACCGTGGCCTCTAGGGCCGAGTCCGTGAACGCCGGCGAGGTCTCGCCGCCGGCCATGCATGGCTGCTGCCGCACTGATCTTCTTCCCCGACCGCGCTTTACACCGGGATGAGGTCGCCTTCATGCCCGCTATCCCGCTGTGGCCTCGGTTCGTGTCTCCGTGGCCGTAGGGCGTCGTAGCATAAGCATGAACGCCGGTGAGCTCCATGTTGCCGTCCATGGCACTGCCTCGTCGGGTTTCCTGTGTTCAAGCAGCTGATTCATCTATCTCCCTTCCCATCTCTATTTTTGACCGTCCAGATTAGATCCGATGGACGAGATAGGCCAATACCCATTCGCAGCACTTTTATTAAAGAGCCCCTCAGCTTTCCTGGTTTAGAACCGGCCGTCCCTGACCAGAATCCAGATTTTGAATCTGATTTATTATAATTCGTAATTAGTTAGCGATAATTACAAAATTGCCATTTAGTTCATATTTTCATCATATCTTACTCGTTTTAAATCCGATTCGATCCGTTCAAATTGCGTTAGGCTCGTATCGACCTAATCTACATATTTATCATACTGATAGTACTGTTTTCAATTATTTCATTTTTTGGTTAGATTTAATTTATTAAAATACCATAGTAAATCGTGTTAAATTCATATCTATAACGTTTTAGCTTTGTTTTTCGTGATCGTCGCGTCTATGTGATCGTAGCATCTATGTGATCTAGTGAGACGTAGATTCTTTTTACAAACCTTTTTACTTTACTTTTATGCTGTGGTGTAATGTTCTAACCGTAAGCTTGTTTGCCTTGCATGAATGAACTTGGAATGCGTGTTGTTGCCTGTTGTTCTAGTATAGACGGTGAGTACTATGCCGGTGACCAAGAGTACTTTGGTGATAATCTGGATCCGCAGGAGCAATACGAGCAAGGCAAGTATAATATGGGAATTCCTTATTGTCCTATTCATTCCTTGTTGTCCTATTCACTTTTTAATTAAAAATCATGTGCATGTGTCAATTTTGATAACCGTAAGGACATCCTGGCCTTTGTTATCTTGTGATCTTGTCACCAATGGGTTAATTATGCATATGGGTAAATGCTAGCGCTCCAACTGATTATATACTTGACTTGGACGGAGATTAATGATTATATGCAACAACTGTTAAAATTTGTCTCTAGCAACTGAACCTAGGGTGAGAGAGCTCTTGTTTATCACGATGCTCCGGCTCTACCTAAGGACTTATTCATTGGCAAAAGCTAGGACATATAGTACAACTGTGAGGGCCACATGGCTCTGGTTTTAGTCAAGTATGAAGACCTTTTCTAGCATGTTAGAGGTTACCCGAAAGGGCGCAAAAGGGGTCTGACGACTCGGGTATAGTTTGGCTCATGTTCGTATGTGTATAGGTTGCGTGTCATTATGCCATTTGGAAAGGGGAGACCTATACCCGCTTGCCACCGAAACCTAGCGGCCTTAACATGTTAGACGAACTTTTGAAAAGGTTCATAGTGAACCCTGTTGGCCTTCCTTGGTAGTGGGTCAAGAGGCCGATCACCTCGGGCAAAAGGGTAAATCACGACTTACAGTGAAAGTGTACACCTCTGCGCAGAGTTAATAAACTGTTATAACAGTCGTGCCCACGGACACGGGCGGCCCAGAAAACTAATAAAATAGTTGATCACTTGTTGATGATGTTTATAATGATGAGGTACTCATAGTGTTCATTTATTCACGTATATGAACTTGAGCATAATCAAACCTAACTAATGCTAAAATGTTGACTTACTAAAAGCAAACCGCAGTACAACCCGTGTCAGCCTTTGAGCCTCATGAACCCCTTATTATCTTGTTAAGTACGACATGTACTTACACTTGTTTACTTTTAATCTTTGGACAAAAATCCTGGATGGGTACAAATGACAATGGATATGAGGATTTTTATGAGGAGAGCTAGGTTTGGGGTCAATCAGTCGACCGGATCATGTGGCTTTGGAGACGCCCTGGAGTTGCTTTAGATTTATCTTTCACTTGTCTAGACTTTGAGTATGTTTATTCATGTATTGAACTAAGGTTCGTTATTGTAATAAGACACTGAGCTTGATATTCTTTCTCTACAATTTGTTCTATATGTTTCACACATATGGTTTACTTCCAATTTTGCTATTCAAAATTTGGGCGTGACAAACCGATGAAACCTTCGTTCATCAATAAAAAAACATGTATGCAGTATCAAAGCCTCGACCTATGACATCTCCCTTGCAAGATCCTTCTTTACAATCCCACCACATAGTTGTTCCACTTGTCAATATCAAGATGTAACCTTTTAATTTGACCCTTGATGGAAATAATTTTAATTTAAGAGTCAATTCGCATAAAGAACTATCTATAAAAATCATTAAAAATGGTTTTTATATTTTTATTGAGTTAAGGACTCGTAATAAAATTTTGTGGATGGATATATCATGACCATCCCTATATATCTATAGAAGAATTTATAAAATATTTTCAAAAAAAATTGTATACGCGTTTGGAGTGTACACATCATACCGTTGTGATCTACCATCTAGAAGTATAGGGGTGCCTTCACATGCCACGGATGGAAAAAGATTCCCAGATATGGAAAAATGAAAGAATTCCAGGGATGCTAATGAATTAGATATCCAAGCTGTTGTTCATTGCTGACTTATTGGATCAAATTTCCACAAACAGTTCTGAAACCAGCTGTTTATGTACTAGAAAACTCTTGGAAATTTGACTAAACAGATTCTTATTTTCTTGGGGCATGTCAACGGAGTCTATCTAGTACTAGAGAAATCAACAAGGGCTTGAGAGTCCTGTAGACACTCATTTATCTATGACAAATGCCTGCAGCAATAATATTGCGCTTCCAAATATCTAGATGAAGCATGCCATAAATACTCTTCGAGCGGACCTATAGCATAAAAAAATTCCACAAAAATGTAGATGAAGTTTTTCCAAACATTTTGCATAAATAAGATACATAAAATGCCCAATTTTTCCAATCAAGCTTTCCATCAAATTAAGTGAAGTTAATGCATGAGCCATGAAACCATATATTTCTTCTATGCGTTTCAGCTCTTGTGTGTTTTTAAGGGGGGGGGGGGGGGGGGGGGGGAATACTTCTTGTCTCCTGAGCCTAGATACATGGTTGAGGGGAAGTGGACTAATGGCGTTTAATAGAAGCTATGTAAAGTTTTGGATTTCTTTTTTTTTCTAAGAGCGCCAATAGCATTTTTACCACCCAAGAGAGCTGGGACAGAATTGAGAAGACATATTACTATTGATACAAGCGGATCAATAAAGGTTCTACAATGCAAGTTGTGGATACACGGTTCATGAAATTATAAACCGGTTATTTTGGGGTCAGTCGCAGCGAACTGATTTTCTGTTTTTTTATGAATCTTATTTAAACAGGAGTGTGAGAACTTCGTTGTTATAATACCGGTTATTTCCTCACTTGTAAGCGAAGATGAAGCCAGATGTTTATTCTATTATCTAAAAAAGAAGTCTTGTGCCCTGTTTGCATAGAAACTTAATCAAAAGGGCTTGTATTATATTCAAACATGTATGTGAAATGATCTAGCTCAGTTGGTTTGGAATTTTTGCGGCGGAACCTACCAACCCATATTCAAATTTTTTAACTGTTTTTAAAATATAACGACACAAAATATGGTTCTTTTAGCTCTTTTAGTATAGATGACGTGTCTGTCAATAGCGAGGCGTTTGAAATGACTTCTTTAGTTTTTTAGTCTCAACACTACCGGACTCCGGTTCTTTGCCGAGTGCCATGTGGTTTGCCGAGTGTTTTTTTTCGGGCACTCAGCAAAGAAGCTCTTTGCCGAGTGCTAAATAAAAAACACTCGGCAAAAAAAACACTCGGCAAAGAAGTTGCTTTGCCGAGTGCAAAAAAAACACTCGGCAAAGACATTCTTTGCCGAGTGCCAAAAAAACACTCGGCAAAGAAGCTGCTTTGCCGAGTGCCAAAAAAAACACTCGGCAAAGAAGGTCTTTGCCGAGTGTTTTTTTTGCACTCGGCAAAATAGTTTTTCAAAGCATATTTTGAAGCCCTAAATGAATTCAAATTAAAAAGTTTTTAACTACAAAGTTTCATAACTTCTTAAGATCCATAAAGTTTATTTTGGTCATTTCTTCATTCGACAAAGCGATAGTAACGTTGTTCACAAAATCTATACGTCTCTCATATAGTTTTATAAAACTACAAGAGAGATATATAAGATTTGTGAATAATATTAGAACCACGATCTCAGATGGAAAAACTTCCTAAATGAAAATTGTAGATCTCAAAAAGTTATGAAACATTGTAGTTGACAACTTTTAAATTTGAAATCATGTTGTCAAGCAAAACTGCATCCGAATTTCAAAAATTTAAAATTCGAATTTTTCAAAAGACCTCAGATGGAAAAACAACCAAAATAAACTTTGTAGATCTCGAAAAGTTATGAAACTTTGTAGTTGACAACTTTTTAATTTGAAATCATCTTGCCATGCAAAACTACGTTTGAAATTTAAAATTTTAAAATTCGAATTTTTCAAACGATCTCGGATGGAGAAACTTCCTAAATGAAAATTGTAGATCTCGAAAAGTTATGAAACTTTGTAGTTGACAACTTTTTAATTTGAATTCGTTTAGGGCCTCAAACAATCAATTTACACTTGATTTGGTATAATATTTGGGGAACCGAAATGGAATATAGACACAAATGAAAGAGAGGTGTAGTGGTAGAGGAGCTCGCGTGTGTGTGAGAGGTCGCAGGTTCGATTCTCGCTGGGCGCAAAGTTTCAAAAAATTGCTTTGGGTGGTCACTTGGCAGCAGTTGCCATATGACTGGCCGGTGGGTCCCTCCTCTAATTAAAAAAACATTTTAAATTTTTTTTCCTTTTTTTTTCAGAATTTTTTGGTTCGGCCTTTGCCGAGTGCCGGACACTCGGCAAAGCCTTTGCCGAGTGCTCGATAAAAGACACTCGGCAAAGGCCGCTTTACCGACAGCTTTTTTGCCGTGTGCTCTTTGCCGAGTGTGACACTCGACAAAGCCTTTGCCGAGTGTATTTAGGGCTTTGTCGAGTGCCCTAGACACTCGGCAAAGCGGTTGATTCCGGTAGTGCAAGATCTACCGGCTGAGCCTCATCACAGTATATATCTGCTGCCACCATTGCTGACTTCTCAACCAATCTCTGTCTGCACTTCTATAAATACACATGCCTGCCAACCAAAACTCTTCAACGCTTCCAACCAATAGAGCTCACTTGTAGCAGAATAACTCTGACCTGAGGACCACTACCAATGGAGGTGGGGTCGTGGACGCTGTCCTGCACAGTAAATCCGTCCGCATCCGGTTGGCGTTCCCGTGTCGGCGTAGAGGTCGGTTGCCGAGCGTCGTCCACCCAAGGTACCTCGGTGTCAACGAGGCCCATCTAAGGTGGCGAGCGGGTGCTCGCTAGTGGTGCTTGAACCTCAAGGGAGGCAGGCGGCGACAACACTGGAGTACCTGTTGACGGAGTCACGACAAGGGAGGCGGCAAGCTCATCAAGCATCGGGTCTACCCAGGCGGGAAGCCCAATGTCCATGCATAGTGAAATCAAGAGCGGGACCGTCCCGAGGGCGCAGTGTGTGACAGAGTAGGTGGCGGCGATGTCGGTGTAGACAGGAGTCGCGGCGATGGTGATCTCCCTTGGTGGCTTGCGCCGGCGCCGGCGACGTCGATGACGGGAGGCGTTGGGGCCCCCCACGGTCCCCTGCGTGGATCTGCCCGAGCCACCGTGCAGCGGTAGCTGGGTAGGCAGTGTGCCGCCGCCCACCACCGCCGACAGCGAGGTTGCCAGGCAAAGAATTTGATCGATGAGGACAGAGGCTACCTTGCTGGGAAGGTGCGCCAAGAGCATCCTGGGCACCGCTGCCGTTGTCGAAGCCACGCGGGTGCGCACGCGCCCGCTCGCTATCTGAAGAGATGCGATGGGGCGAACGGCGATGCTTCCAGTTCCTCGCGCGGTGCTTCGTACTTAGGCAAAAGAGGCAGCGGGACGGCGAGGTGCATCAGGCGGCGATGTGGTCCCCTGCTAGACAGTTGAAGCAGTGTCCGATGAGCGAAGGCGGCACTGGCCGCTAGCGACGAGGATGAGTCCGGGCATGGTGGCGCCCACGCCGACGGCTTTGAACAAGCGTGAAGCCATCGGCATCGACATGGGTAGCCGCTCGAGGAATGTGGTGTCGAGGTAGCCCGGCATGAGGTTGGGTACGCGGTGGTGTCGGAGGTTGCCTGGCATTCGACTTGAACCGATGATGGTGACCATCAGGCGGGGACGCCTGAAGGCACTAGCCAAGACGCTGGTGCACTAGCACATGCGCGGCTGGGTGAAGGCCGAGCCGTAGACGCGTGGGCACCCGATCAGCTGGCTTAAGGGGCGCCGTGGGAGGGCCAATGGTCCTGGCCTGACGACGACAGTGCCGCCTCTTCTTGGTGAAGATGATCGGGCGTGAGGTGGAGCAGGTCCCCTCACATGGCGCCATGGGCACGAGCGAGGGCGTCACCTCAACTGCTTGGCGGACAGCCTCCAGGTACGACAACTGGGCAGAAGATGTGCAGTTGAGTTTAGGGTCATCATCGGTGTCGGTGTCAGTGTCGTAGACAACGATGTCGAACTCCTCGGCCCACCTCATGGCCTTGGAGCACCCTAGGGTCCCAGTGGGGAAGAAAGGGGTGGCGTTGGGGGAAAGAGGGGTCGAAGAGGCGCTAGAGGAGGAGGTGGTCGCGTCCAACGCGACCACAGCGATGGCGGAACCAACCTCGGGCCCCAACGGCCCAGGTGGCATGCGCGTGAGTAGAGGAGAGGTGGAGGAGGTGGCCGCCTGCACTGGGCCGACAGGAGAGGCCGTGGATCTGGCCAGGCGGGAGCTGGCCGACAGTGGTAGCAACGAATATGGGGTTCCGGGCGTCACGGATCCTGCGAGGTTGGAGGCGAGGGTGGCATGCTCTGCGCGCGGCCTAGGAGAGGAGGGGCCTGCAGGAAGCGGCAGCAAGGAGGGCTGGACGGCGGCCAGCGGGGGGCCGCACGAGGCGGTCGCCGTCAGTTGTGGCCAAGGCGCGGACTCCGCAAGCGGCACCGCGTCGATGGAGGAGCTGGCCACGGCGATGGCGCTCGCCATCACCTGGGCAGTCGACAGATAGGGGGCGGGCATTGGCGGCGGCAGGGAGGCGCCGCGGTCGCCAGAGCTAGCCACCACGACCAGCAGGGTGCCCACAGTGACGGCCGCTGGGGGGTAGGTGAGCTGTCGGGGAGCACCTGACCTCATGAGGGAGGAGGCCCCATGGGTGCTAGCTGTTGGGTGAGAAGGGGGGATCGACCCATCCACTTGTAGATCGAGCGGAGGAGGTCGCCGATCTGTGCTCAGTTGCTGCTGGGAGGCTGGCGCTATTGTGGATGTAGGAGGATTTGGTGTGAGGGGCGCGTGGGAGACGACGGAGGGAAGGGGCGGGTCGGGGGGCTTCGGCTCGAGCATCATCTGCTGTCCTTTTCCTTGCCTCGCCGTGTTCGCTCTTGGAGCGTGCAAACTTTTCCACTTCCACTTAGTGCAACACGCCCCAATGCACGTTTTCGAAAAAAAGAATTTTTGCTCACCTATTGACAAAAGCAGTCACTATGCAATTTTCCAATATCTCAGCCAAGATTTTCCCTCCTTGCCATAGTTATGCAGAAAGAAAATAGAAGTAGTGAGCATTTAGGCTATATAAAATTAACATCAATGATAAAACATGTTGGCTACTATTGCCTTGAATATATTTAAACATGGTGTACTGCATATTCCATAAGTACTGAAATAACCATGATATACAGTGTCTTCCATAACTTATGTAAACAGCCTATTAGCATGGTTCACTAATCTAAAGAAAAAACCACATATTAACTCACAATTCTTCATTATCAACGACCCAATTTATAATAGAAAACATACTGCATGTTTTATCCTACAGTAATCATCCAATTTGAACAAATCCAACCTACTAAGCTCTCCTCATTTTCCCCATCTGTCTACCCTTGTAGACTACCTATATTAAATCAATCCAACTAATTTTGACATTACTGTCGATAAGAACGGATATTGATTTGTTTTAATTTATAATCGACATGCATGAGAGATGGAAAGTGCATAGGACTTAGGATGTTTGCCAGGCTAGCGAGGGAATTGATTTGTTTCTATTTACATGAGCGATAGATGGGGCAGGCGCACATGAGCATGATTTTCGTGATGATTGAAAGAAGATATGAGATGTGGCACATCGTGTGTCTCTTTGTTTGTTGCGCATGCTAGGAAAGAAAGATAAGAGCGATAAGTGACTACAGGGACAAAATCAACAAAAACACATCAAATTCTGATTGCCATGAAATTGGAATCACCGCTTCATCAGACCATGTGCAATATATTCCACCAAAAACAATTAAAAACATTGAGCCTTTTAACGCTGGTTTTACAAAATTCAGGAATCCCTAGAGAAAGGAAAATTTTGAGGAACCTTCAAATTCAAAGATAACATCCATGCACAAATCAATTCTAAAAAATCAGTTAGTTGATTCTTATAGGGTAGCACTTACAATGACACTAAAACTGAAGGTCACTACCTCACCGGCAGTAACTTGAGTCCCCTGTCAGCTACAACCTTCAAGCATTGACAAACAATATGACAACACACAAAAGAATGAGTGACATTTGGTACACGGCAATATTATGAATCGTTACCGGAGCTTGCCAAATGGGTCAGTAGATGTTTATCCGCTGTAGACGGTGGCGGTGGACGTTATAAATTAAGGTATTCAGGTATGTCAAAGTGGACAAAATAATTTGAACTGCTTTTTTCTGCGATCGGGGATTAACCCCTATGTCACTAGCCACTCAAATCTGCAATCCATCAAAGCAAAGAAGAAAAAATTGTTTGCTGTCTCCAGTTTATCACTATGCTCAAGAACAAATGTTAAAAAAGGGAGGTGGATGCACAATACCTTCGAGTCACCCTCGCTTACATTTGCTGCCGAGGACCTCCAGGACGCCACACCACATGGCGACAGTCGTGCCACAAGATGCTGAGGATCTGTCATGGATTGGGATGTAATCGCATCTAGGAATTGCATCTTCGTGTCCTCATTCTTCCATTGATGGACTGATGGAGGAACCAGTACAACATGTAATCACATCAAGAGACTGCATCTTTGTGTCCTCACCTGAGAAAAGGGAGGTGGATAGACAACGCCTTGGAGTCATCTTGCCGCTGCCGCCGCTGCCAAGGATAGGTCTGTCGTGGATGGGGAAGGAACCCGGCCAGGTTTTGTGCGGCACCCAGGTCTGAGCCCACGCGGGTGCGATCTTGACTGGGGGAGAGAGAGAGAGGCAAGAGCGGGGACCTTTTTATATGTCGGGTGGACGGAAGGAGCGAGCGACTTCGCGTTGCACCGGGTGGACGATTTGACTTCCCTTGTTGCCCTGGATTCCTTGCATGCTTGCATGCAAAACCACTGCATATTCTTCCTGTGATTGGAGGCGCAGGAGATAACGGAGGCGCGCATGCAAAACCACCGCATATCTTTCTTGTGATTGGAGGTGCAGGAGATGACGGAGGTTGCCGCACGGGTGAGCGGAATAGAGTGAGCGGCTTTGGTGTCACACCCGGAGATTTGTCGTAGCGGGTTTTTGGTGTCGCACACGCACCTGTGGACGAAATAGTTACGAATGTTTTAGTTGTAGAGATTAAGTTAGGCAACAGGCGGCATGTGTTGACTGCGGACCCGTAGAGTATGCTATTGTTCCTTCGTAGAAGTTTGTGGCATGCATGCAATATATTGCCGTGTAACATAGGTTAGAATTTGCCAGCACCTAGTTCATCTAGAATTCTAGATGACCTGGAAATCTAATCCTACGCGACAAGGCCGGACTGAATTGAAGGACAGCACATTTATATTACACAACTGTTTATTTGCTTGTTCAAACATAAATGGATAAGAGAGCCTAGCTAGTTGATTTATTAATACATAGTACATATATACTGCCAGGAATATAACATTATTGTTGACATATCCCACCATCATTCTATTTGCACATCAATACTTATATATACATGAGGTTATACTATATTATATTTATCACGTACTACAGCTGGTTGTATGTTGTGAAATATACATATATACATGACAAAATAGCCTTCAATTTCAGCTCGGCCCCGGTTTGTAGTCTTCTTCAGAAAATGTCTAATATCTGTAGACCTTGTGGAGAAAAAAATTAACTTTTGGACAAAGCATATTCGCTTCCTCCAGAAGATAACAATTAGCTTTAGCTCATTCAAACAGGGTCTTAACTCTAAATATATGGTGAGTACAATCAAAGCATAACGGCTTCCAGAAGATCAGCGGCATTGAAGGAAAATGTTTAAGCTACGTGGAAAATTCTTGTGTGTGCATGTATGCGCCGTGACCAGCGGAGATTTGGTCTCCAAAGGTAGACTGCTGGCATACGGATTTAATCCATCACTGTCAAGTTAATTAGGTCCGCCAGACACACATTTTCTAGTTTCCACATATTTATGTTTTGCAATGCACAAAGAAAAAGGTTTCTACATATTTAAGAAACCAAGACACAAATTGGCTTCCAGAAAAAAGCATATCCTTTTTTTTTCTGTGAACAAGCAAACAGCCGTAATATAAATGTGCTGTCCTTGGGTCCATCCTTGTCGCGTAGGATTAGATTTCCAGGTCATCTAGAATTCTAGACAAATTCTAACCAATGTTACACGGCAATATGCATGCCACAAACTTCTACGAAGGAAACAATAGCATATACTACGTATAAAGTTGTGGATCTTGTAGTAAAATATGCTGCCTACAGTGGCGTATATTGCCTAACTTGATTTGGGCGACCTGGTTTGTGCATGAGACTTCATATGTTAAGAGAAAAATGTCGTAACTTAAACACGAAGTCAAAAAAATGTTATTTTTTTTGTATGCTTCCTGTAAAATTTCGTCGTATTAGAGGTAATTCTCGTAAGATCAACACTAAACCCGTTGAAGCAAAGAAGCTTTTTCCCCTAAATTATGTATTTTCATGTGAAATTGAACTATTTTCTCTGAAATTTTTATATGATTGCTTTTTAATTTCTTCCTAGCAAAAGATGGCACGCCTAGGTACTATGTAGCACAGATAAAATCTCACTCCTACTTAGGGGATATTTGGCAGAGCTACACGCAGCTCCACATCTTAAAAACAGCTCTGCTCCTAATTTTTTTCAGCCAAACGCCCCAGCTCCGTGAAATCCAAGTCTACCAAAAACATGGATCTAGCGCCCAGATCTACCAAATACATGGAGCACCTCAAGAGATGCTCTAAAGACTCTAATTTCGTGGAGTTGAAAAATTAGCCACCACTGCCACTCAGTACACAAAGATACCACTCGATCTAATTTTTCTTCCCACTCATGCTCTGTTTCTCGTCACTGTCTTCTGTCGTGCCACCATCGTGCTAGCCGACAACGCCCTGCGCCACCCGCACACCCCTGGCCCGCTGGCCGTGTCTCAGCTTGCCCTGCTCGGCGACCGCCCTCGCGCCAGCCCTGCGCCCTGGGCGGCCACGCTCGCACGCCCCTCCGCATCCATGGCCACGCGCCTGCACGCGGGATGCCCAGTCTATGCCACGTGGGAGGAAGAAACCAGAAGAAGAAGTGTTTTTCATTTGAGCCCTCATATATGTTTCAATAATTACGTATGAGTCCATGTCAAGTTGGAGCTCCACCAAACAGTTTCGTGGGAGATCAGCTCCACCATAGAGCTGTAACATGGTAGAGCACCTACTCTAAAGCTGTGTTTAGGCTAAAGTAGAGTTTTTACAATTGGAGTAGTACTTTCAGTTCCAAAAAAGACCCTGCAGTGCTATACTTTGGCATATACTCCTGTATGCCGTTTTGAGATCTCAATATCCTTTGTCCACACACAGGAAATTACATAAAAATTTGGCAATATTTGAATCCCATCGACCAGCTGAAATGGAGGAAAGAAAGAAACAGCTCAATCTCGATCACTGTCACCCGAAATTGGCGATCGATACAATTGAAGGGTACATTTGTCATTCCGTCAGCCCCGACTCTTCCAAGCCCGTTGTTCCCGTCATCCCCTACCACGCAGCTATAAATAGGCATGCATCCTTCCCTAACTCCTCCACACTACAAAGCTCTAGCTGGCTCGCTATAGTCCATACGTAGATCGAAGACAAGTAGCTAGTATCCATGACGTCCAGGCGGGCATCCCCCTCTGCAGTCCTGTTGCTCTTGCTCGCTGCCTTTGCGGCTAGTGCAAGAGCGGCGACATTCACCATCACCAACAACTGCGGCTCGACGGTGTGGCCGGCGGCACGCAGCTGGACCCGGGGCAGACGTGGACGGTGGACGTGCCGGCGGGCACCCAGTCCGGCAGGGTGTGGGGCCGCACGGGGTGCTCCTTCAACGGCGGCAGCGGGAGCTGCCAGACGGGTGACTGCGGCGGCGCGCTGTCGTGCACGCTGTCCGGGCAGCCTCCCATGACGCTGGCCGAGTTCACCATCGGCGGCAGCCAGGACTTCTACGACATCTCGGTGATCGACGGCTACAACCTGCCCATGCTCTTCTCCTGCAGCACCGGCGTGACGCTCAACTGCGGCGGGTCTAGCTGCCCCGACGCCTACCTGTTTCCCGCCGACAACACGAAGACACATGCATGCAACGGTAACAGCAACTACCAGGTCACCTTCTGCCCATGATCACCGACCGATCATGAGGCTGCGGCCAGCACGCATCGTACTACTATGAGATACATACTTCTTTTCCTATATACGCTATACGTATGTCTGTCCGATCCTAGCTAGTGGAGATTGGAGAATGAATAAAAGTAGATGAATAAGACGGTGTCGAGAAAAGTCGTCCACACGCGTGCATTGATGTTCACGCATATGTAACTTCGATTTATACTTTCAAAACATGGGTTATGTTTGTGTCTTATCAGTCAAGTAGTTGTATTCGTTAAACCGTATGCATGACATTTATATGGTGATCTTTGTGCTTTAGCCTTTTTTTGTTGTTAATTATTAATTTTTTTGAGCAATTTTGTTAATTATTAATGAGCAGGGGCACATTCGCACCGAGGGCTGACATATAATTTGCTGTGCTGAGAGGCTATTTTTTTTTTACAAAAGTCTATAGCAAAATGTAAACAATCAGAACTCAAAATCTAGAATATCAGCTTCTAAGCCAAAAGCTCAAAACATGCTGCTCAAACAAATAGGAATTTAGAAACATACTCCATCTGTCCTAAAATAGAAGTCGTTCTCGCTTCCCGAGAAGTCAGTTTTTTTTACTTTGACCAATTAAAAGAATATTAATATTTATAATACAAAATTAGTATCATTAAATAGATCGTTGAATATAATTTCGTAATAAACTTATTTGAGATATAAATGTTGCACGTATTTTTTTACAAATCTAGTCAAACTAGAGAAAGTTTCACCTGCACACATCCAATAACAACTTCTATTGTGGGACGCAGAGAGTAGAAACAAAGCGAGCTAGCCACACACACGTTGACCGCAATCCACGCACCAATATAGGTTGGAGCGAGAGAAGTCTATAATCATTGGAGAAATTGGAGTGTAGTGGGCGGAAATCTGCCAACCTGCATAGAAAGTCATGCACGTACGACAGACAGCGGTTCTGCCGATTATCCATCGCCTGAGGTCCGCGACGTGGTGATGACGCCGTGACTGCAGTTCGTTCCTTGTGTTTCGCTTTCGGTCGCTCACGCGTCGATTCCGAATTCTTGCAGGAGCTCGCTGTCCGCCCTTCCTGTCGCCTGCCATCTTCAATTCGTCCCCATGTCCCCCTCTTCCATCTCGTACAAATTTTGAGTCGAACCGTGGCCTCTAGGGCCGAGTCCGTGAACGCCGGCGAGGTCTCGCCGCCGGCCATGCATGGCTGCTGCCGCACTGATCTTCTTCCCCGACCGCGCTTTACACCGGGATGAGGTCGCCTTCATGCCCGCTATCCCGCTGTGGCCTCGGTTCGTGTCTCCGTGGCCGTAGGGCGTCGTAGCATAAGCATGAACGCCGGTGAGCTCCATGTTGCCGTCCATGGCACTGCCTCGTCGGGTTTCCTGTGTTCAAGCAGCTGATTCATCTATCTCCCTTCCCATCTCTATTTTTGACCGTCCAGATTAGATCCGATGGACGAGATAGGCCAATACCCATTCGCAGCACTTTTATTAAAGAGCCCCTCAGCTTTCCTGGTTTAGAACCGGCCGTCCCTGACCAGAATCCAGATTTTGAATCTGATTTATTATAATTCGTAATTAGTTAGCGATAATTACAAAATTGCCATTTAGTTCATATTTTCATCATATCTTACTCGTTTTAAATCCGATTCGATCCGTTCAAATTGCGTTAGGCTCGTATCGACCTAATCTACATATTTATCATACTGATAGTACTGTTTTCAATTATTTCATTTTTTGGTTAGATTTAATTTATTAAAATACCATAGTAAATCGTGTTAAATTCATATCTATAACGTTTTAGCTTTGTTTTTCGTGATCGTCGCGTCTATGTGATCGTAGCATCTATGTGATCTAGTGAGACGTAGATTCTTTTTACAAACCTTTTTACTTTACTTTTATGCTGTGGTGTAATGTTCTAACCGTAAGCTTGTTTGCCTTGCATGAATGAACTTGGAATGCGTGTTGTTGCCTGTTGTTCTAGTATAGACGGTGAGTACTATGCCGGTGACCAAGAGTACTTTGGTGATAATCTGGATCCGCAGGAGCAATACGAGCAAGGCAAGTATAATATGGGAATTCCTTATTGTCCTATTCATTCCTTGTTGTCCTATTCACTTTTTAATTAAAAATCATGTGCATGTGTCAATTTTGATAACCGTAAGGACATCCTGGCCTTTGTTATCTTGTGATCTTGTCACCAATGGGTTAATTATGCATATGGGTAAATGCTAGCGCTCCAACTGATTATATACTTGACTTGGACGGAGATTAATGATTATATGCAACAACTGTTAAAATTTGTCTCTAGCAACTGAACCTAGGGTGAGAGAGCTCTTGTTTATCACGATGCTCCGGCTCTACCTAAGGACTTATTCATTGGCAAAAGCTAGGACATATAGTACAACTATGAGGGCCACACGGCTCTGGTTTTAGTCAAGTATGAAGACCTTTTCTAGCATGTTAGAGGTTACCCGAAAGGGCGCAAAAGGGGTCTGACGACTCGGGTATAGTTTGGCTCATGTCCGTATGTGTATAGGTTGCGTGTCATTGTGCCATTTGGAAAGGGGAGACCTATACCCGCTTGCCACCGAAACCTAGCGGCCTTAACATGTTAGACGAACTTTTGAAAGGGTTCATAGTGAACCCTGTTGGCCTTCCTTGGTAGTGGGTCAAGAGGCCGATCACCTCGGGCAAAAGGGTAAATCACGACTCACAGTGAAAGTGTACACCTCTGCGCAGAGTTAATAAACTGTTATAACAGTCGTGCCCACGGACACGGGCGGCCCAGAAAACTAATAAAATAGTTGATCACTTGTTGATGATGTTTATAATGATGAGGTACTCATAGTGTTCATTTATTCACGTATATGAACTTGAGCATAATCAAACCTAACTAATGCTAAAATGTTGACTTACTAAAAGCAAACCGCAGTACAACCCGTGTCAGCCTTTGAGCCTTCATGCCCGCTATCCCGCTGTGCCCTCGGTTCGTGTCTCCGTGGCCGTAGGGCGTCGTAGCATGAACGCCGGCGAGCTCCATGTTGCCGTCCATGGCACTGCCTCGTCAGGTTTCCTGTGTTCAAGCAGCTGATTCATCTATCTCCCTTCCCATCTCTATTTTTGACCGTCCAGATTAGATCCGATGGACGAGATAGGCCAATACCCCTTCGCAGCACTTTTATTAAAGAGCCCCTCAGCTTTCCTGGTTTAGAACCGGCCGTCCCTGACCAGAATCCAGATTTCGAATGTGATTTATTATAATTCGTAATTAGTTAGGGATAATTACAAAATTGCCATTTAGTTCATATTTTCATCATATCTTACTCGTTTTAAATCCGATTCGATCCGTTCAAATTGCGTTAGGCTCGTATCGACCTAATCTACATATTTATCATACTGATAGTACTGTTTTCAATTATTTCATTTTTTGGTTAGATTTAATTTATTAAAATACCATAGTAAATCATGTTAAATTCATATCTATAACGTTTTAGCTCCGTTTTTCGTGATCGTCGCGTCTATGTGATCGTACGAGATGTAGATTCTTTTTACAAACCTTTTTACTTTACTTTTATGATGTGGTGTAATGTTCTAACCGTAAGCTTGTTTGCCTTGCATGAATGAAGTTGGAATGCGTGTTGTTGAGTATAGACGGTGAGTACTACGCCGATGACCAAGAGTACTTTAGTGATAATCAGGATCCGCAGGAGCAATACGAGCAAGACAAGTATAATATGGGAATTCCTTATTGTCCTATTCATTCCTTGTTGTCCTATTCACTTTTTAATTAAAAATCATGTGCATGTGTCAATTTTGATAACTGTAAGGACATCATAGCCTTTGTTATCTTGTGATCTTGTCACCAATGGGTTAAGTATGCATATGGGTAAATGCTAGCGCTCCAACTGATTATATACTTGACTTGGACGGAGATTATTGATTATGTGCAACAACTGTTAAAATTTGTCTCTAGCAACTGAACCTAGGGCGAGAGAGCTCCTATTTATCATGATGCTCCGTCTCTACCTAAGGACTTATTCATTGGCAAAAGCTGGGACATACAGTACAACTGTGAAGGCCACATGGCTCTGGTTTTAATCAAGTATGAAGACCTTTTTCTAGCATGTTAGAGGTTACCCGAAAGGGCGCAAAAGAGGTCTGACGACTCGGGTGTAGTTTGGCTCGTGTCCCTATGTGTTTAGGCTGCGTGTCATTGTGTCATTTGGGAAGGGGGGAACTACACCCGCTTGCCACCGAAACCTAGTGGCCCTAACATGTTAGACGAAATTTTGAAAGGCATCATAGTGAACCCTGTTGGCCTTCCTTGGTAGTGGGTCAAGAGGCCGATCACCTCGGGCGAAAGGGTAAATCATGACTCACAGTGAAAGTGTACACCTCTGCACAGAGTTAATAAACTGTTATAACAGCTGTGCCCACGGACACGGGCGGTCCGGAAAACTAATGAAATAGTTGATCACTTGTTGATGATGTTTATAATGATGAGGTACTCATAGTGTTCATTTATTCATGTATATGAACTTGATCATAATCAAATTTAACTAATGCTAAAATGTTGACTTACTAAAAGCAAACCGCAGTACAACCTGTGTCAGCCTTTGAGCCTCATGAACCCCTTATTATCTTGTTAAGTACGACATGTACTTACGCTTGTTTACTTTTATTCTTTGGACAAAAATCCCGGATGGGTACAGATGGTAATGGATATGAGGATTATTATGAGGAGAGCTAGGTTTGGGGTCAACCAATCGACCGGATCCTGTGGCTTTGGAGACACCCTGGAGTTGCTTTAGATTTATCTTTCACTTGTCTAGACTTTGAGTATGTTTATTCATGTATTGAACTAAAGTTCGTTATTGTAATAAGGCACTGAGCTTGATATTCTTTCTCTACAATTTGTTCTATATGTTTCACACATATGGTTTACTTCCAATTTTGCTATTCAAAATTTGGGCGTGACAAACTGATGAAACCTTCGTTCATCAATAAAAAAAATGTATGCAGTATCAAAGCCTCGACCTATGACATCTCCCTTGCAAGATCCTTCTTTACAATCCCACCACATAGTTGTTCCACTTGTCAATATCAAGATGTAACCTTTTAATTTGACCCTTGATGGAAATAATTTTAATTTAGGAGTCAATTCGCATAAAAAACTATCTCTAAAAATCATTAAAAATGGTTTTTATATTTTTATTGAGTTAAGGACTCGTAATAAAATTTTGTGGATGGATATATCATGACCATCCCTATATATCTATAGAAGAATTTATAAAATATTTTCAAAAAAACTGTATACGCGTTTGGAGTGTACACATCATACCGTTGTGATCTGCCATCTAGAAGTATAGGGGTGCCTTCACATGCCACGGATGGAAAAAGATTCCCAGATATGGAAAAATGAAAGAATTCCAGGGCTGCTAATGAATTAGATATCCAAGCTGTTGTTCATTGCTGACTTATTGGATCAAATTTCCACAAACAGTTCTGAAACCAGCTGTTTATGTACTAGAAAACTCTTGGAAATTTGACTAAACAGATTCTTATTTTCTTGGGGCATGTCAACGGAGTCTATCTAGTACTATGGAAATCAACAAGGGCTTTGAAAGTCCTGTAGCCACTCATTTATCTATGACAAATGCCTGCAGCAATAATATTGCGCTTCCAAATATCTAGATGAAGCATGCCATAAATAAACTTCGAGCGGACCTATAGCATAAAAAAATTCCACAAAAATGTAGATGAAGTTTTTCCAAACATTTTGCATAAATAAGATACATAAAATGCCCAATTTTTCCAATCAAGCTTTCCATCAAATTAAGTGAAGTTAATGCATGAGGCATGAAACCATATATTTCTTCTATGCGTTTCAGCTCTTGTGTGTTTTTAGGGGGGGGGGAAATACTTCTTGTCTCCTGAGCCTAGATACATGGTTGAGGGGCAGTGGACTAATGGCGTTTAATAGAAGCTATGTAATGTTTTGGATTTCTTTTTTTTTCTAAGAGCGCCAATAGCATTTTTACCACCCAAGAGAGCTGGGACAGAATTGAGAAGACATATTACTATTGATACAAGCGGATCAATAAAGGTTCTACAATGCAAGTTGTGGATACACGGTTCATGAAATTATAAACCGGTTATTTTGGGGTCAGTCGCAGCGAACTGATTTTCTGTTTTTTTACGAATCTTATTTAAACAGGAGTGTGAGAACTTCGTTGTTATAATACCGGTTATTTCCTCACTTGTAAGCGAAGATGAAGCCAGATGTTTATTCTATTATCTAAAAAAGAAGTCTTGTGCCCTGTTTGCATAGAAACTTAATCAAAAGGGCTTGTATTATATTCAAACATGTATGTGAAATGATCTAGCTCAGTTGGTTTGGAATTTTTGCGGCGGAACCTACCAACCCATATTCAAATTTTTTAACTGTTTTTAAAATATAACGACACAAAATATGGTTCTTTTAGCTCTTTTAGTATAGATGACGTGTCTGTCAATAGCGAGACGTTTGAAATGACTTCTTTAGTTTTTTAGTCTCAAGATCTACCGGTTGAGCCTCATCACAGTATATATCTGCTGCCACCATTGCTGACTTCTCAACCAATCTCTGTCTGCACTTCTATAAATACACATGCCTGCCAACCAAAACTCTTCAACGCTTCCAACCAATAGAGCTCACTTGTAGCAGAATAACTCTGACCTGAGGACCACTACCAATGGCATCCCCGGCCGCCTCGTCGGTCCTTTTCCTCCTCGCCGCCATAGTCGGTTGCGCTAGCGCGGCCACCTTTACCATAAAGAACAACTGTCCCTACACAGTGTGGCCAGCGGCGACCCCTGTGGGCGGCGGCACACAGCTGAACCCGGGGCAGACCTGGACCATCAACGTGCCTGCGGGCACCCAGTCCGGCAGGGTATGGGGCCGCACCGGCTGCTCCTTCAACAGCGGCGGCCGTGGGCACTGCCAGACAGGCGATTGCGGGGGTGCCCTCCACTGCACCCTGTCTGGGCAGCCGCCCCTGACGCTGGCCGAGTTCACCATCGGCAACACCGGCGGCACCAACAACGACTACTACGACATCTCGGTGATCGACGGCTACAACCTGCCCATGGACTTCTCCTGCAGCACCGGCATGAATCTGCACTGCGGTCACCCTCGCTGCCCTGATGCGTACCTCTACCCGGCCGATAACACGAAGACCCATGGCTGCCACGGCAACAGCAACTACAAGGTGACCTTCTGCCCATGAGAGGGACCAAAGGGACGGCACGGTGGTCGAACGATAGTGCCTAGTGCTGCGTATTGGCCACCATACACGTTTATATGGATGGGTGGGAAATATATAACAAGTTGATGAATAAGTGATGATCGTGAATCGTCCACACGCATGTATGTAACGTATATATACATGCATTATCTACATACTTTCTTTTGTGAAACTTCAATACAATAAATAATTAACACATCGATCATGTGCATGTGAGTACCAAGTAATGGGGTGGATAGTTAGAAATTGCTAATATTCTCTCCGACCCAAAATAAATCAATTTCTACGATCACCATAAGTCAAACTATCTTAAGTCCAACCTAGGGCGCCATGGTCGTCCGAGCATCTCCTTGATGTTCAGCTGGAAACAAGCATTTCCCGTGTGTTGAGAAATGTAAAAAAAACAATGCACCTGTTTCAAGAAAGCTATATATGAGAGAGTATTTCAAGGAAGATGCTAGAAAAGACTTCAAATAAATGATGATGGAGTTCATGGCTAATCCTGATCCCAAACTGACATAGCAATGGGTCAGCTTAATGTTTCATCAACAGAGCACGCAAGAGTCTTTGCCACAGCAGCAGTTGGTCATCCGATGCCCCTTCAAATCTCTAGTCATACCGAGCAGTATCGGACCTACAGCAAACAAGGAGGGGTATCTAGATGATGACAATGTCGGGCTAATAGCTTGCTCACTTTTCATAGCATATGATACACTAATGACCAGACGTTAGAAGATGCCATGTGTTATACCATTCCTGAAAAGTACACTAGGATACAAGCGCTGACAGTCATGCCAGGCCATCAAAACTACTCGTTAGACATCCCAACGGTGAAGCAACGCGGTGGAGGGCATCAGGCCACCGGGAGGAGGCGGAGGGGATGAAGTCACTGGATGAACATGGAGGGGGCGAATGGTCGCAGCAGGATGTGGTTCTGCACTCATGCATGTGGGGTGGATGAGAACAACCCTAACCAAAGTTTGAGGGCTTGAATCGGACCACAGTAATGTGTGGTGGGAGGGTGATTTGAGGGCCCTTTCAAATTTGAGGTCCCTAGTAGGGATTTTATTGGAGTTAACTTTTGGTTCAGCTGTCATATTTGGTTTCGAGGGTCTAAGTAGGGGTCTGTTAGAGTTTCTCTAAGAGATCCGTTTCATTGTGAAACAGTTTCTCATTCAATTGTGGAATAGTTTTTCTTTTTCGTACGTTTTAAACAAATGGAAAACATTTCTGGTTCTGTTTTCATTTGGTTGGTAGTTCTGGTTGTAGAGAGAAACAGATTCCCTGCCAAAGCCACAACGCTATATGTTATCTCTATACTTGTTCATCGATGGATGCATGTCAGTCAATTCTTCCGATAAACAGATAGGATCCATGCCAAATCCCTTTTAATTTAAGTCATCAAGGACCGGCATGGTGCCCCCAATTCAGAAGTCGCCGTCGGTGAATGCTTTCTACTATGGACTACCTTATATTTGGGGTCTAAACTGCCTTGGTTTCCAAGATCGCGGATATATATAGAAGTAAATTGTCCCCTTTGAGATATATTGATTCATTTAATTTGAATGTATAATAGATATCATATAGTTGTGCCTCACACTTTCAATGAGTTTGGGAATTATTAATGTGTCCCTTGCTCTCTCATAATAATAATTGCTAGCCTCAAATCGATTGTATAATTCTATATTTCAGTTTAAGGAAATGCAAAATTCTTAATGCAATCCAAGTTTTCTATTAAGAATGATTGGTGGTAACTAACCTTTGCCAAATTTATGTGCTCAAATTCAGGATCCATTAGATCTACTACGTTTAGTTATTGGCACATACAAGAAGGTAGCAATCAATGAGGATGACTTCCCACATCTTCTACTATTTTTAAAACCATGGTGGATGACATGACTGATAGGTAGCATCACGAAGGACAAATCCAGAGTAGTGGATACAGGGCTGGTTGTGCAGCTACATGAAGTCCAGAGTTTACAACGGGGGTCATCATCTTCTTGTTGTATGAGTTAGCTAGAAAACCATATCCTACACTACCTAGGATCTTATTGTAAGTATTGGTCACTACAATTGATTTATACATCACTGCCTGGTCCAATCCCAGCATCACTACCAGAATCAGATATGGTAGAGGGCAATCGGCACTGATGGGCAAGCCTATCATTGTTGGTTCTAGACCGGGCAGTGATAGGATGACATCACTGTCAGGTCTAGCCACGAACTGATAAAAAAATATATGTTTCTAGGATTCAAACTCATAACCTCAATGTTCTCTCAAGCGTTCTCAAAATCTTACACATCTACGAATATTGCATTGTACATTTCACACATAATAATCTTATATCGCATTGTTGGATCAGGAAATACTTTTGTTCATCTGTGCCTTGCATTGGTTATATAGCTGGTCAACACTACATGTGCTTGCCTTGGAATTCCACATATCCTTGGAATTTCATTAGCAGGAAGTTTGGCATGGGTCGCCTGAAGAAAGTTTGGCAGCCTGAGACAGCAACATCATGTGTTTTGCCCCATCGTAAAATCACTAAAAATTTAACTTTACAAAACACACTACATCTTAAAATTTGTTTCTTTTGAATTATTATGTGCAAAATACATTTCAAGAATATTTTAAACCCGAATCATATGACGCCATATAATTATTCGTCCATTCGTGCATGCATGACGTGTTTTTACATGGCTGTGAAGAACCTTCTGTACCTAAACATGTTCTCCGCGTATCAAGGTGTGAATTTTCAATAATGAATCTTTGTTTCTGATGTTCCGGATTGTTGACTTGGACTTCAAGCCTTCAAGTGCTTTACTGGTCCAGGATTACACAAGCATGCAGCTATTATGGACTTTTCATGCACCAACTATACTTGGACATATAAGTTCAAAATATGTAGCTCATAAATTTACTGTTTTGTTAATTAATAGAGGTTATACATGCAGTAAAGTTTCTTTGAATAATAAGCTAAAGCTAACCAGGAAAATATACTCTGTGCAAAACAATGCCACAGCACTATTGCACCTTTGTTGGTCCAAAAACCCAGCTGAGGTAAGAGGATACTCCCTCTGTTCCAAATTATAAGGCGTTTTGCCTTTTCTAGTTCATTGTTTTTACTATATATCTAGACATAATGTATATCTAAGTGCATATATAGCAAAAGCTACATATTTAGAAAAATCCAAAACATCTTATAATTTGAGGTGGAGGGAGTATTAATCTTCATCACCAGTGCTTGAGCTAAAATACATATACAAAATATTGTTGTGTAAATATCTGAGGCTGTGTATGGCAACATCATATTTTTCCTCACTAGTATATAATATCTGAAAGCAGGAAACAGTAGATAGTCTAAAAAGGAATCAGGAAAACGGCCACTTAGCTGGGAATATATGAAAATAAACAAAATCTTCTAATAAGCTTCAAACATTAAGTTCCTCCACAAACAAAAAGAAGTTGTTGCATTCTATGGAGTAACACAGTTTTGCATTACCAGTTGGATTATATTGCAACACCAAAATATATTTTTTAGACCAAAGGCATAAACCAACTTAAACTCTCCTCTCATAAACAATGAACCACAAACGCTAAACTCTCCGCTCTTAAACTGCACCGGAAAGGAAACCAGCCACGACTAGTGCTTCCTGGAAAAGAGAAATTACAATTGAAGCCTTCTTGAGCTAAACACCTAACTTTATATGTGACAAAAGAAGTTTCATCTCCATTGTCTGAAAACGGAAAACCTATATATTGACTTGTCCGCCCTTCGATCTACCGGAACGCCAATAAAACTAAGCCGTCCATGCCTCCTACCTCTACCCATGCTTCATTCATAGCTCTTACCCACCAGAAAAAAAAAACTGCAGCAGCACTTGACTACAGCATCCATGGCGTCCAAATCCATCTCCTTAGTCCTCTTCCTCCTCCTGGCTACCTTTGCTGCCGGTGCCAGCGCGGCCACCTTCACTGTTAGAAACAACTGCAGTTCCACAGTGTGGCCAGCAGCCATCCCGGTCGGTGGAGGCACACAGCTGGACCCAGGACAGACGTGGACGGTCGATGTGCCCGCCGGCACAACCGGCAGGTTCTGGGGCCGCACCGGCTGTTCCTTCAACGGTGGAAGCACCGGCCACTGCAACACCGGCGACTGCGCTGGCGCCCTCAACTGCACCGTCTCTGGGCAGCCTCCCACGACGCTGGCGGAGTTCAGCATCGGTGGTACCGAGGATTTCTACGACATCTCGGTGATTGACGGCTACAACCTGCCCATGGCCTTCTCCTGCAGCACCGGCGCCGGTCTGGTGTGCACGAGCCCCACCTGCCCAGAGGCTTACCGGTTTCCGGACGATGATTCCAAGACCCCTGGGTGCAGCGGCAACAGCAACTACCTGCTCACCTTCTGTCCATGATGAGGATTGAGGCGTCGGGCGGATGGTGGTCACGTCCAAGGATAGTCATGTGGAGTATCTGAGGAACACGAAGGTTCAACCTTGTTATTGTTTCTACCTGCCATCTTCGTAGAAGTGGAAAAGAAAATATAATAAGTGGATACATATAAACTTTCTAAATAAATTTGAAAACGTATTTAAGGAATAAAGTTGTGTATTTTTTAATAAAAAGCGTGCCATGATGAGTTATATAGAAAAAAATTAGTAAGAACATTTATGGTGCAACAGACGTGGACACCTGCCCTGGATTCACTGCACATGTCCATATGCATGTATCTCACAAAGTAGGCTACAGTTTAAATTTAGGAGGAATAATTTTTTTAAGACATCACGGGGGTGGGGGGTTTTGAAAAGTCTCCACCTGAATAATTTTACACTAATGCCAGCGAAACTAGGAATGGAGGGTGCAGAGCACCTAGTACACGGGGCGACCCTTGAACGTCTGAGAAGTACATGTTAAGAGGGAGAAAAAAGAGGGATTACAACACTTAACAGAAACAACAACACAACAAAATAGTTCAGCTACCAGCTCAGCCTACTGACTGAAGTGAGTGCAGGCACCACATTCCTGGCATGTGCCACCACCAAGGACAAACTCTGAAGAACTCTTAACCACATGCGGCTGTAAGGTATTTAGGAGGAATAGTTGCAAAGAAAAACTATAGCTCTCTCATTCGTTAGATGCATGCGCATGGACACATGTCCATATGCATGTGTTCTTTACTACAATATCAATAACATTTCAGAAGAATGCGTACTGAGTTCAAGGTGTTCTTGATTGTTGACTACTTCAATAAAAGATTCAAAGTACTTACACTTCCTCTAGTATCTTGTTAAATTATTAACTTATTATATATGCATGTGCCCAAAAGAATGTTCATTAAATATTAAGACTATTAAGATGAGGTGAGAAAAGGATATATATTTGCAAAACTATAAACACTGTTCCGAGGGATATCAATCACGAGTGGTTCCTTCATCAGCCAGCCATCGATCTTCATCTAGCTGAGCATGTAGAGTGGTTTTTGTGGTACCCGGTTCCCGACTACCATCCAGTCGGTAGTCAACCCTCTTGCAGGGTATCTAATTGTTTAGCCAAATCGCTATCCAAATTCCACACCAACGTAGGATTTGGCTAGTGACTCTCATGGGTGTGCACATGAGAGTGTTGATGAAATCCTTATTATAGAACAGGTGATCCGGCAATAACTAGCATCAGGGGTCAGCCAGAAAAATTGTGGAAGATCTCTCTGCTATAAAGGAACTAAATGTTTTTTTATAGAGGGAGACAGGGAGTATGCTTGTGGCCAAGTGGATGGTGAAAGGAGTAACTAGGTGGGACCCTAGACTACAGAGTCATTCTTTGTGGGTCAAATTTTGAAAGCTGTAAGGTCAATTTAAACAATGCTTTGCAGGCGAAAGATATTGATAAGATTAAAGAATGGCAAAAGTCATATAGGTCTGCGCTTTGGATCGGATCAGACTAATATATGTCTTGTAATGTACGTGCCAAGAATAGCCGGTCAACAGAGTACACATGCATGCATTGGAATTCCACGTACCTTGGGAATTCCATGAACACGGATACGAATTTGGTCTGTCTGTGGAAGAAAGTTTGGCAGGGTGAGAGAGCGACATTATTGCAGCAGGAGACTGATCACCGAATTTTTATATAAATATATGTTTCACAGGATTTGGGCTCAGGCCTCTCACAATGATAATGTCTTGGAGCGGCAGGTTATCTGCGAACCCACAAATAGATTTAGTTTTTGCGGGTTATGTATGTAGCCCATAAAATGAAGCCTATTGCAGATTTTTTTTGACGCGGGGAGAGCTTCCCTGTCTGGATATATTGGTTAATCATCAACGGTCTCGTTTCTAGGGAACAAGGAAAAAACCATGGTCATCCGGTTAATTTTGAAAAAACCAGACTAAAACCAACACAACAACCCTAGCATAAGGGCTAGATTGTGGCGTGTCCACAAATACACCAAAGAAAAGAGAGAAAGAAAATTACAACACCAAAGCATAGGGACTCCTCGACGATGCCTCTAGGGAGGTGGATGGCGCCACAATGTAATTATCGTCAGCTAAGCAACAAGAGACGATGCCGTGGAAGCTTGACAAGGCTTTCACCCAAGGATTGTGCAAAGTGGTTGAAAGAGTCAACCATGCAGAAGCAGTACAAGAGGTTCTTCAGTAACGCCTTCAAGAAGGAGATCCTCGTCGCTGGTTCAAACTAATCTAAGCTAAGCTTTCGCTCAAAACCTTTGCTAGTGCTCAACGGCAGTGCCAGTCGCCGCCACACTTCGCGGAGCCATTTGGACTCGCCCACGATGATGGGAGGCGCACAACGGTAGTGTCAGTCACCGCCACACCTTGCGGAGCCATTCGGACTCGCCCGTGATGATGGGAGGCACGCACCGGCAATGCCAATCGCCGCCACAACTTGTGGAGCCGTTCGAACTCGCGCGCGACGATGGGAGGTGTGCACCGGCCGTGCCAATCACTGCCACACCTCGCGGAGCTGTTCGGACTCGCCTGTGACGATGGGAGGTGCGTACTGGAAATCATCGCCCCACTGTTGCACTCTACGCCCAGCTCCTCAGCCACTTCCGTCGCCGAGCGGTGGTGCTTGCCGCCAGACATTGAGGAAGCAGAGTTGCGCCCTGATGAGCACTTGGGCGGCTACGCTGTGGAACCTGAGCCGCCGCACCTGCACCTAGAAGAGGACCTGAGCATGTCGATTTGCTTCAGGGAGAGTCGGATCTGGTCTAGGCGGAGTTGGATCTGCCACCTAACGCCGGCGAGAGTCACCGTTTCCACCGTGGAAGTCGCGGCGCCACCCCACACGGAGGAGCTCGTGACACCTGGGTGAGTGCCTCGCCGCTGCCGTCCTAGGGGGCCACACGGGCTTCTCGGGAGCACCCTCTGGGCAGCGGCAAGGTGAAGGGACGGGACAGTGGTTGGCGGCGGCGGCTAGGGTTGCTGCTGCCTGAGCCACCCGTGCAGAGGGCGACGTGAGCATTTATTGCATTTTCGCGGATAACTCATCTTGCATCCCTAGGTACTATTCCCGTTTCTGTTAGTCTTATCACTGTTGGGAATCCCTAAGTACATCATTTAGTGGTATTCTCGTTTTACAATTGAGCAAGCGTTGGCTGTTTTGATTTGTTATAAGAATCGGCTAGCCCATAGATCAGAGCCTCACTTTTATGAACGATTTATATATTGCACTTCACATCATTGCAGTAACATATATTGCAAACCATCAGCCCACTGATCAGAACACCATGATTATATTTATTCAACACCGTTACATCAACAATTATTTTCCCTTCATTAATGACAGACCGTTAGAAAGATCATGGACGGTCTTGCATTAATGGTGTTCGAGGCTGTGGCTATGGTGGGCAATGAGGGGCGCATGCGGGGCACTCAGCCTGACAATCAGCCCTTGTCCAGTAGCAAACATCATTCCCATCGTGCAAACAGCAATAGCAGTCACGGTTCCCATCACATGTATAGTTAGCACAGAATGTAATAGTGAACTTGGTCTCAGGAGGTACCAATGTGTTCCTGACCAAAAAACCTTTTAATTTCTTGTTGGTAGGACTATTTTGGTAGGTCTGTGTATCTCCAGTCTTAGAGAGCGCCGGACTACCTATTGGAGATTTTTTTTTTCCATCAGTACATCAGGTGATAATACACACACATACAAGTTAACCAAAAGACAAGATGTTGATGTAAACTTACAAGGGAAAGGAAGGCACACAAAAAGAACGAAGGACAAGATTGCCATCACATACAAAAGGTTGGCACAACAGCTCTTCATGTTGTATCTCTATGTATTTTTCAATCAGACTTAACCTTATGTCACAGTTGAAATTTATAGCAAAATAATGTAGTCTAAGTAAGTGCCTTCGTTTAGAAGGCCTCTGACATATAGAGAGAGGTAAATTCTTTCCAAATAATGTATAATAGATATCATCTATATAGTTGTATTTCACACTTTCAGTGAATTTGGCAATTATTAATGTATACTTTGCTCTCTGATAACAATGATGGCTATTCTCAAATAGATTGTATAATTCTATATTTCAGTTTAAGGAACTGCAAAATTCTTAATGCAGTCCAAGTTATCTATTAAGAATGATTGGTAGTAATTAACCTTTACCAAGTTTATGTACTGGAATTCGGGATCAATTAGATCTACTACTTTTAGTTATTAGCACATACAACAAGGTAGCAATCAATTTAGGATGACTTCTCACATATTCTATTTTTTAAGAGAGATTTTACAATGCTTGAAAGTAATAATAGCCATTCATTAGTCTAGATCTAATGGCCAAAAATAGAGAGGTACCTATTAGGAGGAACCTAAGTTGTGGACCAGAACCTTAAATTTGATGGCCTAGAACTACATCCAAAACTAGGTAGAGGGGTAAATAAGTACTTCGATCTGCACGTTTAGTTATTCTAAGAGGGTAATTAGCGCATCTGTAACTCTTCCATCCCAACACTGTCACCGTCATGTTGCACGCCTGTGACCTCTCGGCGGTACCTACACCGAGGCCAGCGCCCACCACCTGTGCTCGCTGCTAGTGCCGCCACGGTCACCACATCTCTCTAACTGCTCACCTCGTTAACCACACAAGACACTGCTTGTGTCGCCGCATCCCTCTAAATGCCAACATTGTGCCATCCCCCGCTAGCCACGTCAAGAGATGGTACCAGATGCAGGATTACTAGGGAGCAAGAACAGCCACGCACCGGACGAGATCAGGTGAAAATGGTACGGATATTTTTTTGACCACATTGGAGACCAAATTTGTTTAGAGGGGTTCAAATATGTCCGTATCCGAGCCAGATATTTAATATCCAATACCGTATCCGTATCCGAATACTCAAATCGCATATTTATGATGTCGATATCCAATCGTATCCTATCCGGCATCGTTGACACTATCCATATTTGAATCCGAATCCGGATAGAAATATGAAAACAAATGTAATATCAATGATATCCATTCGTATCTGACCTTTTTCATCCCTAGTATTGACGACCACTATGATGGATAATGAGATTTTTCCAAAGTTCCTGACATCACTGTAAACTTGCCAATTCCAGAATCGTCATGTATGGTAGCGTTAATTTGTCAAAAGTCCCTTATGATGTATTAACTATTGTTATGCAGTCTGTTTGTGTTTGTATCATAGGACGTTCTCCTCTGATCTGTTTTCACGAAATCGGAGATGTATCTGCAGCAAAACTATGTCAGCAGCAATTGAATATGCATAGCGTTCTGAATCTGTGATGAGTTTATCTGCCAAACAGCTTATTTCTCAAAATGTTATCTTAGTAGTATCTTTGGGCTTCGACCAGCTCATTTATGGTCTACATTGTTCACTTGACAGTCATGTTATGTGAAAATTTATTTGAGTGTACATTCTGGAATGATCTTCTTTTGCTTGGGTTGATACTGTTGGAACCAAGGATCGACGAACGATCATAGTAACATAAATAATAGACAAGAAAATTCCGGCGATGAAAGCCGTGGCGACAAATGCCTGCATCTTGGCTATTATTAATGATAACACAACTCGGGGCACACTTGAAACATGAGAGGAGACTCACCGGACGACCCCCGCCTGCCGGGGCGATGAACGCCGCAGCGGCAACACAACACCGGCACTCTCTCTGTTTGTCTCGGCTCACTCTAAAATAAGCAGGATACACTGCTAAAATAGCCCGCCCACATGCATACGAGAGAAACTACTGCCCGGGTCTCATGATCCGCATGCTCGCACATATCCGTAGCTTCCGAGCCACAAACTCATATGCTACAAGTACGCCGCATGAAATGGTCCTCTGACCTGACCAAGCCACGCCTCCAAACGTGCCCAGCTAACATGCAGCCGCTAACACTACTATGCCGTATACCTCAACACATGCAACTCCTAGAAGCTAGCTAACAACCTGCTGAAGACGGACTCCAGTATCATGTGCAACACACGCACATTCTAACTTGCTAACTAGCCTAATCTACATGCAAATTGACTCAATCCTCCACAGGAACACATCTCGTTTTGAGTACGTGCACACTCAGAACATGACACACATGTACATGACCCAAATGCAAGAACTCGACAACTAAGTCATGATTATCCTAACAGATACTAGGTCTGCAGCCTTAAATAGTTTGATGAAAGCAGGCTTGTCCTTTTCTACTAAAATGGAATTCTGGATCAAAATGTGAAGTTATAATTCAGAATGAAGCAAAACGAAGATGTACCAGAAATGCCATTCACATTTTCAATCCTTTATGCTCAGGTTGCCTATCTATGTTAGCAATCATAGCTTGGGCACAATAAGTGCAGAAAGAGTTCAGTGAAGCCTCAAAACCACACGCAGTTGCTGTTAAAAGATCAACAACCTGGGAATTGCGATTTTCAAGCAGAAGTTGACTTTCTGAAACAAACAATGGAGATTGCAACACGCCACAACTTATTAATGACAGTCGGGAACAATAGTAGGGATTGCACCCATGTTTCAGCACACCCAACGTCATCCTGAGATAAAACTGATTCACCAAGCTCGGCCAAACATACTTGATCTATTCGGAAGGTGGTTTATATTGCTGGTTGCTACATATTGTACCGTTGCAATTGCCAAGCTTATCATTTAAGCTTTCTTGGTTTGCAGTTAGAGGTGATTGTCATCTGCTCACGTTTCAGCATGGTGTTACCAGCTCACTCAAAAGTGTTGGGCTTCAGCCTTCAGGTCGGAAAACGTAAATTGTGCCCGTCCCAGGAGTACCCGCCACCAGCGCACAGGACCTCCCACTCCCCAATCAGTCCTTGCACTGACAGGTACGGCCAGCCCTGCTGCACGCGCCGCAGCGAGCCCCTACAAGCAGTCTCCTTTTCGTCGGATTGCCCTTGGGCTGACAGGCCCTGATAAGCGCGGTGGCAGCAAGCTCGTGCAGGTCGGCAGCGGCGGCCACCAGCGAACCCCTGCTATTGGCCGGCGGTCCTCTTCCGCTGATCCATGTTGGTTTCCTCAAGTTCGTGCGACAGTGCGAAAAAAATATATCGGTCAAAGCTAATGATCAGACTGAAATAACCAAACTACCCTTGATTACTATTAATTAATTATTTTCAAGATCAACGGCTGAAGAAAATTCTATAGGGAGGAACCAGTGGTTCCTTTTCCTCCCAAGCACACTAACCTCATTTTTAAAAACCATGGTGGATGACATGACTCATAGGTAGCATTACCAAGGACAGACCAGACTAGTGGATACAGGGTGGGCTGTGCAGCTACTTGAAGGAGTCTGCAACGCGGGTCACCATCTTGTTGTTGTATGGTTAGCTACAAGACCACATCGTGCACTATCTAGCATCTGGTTGTTTAGTGTTGGTCACAACACCAGATTCATACATCACTACCCGGTATAAACCTGACATCACTGCAAGAATCAGATCTGGTAGCAACGGCAATCAACACTGATGGGCAAGCCTACTGTGGCCAGTTCTAGACCCAGCAGTGATAGGATGAATCATTGCCAAGTCTAGCCATGAACTGTCGGTAATTAAAAAAAGAAAATATGTGTTTCTCTTTCAAACTCAGGACATCAATGTTCTCTCAAGCGTCCGTTACAACACTTTTGACTATATAAATGATGCTATTTTTTAACTACATAATTATAAGTCTTATATTATATAACACTCTAAATCTCAAATTAAAAACTTGTTAAATGAAAAGTTGTAGAACCTGTTGGGTACTACAACTTTGATGTTGAATTGTGTATTCAAAATTTGACTAGGTTTTTGAATCATTAATGATTTATGTTGAAGAAACACTTAAAATGCATATCACAATATTTTTAATGCATGGGACCCCCATCATAGGTGGGCCACGATTCCTAGCATGGAGAACATGAAAATGGTGATTTTGCCATCATCAAACATCGGCTTCACTCGTTTGCCATTCCGCAAAAGGGATTCGCTCGTTTGCCATTATCAAACTTGGCACACCCACTAGAATGTCATTCTCCTCTTTTTAATCTAATTTAATCATTCTTTTGCCCTCGCCTCCAAAACTTTATCCTCTTCTACCTCCCGCAAGGACATCTCCATTCTTTCTTTTCTTTCTCCTGCACGCACCCATAGCTTAGGCTTCCTAGAGCCCACTGTCGCCAACTGCTCTAGCCAGGGAAAGCCTCGTCTGCCGCCGGCGCAGGCTGACGGCAGCCCACCTCCTCGACAGCGCGAAGCCAGCCAAGCGTCCTGGCTCCACCCACTGACGGCCGACGCCAGCGCTGCTCCGCGGCGAGCCAGACTCGGCTGACGTGTGCGGCTGCGTAGACCTCGCGTAGCTGATTTGAATCTCTATGTACTTCATTTAGTACTATTCCTGTTTTACAATTGAGCATGTTGGCTATTTTAATTTGTTAAGACTCATCTAGCCAATAGATCAGAGCCTCACTTTTTGGACAATTTATATATTGCACATCACTGTAGTAATATATATTGCAAACCATCATCCCACAAAAAAGAACACAGTGATTGTATATATTGAACACCATCACGTTAATAATTATTTTCCCTCCATTAATGATAGACCATTACAAGGATTATGGATGACCTTCCATCATCGCTGTTCGAGGCTGTGGCTACGGTAGCCCTACAATCATCCCTTGTCTTGTAGCAAACATTATGCCTTGTGTTCAAACAGCAATAGCAGTCAAAATCATAACATCTAGCGAGATCACAGAATATAACAGTGAACTTTCTGTTGGTAGGACTATTTCGGTCGGTTTTTGTATCTCCAGCCTTCGAGAGCGCAGGACTACCTATTGCAGAATTTTTTTGATCAGTAAATTGGAGATAAGACATACAATTGAACCCAAAGACAAGATGGTGATGTAAACTTACATGGGAAAGATAGGCACCCAAAAAGAACTAACGACAAGATTGCCATCACATAGACAAGGTTGGCGTGGGAGCTCTTCATGTTCTCTCTATGTATTTTTCAATCGGCTTAACCTTATGTTGGAGGTTTACGGTTGGACTTCCGAGTGAAATAATGTGGTCTAAAGTGCCATGTGTGTGCACACACACACACACACACACACACACACACACACACACACACATTTTGAACTGTATAAGAGCTCTTTTACAATGGTTGGGAAAATATAGCTATGATACCTCTAGGTACTTCATTTTTTATATATTTCCAACTAAATAGTTGAGGAAAGTTATTTATAATAACAGCAACCATATAATCATATTTCACACTTTCAATGAATTTGGCAATTATTAATGTATCACTTGCTCTCTAATAACAATAATCTCTATTAACAAGTAGCCTCAAATATATTGCATAATTCTATATTTCAATTTAAGGAATTAAAAAATTCTTAATATGCAATCCATGTTTTCTATTAAGAATGATCGGTAGTAATTTACCTTTGCCAAATCTATGCGCTACGCCTCCTCCCACCGGGGAGCGTTTGCTCCTCTGCTCCACGAAACCCTAGCTACCTATGCGCGTCTTGCAAATTGGTTACATGCTTGTTAATTCTTCTGATCTGGTTTCGTTTTTGTTTTTCAGCATTGATTTCAGCTTGCTTCCTTCTCTTCCTTAGGGTTCCTCTAGGATCCCCAAATTTGATGCCTTCCTTCCCTCAGATCATAGGTGGATCCACCAATCAGGCAAGGCCTGGCAGCCGCCAGACCTCCCCGCTGGCAAGAGTACCCCTCCCCCAACCCTCTCTCAGCTATGGCCGGCGGCACCAGAAGAACTCGCACGGAAGCGAAGTTGCACTGCTGCTGCTACCTACTGGAAAGTTCAGTGATGGAAAGTTCGGATGCAGCAGCAACACAAAGGGGAAAAAAGAGAAAAGGTAAGTGAAATTGATTCAACCTATTGCGAATTTGATTGGCCTGTAGTTTAGAGGTTGCTTTACTGAGTTCTTTAGTTGATAATCTTGAATTGGTATAGCCACGTCCTATACGACATAATTAGTGTTCAATCTTCAATTGGTATGTTCATTCACCGTCGCTAGAATATGCAATTTGGTTTCATCTTTTAGAGTTTAAAAACAAGAATTATGAGATTGTAAAATGGTTTATATGGGTATATATAAGTGTATCGTTATTTTTCCATGCTATTATCTTTATATTTATAAAATTGCTTCATGAAAAAACTAGCGGTCCAAAGTTCGCCATAAGTCATTTTTTGTCCTAGATCCGCCACTGCCTCATATCCCTGCAGCAGTAGGTGTCATGAACAGTTATGCCTTGCTTTTCTATTCAACGGTTTGGCCTTCGATGTCTGTTGCTGTGTTGTTGCTCTTCTCCGTTCATCTTCGGCGCTGATTAACTGTTCCAGCTTCACAGATAAGTGTCCCATCTCGAACCCCAGCACCCTTCATGCTTTATTTCCTATATATTTTGTTATTTTTTCCTTGGAAATAAAAGCGTTCTGCTCTGATATGTGTATCTGTAGACATATTATTGTCCTATCACTATTTATCAGCTAACTCATCCCCTTCTATAGTGCCTATTCTTTTTAGGTTGTGTTCTTATAAAGATGTTAAAGGCACATGTTATACATTCAGTTCGTTCCTTGCACTGGATTTAGCTTGTTACTCAATCCTTCTAAATAGGACTTTGAGGTCACCCATTATAACATTTTGTACTGGATATACGTAGTTTCTTTAGGTGTTAGTCTGCATGTTTGTTTTTGAAGATTGAAAAAAAACATGGCTTCCTTACATGTTAGTATGCACTTCAGCTGTAGGTATTCGTTGCCAACCTGTCCACCTGTTGCCAAACTGCCAACCTGAAGCATAATACATTGTTTCCATCCAGTTGGTTCCCTCCTTCAAAAACACATTGGTACTGGATGCTTCGCTGTGTGGTCTGTAGTTCGCTGAAACTATTACATGAATATTTTGGCTCTGCCTCTACTTAGATTTGTCGCTCATGTTCGTACAAAACTGTATGGTCATAAAAAGGGCTTAAGGTATGTACGTTGATCATCTTTCGGTTTGGAACAAGAATGATTGCTACTTGCTATTAGGTGTTAGCCTACTTTACTACTTGCATCATTCAGCCAGTTCGAGTCATCTTCAATGGTGCCAACTCAATTTTCCATTGCAATGTGCCGTAATGGCATCTGGGTTTTGTTCGTGCTTGTTTTGTTTCCACCTATGCTAACACCTCAGATTATACTCCTTTACTTTAATTGTTGGTGCTTCTTAGTGTAAGCAGAAGAAATCTGCAAGCGCACGGATACACCGCTGTAGCACTTCACCCAGAAGTATTCAGGGTATCGTAATTTCCCAAAGGAATGGATGTGTAAGAGTCTCTTTAACTAGTTCACCTAACGAAAAGAAGAGGATAACTTGGATAGTGAGGTTCTCCTAAGGGTAAAGATCCTAAGTGAAGATAACTTTGTCACTAAAGACTTGCTTTAGGCACCGGAGCGCACCTAGTCTGCCAGGCGATACCGGTGTGTAGCTCTACGCCAAACCCGAATGTGGGGATTACAAAGGACGGATAGGGCTGTCACCACCTGCTGACTACCCCTCAACTGTGGGGAATAAGGCAAACAAAGGTAACTTCTAGTTCAAATACCACGTCTACACTATTGGTTACTACTCTAGCATTGGCCAGGAACTTCCATCTTTATCAGGAGTCCTCTACTAGAGTATCCGCCATAAGGACGAACAACAAACCTGCAAGTAAATAATGAACAATGATAACTTACTTAAGAAATCAACACCAAAAGATAAACACGTACTACTTACTCCAATTAGTAAGATGAATGTAGAGGGACAAGTGTAGAGGAAGTTGATAGCTCTGGCTATCCTTCTGCTAAGTGTACAAGTGCACTGAGCACACTAGTGGAGGTAGCCGATAACTCTGGTACTTCTCCAACTCTTCTCTCTCTCACTTCCTAAACTACTCTAGCTAGAAGCTAAAGATATGAGTAAGGCTTCTTCTCTTGTGCATGAATGCCCTTGGATGAAGGAGCTTTCCTTTGTTTATATGGCCTTCTTATGTCGGTTTGTGGAAGGATATTTCCCAGAATCCACATGCAACCGACCTCAGAAGCAGTCAAGGAACCGACTGGAGAAAGGCAGTCACGTAAGGCGGCAGGGTGCGGCCACAACCTGAGTGGCACCTCCCTACACTGCCTTCGCGTGGTCAGTTATTGGATGGGCCTGGGCCTCATTTTCGTGGGTATTGCCCCCAGAATTCGTAGACTTGTGGCCTTTCTCTTGTTCTGCTTGAATATGCTTTCATGTTTGCGCATTTTTATGTTTTTTCATGATTGCATCCTGCAAAACAAGTAAACATCAAAACTTGTGAAAATTATGAGTTAAAACACCTATCTCTAAGTTTTAGTAATCATATTTGTCCTTTTATTAATAAATTGGCGGTCAAAATGATGATTGAAGTTCTCAGATTTTAAAATTTAAATTTTTAATTATTCAAATAAAGTCGGATAGAGAAATGACAAACAAAAGTTGTAGATATTGTGTTTTTGTTTATTTTTACATAAAAAAATGAAATGATTTTAACAAGGCGGTATTATACATTGTTCACAAATTGATACATCTCTCACATAGTTATACATGTGACAATATGAAAGATGTATCCAACTGTGAACATGTATGTTACCAATTTATCGGATGGAGTAATCACCAGTACAAATTTATAGATCTCGATGGGTTCTTCAATTTTGTTTTTGATGACTTTTCCATTTGAAACCATTTACTGTCTCATAATGTTGATTGAAGTTGTCATATTTTGCAATTCAAATTTTGAATTGTTCAAACAAAATCAGATTGAGAAATTACCAAAATAAAATTTGTAGATCTCGATGTGTTATACAACTTTGTTTTTGATGACTTCTTCATTTGAAATTACTTATTGTCCCAAACTTTTAATTGAAGTTCTTATATTTTGAAATTCAAATTTTGAAGCGTTCAAATGAACTCATATGGAAAAAGAACCAAAACCAAAGTTGTAGATCTCGATGAGGTCTATAACTTTGTAATTGGTGACATTTTCATTTAAAATCATTTATGTTCCTCAATTTAAGTCTGAAATTCTCATATATTGAAATTTAATTTTTTCAATTGTTGAATAAATGTGGTTTATCTTTTTAAAATCTAATTAAAACTTGTAACTCTTCAATTGCGACGATTCTTTTTCCAGAAATTCTAAAATCATGCTATATCAATTCATCTAACACAAAAAAATACTCCTTTCAAAAAGTAACTCAAAAAATACTTGTATCAATATTTAATATTTTCTTTCATCTAACACAAAAAATTTCAACCTACACATGTTCAACATTTTTGTGATAAATATTTTTATTGCCTACAAGGAGTTGCATCGAAATTTACTTTCATCTAACATAATAAATTCAACATACATTCAATATATATTTAATTGATTTCTATCAATCTTTCATCATTCATTAAAATAAATTATACTGACATTGGCTGACGTCATTAATTAAAATAGGTTAACTTTCGCACATAGAAACTGCACGGATTTTTTTTCTGAAAAGACAAACTCCCACCAATTTTTGTTTCCCACCCTTTTTTAGCTAGTTCCCACCAAAATTTCCATCGCATATAGTCTGAGAGAGAGATAAACTAACTTCCTGGTCAGCGGCCGTCCAGAACTTGAGATCCTAATTCCTCGCTAAACAAGGACGGCAGGCGGCAGTGTGGAACTCAGCGGGGGCGAGGTGGTGACTGGTGAGCCGAGATCGCTGCCGCGGCGATTGACTCCGTTTTAATTTTCCATTCTGTACGTCACGGTACAAGCCGATCCTCCTCTCTGATCCCATTTGAATCGAATGACTAACCCTAGAACCAATCCCGTCTCCCACACTCAGAACCTAGATCAGGTGGATGCGGCCGGGATCCGCGAGCTCGCACGGATCTCGCGAGCTCGCCGGGTGGCCGCAGGGAGCTCGCACGGCGCAGGTGAAGACGGCCGGCATAGTGTGCAGGTGCAGGCGACCGCACGGATCTCGCGAGGGCCGCTGTAGGAGGCCAGCCGTGTACTAGTGCTGCCGCCTTTCAAATCCGATGACAGAGGAACAATTAATGCCTGATGGTGAGAAAGCAGCCATACGTCGGCAAGGCGGCGAGGTGGGTTCATCCTGTCCATCACTGATCTCCCTCCTGCGTTTCTTTTCTTCTATGGAACTGCATGGTCCTATTGCTACCTGACCTAGATTTTACCTTCTTACTTTTAGAAACTAAACTAAAATGTGTTGACATACGCATTGTCTTTTAGAAAATATAATGGATACCTATACGTGTACCTATATTGAAGCTACATAATAGTTGAAAGGACCTTTCATGCAATAAATATTATTATCAATATATATTTGATGCTTAGCTTATTGACTCAATGGTTTTCTGCATTGGGCGAAAGATTATTTCTGTCTTCTGCACTTTGATTTTACAGCTTAGTATGTTCCCTATATATAATCGACTTCGCCATACCTTAGATTTATTCCATCCTCCGCCACTAAGGCCGGGCGAGTAGGCTGGGGCAGATGAGGGAAAGAGGAAATTGGAGCAAAGGGTGGCGCCAGGGCTATGAGCTGAATGTGAGAAGCTGAGGACAGGAACCTTGCGTAACTTTTAAGTAGAGATTTTGGCGAACTGGGTGCTAATTACATAATATTTTCTAGGCTTCCAAATTTCAATAGTCACTACTGGGTTCAATTTGCTTTAATATTCATCATTATGTTCTCGAATGTAGTGATTACCAATTTTCGAATAACTGCGATGCATTCAGAAATCATGAACTGCATACTAGATTAGGCATCCTAAATGGCTAAATCACTATAATCTATTTGTTCCCTGTGATGTTTATTTTTTGCAAATATGCAGGAGCCACGCATTTCTTATTAAGAAAGAGAAATTAGCTTCCTGAGTCTCAGTACAAGCCGGCCCTAGTTAGTTCTCTGTTACATTCAGAAGAAGAGGGAAAAAAAAAGTGGCCCAAAGCTGCCTAAACAGATGCCCTGGACAGCGACTCCTCTAGAGCCCCAGCCCAATAGTCAGGCTTTCTCTGAAGTCGCTTTCAGAATCAATGCAATGCATGGGGATCCCTGTTATGCTACTATGTTATTTTGGTAAACTGGGTACAAATTTCCATAGTGTCTTCATTTACAGTGTGGAAAAGATTGGGTTTGCGTTTTAATAATAGCTAGCACAGCTGACCAAAACATTACTTCGCTTCCAACCAGATAGTGCATAGTCAAGTTGATGCCCTACACTTTCAAAATTTTAGATACGTCACTCAAAGATGGTTAAAATTTGTAAGTGATAGGGTAACTTGAAATTAATGCTTTTAGAAAATCAAAACAGCTCGCTACTGACAAGTTGTTATGTAGTGTCATTCTAATATGTTTTACTGTCTAACCGTGGTAATCATGGGAACATGATCAATAGCTTTTTCTCTATGTTGGACAATTAATAGTTCCGATGTGAAATCTTACTCAACTGCAATACAAGATGTTGAATAGTATCATTTTACTGTGTTGAACAGTGAATAGTTCCTCTAAAATTTTCAGTGATCTTACACTGGTTGTATGTCTACCTATTAGCCTTTAAAGACTTGGTAGCCTGCAAAGTTAGGCCTGATTTTTAAATTCAGAGCATCAAGCCTCTATGGGTCCATGTTTATGTCTACATCTCTTAGGGATGAGTTTATTCATATCTAATAACTATGTGTGTATGATGTTTCATTTTTCTGCAGGTTGTTCATACTGATAATAAGTAGGATTGTAATGATGATAGTATACATGGCACATATAGTGATAATGATATTGACATTGACCCTAAAGACCCAGACGATAATGTGTACTCTGGAAACTTTTGATCAGGTAACACTATACCTTTCTTCAGCCTACTTGTTTGTGATCCTACGTTACTGCAGCTATGAGATGTGGCCGTGGCCACAATAATCAGAACAAGTGCCGCTCTTATTTCTAATTTCTTAGACATAATATAGTATGTAAGTACACACTAATGTCCCAAATACTATGGTTACAAATATGCAGGGGCCACATACATGGAATTGTTGGGGTTTATGTTGATGCCATTGAAAATAATGGCAATGGAAACAATGGAGATGAGATGTTACCTACACTATATTGTATCAAAACTATAAGAGATGCTATTGACTTTATTGTTACTTAGCCCCGTTCATTACAATCTCCATTTGAGAATTCTGGTCTGTCAACTTAATCTCCTCTTATTTTGTAGTATAATGGAAACGTGTAACTTGATGTTGATGGAAAGACAAGCTACAAGTTTCGGAGTGAACAAGAAAGATTTTAGATGTTAGGAAAAATATAGATATTTGTATGATATTACCACTTTTCCTATGCTTCTTTATGAATATGTTTTGTCTTCGAGAGGTACTTTAATGGGTTATTAATCAATATCATGTTTTGTAAAGACAATAGATTTTCCAATGCAATCCCTCTTTATTCACTATAAATGTGCCTATATTAATAGACCCGCTATATAGATGCATATATAAATATCTGTATTTTTATATACCATTATAAAACATTACTCTATAGCGTTTCTATATTAGTAGACATGAAACATAAATGTATGTATAAGATTGCCTCTATATTTTCTTGAAATGCAAAATGACATTACTTGACAATGTATCTATATTGTTAGACACGTAATATAAATGTATCTACTCAAATGCTTCTACACTTCTTAATACACAATACGATGTCACTACATAATGTGACTACATTATTACACACATAATATAAATGTGTCTATGAGAACGTCTCTATATTTCTTAGCACATAATGAAGCGCTGCTATATAACGTAATTACATAGATAGACACGTTATATAAATGTATCTATAAAAGTGTATCAATATGCGTAGGCATGCAACTAACATCTCTACAAAACGTCTCTTTATCATCTTGACACGCTTAGGGAACTCGTCTCTACAAGTCCTGACACGGTCCATGCGAAGACGCTTCTAACACGCTTTACAAAAACGTGCCTACAATCTTGTAGAGACAAAATGAAACATGTCTAACATATAAATAAAGCATCACTAAGGGGGGGTATTTCTAGTACAGTCTTGTGTGCCTGTGATGATAGTTGACACATATCCACATCGCAACTGCATAGCGAAAACATCTTTGTGTTGTGCTTTTTTCTTGGCCGCCTTTGCTTCTGATGAACCTGCACATGTTTTTTGTTGCCACTGCCTGCGATTAAATGTAATTTATGTTCATGTATCTAGCTTCGCCCATACACTCATGCCGTGGACCACAGAATATGGGTCCACCAGAGTCCCCCTCCACACTCAGCTACTAACATGGATAGCATCAACTTTGATGCCCTCGCATGGCACATGCGCAACCCTTCATCTACACCACCAACCAGCCAGCATATAGAGATTGAAATCTCTAGAATCCTACCGCACCTGTGTAGTGATGTGACAATCCACCATCTCCTCGATGGTATCTATGATATCCAACGGATAACATTTCTGCATAGCAACATCACATATTGGGTGTTAATACACACATCAGACCTTCTTGCTATCCCTAGCATCGCACCTCTAGGTGTCAAGAGAGCAACCCAGAACGGTAATTACCTCAACATTTGGCCACTATGGTACAACACAAGACCAGTAGACCTGGTCAACTTCATATACCCAAGGGAAAATCCAGAAACACCGTCCCAATGTCGAGGTAACAGCATTGAGGGCCACACCTCCATTATGCAACATAGGCAACCATAATTTTTAAACCTTGTTGTTTCAACATTGCCAGGAAGCTTAGCACTTGATCCCGTAGATTGAAAGGAATATTATGAACAATTCTTTGCAGGTAATGAACCTCTATCATAACACAATATAGATACAAACCACTCTACACTCAACGATAACATGTTACATCTATTTGCTAGAGCAAGACAGCTACATATGGAAGTTTAGGTGACATGTTTAGGGTTTAGGGTTTAGGGTTTATATAATCCATTGCATAGTTTGTGACTACACAACATCATTTGCCCAACGCCGCAACACAACCAAGACTATCTTACCACTACATCCCTCTTTTTCAGGTTTCGCAACATGATATTATGAAAGTTTAGGTGACATGTTGTTGACACAGAAACATAAGATTCCTCCTTTCTAACTACATACATCTAATATTTTGTGATACATAAGTACCAAAATACTGAGAACACTTTGACAATGCCATGAACAGCTACCCAACTATGTGGACACCCCGCCACATGTAGTCTATGTCTTACATTGTTCCTGGTCTCTACAAGAGTTCCACAATGTATGTAACATTATATATATAACATATGGATCATGTGAGTGTGTATCCATCATCGTACCCTAATTATGCATCTGTATCACATACCTAGGTATATATAATGTATGCATCCTATAAGTGTGTATCCATCATGGTACCCTAATTATGTGCATCACCAGTGTATGTAACATATGGATCCTACCTATATAAACCTAAACATGCTCGCTTGTCGTCAACCGCGATGGCGCGCGGATTGTACTAGTTTTCACTTGGTGGATTCCTCTGCAACTTCTTCAAGTCTGTCTGCCAAGTGAATTAGCTTAGCTTACTGGAGTTATATAAACATATTTACTGTGACTTGCGACTGTAACTGTTCATGGAGACACAACAACAAAAAGTAAGTTAAATATTCTAGATACCTGCAGAGCATCATCTAATTGGACCATTTCCTTCTCTTCCAGCAGCCCAGTCTTCTGGAGGTTCTGAATATACTCACTCAAGTGTGTCAGCATAGAATATGCGACTTGTCGTGTCTTCAGCACTTGTAGCACCTGAAATTGGGGGCAAATAAAGTTTTGAAAACCAGGGCACTGCAATTTATCAGCAGGAGGATTCTTTAGTTTATTCATGCAATGATCTTTATCTTTGCTACTCTATTTCATTTGTACTTTCTTCCCAAGTTTTATGGAGACAAAACTGCTTGGTGAATATGTTACGAAGACTTTGTCTTGGAACTGAAAGCTCCACAGCAGCTGAAAGAAATGATAGAAGCACATTGTTACCACAAACCTGCGGGGATGTAACTCGAACATCTTCCAAGAATCTTCTAGCTTCCTCTCCCTCAGCGTTACTTTCATCAATAACAGTTCTTGCAACCTCACTATCGCCTGAAGAGAGAAGAAAACAAAAAATAAATACCGAAATTGGAGAAGTGCATTAGCATCATACCAGAAGATTGAGCTACAAAACAGCATGAAGGATGGAACATGGACTCAAAACCATAGAGTGTGGAACCTTTAATCAAGCCTTCATAGTTCAAACTGATAAATAAATTGAGCTACCCCAGGTTTGTCCTCATTAAAGTAACACTCAACCATAATTTCACCCGATAAAGTGGTTTCATAGTGAAGTAAGGCTCTGTCACCTCACATGACCTAGTAGTTTGACAACCAAATGCTGTAACAGATTTCTGTGGTAAAGGCAAACCCTTCTCAAAAGTCTGCTTTCTATTGCCATTTGTGATCTACATGGCAACAACAATGTACAGCTATAGAAAATGTTCACCATACATGTAAATCTCATACATATGCAATTAGTACTGATTCTCTTCTAGCACCCAAAGAAATAATAGGTAATTTGAAGGAAAGAACACATCAAGTTCCCAATATATTACCAAGAAAATCATGTAGCTTCTGCCTTGCGATTCTGTGAGCACGGAGAAATGCAGCACAGATGTAACATCCAGACTCTAATCTTTTGACTGTGAAGTATGTGACAAGCTTTCGTGGTAACCTATAGTAATTTGGGAACTGGACATTGGACTTTAAACCTTTCCAATCACATAATGTTTGTCTGGAAACAAGATCCATAGCTTCATCAACCGATCTCATCAGAATATTTGCTGTAGCTTGAGTTATTCGTCCTTCTTCAAGCATTCCCCAGTAAGCGGCTTGCACACCTGTTATAAAATATATCATTACAAATTGTCTCCCTTTATAACATTCATAACAACACTTGCACATTAAGTTGCAAAGGTATAGAAGATAGAACCATGGAGGGAACAGTAAGCAAACAGTTTATGGATAAACACATATTGCAATGAGAAGGATGTAAAAGTGGGTTTGTGTATCAGATTTGTGTATTAAAAATTGTCTCCTTTATAACATTCATAACAACACATGCATATCAGATTTTTGTATTAAAAATTGTTAAACTCTATGATGCCAGAGCCACTTCTGGGTTCAGTCGCGCGTGCGGTCGAGCTTGCTCTTCTTTTTAATCAAATATGCGCCCGGGTGCATTTGTGAAAAAAGTATTTGTATAAAATCCCATCAGATAACCTGATAAGTGATAACATACCATTCAAAAGCCGCACTCGGATATCTATTAAGTTCATGGTATGCATGCGGTCATCTCTGTCACCAACATCATGGGGATGCTCTGTCTCATTGTCTAGGCCATTCAAACATGTGATATATTTCTTTACAGTAATCCAGTCAGTAGGTCCAAGTTCCTCGTCATCCCTTAGCTTACCAAAAGCCTCTAATGCTTTGTTTAGCATTTTATATCTTGTATATTTCAATATACGAAGCTGAAAAAAACCATATTAGAGTCTTTATCTGGGACATAAGTGAATGTATATTCATAAATAAGAACCAGTTGTGCATATGGAAGCAATAAATCAGCAAAGAAAACAAACATAGACAGATAGAAGATGGTAATAAGAGGCTTGGTTAATGATAGTGATAAAGGCTTCCTGAACACAACTTGTGAAATTATTAATCCATTTTTTCACAACGTGGTCTGATGCTAAACTTGTTCAGATAGGAATTACAGTTTACAAATGGAACAATGTTTTGGTGGTGGTGTTCTTCAGAGCAACAGGTCTATTTGTTATAAATATGTCCAGCTAAAGAGGCAAAATCAATTGCTCTGGATTTTCAGCAACTTTTGTCAAATCACTTGGGATAATATTTAGGGGTCAGTTGTCAAAAGTGCAAACTTAAAAACTGGATTATCTTTGAATCATATTGTTGCAAGAATTGCTACGATATCTTTTGTAATGAAAAATACATTACTTTAATGTGACTTAAAACCAATGTTAAATTAAGAGTAAAGAGTCCTTTTCTTGTACTCCTCATGTACTCATATATATTGCCCCCATGGGGCTATTATTATACAATACAAGTTGTATTCATAAAATGGTAGTAGGGCATGAGTTAGGTTTACAGCTTCTTGTTTTCATCTTCTGTTGTCCCTTGCAAAGGATCTGTTATCTAAAATCAATTCATAAGTAATTTCGCACTTGGCATGCTAGCATACATACAGGTAAAGTAAATGTCAGCCACATAGCATGGTATCAAACTTTTGTGAGATGAGTATATTGATGACCATTAACTTTGAGATATTGGAGGCACTAGGCTAAGTGGCAGGTTGGCAGCACATAAAACATTGCCTTCACCACTTCACTAGTAATTAGTTGAAGGGAGAGGACAGATGGCTACAAAAGGAGATACAAAGGTTCATAAAAACAAGCAACACCTTAAACGCCAAGCTGGAATTGATAGATGACAATTTATGAAACTAACCTTTGTGGCCGACAATTTGTCCATGCCGAGCATATGTAGCAAAAATTGTGTGGTTGAGCCATTAAAAATCAATGTAAGAAACACGATGCCACCAGTGAAGAACACAAACTGCATAAGATATAACATTAGCGAAGTCCATATTAGACATTTGAAACTTCCACATACAAAAAGGGCGTACCATTGCTCCAACTCCTGGTTTAAGGTAAGGTTGAACTGCATCGCTGGTACGCTAGTAAAAATATTCCAATAAATGCATTAGAAAACTCTGCAGTAGACTAACATACTTACATGAAAATGAAGAATAGAAAAAAAAGGTTTATTGATACACAAATGAAACTAACTTACCTTAACAGATAATGACAGTGACAGAGCAACAGCCCCACGCAGCCCAGACCAAACAAGAATCATGGCCTCTTTCAAGTCCAACCCATACCCAAAGTGACGCAACAACGGGTACAAAACACCAACAACTATAAGTCGAGATATTTGTACAAAGACATAGAGCAGAAGAAGGAAGCCCCATGAAGTGCCTACAAGAGCAAGATATAAAATCAATGTATACACAACAAGATTTAATAGTATTAAGCTCAGAACAGAAAGCTCATACCAAAACTTTTAAAAAATGATATCAAATTTTAAATATAAAATCATACACAAAACATGATTTTGATGCACAATGATATCTAACCCAAGATGAAATGTTCAAGCATACATTTTTAGTAGTCAAATGCCAAGTGTTTGAAGTATAGGCTAACTCAAGCAGACTCAGAAATATAGCCCAATGGCACTAAAATTAAGAAGTAGGCAGAGGGATCTGATACAGGGTTAGTCCAACAATTATCTTTTATATATAGCCCATTAACATATTGTATAACCAGGATTTTATACATTCCACTATGATGAACATGGGACACCACAGGTCAAAACTAGAACATAATTTTTTCTTTAGCCTATCAAGCTTTTTTCACAGATCTTGAAGCAACAAAGGTATTAATGGTTACGAGCAAAACTGAGATGATGTTGATTACTTCAGGTGCATATTTGTATGGTGAATCAAAGCTTGAGCTAATGAGAACTAAAAAACAAAATATAAATATAAAAGAATGAAAAAAAGAGGTGGTTCCAAATCTAAGCATGTACTTATGCCTGAGATTTAGTAGATGCAAACGAAAAACATGAAGAGTACTCACCCTCCAAGAGGAGGCTTTGAGCAGTGATTTAGATGAATTGTGATATCTTACTTTGTTTCCCAACAACGATTGTCCAGTATGGCTGCCTAACAAAAATATCTACCCACCAAGCTTATCATGTCAAGCTAATAACCAAACTAACTAATAAAAACAAGTTCCTAACAATCCCCAAACCAAATCTCTAAGCCGTGCAATATCCTAATTTTTGTTCTCTAACCTGCAGGAGAGTTGCATATCATTATTATTAATAAGAAGAAAAAGGTATAAGAAACCCATACAACAGCCACACACGTGACACACCCCAGAAAATTATATCATTACATTGGTGCCTTTAGACTAAGACAAAAATGACCTGGACCTAGACCTGATGATACACTACAAATATAGCTTTGGGGAAATCAGGAGAGAGATCCCCTTAGCCCCCGATAAGCTCCAAAATTTGAGCTTGTTGCTGCCTTGCTGGCCAGAGATAAAATGCCAGCAAGGTTTCGTGTTCCTCCAACAAAGATGCATCGAGATTCCGGTGGTTCCACAGAGACCAAGCTCCTAGAATTATAATGGAATTCATACTTTGGAGCACCTGGTTGTCAACTGAGTCATTAGTGCATGCCCACCAGTCAACAAATGAAGAAGCATCAGGTTGTGGAAGCAAGCTTTGGAGGCCAAGCTTTTGCAGCAAATAAAACTAGAACTGACAGGCAAAACTGCATGATACAACTTAACTGCAGATGCCACCTTCTTTCTCATCCTTCTGTGAGCAACTGTCTTGCCATAGAACGAGTCCATAACAAACAGGAAAACTGATTTGGTCATAGTAAGAATTGGATCTTTTTATGTCATATTATTCCACTGTGAACTGTGTTTTGATCTATAATAGATCCAATATCCGCGATGGCCTCTTTAAAGTCCCCATCCCCTCCTCTGAGCTGGACCAGTACCCTATCATTCAATATGCTAATAATATAATCTTAATCATGGAAGCATCTCAACATGAACTCTTCACCTTGAAAGGCTCGTTGGAATCTTTCTCCCAATCAACAGGTGTCACAGCCCTAATCCGGGGGGTGGGGGTGGGTGTTCGGGCTGCTGTCACTGGCGGCCGGCAGCTAGGATTGGGCGGCGGCAGCTAGGGCAGTGGCGGCATGGCTTAGGGAGAGGCAGCTGCGGTTGTAGAAGGAGAGGGGAAGGGGTACGAGCTGATGCTCTATTTCTTGTTTAAGATTGAAAGGTTACATCGCCCCTAGAGGACTTGTTTTCCAAGCAAACTAGAGGAGGAGTCCTTATAGATTTGGACCTCTCCTTTCCTAGCAAACCAATTCTATTCAGCCCAAATAAATTATATTTCTATTTTTCCTTTTTTTCCTATTTTTTCATCTAATCTAGACTTCCCCGGTTGGCAGCCGCAAGTTGGTACTGTTCACACCAGCATTTGGGGCCCAACCTAGTGCCTTGTCCTAGACCTTGGTCTACTAGGGTTCGGTGTTGGGGGCCTCTCTTTGCCTGCTTGACGAGGGGGGCTATATTTAGACATGTGACATCACTCCCCCCTTTTCCACATAGCGTGCCCTCATGCTATAACGTTGCCCAGTCATCGACGCTGTCTAGGTGAGATGCTCCTCCAAGGGCCATCACCTTGATGCCGATGGTAAGGTGCCTCAGCTTGACCTCCACATAGATGATATTGTCACGAGTGTGGTCGATGATGAACCTGAGTAGTGTTGGTGGTTGCTGATGTAGCCGAAGATGTAGCCCCAGTGGCTCTTGCCGGCCCTTGTGCATCGTGAGCGGTGATGAGGATGGGACGGCGGGCACTAGCGTCATGGTGCGTGTTGATGCCGACGTTCCCCATGGGAAGGAAATGATGGCCTTCATTGAGGAAGATTGTCGTTGTCGGTGGTAGTATGTTGTGTGCCATGGGGATGCCTTCGAGGGAAAATAGCTTACCATCGCGGTTGTTGATGGAGCATGGGAGCCTACTGCGAGGGAGTGCTAGTTTTTCATTCGTCCCCCAACGATGAGTGTCTAGCAAGTTTGGCAATGGTGGTGATGGCACCGAACAATAGAAGCATTTGTTGGAGCCGAAGATGATCCCTTGGTCAAGTGACCAAGGCAGTGCTGTGGTGCCGCCCATGATGGTGGTGGCGACTGTGTGCCCTAGTGGTAGCACCTATTGCTGTAGAGGTGGTGCCATGATGATGAAGGATGGGACAGGGAGTGCCAGCTTTCTCCCCCTGCTTTCTGTTAGCACATCCTCACGCTAAATTATAGCTCATGTGGAGATTTTGTCGAGATGTAGCTGAGGATGTAGACATCGTCTGATGCTGGGGTTGACTCATCCTGGTAGACCACTAGTGTTCCCTTGGCATGGCTGATAACATGTGCATAGATTGTGGGGGTCTATTGAAGCTGTGTACCTGGAATTTATTGGAGCCGTTGTAATGGTGATGCCTGGTGCTAATGGCATTACACATCGTAGATGTTGGTGTTGTCCTGATGTAGAAGGCGGTGTTGTTGTCTCGTTTGGAATTCTTCTCCATGGTATAGAAATTCCAGTAGATCGACTCAAGTGTGTCCAACCATGAAGTGTCGAGGAAGACAACAACGAGGGTGTTGTTGTTGATGGTCTTATGTGTGGCGCAGATGAGGGAATGTGGGATGCCGACGTCCATCAAGATCGGCTGTATAGGCTGAGGGGGCTTATTGGATTTTTGTACTTGTAGCCCATTGTCTGGTTCCATGTGCCCAATAGGGATCTCCGATGTCGCTGTGTTGTTGGCGGCAATGAGGGTTGGGTGTGCATGGTCGAGATTGTCTACTATGATGGTACCATATTCGCTCTCCTTCTTGATGATGGCGATGGTGGAGTTGTTGGCCTAGGGTTGTAGGACCAAGGGTGATCCTGTTGCTGTGGACGTAATTGTCATTGGTGTAGCTACAACTGGTGTAGGTGTGGGGGCCAAGTTTGTTGCATCTGAAGGCACCTTTGGATCTGCTATCGGGTAAGGAAGTAGAAGAGGTCGCATTGCCATAGGTGTTACCTCTTGCTCCGGCCAAGTAACGAACAGATTGTTCATCATCTGCTCCCCGATCTCTAGGACACCCGACCACTTGGGGCCCTCCTTCCTTGGCGGTGATCTCGCGATTCTGCTTTGCCTTGGCCACAGCTACGTAGTTGGTGTCCTAGTTGATGGCCGAGGCGGTTCCATCTAAAGACCCCATAGATGTATCTGTAGGAAAAGAGTTGGGGTGGTTTTGGTGTTGAGCGCACTGGGTGTTGGTGTTGTTCTTGGTGCTCCTCCTTCATGCTCAATAGGCACCTCTGATGTGATCTCCGGTTGAGTTGGATCTATTATCGATGGAGAATTTTGGAGCCGTGTGAAGAACTTGTCGAATTCCTTCATCCAATGATCAGTACATGGTGATGTAGATGTCCTCCATGGTAGTGGATCAAAACATTGCCCATAGGATCAATCTGGTCTCCAAGATACTAGGTGTCACAGCCCTGATCCAGGGGCCGGTTGGGGCTACTGTCACCAGCGGTGACTAACGGCTAGGGTTGGGCGGCGGCTGCTGCAAGGCACAACGGCGGCTAGGGTAGTGACTGTGCGGTGTAGGGAGAGGCGCCAGCGGCTGTAGAAGGAGAGAGGGAAGGGGTAAGAGTCAAGGCACTATTTCTTGTTTAAGATTGAAAGGTTACATTGCCCCTATATTTATAGTCCCTAGAGGACTTGTTTTCCAAGCAAACTAGAGGACAAGTTCTTATAGATTTGGATTTCTCCTTTCCTAGCAAACTAATCCTATTCAGTCTTATTTGCTAAACAAATTATATTTCTATTTTTCCTTCTTTTTTCCTATTTTTCATCTAATCTTTTCATGTCGGCCCTATTTGGGGCCCAACCTAGCGCCTTGGCCCAGACCTTGGTTGACCAGGGCTCAACATTGGGGGCTCTCTTGGCCTGCTTGGTCCAACGTGGAGGCCTATATTTAGACATGTGACAACAGGGCTGAGAGTCAACTATAAAAAGTCATGCCTAGTTCATTTGAACCTATCTGATGAAAAAGCTCAACAGTTGGCAGGAGTCTTTGGTTGTAAACCTGAATCTCTTCCTTTTACTTATCTTGGTTTACCTTTGGGAACCACCAAACCCCAAGTAGAACACTTTGGTTTCATAATGAGGAAGATAGAAGGGAAACTCACTGCTACCTCTAAATTTTGGACTCATGCTAGAAGATTGAAGTTGGTCAATTCAATTCTTTCCTCCTAACCCACATATGCCATGTGCACCCTGCAGGTTCCAATAGTTGTTCTAGATTACATTGATAGAGCAAGAAGACACTGCTTATGGAGAGGATCGGACAACAATGCTAAGATTAAACCATTAGTGGCCTAGAAGAAATGTTGTAAGCCCAAACAAAATGGAGGACTTGAAATAATCGACCTTAGAAGCCAAAACAACACTCTCCTTCTCAAATACCTAGATAAATTCTATAACAAGAGACATTCCTGGGGTAAAACTTATCTAGAGTGCCCACTATTCAAATGGTTAGGTCCCCCACGCCACAACTGACAAAGGTTCCTTTTGGTGGAAGGATATTTCAAAACTTTGTGATCCGTTTAGAGGAATTGGTAAATGCATGACTAGAGATGGATTTACTGTCCTTTTCTGGTCTGATCTTTAGAATGACAATGTTATGCAAAACAAGTACCCAAGGTTGTATTCCTTTGCAAAAAATAAAAACATCTCTATTGCTTAGTTTCTGACAAATAACACTCTAGAGATGTAGTTTCATCTTCCTCTTTTCAGCAAGCTTATCAGGAATAACCAAGGATTCTTAGCATTACATTAGGGGGAACAATACCTACACCTGTGTCGGTTTATGACAAAACGTGCGTCATAAACCATGCCCCTTATTCCATGGTTTGTGACGTTTATATGTTCACGCATGGTTTATGACGTATGTTTTGTCACATTTTATCATAAACTGACACATTTCTTGTAGTGGTTCTACAATTTTCCCTTCAATAATGTTCAGCACCTGCTCCCTTCATTTGGATTTGGAATTCCAAGTGCTGCAACAAGCTTAGAGATTTCTTGGTTGCTTCTAATGGATAGACTAAATACAAGAAATATCCTCAAAAGAAAAACGCACAAGCTTTCATCTCTTCTTCAGTTGCCCTTTTAGTTAGTAACACCTTGGCATTCAATGGGATTTTGCCACTAACTTCTTCCAAATAATGATTCAAGCAAAATAGCAATTTTTGAATCTTTTCTTCATGGAGTTCTTCATCATTGGGGCATGGCAAATTTGGAAGCAGAGAAACGACTTTATCTTCAATCACGGCCACCCTTCCTTTCACTACTACCAAAACAATTTGTAGAAATGCCTTCTTTTTTTTTGTAGGAGCGGCTCTATATTGAGTCGCCTTACAAATGGTGGCCAAATGAGCCGCCCCTACAAATGGCCCGATTTGTAGGAGCGGCTCAATATACAGCCGTCCCTACGAATGGACGCCGAATATTTAAAATTAAGCATTAAAAATTGAATTTTTTCAAACAACCTTGGACGGAGAAATGACCAAAATAAAAGTTGTAGATCTTGAAAAGTTATGAAACTTTATTGTTTACAACTTTTTCATTTGAAATCATTTATTGCTTCAAAATGCTGTTTGAAATTAAATTTTGAAATTGTTGAAGAACTTGTAAAAACATGTAACTAGTTTTTCTCCGTCATACTAACTTCAATTTTAATGTTTTTTTTTCTAAAAATTCCTAAAAACATGCTCTATCAATTTATTGTGTTCTTACGGCTATTATTATGTCCATCTTTTCATGTGACCGTGTTTTATCTATTTGAATTTTGAATTTCAAAAAATGACAACTTTGATCGTGATTTTGGAATATTAAATGACTTCAGCTAAAAAAATCATGAACATAAAAGTTGTAGAACTCATCAAGATCTACAACTTTTATTTTAGTTATTTGTTCATCCAAGATTGTGGTAGTAACATTGTTCACAAAGTTTACATATATCTCTTGTAGTTTCATGAAATATAAGAGAGATATGTAAGATTTGTGAACAATGTTACTACCACAATCTCAGATGAACAAATAACCAAAATAAAAGTTGTAGATCTCGATAAGTTAAAGAACTTTATAGTTGACAACTTTTTCATTTAAAATCATCTTGTCAACGTTAACTACATTTGAATTTCTCAAATTTGAAATTCAAATTTTGTAACCGACCTCGGATGGAGAAACTACCAAAATGAAAGTTGTAGATCTCGAAAAGTTATGAAACTTTGTAGTTGACAACTTTTTCATTTGAAATCATCTTGTCAAGGAAAACTACGTTTGAATTTCTAAAAATTTGAAATTTGAATTTTTTAAATGACCTCGGATGGACAAACATCAAAAACAAAAGTTGTAGATCTTGAAAAGTTATGAAACTTTGTATTTGACAACTGTTTCATTTGAAATCAACTTGTCATGGAAAACTACGTTTGAATTTGTCAAATTTGAAATTTAAATGTTGTAAACAACCTCGGATGGAGAAACTACCAATATAAAAGTTGTAGATCTCGAAAAGTTATGAAACTTTGTAGTTGACAACTTTTTCATTTGAAATCGTTTAGGGCCTCAAATAATCAATTTATGCTCAGTTTGGTATAATATGTGGGGAATCAAAATCCAATATAGACACAAGTGACTATCAGGTGCAGTGGTAGAGGAGGGTACACGCGAGGGAGAGGTTGGTGGTTTGAATCCCGCCGGATGCAAAGTGTCCAAAAAAATCCGGTGACTTGTCACTAGGGTGCAACAGTAGGGTGGCTGACTGGTGGGGCTCCTCCCCAGATTTAAAAAAAATGTTATTTTTTTATTAATTTTTTGGGCTTGGAATCTTGATTTCTGAAAAAACGATATGTAGGGGTGGCTCAATATCCAGCCGCCCCTACAAATCTTGAGCCACCCCTACAAATCAACGATTTGTAGCAACCCTTCCATAGGGGCGGTTCTGCACTGGAGCCGCCCCTACAAATCAGGTACGTAGTAGTGTTTGATTCTTGGAGACCAAACTTTTGTGAAGAGGGTAGGCTTCAAGCTTATAGATTTTGCGATCCCAAACAAATGGCTTTTCTTTTCCTTCTTGACCTCTTTGGTTGGGCCTCTTTTCTTTGGTCTTCCTTTTGCGCATCTCTTGAACCTCTCTGTATAGTTTTTTTCTACTTCAATAAAATTTACAGTGGGGGGTGTCCCCTGCTGTACTTACGGTTCAAAAAAAGGGACGCGGTGATCAATTAGGTTCTACTCACCATAACATCAAAACATGTAACAAAAATCAAAGCCAATTAAGTAGAAGATAAGCCAAATCGAAATTATTTGTGCATGCCATGGTCAAGGGTGAGGTGGCTTTTGTATATTTCACTTGGACATAGGATTTTTTTCTCCTGAATACGCAGGAGAGCTGTGTATCATTATATTATTTAAGAAGAGAAAAAGGGGTCCAAAGAAACCCTTGCAACACAGATCCACTCATAGGCTTATAAAAGCAGATGCACCAGTGCTAGATTGGAAAAACCCGACCTCCAGACCTAAAGGACATATAGAAGTAAATTTCAGGATGTACATGATGCATACCGTGCCTCTCAAAGTGGGCATTATTTTGTAGAACCCCATCTGCAATAACAACGCCACTGAAGGGAATTCACATGTGAGAAACTTTACCACTGTGTCATTACGAAGCATAAGATCAAAGCAACTAGTAGTTCAAACCAACTGGACAAGTGGACATAAACAGCAAAACCAGAGAGAGATTTTTTTCCCATGTGTATAGAAGAGTTGCCAATACCTCAATATAAAAATAAGTGTGTTTGCAATGTAGGCAACCATTTCCCTAAATACAAGAATAAGAACAAAGCAAACATGAAACTCAGATCAGATGAATACTCTTATATTAGAAAAGTAAAGAACTATCTTGCAGAGCATATATGAAAGCACATGTACATAATTTACAGAAGAAAAAAAGTCAATAATTTGATGTGTTTTTAGTAATACCCAGATTAGGGTACCTTAATTCAGTGTCAACTGAAAATTTTCATAGTACTTTTGGTAACCAACACTGGAAAATTATTCATCAACAAAATTAGGATAGGAATCTCAGGGACACTGAGTACCAAAATTGTTCCATGCAAAAAATTGGTATTAATTAATGCTTGTGTATTTATGTTTTTGTTTGTTTTTATAATGAATCTTTTTGTTGGTTACAGATCCCAAATTAACATGGCTAGTAAATAGCTATTGCGGACCCTCAAATTACTTCCCAAAGTGCAATAAGTAGTTCACCAGCTATTCCAATTCCACCACCCTGGCCGACTCAACCTCTCAACCTTGTTTAGTTTCCCCAGTCATGCAAACACAGTGATAGCGGCATAGCACAGCAGTAGGATCTCTAGTTGGGAGGCTGACATGTTTCTATAAGATACATACCAGAAATGGTGTAAACTTTGCTGACTTTCACCCTTAAAAGCAGTTTTTGCAAAAGCTGCATAGAACCTGCCTAGGTAACATGGTCAATACAAGAGAAATGATATTAAAAAATATGCCAAAACTATTTGTCGACACAAGTTTACTAACATTCCCAGTGTCATGACAGTCAAAACACCGGAGACCTCCAATGAGTCTTGCGCCTGATACAAATGAACATTAGCAAAAGCAAAGTCTCCGAGAAAAGAGGGAAGTAAGGACTTCTGAGTGCCATGGCCTTACAGTGAAGAAAGCTATATAGCTGACAGCAAGAGTAAGTGAAATCTCTATGATTGTATCATTAAAAATAAAGCCCAGCCACAGTATTGACACGATTCCAAATGCAAGGCCCAGAGCAACACTGGTCAAAGAAGATACTAATTAGCATTATACACACATATCCATATAATTCATTTTGAATGTAACAAAGAAATTCCACATACGCTCCAAGTGAAACTTCAGACAAGAACTTTATTATTGAGCCACCATCAAAGGTTCTTCCAAGCACCATTCGATAGAATAACTGATAGACAACAATAGAGGTCCTGTAGAATTTGAGGTCATTTAGCATGAGTTTTTTTTTGAAACGACCAGCAGGAGTTCTGCCTGGCATATATTAATAGAGAAAAAGAGTGAGTTTAAACGACCGGCAGGAGTTCTGCCTAGTCATTTACAATGAGTGGAGCTCTTATAGATTTTATAACTGTATATAACTGAGTTGAAAACTTTTCTATTTCTAGGTATCATACATGTACCACAATACATAATATGTAGCTAATACATACAATGAGGAGAGCGAATCCCATAGTACATGAATCAAGGTTGCCTTGTATGCTCAGATAAGGTCATTGCATAGTTAACTAAACCTTGAATTCCATATTCTAACTTACATAAATAGAGTAACAAAATTTACATTCCCAATATGACTATTGAATATAACAGCTTTGACAACTTGTGTTATTAGCTTGGTAGTATAAATACTTTCAAATTTAATTTTAGCATGAAGTATGATTTCATTTATTTATTAATGTAGCAGTGGCAAGAACAGAAAGTGCAATCTATAGGGCTCATCTACATGCGCTATTCTAGAGTCCAATACTATAGTAGCTTACCCATCATTCATTAAGGATTCACCCTCAATGATTGTATTAAGCTTTTTACTTGCTCCGAGTTCTTTTAGCAGTGCAACCACAGCAACTGGATCAGTTGCACTAAGCAGTCCACCAAGCAACAATGATGTTTTCCAGCTCCAGTTGTAAGGAAATGTGAGCTGTGGGACACCAATTAGGAAGCATGGGAATATCAAAACCAATGTCTCATTGTTTCTCTAAGCACATACCTTTACGGCAGCGCCAAGTAAAACTGTTGATATTACCACACCTGGTCCAGCAAGTAACACTATCTGTGCCATACATCTCTGCAAAATAAGCATCGTAGTTAGCACTCAACAAACGTATATGGAACTGTTGTGCTACGTCACTAAAGGAAATCACAGGAAAAAGACATGATGTTCACACAGACATTTTTTTTGGCACAAACAAAGGAGAGGTTCCCCACATGATTCTCTTCAGAGATAAGGCACTTTAGATGATAGTGTATTGTGGTATAAAAATAAGATAATCAGAAGAGAGTGTAAGATCGTCCATATCAGATGAAGATGGAGCATACTGCAGTACACAGGATCAGATTGAGAACCCCACAACAGGATTTGTAAGACTAATTGGTGGCTTTCATAGAGATCTGCTGATTTTTCAGGGAATATGAATTGTAATTCCATTGGAAGGATTTCCGGTGGGCTGGTGAGGTTTCTAAAATAGGGTTTAGGTGGCTGGCTGGTAATGGCAAGCTAGTTAGATTTTGGGAGGACAATTGGTTAGGGCCATGTAATTTGGTCCTTATGTTTTGGGAGCTTTATGTGATTCTGAACGAGCATTTGACAACAATTGCTAATTTGTGGGATAGCACTAACCTTAAATGTACCTCTAGACGATGTGTTGACCATAAGCTCATGATGCAATGGGATGAGCTGATTACCCTTGTCCTAACAGATAATGAGGATGAAATTATTTGGCAATACACCTCAGATGGGGTGTACTATACTACTTGAAATCTCTATATAGGATCAGGGGTGTGACTCCTGCGTACTACGCCCCTGCAGTTTGGAAATTTAGGATTCCCCTGAGGGTTCACGTCTTTTTGTGCTCTTATCGAAGAACAAGCTCTTGTCTAGAGATAACTTAGCCAAAAGGAGGACGGTAGTTGTCTCTTTTGTGGAGGATTGGAGAATTTTTGTCATCATTTTTTTTGAATGTGTAGTGGCTAGGAGTCTTGGGGTGAGTTAGCTTCATATGAAGGTGCTACTCTCGTAACAGATTTTGAATCTTTAGCACCAAAGTGGTTGTCTGCTAGGAAGCATAGAATGTCTAAAGCCAGAAGTAATAACCGAGAATTAGCACAGAAATGAAGTAATGAACAGCATAACAGAGAGGTACAGCAGGCAGAAGTAAGGGTCATCCAGTGTTGGCAGTAACGTTTTAAGAACCGAAATGATTTAGACAGAAAAGAAAACTTTTGGGTGTGAACAAGCATTATTGTGATCATATATTAGTGTGCTCCCACATCGTGCATGGAGGATAAACAGACATCACATGATGTACCTTTATTTGGTGTACTTCCATGGAGAAGGAGCTTTCAAAGAGGAGAGCAGGTAAAAAAACAGCCAGCAGAAGATCAGGGTTTATGTTAGCCCCTGCAAATTAATTGGAAGGGAAATAACTGACTGAATGATGAATGAAATAAAACCAGGTAGGGAATTGAATTAGGTACCTACACATACATGTGGAAGAAACTGAAGTATCAATCAATTAGAATGAATAGCAGTACAAGAAACTTACATATACGAATTCCAGCTCCAAGTTTGCCTAGACCATGTTGTGTTCCGTATTCTGGAAGTAATCAGAGAAAGAAAATACTACTACTTAGCAGAGCAAGTATAAAAAAAACAAAACCGGGCGGGGGGCCATTATATTACTAAATCTGTCCCTAAATAAATCAACTTCTCCAGTTGTATTAAGTAAAACTTTTGTAACTTTGACCGAATTTATAGAAGAGAATACCAAAAGACAAAAGTAGTGTCATTAGATACACCATAAAATATATTTTTATAGTGTGTTTATTTATTCTCATAGATGTTGATATTATTTTCTATAAAGTTGGTCAAATTTACAAGAGTTTAACTTATGACAATTTTAGAAGTTGGTTTACTTAGCACTACAAGAGATTGGGCCTTCTATGACAATTTTCAGGCTTTTTCTTGTCACTGTACCCCTTCTCTGACAATATGCTGTTGTCATAGAAGGTCTGTCATAATCCTGAAAATTGTCAAAGAAGGTCAAATCTCTTGTAGGGTAGGGATCGAGGGTGTATTACATAAAAAAAACGCAACTACTAGTAGTAGTATCCTGATCCAACTGGGCTGACTGAAATAGAAATGCGTAGTAGCAGCAGCTAATAAGTCGCTCTATCTGCTCCTGGTCCTAGCAGATGATTGCAGATTAATTACGAAAGCAAAAGGGGCGCTGTTGGATTAAGTTTCGGAAATCCCATTCCATTTGTAGATAGATTAGTAGATGAATAAGACAAGCGAATGAAGGGGGAATGGAAAGCAACCTTACCGAGGGATCCAAGCACGACGCCGAGGACGAGAAGGGCGACGGTGTAGGGGATGCGGGTGCCGCGGAGGAGGTGGCGGGAGGCGATGCCCAGTACCAGCGACACCCCAACGAAGAGCACCGCATCATCAGGCTCAGCCTCACCCCCCATCTCCCTGTCCCTCTGTCTCTGTCTCCGTGTGTCTCCAATGGATATGGATCGGATAGAGGAGTGCTGCTTGCACGAGCACGACCAAAGAGTAAGAGGACGAACAATAGGTCAATAGAAGAGGAGCAATGGCATTAGCTCACTCGTTTCCAGTTGGTACTAAGCAAAGAGAGAGAGAGAGAGATGGCAGAGGCGAACAAGAGCCACTCTTTTATTCTCCCGTTGCATGAGTTGAAGCACCTTTTGACTTTAATAATGCAACTTTCTTTATGACATAGTAGTACTACTTATGTCTGTCTAAAAAAACAAATTTCTAAATATTAAAGGTTGTAGCGTATACAAATCATTTATATTTAGTAAAAAAATTTAATGTTTCTATACACTAGCATATTTCAGGACGGTTCGGAAGGGAGAGTAGTAAAAAATTCCGTAGACACTGCAAAACAAGGAGCAAACATACAGAAAAAAAAATCTAGCTTAGCTCCATCTCCTTGTCTCATCTCATAATTATATATTATTTGAAGAGAAAAGACATGTGGCATCATGTGCTTGATATGGCTTCTGATTAACGTAAATAAATGGCTCTCGGATTACTGTCAAAGGTAAAATGTACATGTTGCAAACTCGGTGCGATCAACATCTATCAACCTGGCTGCCTGCTGTATCTAGTACGCAACTTGTTATCGACAAAGTCCACTAAGGTACTGTTGTGCTGCATGTACATCGGTCGACTATATATGTCTGTTATTAAAAATATATAAGTACCAGTACAAACTGGATCTGATGTCGCTTTGTTTGACCCAGCGAACAAGCAAACAAGACAACTAGAGGAAGAGGACATTGATAATGTTAATTTCTCAAACACCTGTCGTGTCGTCTCATGTCACCCTCTGCAGGTACATACAACAAATATAGATTACTTATACTCATATACTAAAACAGAACAGATCTACTGATCCTAGCTGGATTCGCATTGATACATGGAAACCCAGCCAAACCGAGTCAAATATACGTCATATGCTGTAGCACCTACTTTTTCAAAGAAAATCCGGTACTCGTTATAGTACTCACTATCCAGGATGTCCACAAGACACGTAGCATCTAATGGAGAATATCAGAGTCATTTTTTTTAACATAACGACAAGAGCTCTGTCCTTCAATTAAAACGGAAAAAAGAGAGTTTTATATACAATAGAAGACAGCCCTTCCAGGCAGACAAAGAGCCAAAGAAAGAAAACTCAGCCCTTGGGCGCTACTCCCTCTCTATGGTGGCCCTCTTTCTTTGGATGATGTCATACCTAATTCTTGAAGCCACCTGCAAGACCGACTCCGAGGTGTTTGTAAAAATTCGCATATTCCTTTCTTTCCATATGTTCGAGAAAGTGTAGATCACCATTCCATTGAAATGCCTTTTTTCGTCTTTGGCCACCTTGTGTGCGGCCAATTCCCACCATGTGTCAATGTGCAAAGGGTCTGGTAAGGCTTGGGTGTGTTGCTGTCAAAGTGTTCCCATGTAAAAACTTGGTTCCATACCGCCTTAGCAAATGGGCATAAGGGGGAGAGGTGCAAGCCGGTTTCTAGAGGTCTATCACACAGGACACAGCGTTCCTGGTGAGGCCATCCTCTTTTCTGCAAATTATCTACCGTTAGAATTTTTTCCTGAACGAGTATCCAAGCAAACACTTTGCATTTGTTTTCCACATGTGCTTTCCATGTGGTTGTATTAGAATCTTCCATAGGAGAAGCTGAACTGGATCCGGTACGCTGATCGGGTGGAGTAGCAGCCATCGGCCGTCTATTTCCAAGCAATGGTGTCACAGACCCCCGGGGACCGGACGTTTTGAATTCTGACCCAAAGGGAGACGAACTCTTCGATTTGAGTAGCAGTAGTGATCTTACCCTTGAGGGAGCATATCTAGTCGTTGTTTTGGAGTTCTCGCTGGACCGTTCTATTTTTTATCTTGGTGAGTTGGAACAGGTGGGGCGCAAGGCTTCAGGGTGGCTCCCCTAGAGCCAGCTGCTGTCCAGAAGCAGGTTTTCTTGCCGTCACCAATTGTGACTGTTGTTGATGCGTTGAAAAGTAGTTGGTCGGCCTCATTACAGGGAAGTTCGGAACCCACCCACGGTTTGGATTCATACACCCATTCCTACCAAAGACATCAGAGGCGAAGCGCTCTTCCAAGTCTTTCCAGGTCGGGCACCGCTAAGCCCCCAAGCTCCTTGGGCTTCGTGGCCATTGGCCAGTTAACTAGGCAGTGGCCGCCATTTTGCATTTTCATCTCCTTTCTAGAAGAAGGATCATCTGATTTTATCTATTTTCTTCCTTGCCCATAAGGTCAGAGGAAACACCGTGAGGTGGTAAGTAGGCATGGAAGATAGGATGGAAGAGATGAGCATGAGGCGGCCTGCTCTGTTAAGCCATCTCCCCTTCCAGGCAGGTAACCTCTGTCCAATGCGCTCGATGAGGGGTTGCACGTGGACTTTTTGTAGAGATCTGGTGTGGAGTTGTAGTCCCAAGTATTGGCAGGGGAAGGTGCCCCTGATTCCGATGAAGGAGGCTAACACGTGGTCGAGGTACATATTTTCGCATCTAATCGGGTGTATGGAAATTTTTTGCACATTTATGTGTAGTCCCAAATATCTCTCAAAGGCTTCGAGAATTATCTTGACTGCTGTCACACCCTGCATTAAAGGACTAATGAAGATGGCTACGTCATCTGCGTACATGGAGGTTCTCCACCTGGCTATTGACAGAGGTAGCGGGGTGAGTATCCCATGTAGCCATGCTGCGTCGCTAAGTCGAGCAGATGTTGCAGTGGGTCCATTGCCAGAATGAAGAGCATGGGCGAGAGTGGGTGACCCTGTCGGATCCCTCAACCATGGCTGAATCTTCGACTGTGCTATTCATTGAGTATAGCTCTTGAAGTGGCCATGCGAAAGAGGATGGACACCCATTCATGCCAACGAAATCCAAAGCCTAGTGCCTGCAACACCTGTAGCAGGTAGCTCTAGTTGACGATGTCAAATGCTTTGTGGATGTCGAGCTTCATGAAGAGGGCCAACATTTTCAGCTTGTGCAATCTTCTCGTTTTCTGTCAGATTATCTGAACTTGGGCCTGCCTTTCCAAGGCCTTAACACAGCACTTTCTTCAGTTGATCTCTTGCAGGAAGGCCATGCTCTTTAGCTCTGTTGCCTCCCTCACTTTCCTGGTCATTTGCGCCTTCAGGTCGTCCGTCGCTGTGAGGAGGTCCCACCGAGGTGACAGCTGCGCTTGTGATAACCACATCCGGGTTTTCCACGCCTAAAGTTGGCGCTGCTCCAGGCAAAGGTGCGACAGTCCAGTTGGCCTAAGCTCCGACGGCTGAGGTTGAACCGGCATTAGTGTCGGCAGCCGAAGGGTCCCTGATTATGGGTCTGCGGGCCATGTTTGATTTGGTAGGTGGTATGATGGGGTCCCCATGGTTGGTGCCAACTATAGGGGCTTCACTCTGCCTCCTACCCTCGTTAGATACTACCACGAAGGAGTCCGAGGGTGTCCCATAGGATCAAGAGTGGAAGTGAAGGTTAAGCTATGCGGAACAAAACGAGAACAACAATTAATTCAGGAGTAAATGACCATTAATTCATCATCCATCACTGTAGTACCCACCCAGTATTTATAGGCTATACTCAGGGGTGCAGTAGAATTACAATTGACCCAGGACCAGCCAATGGCTCTCTTACAAGGACTCGGGGGCATTTAAGACATTCTATTCCTCATGCTCATCAACCCTTCTAACGCCATCAAGGCTCTGCTTCGGGGGGGAGGGGGGCCACCTCCCTTCGTTTATGGGGGACGGCGCTCTGGGCAAGCTGCAGGGTTCACCTTTGCCTTGTCAACTTCATGTCCCATTCCTGATCCTGCAAGGTCAGAGAGCTGAGACGCCCCTCACCAAGGGGATTAGTGAAGGAGAGGGTTATGATTCTGTCGAAGGTGATCGCAAAACAACGTGGGGGTCAAGGGTTCGGAAAAAGGTTGAAGGTGCAGCGGGGTGGCGCTTCAGGGGAATCCCCCCAACACCAGCTAGCCAGGTTTTCTAAAATCATTAATAGAGATGGCCACTTAAGATGCTCACTCTTAATTGATTTACAGATCGAGGTGGCCTGACCATCCACCTCCATGGATAGTGAGACCATGTGACAGAGATGAAGCATGTCTACCTCTAAAAATAAAAAAATGTTCGCCTTTGAAATGTTTTGTGTACTAGTAAGAGCTAGGCGTGAGGTAGTGGAAGCATGGAAGCTCAGAGCAGAGTTGATCTAAGGGTCTGTTTGTTTGAGCTACTGCTTTTAGTCTTTGGACTAAAAAATTGGCTTTCTAGCTTTTGGCTTCTAGCTGTTGTTTTTTTGCTATTGGCTTTTGTATTCAATTTTGAGCTTCTCAATACACCAAAAGCCAGAAAAGCTCATCAAAACATGCTTTTCTACTTTTAGTTTATTTTCTCAGATGCTAACTCTCCAGCTTTTCAAAAGCCAACTCAAAAGTTGGGATGTTTGTTTTAGCTCTGGCTTTGGCTGGCAGAAGCTAGATAAAAGCTGAAACAAATGGGGCCTATTGGGAATTGTGTGGGAACCGGAGAGCGTGGCCATAGTTGGAGGAGATGAGTAAATGGATCGAAAATGGATCTTAGGTGACTCATTCAATAGCATCATCCGGAGAAAGAGGAACACCCACGAGGGAAAAGAAAATATAGAGGCGGTGGGCTGGCTGGCACTGGGCTGAACTATCCTAAGAGCTTATTCGGTAATTCTCAACCCAAAAGGATTGGATGGGATTGAAAGGAATTGAAGAGGATTTTGATTTGTAGAGGATAAAATTCCCTTCAATCCCCTTGGATTGGGGATTAGCCAAACAAGCCATAAGGAATGAGACAAGGTCCAGGCTGGCAGCCTACACTGAGGTGAGGAAAAGAAAAGGAGATGGGTTGGCCCGTTATTTAGGGGTTTGCCCTCATTAGATTATTTAATGAGTTTTCTGTGAATTTTCTCCACTGATATTTTCACTATCAGATTTATTAAAACCGTTGGTGATGCTGGTTTAATTGTTGGTTTTTTCTCCCAAATCAATAGTGAAAATAATTTATTAAACGCTAGCCACGCGTCGTGATCATCGCGCTGCCGATCTCTTCGTATAAAGCAGGATACCTAGGCGATGAGCAAAGAATAAAGAAAGATTATCAGCAGCCAACAACACGCAAAGGGTATTCCTTCTCCAGGAATAAAGTGTAAAGCATCCAAAATAAAGAAGTCTGCCTGGGAAACTTGTATTATTATATTCTCATCATCAAGAGCATCATATCGTTATCTATTGAACAGGAAACTTCGAACATTAGCAGAGAGCGAGAGAGTTTAGAAGACGTACAGGAGTGCAATTCAACTCTGGAGGCAAGCTAAGGCTGGCGCACCTGGGGAAGCTCAGCTGAGCTAGGAAAACAGAAGCAACAGAAAATAAGGTACGTGATGTTTCACCGGCCTCCAAGCGGCCACAGGCAGCCTCGGTCAGGCCCTAGCCGGCCACTTTTGCCCGGGTGAACTACTATGTACACACAAACATGATATGATGGGTGAAATGTATTTATAATTTGGGAATTCAAATTTGTGGTGGATCACAAAATCCATAGCAAATTCCAGCAATGCACCTGGTCACTTTGCAAAGTTTTAAAACCTATGCAAAGCATTTCGGCTATTGTAACCTATAGACAAACAGTTCTGTTTTAGTTGGAAAAAGAATTTTTAGAAAAAGTTCGAATTCCTAGTGGCCTTTACATTTTCAAAAACACGGGGTATATATACAGCTATTATCAATCAGGAAATTAAAGACACAAACAAAACGGAACTGCCCTAACCTAACTCTCCGCCGATACAATGTAATAAGTCGTACATACATGTAGTAGTACACTACTTCCTTAGTGCACGGAAAAACAACTCTATTCTTGTTCTTATTAACATATACCGCCCGTGTGAATTAAATCGAAATGTCCTTATTTTCTAGACATTGATTTAAAATACGAATGGATCAGAAATTAAAATTACTCTGTGCGTCTCAAACCATTGGTCGTTTCGGCTTTTCTACGTGTTATGCATCTAGATATACGCTATATATCTAGTACGTAGATCTGTATCTAAAAATCAAAATGACATATATAATTTACAACCGACGAGAGAGTAGTAGCAACAGTTGAGGAGAATGCAAATGATGTACACGCTAGCCACGCGTCGTGATCGTCGCGCTGCCAAATTATTAGCACAAAGCAGAATACATAGGCGATGAGCAAAGAATAAAGAAAGATTGTCAGCAGCTAGCCAACAACACGCAAAGGGTGGTATTCCTTCTCCAGGAATAAAGTGCGAAGTATCCGAATAAAGAAGTCTGCCCCTTCCCATGAATATTGGGAAACTTGTATTATTATATTCTCATCATCAAGAGCATCATATCGTTATCTATTGAACAGGATGGTTGTCGAGCTCTACTTCGAACATTACCAGACAGAGAGTTTAGAAGACGTACAGGAGTGCGACTCAACTCTGGAGGCAAGCTAAGGCTGGCGCACCTGGGGAAGCTCAGCTGAGCTAGGAAAACAGAAGCAAAAGAAAATATGGTACGTGATGTTTCATCGGCCTCCAAGCGGCCACAGGCAGCCTCGGTCAGGCCCTAGTCGGCCACTTTCGCCTCTGGAAAATCAGGCGTGTGACATATACCTTTGAAAATGTTTTATGTACTAGTGAGAGCTGGGTGGGAGATGGTGGAAGGGTGAGAGCTCGGGGCAGAGTTGATCTAAACAAGGCCTATTGGGAATAGTGTGGCAACTGAAGAGCATGGCCAGAGTTGGGCAAGATGAATAAATGGAGCGGAAATGTGTCTGAGGTGGCTCATTCAATTCTGATTGCCGAGGCGACATATTTCAGTTTGGATTATTTAGCAGATTAATTGAGTTTTCTGTTTTGTTTTAGATTTTGGCATTTTTCAGAATACATGATATGATGGGAGAAATGTATATATAATAGAAAAGAAATTGTTTAAGGAGAAATAAATAAAGAGTAACAATAGAAGGACATTATAGACATTTCATACATTTTACCTCCCAGGAGAAGTTGTTTTACCAAACATTTTCTAAACAGTGAAGCTGGAGCTAGAAAAAATTGTTTCATCGGAGAAGCCATAGCTAGAGCTCTACCAAACGCACCCCTATTTGATGGTATTTGGTTGAATTTATTGTTTTGCATATGCTCACCTGTTTCTCTCTGTGGTAAGATTACACTACAAGGGGTTAGGTTTTCGATGACTAACTAATTGTGACAATTACAGCTTTTTCTTATCATTGTACCCCTTCTGTAACTATATGGCTGTGGGTCATAACCCCCTTCTATGACTAACAGACCCAATTGTCATTAACCTTAGTGACAATTGCACGTTTGTCACCAAGTTATGACCGTGATATTTGTCACTAAAGACGTCATGACATATTTGCCCAGATGTTGCCACGTGTCTATTGACATGGTGAATCTAACGTGGCAGATGACGAGGCAGCTGACATGGCAGATGACGTGGCACCTCATGACGAAAATAATTGTCATAATGAGTTTGGCCCAATTGGCCCATATGCCATGGGCTATTTATTGGACCGAATTATCATTAAATAGCCCATTTAAACAATGATCATATATAATACAATTCAAATGGCCCAATCAATCAATTGTCATAAATATTCATACTACCTCCATTTTCGTTTACTTATCACCGAACTTTTACTGTAGTAATTTTGACCATAAGTTTTTTTTCTGCAAAAGATTTTTAGATACATCAAGTTTTCACATATATGATTCTGTATTGAACATACTTTATTAGTGTTATATACATTGAAGTATCTAAGATTTTTTAGAAGAAAAAAATATATGGTCAATTTTGCTACAGTAAAAGGTTGGTGACGAGTAAACGAAAACGGAGGGAAGTATTTGACGTTCATATAAGAGCCAACTGTTGACATAAAATGGAAGTCTCTAGAACATTCTTGACATAAACTGGAAGTCTAGAACATATGGACCAAGACAAAGAATCTGTGGTATAAGCAGATTTGAACGGAAATATGTTTCTAAGCAGAGGTGCATCAACAACATGGCTCATCGTGGATTCACAAGCGTCGCCATACCCTGTCAACAGGAAAGCCCACATGGGAGCGGCGCTGCTTGGGTGTCGCACCCGGTTTTCTAAAAAACAAAACCAGGCTAATCATATGTGTGCCCAGGAAGTCCACACATATATCAGAATGAAAAAGTATTAAAACAATGTTTATATAAAGCGGAAAACATATTATATTAACACTTACAACTATCAGAGTGTCGCGGAACGGTCACTAATCTTTTCTTCAGGCTCCAACATCACAGGGACGGCTGACTGGGGGTTCCATATGCCAAACACTTCTGAAAAGACTTCCGAAAACTCCACTACACTTTCATCCTTCTTCTAAGCAACACCTCACTACACACTGGAGTGTGAGGAAATAGCAAGAGTGAGTCCATGTCGAACTCAACAAATATAACATGGGGTTCATGAGGCTCAAAGGCATAACATAGGTTTATCAGCATGTAGCTTTTAATTAGCATTATTTCAGTATATCAATAATATCAAAGTGTCTCAATGTAACAGTAAACATATGATCCATGTGAAATGATTAACGAATAGCAAAAACATATCCATTATTAATGATCAACTATTCCATAAGGGTCCAAGGCCACTCGTGACCGTGAGCACGGCTGTTATAACAGTTTTACACTCTGCAGAGGTTGTACACTTTCACTGTGAGTCGTGATTTACCCTTTCGCCCGAGGTGATCAGCCTCTTGACCCACTACCAAGGAAGGTCGGCAGGGTTCACTATGAAGTCTTTCGAAGGTTCGTCTAACAAGTTAGGGCCATTAGATTTCACTCGGCAAACAGATATAGAGCCCCCCTTCCTGATGGCACAATAACACGCAGCCTATACACATGAGGACAGAGGCCGCACTATACCCGATTCGTCAAGCCATTCTTACGCCATAAAGGAATACCTCTAACAAGCTAGAAAAGGTCCTTCTATATGACTAAAGCCAGAGCCATTTTAGCCCTTACAGTTGTACTGTAAGTCCCGGATTTTCGCTTACAGATAAGTCCTTATGGAGAGTAACAAGAGCACCAAAGTAACCCCATGCTCTAGTACCCTTAAACAGTAATAAAATCATCTTTTAATGTTTATTGCATATTCCATTAGTCAAATTACATGATCATAGTTCATGTTGAGCACTAGCAATACTAATCCATGCAGTATAATAGGTATCAAGGAATAAGATCAATACTAAGTCATCCTTAACAAGGAAACATATGCATAATGATATTATTTGCTTAATATGAATAGGACAACAAGGATAATCCCATGCTATACTTGCCTTAGAACTTGCTTTATGCCCAAAGCAACTTGCTCTGAAAAGCCTCAACTTAATCTTTCAATTGCAACTTCTGGCACTCAGCTTCTGGTATTCATCTTCGGATCTTCGGCGCTCACGGATAGTCTTTCTTCTACTCGTAGATCATAACAACCCAGCACACTAACAGGCATACAAGCAAACAAATAGGAACAACTAAGAACAATACACCACACAAAAGAAAACAACGTACTAAAAGAGAACTACCGGCTACGGTCACGAGAACATAAGAAACGCCGATAACGAAACTACGATGGAAAAGAAACGACTACCGAGAGTTTATATTATAAAAGAAACAATTACATGCTTAATTTTCTTAATTGAATAAAAACCACGTGATAGTTATTAACTCAGATTACTTAAATTATATTCTAATTCCAAGCTGAGTTAAGACCAATCTTATTTTATAAATATTACCGTAGGAATTAAGCAAGTTTAACTTAAAGTTTCAAATATGAAAAGGGACACGTGCATACTTAATAGTGCCTAATATATACAACTTGTTTAAACTAAGTAATAAGAAATTAAGAATGTATTTATGTAGCAATTAATCATATTAATATTTGTATAGAAAAACCTTTAAGTACATCACCTATGTTGCTTTTATTTAGAACCAAGTTTGCATGGTCATTAATCAAATTATAAAGCCGAAGTTAAACCTTAGTTATATTTTATTTATAAATATTCATTTAGTGTTTAAGTCATTTAAACATTTATAAATTAGAAAGCATAAAGAAGGTTATAACAGCTAATTGAATCATTATATGTTTCTTGCATAAACTAAACAAGTTCTATTTAAGAAACACTTAAGTTCTTATTAATTATGATAGCATTTAATTATTTATAAATTATAAATTATAAACTAAAGTTACTTTTAATTTGAAAAGACAGTAGCTAAATATTAGTTAAATTAACTACATGCTTCATGTTTAACTAAACTAATTATGATTAAGAAACATTTAAGTTAATATTAATCAAATTAACATTTATTTAAGAATGTTCTATGTATGAACCTAAGTCGCTTCTAATTTAAAAGAACATGACATAAACATTAATCAAATAAATATAATTTAATTTGTAAGCACATAACGTGACATGGTAAACAACATTGCTAATGCGTCTCTTACGCCAGCATAATCACGAAGCAACAAGAACAAAATTATATCCCTATGTTGCTTTTAGTCAGAAAGCTGTTAAATAAATATTAATCAAGTTGCATTTAAATAGATAAATTCATACTTGAGTGGCATCACAAAAACTATCGCTACTGTATAGAGCACGATGTTATGAAACTGTCGCAACAAGAACGGATTTACAAATCTAGATTGCTTTTAATCATAGAACTAATTGCATGTTAATTAAATTAATATTTAATTTATATATGACTAGCATGTAACACGTCTACGCCGACAACATATAACTTCAGTTGGCATGATCGCAAAATCACAAGAACGAGTTACTACACTAGATTGCTTTTAATTAAAAATGCATTAAATAAATATTGCACGTAAATCAATAAATTCATAATTACGTGACACGATATACATCAACACTACTACGTAGAGCGCAACTATACGAAACTAACGCAACTGAAACGGAGCAAAACGAAATTAAAACGAAGAAACGACAAAGATATTACGAACCAGTGGCAGAACCGCAAATACTTTATCTTCTACCTCCATCCATCCGAAGGGCCTCGGCCTGGGGGCGACAAAAGAAGGAGGAGAAATATTTAATTTACTACACGAGAGATTTCCCAAACTAGGGGCTCCTCTACGGTAGTTTTGGTGTGCTTTTACCCAAGGGATAGGTACGTATATATAGGGAGGAAAACTCTCCACCTCCATGTCAACTAGCGATATGGTGCTAATTGACGTTGTACCATCCACCTTTACTAATAGGCCTAATTAATTATTAAAGCCCATTAGTAAATAAAGACATGGGCCTTTGGGCATGAGGAAATCTGAGATATTTTATTATTTTCGGAATTAATTAATTTCATGGATAAAATAATTCTAGAAAAGTCCAGAATTGAATTTTAAGCCACGAAAAATACCTCGAAGGCTCCGAAAATTTAGGGAAAATTCTCAGAGATATTTTAGAATGAGACGAACCCAAATAAAGTATTTGGAGCTCATGAAAAGATTGATAAAGATATCAAGGAAAAAGATTAAGCTCACGGAAATTGAAATTTTAAATCCAGAAAATACCAAAAAGTTTTCCGATGAGAAGTAAACGTCGTCCTATGGTAATTTAAAAATAAAAGCACTCACCAACACCAAAGACAAGCATCACACAAACACCACATTATCAAATTAATATGAAAAAGTTTAAAACCACAATTTTCTATATTTAAATTAGCAACAACTTAAGTTATCTAATAAATTTATTCAGATATTAAAATTATTTATTTTATTTAGTGTTTCCTATGCACAACCCAAAATTAGAAATTTTGGGGTGTGACAATTCTACCCCACTTAACAGGAATCTCGTCCCGAGATTCGAAGAGACTAGGGAGAAAGATAAAACAGACCAATAAGATTGTTTTGAAACTTTTGACAAGTTCTGATATAAGCGTCAAGGATTATCAATGGTTGACAAGATAACATTGGATTGATCGTTAAGATTGATTCGAGCTAATGACCGAGGGTCAAAGGATTGAATGTCAACATAGGCGAAAAGAAAGATCAAAGGAGATTGAAAAGATATATCAAGGTTGATCATCGAGTCTTCACTTTATAAGGTGTAAAAACAAGGGTGGAGATTAGCAAAAGATAAAGATAGATCTTATGGTACTCACAACTCCTCGATTCAAAATTTATGAGACATTCATGAAAAAGTAACAGACTAGCATTGGTTGAAGAAAGGTAAAGACTAGTTTTCTGTTTTACCATTCAGGGAGACTAGTGAGAAGGATAAATTGATCTTAAGTCTTTGTAGGTCCTTGAATCAGGATTTATAAGATGTAAGGACAAGGGTTAAAAGTTATCAAATGTTGATAAGAAAAAGTAAAGATTGATGGCAAGAAGGTGAGACTGGTTAAGGAGCAAGGACTAGCAAAAGATGATATTATAATAGCGATTGGTCTCTGGATCTTCTTGTCTCGTAACTTGAGATTGATGATGGTGGCGGACGCTACCCCACTTAACAAAGATCTTGTTCCACCTGGCAATGTCATTGAACACATCTCTTTCTTGAAGGCTTGCTACTATTGATGTGTCCTTTATGTGTTTATCCTCCATTAAGATGAGATAAAGAAGATAGCATGACAACCAAGGGTAGATAGGAATGGTGTAAGAGAAAATGATAAGAATTAGGATCGAATGAAAAATTAAGTAGGATAGAAGATGACACTACCCCACTTAACATAGATTGAGCTAATTCTCAAGATGATTTCAGGCCTCCTTTGGAACACAAGAACAAAGACGACACACATGCATCACATCAAACAAGACAAGCACACATCAGGTAAACACAAAGCACCAATCACATCATCGGTACTATACGTGCTTCTTCAACAATGGTGGTCATCCTAATGGCACATTGGAGATGATGAAAGACCATCGAACTTTTGAACAAGGTAAGATCAGAAAACTTTTAGTAAAAACAACACAAATCAAAAACCAAGGGAGTAAGAAATAATAGCTCAAAGGAAGCTATCAAGGAAGGGATACAACAAGACAAGGAATCGGAAATAGTCAAAATCAATGAGTCAAGGGATGAGAAAATAGTTTTATAGTAAAATAAGTTTTAGAATATGTCCAGAGCTATTTGGCATACGTCCTACAGTCAACACCGCTCCGATACCACTCTGTCGCACCCGGTTTTCTAAAAAACAAAACCAGGCTAATCATATGTGTGCCCAGGAAGTCCACACATATGTCAGAATGAAAAAGTATCAAAATAATGTTTATATAAAGCGGAAAACATATTATATTAACACTTACAACTATCAGAGTGTCGCGGAACGGTCACTAATCTTTTCTTCAGGCTCCAACATCACAGGGACGGCTGACTGGGGGTTCCATATGCCAAACACTTCTGAAAAGACTTCCGAAAACTCCACTACACTTTCATCCTTCTTCTAAGCAACACCTCACTACACACTGGAGTGTGAGGAAATAGCAAGAGTGAGTCCATGTCGAACTCAACAAATATAACATGGGGTTCATGAGGCTCAAAGGCATAACATAGGTTTATCAGCATGTAGCTTTTAATTAGCATTATTTCAGTATATCAATAATATCAAAGTGTCTCAATGTAATAGTAAACATATGATCCATGTGAAATGATTAACGAATAGCAAAAACATATCCATTATTAATGATCAACTATTCCATAAGGGTCCAAGGCCACTCGTGACCGTGAGCACGGCTGTTATAACAGTTTTACACTCTGCAGAGGTTGTACACTTTCACTGTGAGTCGTGATTTACCCTTTCGCCCGAGGTGATCAGCCTCTTGACCCACTACCAAGGAAGGTCGGCAGGGTTCACTATGAAGTCTTTCGAAGGTTCGTCTAACAAGTTAGGGCCATTAGATTTCACTCGGCAAACAGATATAGAGCCCCCCTTCCTGATGGCACAATAACACGCAGCCTATACACATGAGGACAGAGGCCGCACTATACCCGATTCGTCAAGCCATTCTTACGCCATAAAGGAATACCTCTAACAAGCTAGAAAAGGTCCTTCTATATGACTAAAGCCAGAGCCATTTTAGCCCTCACAGTTGTACTGTAAGTCCCGGATTTTCGCTTACAGATAAGTCCTTATGGAGAGTAACAAGAGCACCAAAGTAACCCCATGCTCTAGTACCCTTAAACAGTAATAAAATCATCTTTTAATGTTTATTGCATATTCCATTAGTCAAATTACATGATCATAGTTCATGTTGAGCACTAGCAATACTAATCCATGCAGTATAATAGGTATCAAGGAATAAGATCAATACTAAGTCATCCTTAACAAGGAAACATATGCATAATGATATTATTTGCTTAATATGAATAGGACAACAAGGATAATCCCATGCTATACTTGCCTTAGAACTTGCTTTATGCCCAAAGCAACTTGCTCTGAAAAGCCTCAACTTAATCTTTCAATTGCAACTTCTGGCACTCAGCTTCTGGTATTCATCTTCGGATCTTCGGCGCTCACGGATAGTCTTTCTTCTACTCGTAGATCATAACAACCCAGCACACTAACAGGCATACAAGCAAACAAATAGGAACAACTAAGAACAATACACCACACAAAAGAAAACAACGTACTAAAAGAGAACTACCGGCTACGGTCACGAGAACATAAGAAACGCCGATAACGAAACTACGATGGAAAAGAAACGACTACCGAGAGTTTATATTATAAAAGAAACAATTACATGCTTAATTTTCTTAATTGAATAAAAACCACGTGATAGTTATTAACTCAGATTACTTAAATTATATTCTAATTCCAAGCTGAGTTAAGACCAATCTTATTTTATAAATATTACCGTAGGAATTAAGCAAGTTTAACTTAAAGTTTCAAATATGAAAAGGGACACGTGCATACTTAATAGTGCCTAATATATACAACTTGTTTAAACTAAGTAATAAGAAATTAAGAATGTATTTATGTAGCAATTAATCATATTAATATTTGTATAGAAAAACCTTTAAGTACATCACCTATGTTGCTTTTATTTAGAACCAAGTTTGCATGGTCATTAATCAAATTATAAAGCCGAAGTTAAACCTTAGTTATATTTTATTTATAAATATTCATTTAGTGTTTAAGTCATTTAAACATTTATAAATTAGAAAGCATAAAGAAGGTTATAACAGCTAATTGAATCATTATATGTTTCTTGCATAAACTAAACAAGTTCTATTTAAGAAACACTTAAGTTCTTATTAATTATGATAGCATTTAATTATTTATAAATTATAAATTATAAACTAAAGTTACTTTTAATTTGAAAAGACAGTAGCTAAATATTAGTTAAATTAACTACATGCTTCATGTTTAACTAAACTAATTATGATTAAGAAACATTTAAGTTAATATTAATCAAATTAACATTTATTTAAGAATGTTCTATGTATGAACCTAAGTCGCTTCTAATTTAAAAGAACATGACATAAACATTAATCAAATAAATATAATTTAATTTGTAAGCACATAACGTGACATGGTAAACAACATTGCTAATGCGTCTCTTACGCCAGCATAATCACGAAGCAACAAGAACAAAATTATATCCCTATGTTGCTTTTAGTCAGAAAGCTGTTAAATAAATATTAATCAAGTTGCATTTAAATAGATAAATTCATACTTGAGTGGCATCACAAAAACTATCGCTACTGTATAGAGCACGACGTTATGAAACTGTCGCAACAAGAACGGATTTACAAATCTAGATTGCTTTTAATCATAGAACTAATTGCATGTCAATTAAATTAATATTTAATTTATATATGACTAGCATGTAACACGTCTACGCCGACAACATATAACTTCAGTTGGCATGATCGCAAAATCACAAGAACGAGTTACTACACTAGATTGCTTTTAATTAAAAATGCATTAAATAAATATTGCACGTAAATCAATAAATTCATAATTACGTGACACGATATACATCAACACTACTACGTAGAGCGCAACTATACGAAACTAACGCAACTGAAACGGAGCAAAACGAAATTAAAACGAAGAAACGACAAAGATATTACGAACCAGTGGCAGAACCGCAAATACTTTATCTTCTACCTCCATCCATCCGAAGGGCCTCGGCCTGGGGGCGACAAAAGAAGGAGGAGAAATATTTAATTTACTACACGAGAGATTTCCCAAACTAGGGGCTCCTCTACGGTAGTTTTGGTGTGCTTTTACCCAAGGGATAGGTACGTATATATAGGGAGGAAAACTCTCCACCTCCATGTCAACTAGCGATATGGTGCTAATTGACGTTGTACCATCCACCTTTACTAATAGGCCTAATTAATTATTAAAGCCCATTAGTAAATAAAGACATGGGCCTTTGGGCATGAGGAAATCTGAGATATTTTATTATTTTCGGAATTAATTAATTTCATGGATAAAATAATTCTAGAAAAGTCCAGAATTGAATTTTAAGCCACGAAAAATACCTCGAAGGCTCCGAAAATTTAGGGAAAATTCTCAGAGATATTTTAGAATGAGACGAACCCAAATAAAGTATTTGGAGCTCATGAAAAGATTGATAAAGATATCAAGGAAAAAGATTAAGCTCACGGAAATTGAAATTTTAAATCCAGAAAATACCAAAAAGTTTTCCGATGAGAAGTAAACGTCGTCCTATGGTAATTTAAAAATAAAAGCACTCACCAACACCAAAGACAAGCATCACACAAACACCACATTATCAAATTAATATGAAAAAGTTTAAAACCACAATTTTCTATATTTAAATTAGCAACAACTTAAGTTATCTAATAAATTTATTCAGATATTAAAATTATTTATTTTATTTAGTGTTTCCTATGCACAACCCAAAATTAGAAATTTTGGGGTGTGACATTGGGAGAGGCTGGACGCCATCTGCAAGGAAGAATCACAGGATGCAAATAGAGATATTATTACTAGAATAGTTCAAGTTCAAAATTACTACTTGGTAAATCACAGGATGCAAATCAAATAGAGATATTATTACTACAATAGTTCAAGTTCAAAATTACGACTTGGTAAATCCAGGAATTATCCTGAGAATTTTCATATTACAATTACAATGTAAGTAATCCAGGAGACGACACATTTATTTTCATTTTGGTTACAGAAGAACAACATATGCTTTTTTTACCTGCACTGGAACATCTGTCTACCACACAGAAGACAGGAATATCTGCAGTAGAAAATCTACCTGCACACAGAAGGCAGAAATTTATTAACAAAGAATGATGGAATTTCATAACAATCTTTTTGCCACACTGCACATGGAGAATAAACATACCTGTAGTAGAACACATTCAGCACGTTATAAACTGCAAGGATAAGGCTCCAAATAGGACTAAAGTTGGACCCGTTGGTTGACTGCTAGTAGCTTCTTCCTGTTCGCTGGTTCGTGAGCGTCCAACTGCAAACACGTAGAGAAGCAAATCAAGATAACAGGAACCAACAGAAAATCTTATTCTGAGAATTGTTTATTTTAAGTATTTCAGTGGTTAAGTAATATCTTAAGGTAAGATTAAGATATATAAGTTGTTTTTAAGTGCCAAGTGGTTAGCTCAAATAAACACCAATAGATGACTGGCCTAGTGGTTAGCTCCCTCGGTTTAATAATTAATAGCAACAGGTCGAACAACTCCTGCACCACATTTTTAAGCTTTTTTCGAAGCGAGTTTCTTTCACCTGCATCCGAACGCTCAAATAAACGTGGATAGCTCATTTGGTTTATGAGCAACAGGTTGTACGTACAAAACCTGGGTATGGTTCCTTTCACTGTTTATTTTCTTTTAATTTTTTCCTTATCTGCTAGCTGATCTTTAAAAAACCATAACTTTTGTATATAAACTCGAATGAAGAAAAAGTTTATATATAAATTGTGTAAAAAAAAGATCTACAACTTTGTAGCTTATGAATTTTTTATTTGACATTGTTATGGTATGTAAAAAAATGATATAGTGCTCAGATCTATATTTGTAGGTCCCTAAATTTTAATATTATATCAAATTTTAGGTATTGAAATAATCTGAAATGAAAAGGTTATCAACTACAAAGTTGTAGATCTTATCACGGTCTACAACTTTTGTTTTAGTTATTTCTCCATCCGAATTCATTTGAACAATTCAAAAATATTTGATCTATAGGTTTACGTTTTTAATTAATGACAATTACATTCGATCACTTTCGTCACGAGCTATTGTCACAAAGATTGGGAAGTGCACATGGTGACAGTTGTTTATGACCAAAGCACAACTTAGTCATAAACGCTTTGAAAAATTGTCATATCAAAATTGTCATAGAAGGCTCAATCTCTTGTAGTGTTAAAATGTTGTCACCACCCTCCAGCTTCCTTGCCAAGAGCGGCCGTAGCCAAGCCACGTCCTCAGCACTATCGTGCTGGGGCCAGCAGCATTGCCTCAGCCTCCATGAGGATCCTGAGCCCACTCCGTTTCTCTGCGACAATGGCGCCGGTAACCACGTCGACCGCCTTCCCTTCTATTGTAGAAAGAGTTCTCAGCCATCCAATTGCTGTACCAGTTGCTAGCAAAACCTACGCTTTTTGTCTGGACCCGATGTGGGTGGCGCACAGCAGGTCGCGGTCCATGCTCAGGTGGCCGAGGACGTTGGGCCCGATCCGGATCCGCCTCCGTTTGACGACGCTGCCGTGCAGGTCCACGGCGCGGACATCGGCCTCCTCGTCGTTGCTGCCGACACGGTGAAGGACGACGACGACGTGCGGGTGGCGCGAGGCGTGCGCCGCGGCGAAGGGTGGGTCAGAAGTCAGCGATCGCCACGATTGGCACACCAGCCGCAGGCGGCACACCTCGTCGCACTACAAGAAATGTGTCGGTTTATGACAAAACGTGCGTCATAAATCATGCGCCTTAATCCATAGTTTGTGACGTTTATATGTTTATAGAATGTCAGAAGGCACATGGTTTATGATGCATGTTTTGTCAAAAACCGACACATTTCTGGTAGTGTCAGTAGGAAGGCGGAGCAGGATGTCGTGCAGCACGTCCGTGGGAAGCGCGCCGTAGTTGGCGACGGCGGCGAGCTCCATCGTTGTTTGTACGTAACGAAATAGTTAGCTAGATTGATTTGCGGGTGGTTCGATCAGGTGCATGTTGATTTGCCTGGTATACTTATAAGTTGGTGGATAGATATCCATGGTTTGATCGAGGGCGTACGTGGTCGATACGAATTACTCCCTGCAGTTGTCCAGATTGATTTGTGGGACTCAAACACTGACTCAAAGAGTCTCTTATGATAGCATCGCCTTTGGGTCCTGTAGTGGCTGCATCCTGGAAACTGTTTTATATTTGAAATTCGTTTTAAGTTATAATATTTAAACTTCAAAATTTATATTTTTTAACCAACCTGGGATATGATGTTGATATTGTCTATACCAAAATAGCACTAGTTCTTAACTTGACCATTAACTTTGTAGGTGGCATATTTATGGATCGAAGCTATTTAGAGTCCTAAATATCTGTTTTATGTTCTTAAATTTTGAAACTTAAAATTTAGAATTTTCAAGCGATTTTGGATGTTGACATGTTCTATACCAAAGCTATAGTTGCTATTGTGATCAACAAATTTCTAGTTGGCAAGTTTTTCGTTGAAACCACTAGGTCTTAAGTGCCCCTAGTCATTCGGGAACTTAAATGTGATACAAATACTAGTTTCAGGAGGCTAGTGCACACATTTATTACATCAGATAAGTCTCAGTGCAATAGTTCGGAGGGGAGTGGATGATTAAGCCACGCAACTTACTGAAGTAACCACCGTACAGTAAAGGTCCACACGACCCAGAAAAAGCAAAGTTCGACACTACACATCTGGCGAACCCCAATGCCACAGGCCTAGTTGGGTGCAGGCACGACCTTATTCGTACGCCACTTCAGAGATTAAGAGCCGATCTAGATCCTTATAGAAACGTTTCAGATCCAGATTCTATAAAAAAACGTATCAGATAGTGAATTAGAATCACTAGTCCGTTTGGTCGCAGAATCAGAATCACTACAAAACCATGTTTTTAGCGTTTCACATTCGTAGGCACAAAAAGAGAATCACTTGAAACCGTTTATGCGAGAAACATTTCACGTGTATGCTGTTGGGCACGGTTTCTATTGATTCTCAAAAGAATCAGAACCGATTATGTGTGTCAAACGCACCCTAAGTCCGGATCTTTCTCTGTACAAGTACAACAAAGCAAGGGTGAGTACAAAGTACTTAAAAAATCCAACTTTACCATACGGAATGGGATATCAGTACATGCATATGGATAAATCAAGGATAAGGCTTGGTTTTATTTGCATAAAGCTATCTTTTGAAACGGCTTTTATTTTATAAATACTTTTTTGCAAAAGACATTTTCCATATATGAGATTATCTCTGAAAAAGGGGTTTATCACAATTTTAAGTGCTGCTGAACACTCTGTTCCCACAACACATGGCCAACAACCATTCATTTTCAAAATCACACTCACTCAAATTTCCACTCATCACAAACCATATAGTTGTTAAAACCAAACCATAGTCCATCTGAAACCGTGGACACAGCTATCCAGATAGATTTTACACTCTGCAGATGTTGTACACTTTCACCATAAGTAGGGTACTGTAACTTAACACCGTAGTGCAAGCACAGATCCATCAAAGCCATTGGCGCTCACCACGGAAACACTAAGGCCACAATCTCATAATACAATAATTCACAGAGCTCATTACATTTCATACTATTCCTCAATTTTCACATATATCTCTTAGTGTCCCATTGCACACCTGCCTCCAGGTGATTGCCATATCAACTCAGTCCTTAATTGAGACAAGACAAATATCTTCACGCTTAACCACAAAAGGTACAAGCCTCAACACCGAGGCATCCCACGAAAGGGATCCCATCCGTTCTATCTATAGGGTAATCACGATCTATAACTCGACCATTAATCTTTGCTTTCAGTCAGTAGCTAGTGTGGCATTGTCTAAAATTCACTAACGCAAGAGATTGTATGCGAACGTAAGACCAGCTAGAAAGTTGCATCATTGCAGTTGCCTAACTTTCTTGTTCTTATAGCATGCATCGAAGAACATAGGAATTTGATAGATAAAAACAAATAATTAACTTTTCACAAGGAAGACAAACATACTAATAGAACCAAAAAGTACCAACTAATGAATGCAAATTATTACAAATAATTAGCAGATGGAAACATCTCCATCGCTGAACGTAGTGTCCACCTATAGCTCAAACAAGCTTAGGCCTGGGCCCGTGGGCCGCCCCAAGATTTGAGCAGAGAAGGCTTCCGTGGTGCAAGCCAACAACGCTGCCTCCTCCCAGCTTGGCCAAATCAATCTATGCACGTGTGTCAGGATCGTATGCTTTCAGTGCACACGCCATGTCTGTTGGTGTAAGCCTGCTGCGTGCTGAGGAGATGGTGCGAAGCCGGGGAGAATTCGAATTGTTCAGAGGCGGGAACGGTTGACGCTTCACTAAGTGGTGACCGCGCTCACGTTGTCGGTTCAACAGACACAGTGTGTTTGGTGTGAGTTTGTATCGGGTTTTAAATATTTGTAAGGATGCAATTGTGAACTTAAGCTATAGGTATATATAGCTGGATGTAAGAGGAGTGCGTGTGTGCTTCAGGTGAGTTGTAACCTCCATTGTACTTATATTATCGCAAGGTGAAAAGGGGCACCGTCACCCTGTCGCCAGGGTGCAGTTGCCGTTCGTGTGCATCTTGTTCTTGCGCGATCTTGATTCATAGGCTTAGCCACTGTGTAATTGTGTTTGTGATCGTGATCCTGAGCCAACATCTGGTATCGGAGCTGATCGATAGCTTATACATTGCGTCGAGTTGATCTGTGTCCATGGGAGATTGTGGGAGCGGCGGCGGAGGGCACTGTCTCCCTGTCTCTAGGGTGCAGTTGCCGTTCGTGTGCATCTTGTTCTTGCACGATCTTGATTCATAGGCTTAGCCACTATGTAATTGTGTTTGTGATCGTGATCCTGAGCCAACATTTGGTATCAGAGCTGATCGATCGCTTATACATCGCGTCGAGTTGATCTGTGTCCATGGGAGATCGTGGGAGCGGCGGCGGAGGAGATGGCAATGGCCGGATCCAGTACCCGCCTCTGACTGCCACCAACTACACTAGTTGGAGCATCAGAGTACATGCGATCATGGAAGATCAAGGTGTTTGGGAAGTGGTTGAGCCGGCGGGGGAATCGTCCAATCAAGGCGCGGCGGCGGTTGCGGCGAGGAAGGCGAAGGACACCAAGGCACGGGCGCATCTGCTCCAGTGCTTGCCTGACAACCTGCTGATGCAGGTTGCCACGAAGAAGACCAGGAAGGAGGTTTGGGACTCGTTCAAGGCGAGATTCATGGGGGAGGAGCATGTCAAGGAGGCGAGATTGCAGACATTGAAGAGAGAGTTTGATGGGTTGAGGATGAAGGATGATGAATCAATCGATAGTTATGCAGGAAAACTAACGAGTATGTCAGTGAGATATGCTAACTTGGGTGGATCATTGGATGATGCAGCGTTGGTGAAGAAGATGTTCGACACTGCACCGGAGAGGTACATCCATGTGATCGCCAGGATCGAGCAATTCTATCATCTCAAGAAGATCACTTTCGACGAAGCTTTCGGTCGGCTCAAGGCATTTGAGGAGAGGACCAAGCGAGGAGCAGGAGGTTCTCGGTCAGAGCCCAGCCAGGTGCTGCTGACACAAGCTGAGTGGGAGGCTCGGCAGAAGAAGTCCACTGGAGAGGGATCTGGTGGTGGGAGGAGTCATGGCGGTGGCCGTGGACGGGGTCATGGCCGCGGCGGTGGAAGCAGTGGGCACAGGGAAGCGTGACAAGAGCCACATCAAATGTTTCAAGTGTCATGGCAATGGACACTATGCCAACAAGTGTCCAGGAGCAGGAGAAAAAGAAGAAGGAAGAAGAAGCACACCATGTCCAGAAGGTTAAGTATGAGCCTATGGTTCGGACGGCTGAAACAGTTTAACTGGGACAGTCAGATTGTCTGTTGTCGGATAATGTTCAGACTCAGGGGGAGCTGTGTCTAAATGAGGTGCAGCAGGTTTCAGAGTTGCAGTTCACTGATGATAGAGAGCCAAGTAGTGATCTGTGGTACCTAGATAATGGTGCTAGCAATCACATGATAGGTAATAGGCACATGTTCAAAGACATTGACACCACTATTGGTGGCAAGGTACATTTTGGGGATGGGTCAATAGTAGAAATCCATGGCAAAGGCTCTATTTTGTTTCAAGGTCTGTCAGGAGAACAGTGGATTTTGTTTGATGTCTATTTCATTCCTAAGTTGAAAAGTAGTCTCATTAGCTTAGGTCAGTTAACTGAGATAGGATATAAGGTTGAGATGGATGATGACATGATAACAGTGATAGAAAAGAAAACAAGTAGAATTATCATGAGAGTTCAGAGAACAGTTAACAGAATGGATAAGATTAACTTGAATGTTGTTGAACCAGTGTGTGTTTCTTGCAAATGCTACTGATCAGTCATGGCTGTGGCACGGTAGGTTAGGCCATGTCAACTTTCATTCTTTGAAAATGTTGGTGGAGAAGGAGATGGTAGGGGGGTTACCTCTGATTGAGCATCCAAACCAGGTCTGCCAGTCCTGTCTAGCAGCTAAGCAAACTAGAAAATCATTTCCCAAAAGTTCTAGTTGGAGGGCAGATGAACCTTTGGAATTAGTTCATGTTGATTTGTGTGGTCCTATCACACCTGAGACTGTTGAGGGTAACAAGTACTTTATGCTCTTGGTTGATGATTGCACTAGATGGATGTCAGTTTCTATTCTGAAATCAAAAGATCAAGCTTATTCTGCATTTGTGAAATTCAAGGCTGAGGCAGAAAATAGCTTGGGCCATAAGATAAAAGTGGTGAGGTCTGATAGAGGTGGAGAGTTTCTAGCAGGTTTGTTTAGGGATGTTTATGAACAGGCTGGAATCAAAAGGCAGTTCATTGCACCCTACTCACCACAACAAAATGGTGTTGTTGAAAGAAGAAATAGAACTGTCATGGAGATGGCAAGGGCTTTGCTAAAGAGCATGAGTATGCCAGGATGTTTTTGGGGAGAAGCAGTGAGGCACTCAGTGCACTTGTTGAACAGGTTGCCAACAAAAGTGATGGGGGTATAGAACTCCATTTGAAGGGTGGTGTGGTAGAAAACCTCAACTTGGGCATTTTAAGGTTTTTGGATGCAGAGCAAATGTTAGGCCAACAGAGCCACATTTGAAGAAGTTAGATGACAGAAGCATTCCTATGGTTTACTTTGGGGTGGAGGATGGCAGTAAGGCTCATAGACTGTACAACCCAAGGATCAAGAGGATAGTAGTTAGCAGAGATGTCATCTTTGAGGAAGCAGTAGCTTGGGATTGGAATTCTGAATTTGGTGAAAGTTCAGATTTTCTGGTTGATGAAAGTGAGGGAAACATGCATCAACCATTGATTGGTGGTCACTATGATGGTGGTAATCATGATGATCATCACTCAGGTTATTCAGGGGGAACTGACAGTGAGAATGGAGTGGAAGCTCCAAATGACATTGTCTTCAATGATACAGTAGCAGATTCGTTTGAATCGAGAGAAAGTAGTCAGGGCAGTACTGTTCATGGTCAGACAACAGAAGCAGTAGCTTTAGAAAAATGCAGGTGCAGGTCATGTACCAGCAGAGATGGATGTTGATGATACAGTAGACATGGATGAGGGCCCTGTGAGGTTCAGAAACCTAAATGAAGTTTATCAGGATTCAGTGGAGGTGGAGTTAACTTATGACAGTGAGGTGGATGCATTGCTTGCAGTCATGGAAGAACCATCTTGTTATCAAGAGACAGCTGGTGATAGTGAGTGGAGAGCAGCTATGGAAAGTGAGATCCATTCCATCAACAAAAATAAGACATGGGAATTGGTGAAACTACCAGCTGGTCACAAGCCAATAGAGTTGAAGTGGGTTTTCAAATTGAAAAAGAATGCAGATGGGGAAGTGGTGAAGCATAAAGCTAGGTTAGTTGCAAAAGGATATGTTCAGAAGAAGGGAATTGATTTTGAGGAGGTTTTTGCTCCTGTAGCAAGAATTGAAACAGTGAGGTTGATTCTGGCCTTGGCAGCTAACAGAGGCTGGGAGGTGCATCACCTAGATGTGAAAACTGCATTCTTGAATGGTGAACTCATTGAGGATGTGTATGTATCACAACCTGAAGGTTTTGTGAAGAATGGACAAGAGAAGATGGTGCTCAAACTGAGAAAGGCCCTGTATGGGTTGAAACAAGCTCCTAGAGCTTGGAATGTCAAGTTAGATGGCAGTCTGAGAAAACTGGGGTTCAAGAAGTGTGTGTCTGAATCAGCAGTGTATACTAGAGGTGAAGGACTGTCAGCTTTGATTCTCGGTGTTTATGTGGATGATTTGATAATCATTGGTGGTGATGCAAGGGAGATTGGAGTCTACAAAGTGCAGATGACTTTAGAGTTTGAGATGAGTGATTTGGGGAAACTATCATTCTATCTGGGAATTGAGGTTGAGCAACAGCAAGACTACATCACCATCAGACAAACAGGTTATGCCAAGAAAATACTTGAACAGTTTGGGATGTCTGAATGCAATGTAACAAAGTTTCCAATGGATCCAGGAGCCAAGTTGGATGCAGATAAGCAGGGTGAAAGGATAGATGCAACAAGATACAGGAGAATCATAGAATGTTTGAGGTACTTGCTGCATACTAGGCCAGACATGTCTTACTCTGTGGAGTGGCAAGTAGGTTCATGGAGAAGCCTACTGTCAAGCATCTGAATGCAGTTAAACAGATAATGAGTTACCTGAAAGGAACTCTGAACTATGGTTTGGTGTACACACAGGAGATGAAGCCAGAACTGTTGGTGGGATACACTGACAGTGACCGTGGAGGTGATGTTGTGGGGAGGAGGAGTACAGGTGGCATGACATTTTACCTAAATGATGCATTGATCACTTAGAATTCCCACAAAGAGAAAACTGTGGCATTATCATCATGTGAGGCTGAGTTCATGGCAGCAACTGCAGCAGCTAAGCAAGCGTTGTGGCTCAGGAATTTGTTAGGGGAGATCACAAGCACTGAACCAAAGACAGTCAGTCTGTATGTAGATAACATCTTTGCCATAGCACTGATGAAGAACCCAGTTTTCCATGGGAGGAGCAAGCATATTGATGTGAAGTTTCACTTCATCAGAGAGTGTGTGGAGAGGGGGAAAATTGCTGTCAAGAAGGTGCATACTCTGGAACATAAGGTTGATGCACTGACAAAACCAATGCCTGCTGTCAAGCTTGGAGTGATGAGACATTTACTCGGTGTAAGGGAGCTTGAGGAGCATCAAGGTTAAGGGGGACACTGTTGGTGTAAGCCTGCTGTGTGCTGAGGAGATGGTGAGAAGCCGGGGAGAATTCGAATTGTTCAGAGGCGGGAACGGTTGACGCTTCACTGAGTGGTGACCGCGCTCACGGTGTCGGTTCAGCAGACGCAGTGTGTTTGGTGTGAGTTTGTATCGGGTTTTAAATATTTGTAAGGGTGTAATTGTGAACTTAAGCTATAGGTATATATAGCTGGATGTAAGAGGAATGCGTGTGTGCTTCAGGCGAGTTGTAACCTCCATTGTACTTGTATTATCACAAGGTGAAAAGGGGCACCGTCTCCCTGTCGCCAGGGTGCAGTTGCCATTCGTGTGCATCTTGTTCTTGCGCGATCTTGATTCATAGGCTTAGCCATTGTGTAATTGTGTTTGCGATCGTGATCCTGAGCCAACAATGTCCACCCACACAATCGAGTATCTTCCCATCATCCAGAACGGCCAGTGGATAGTGGTACTGCTGGACCGATGCAGAAATCCTGAAATAGTTGTGCATCCAGGTCTTGTCCTCAGCATACGGCGTGCGCTGCAACGTGTACCGTCTGCTCCTGCGCGGCGCCGTGTCGTCGTCATCCATGTCTTCCAAGAACCAGAGCTCTGTTGAGTTGTCCTCGACGTTGCAGTAGACTACCACCAAGCTGTCGCCCAACCTGGCGAGCTGAAACCGTTTCGTCAGGGGCCCTCGGAGAGTTGCCGGCTTCCACTCCTCCGTCGCCAGGTCGAACACCGCTATGCTATCTGCCTCCATGTAGTGTTCGTCTTCCCGGCCCCAGCACACCAGGAAGTAGGCAAGCCCGGCGACAACAGCCACGTTCCAGGAGCTGGATCCGGGATTGATAGTTTGATACTGAGGGTGACCGGAGGGTGCGTTCGCCGTCTCCACCTTCCGTCGTTGCCACGGCGGCCCAGTGTCATGACCTCGCACGTCTGCCGCCACCGCCTACTCAAATAATCTTCTTGGAAGCGGAGCACCTTGTACTCTCCGATGGCCGGGACGTGCCCAAGCACGCACTGGGGCGTCGCCGAGTTGACCTTCTTCCGATGCTTGACGACCACGTCCGCCAGGCGCCGGTGACCATGTCAACCACGCAGGTCAGCCCCCAGCCGTGCGATGCGCGGAGCAGGTCACCGTGCACGCTCAGGGGGCTGATGGGTCGTCGGATCCGCCTCCAGTTGATGACCTTGCCGTCCAGGTCCACGGCGCGGACCTCAGCTGCCTCGTCATCGTGGTTGCCGACGACAATGACGTGCGGCTGCAGGTGACGCGAGGCGTGCGCCCTGGCGAAGTGCGGGTCGGACGTCAGCAACCGCCACGTCCGGCACACCAGCCGGAGGCGGCACACCTCGTCAGCAGGAAGCCGGAGCAGGATGTCGTGCAACACGTCCATCGGTAGCGGGCCGTAGTCGGGGACGGCGAGCTGTGGACGGAGCACCTGCAGCGGCGAGTTCCATCGATCGGTGTTATACGAAAGAAGAAAATACCTAGATTGATTTTCTGGTGATGCAGATGCATGTTACCGGCCGCCGGCCGGGTCTATTTGAGTTGGTGGAATCCATGCTTCAATGGAGGACGTAGCCCATACGACTCCTCGGTCACGAGATCGTCTGACGTCGGGCTCCTAGACTGCACTTGGCGTTAATTCAATCCATGCTGTTCCCTTAGCATCAAGCATCCAGCTCGTTCTGCCCGCACCAGGTGATAGAAACACGGTGTTCTGCGGGTCATGTTTCGGCTTGTTTCAGCTTATTCTCTCTCACAGAACACTATTGAATCAGCCGAAACCAGCCGGCTTTTCCACCAGCCGAACCGGCCCGATGCCAGTACACTGTGCAAGAGCACGCGGCGCTGATGTCTTCCTCGACGAGTTGGGCGCGCCGCCGTTGCTGACACAATTCTCTGCACAGCATGTTTGTAATCTCTAGAGATATGCGAGTGAGGACTGCACGGCAAGGTCATCAAGGGCGTCGATGCTATATGTGAGGGGCAACAACTGAGGCATCTAATTGAGACGCCAAAACATAACACACACCTTGGCCATTATGGTAATCTGGAAGCAAAAAAAACAATGAGGGGCATTTGAATTCTTTCATTTGAGGAAATTGAAATCTACTTAATAAACTGGCTATTTGGCTTGGAATTTGACATTGCACTACTTTCTAAAATTCACATATAAGCTTATTTCAAATTCATAGGGTGAGAGATAGAAATTGATTATATAGATCACCATTTTATCACTACTGGACAGACAGGCTTTGCCGAGTGCCAAAAGCACTCGGCAAAGACCTGTTTACTCTCGGCAACTTTGCCGAGAGCCCCTCTCGGCAAAGGGCTGCCGGCAAAGCGGCGTCCGGCAAAGGGGCCTTTGCCGAGAGCCTTCTTTCGGGCACTCGGCAAAGCCTTTGCCGAGGGCCACGGTGGCTCTCGGCAAACAAAAGTAGCCGTTAGGAGCTTTCCGCCGTTACCGGCCCTTTGCCGAGAGCCGGCTCTCGGCAAAGAATTTTTCAAAAAAATTTTACTTAATTTCTTTGCCGAGAGCCTAGATGTCCGGCTCTCGGCAAATATTTTTTTTCTTTTTTTTACTTAATTTCTTTGCCGAGAGCCCAGGTGCCTGACTCTCGGCAAAGATTTTTTTCCTTTTTTTTGAATAATTTCTTTGCCGAGAGCCCCGGTGCAGGCTCTCGGCAAAGATTTTTTTTCTTTTTTTTTGAATAATTTCTTTGTCAAGAGCCTCGGCGCCTGACCCTCAGCAAAGATTTTGGTTTTTTTTAATTTCTTTGCCGAGAGCCCTTTGGGCCGGCTCTCGGCAAAGAGCTGGTCTTTGCTGAGCCGGCCAAGAGGGCTCTCGGCAAAGCTGCCATTTCGTTGTCCACTGTCCAGCTTTGCCGAGAGCCTGCCTTAAAACGCTCTCGGCAAAGAGCCTTTGCCGAGGGTCACCCTCGACAAAGTGACCAATTTTTTTGTTTTTTTAGTTTTTGTTTTCAATCTCTGCAAACACGACAAATGTATATATATGTCTATATTATCCATCACAGATATACTACATCCAGCACCATATATATCATATCCATCGCATAACTCACATCCAGCACCATATGTCACAATTGTTCACATAAATCACATAAAACTGTCTCAAATACAAGTCCACGTGCATAACAAGTTCGTGCATAGTTCATCCACATCCATGCATACCAAAACAAGACACGAAACTACCAGTGCTACTCACTGCGCCGGTCGCCCTTGACAACCTTGTGACGGCGGTGACGGAAACACTTGGTCGCCCTGAGCGCCAGGAAGTGGGTTGTTCGAACCCGCCGACGGAAGCTGCACACATGAGAAGAGTTTGCATCAGAGGAGATTGGTTGATTAGCTAATGTTGTAATTCCTTGCATGTGTGACTCACAGGAGTTTGCATCAGGGGAGATTGGTTAGGATGCGTCGATGGACCCATTAACCCTGGAAGATGCAAACATATTTAGAAGATGTGTGGCAAGCATTTTCTTTTTCTGAAGATGCAAGTAGTTCACAATAAAATAATTGTGTGCTGTTATATATAGCAGCGTTGTTCAGTTTCTTCACACCAAAACACTAAAGAACAGGGAAGCTTCCAATCCAAGTTATGAGCCCTGTGTGGCAACGCTGGTGAAAAGAGGACTGCACAATCACACATTCTGTTTTGAACATTCAATTTCAGCATTACAACAGCTGAATTTCAGCATTAAGTATGTGTAGCCAATTTTTCATGGGATTACGTAACTATAGGCTTCTATATTGATTATGACAGGTTCAACCTTTTTCATTGTAAATTGTACTAAAAAATAAAATCAAACGAGTAAAAGACTATTTTGACAGCATGGATTTATTAAATCGGATACTTGAAGACATAAGAGCCCTAATAGTTTAATCTAGAAGGCTTGCTGCATCGGCATCTCCTAATTTCAATTGCAAATTCCAGTGGCAAATTGCTAATGACAAATAGATTGTCAATCACTTGTACGTCTATGCACAAATCCATCAGTAGTACTAACCCTAGATCCCCAATCATGCACAAATCCATCAGAAATAAGAGCTCACCACGACAACACTCTTTCCTTAGCCCAAAATCTTCAATGCAGCACTCCGCTTAGCCCAAAATCTTCACTGCAGCATGGACACAAATAATTAGATATGACAACAATGACAACTCCATTTTTTTTAGATGAAAGCATAAATATTCCAAAAAGCATATAAGTGGACACTCAAATAAACTGTAGAATAACAGGATCTCACAAAAAAAATAGAATGACCAGATCTGGAGGGACACAGACTGTTGTTTGTAGTCCTATCAAATGGTTCAATCTTACATAGTGTTAGAGAGCTCTCATACTTTTAGATCAAGCCTCTGCTGGGACCTTTCACATGGATAAAACATAGACGATAGACTATTTGCTGAACAGAGTCCTAGTCAAACTAGAGACAAAAAATTAGTTCATAGTTTTATATATGCAGGCACATCACAGATCGAAGCCTATCACTAACCGGCTAATTGGTCATTGTAGACCGGACAGAGAAAAAATGAACCTTAGACCCTTACATACAAATATTATCCACACAAGAATAGATCCACCAAGCCATAAGAATCTGCATTACAGATAGAAGTAGAAACATGCCAATTTGTGAAGGAGAAAAAAAACATGCCTGTTTAGTTCTCTGAGGCATGGCTGCTACTGAACTTGCTGATGTCGACGGTTTTGCTTCCTGGAGTGAGCAGCGCTAATCAGTAGAGGAAACGTAGAAAAAGTAGATTCACTTAAATCCCACAAAAAATTCAGAGAAAAAAAAGAGTGGGTACTACTACTGCCACCACACAAGTTCAGGCAACAAGGAAGAACTAAAGCCATGACTATCTTGTACACAATCGAGAGTAACTAACATTTGGATTTGAGTAATGGCATTGAAGGCTAGTACTTGTACCTCTCTGCTCCTGCAATCCTGCTCGGCGCCAGGAGAGGTCCCAGCGGTCGGCACCTAGCGCCGGCGGCCTGAGGACCCAGGCCACGCACGGGAGGGGGCCGTGACTAGGGATAGACCGACGAGGGGCTTGGGATGGAGGCGCGGATCTGACTTCAGAAGCTTAGGGAGGCGCTGAATCGGCGGCGGACGGCATGGCTGCGAAGGCGGAGGTGGAGGCGGCGGCGGATGTGTGCGTGCGTGCGTTGGGGAAAAGGAGAAGTACGAACGTGTAGGATAGGGATGAATGGAATGGTCTTCAGCTGTATTGGGCCTTCATGGGCAATGGTGTGCGTTTTTTTTTTTTGCATTTTCTTCGCCGAGAGCCCTCGATCTTGCTCTCGGCAAAGTTTTTTTATTTTCTTTGCCGAGAGCCCCCGATCTGGCTCTCGCAAAGGTTTATTTTGCATTTTCTTTGCCGAGAGCCCCCGATCCAGCTCTCGGCAAAGGTTTTTCCTCTTTTTTTGCACTTTCTTAAGAAATTTCTTTGCCAAGGGTCCTCAGTTAGGCTCTCGGCAAAGAATTTAATTTTTTTTGTTTTCGCATCCATTTTTTTGATAGCATGTTACAATACTAATATTTTAATTTTAAAATTTGACACTTTTTTTAATGCTTTTTTACTATATATTTTGAGTTTAGTTCATTTATTTACATTTCTCCGAAAAATGCAAGTTTGAACTGCAGGTGCATACAATAGTGAAACTTAGCGATTCAAAAAATGATATTGATGATATTGATTGTATTTTGAGACCAAATCCAGGAGCACTCATGAAATTTCAAACATCTCGCGCACGGAACATGGCGACAAACTTTGCGATGAAGTGTTTTTTAATTATATAAAATGCAAACAACTTCCAAAAATCATGAAACTTGACGGCACGTCTTGAAATCACATGTGGAGGCTAGGATAAAAATTTAAAAATGTTTCACGCACGTTGCCTTGTACGAGGGTTAGAAACCAAGACATCTCCTTTGTTGATCACTGTTATTGCATGTGAGATGTCTAGGTTTATAACCAGCTTAGTTTGCAACATGCGCGAAACGTTTTCAAATTTTTATCCTAGCCTCCACATGTGATTTCAAGACGTGCCGTCAAGTTTCTTGATTTTCAGAAGTTGTTTGTATTTTATATAATTAAAATACACATCATCGCAAAGTTTGCCGCCATGTTCCGTGCGCGAGATGTTTGAAATTTCATGAGTGGTCCTGAATTTGGTCTCAAAATACAATCAATATCATCAATATCATTTTTTGAATCGCTAAGTTTCACTATTGTATGCACCTGCAGTTCAAACTTGCATTTTTCAGAGAAATGTAAATAAATGAACTAAACTCAAAATATATAGTAAAAAGCATTAAAAAAGTGTCAAATTTTAAAATTAAAATATTAGTATTGTAACATGCTATCAAAAAATGGATGTGAAAACAAAAAAAATTAAATTCTTTGCCGAGAGCCCAGAAATAGCCCTTGGCAAAGAAATTTCTTTGCCGAGAGCCTAACTGAGGACCCTCGGCAAAGACTGACGGCGGTTAGGCTCGTCGGTCCTTTGCCGAGGGCCTTATTTGCCGAGAGTCGGGCCCTCGGCAAAGGACGCCTTTGCCGAGGGCCTGGCTCTCGGCAAAGAACAAATTTGCCGACGTGCGTTCTTTGCCGAGAGCCCGGCTCTCGGCAAAGAGATCTTTGCCAAGAGCACCTCTTTGCTGAGAGCCCGGCTCTCGGCAAAGAGCTCTTTGCCGAGTGCCCGTGTTTTTGCCCTCGGCAAAGATAATCCCTCTCGGCAAAGGCTCTGTTTCCCGTAGTGTATGTTTCTACTTTGCAACTTTATAACATGTTCTTCAACTCGCTCTCCTACGATAGAAATGCAATAAGTATCTCTCACGCAAGGTTTACAATTTCGGCGAAATGTCGCCGAAATTTCCGAAATATTGCCTTTTACGCTGAGGTCCGAAAAAATTTTATATCGGTCAAAAAATTTCGTTTAAATTCATCTTCCTCTCCAAAATTACACCAAACCCACTAAAATGACCCTCTATATCCTCTAGTCTTATCAAAGCCCTAAATTTCTTCAAATTTATTTAATTTTCTCGCTCACACTCACCAACCGTCAGCCCGCTGTATTACTGTGGTGATATATTGTGTTATTTCATCGATATTATATAAATTTGTGATGGATGATGAATTAGAGAGTTTTTCTAGTGAAATGATGCCAAATTTTTTTAAAAATCAATTTGAATTTATTTAAATTTGACCTGATATTTCTGAAATTTCATATTTATCACCAGGGACCGAAATTTTTTCCTACCGGTAAAAAAACCTTGCTCATGTATAGCCAACAATAATATACAAATATAATCAATATACAACCATATTAGCTTAATTATATGTGTCTAAATTATAATTATAAAAATGAATTCAATTTCAAGGATCTAAACAGGGCCTCGTAGAATTTTGAAGCGGAAGGAGAAATCAGTCAAGGAACTGTTTATTGAATTGCACGACGACACAGTGCAAGTACAAACTGCAGTATTGAATTCTTCAATCCAAGGTCCAAGTTTCCAACCACCTCATGCTCCAGTCAGTCCAAGCATAACCACCTTCTGTACTCGGCTGCAGCAGTTGCGACTTGCGACGGCGGCGAGCCAGACCAGCATATTGACGGCGGGCGGCATCAGCGGACCAACGCTGGAGGCGAACATGGCGGTCCTGATGCTCCTGCCCTGCCCCTGCCCGCCGCCACCCCATCCTGCTTGGAAGAGGAGCAGCAGAAGCGCGGTGTCCGCTCCGAACACGATGGCAACGGAGCTCGCGTCGCTCGACAACGAAAGCGGCAGCTCAGGGTCGCCCGACGAGAAAGACGGCAGCGTTGGAAAAGGACGAGTTGTCGACGGAGCAACCTGACTGAGTATAGATGGGTCGTTGGGCTTGTTGGGCTGGATATCTTGCGGCCTACTACCTGAGTTTAGAAGCTGCCGTTGGATGCGGCGGACGGTGGGATGCCGCGACTGCAGGCTGATGTCGCCTCGGGCAATGTCAGACGATCTCCTTCCTCGGTCAAGTATGCTCCGCCTACCCAGCTCACCGCGGCGAGGGTGCAGCTCACCTACATGCAGCTCACAGCAGCCCGAGCGGATCGGAGCTTGGCCGCACAGATCTCGCACTCCGCTGGACAGTGCGCCGTGGCCGGGGTTGATCTCCTCCGCGTGCAGCTCGTGATAGCTGGGATGGGACTCACCTATGCACAGCTCGCAATGGAGCTTATTGCCCTGCACATAGCTTGCGCTCCACCCGCACAGCGTGAAGACCCACCGCCAGAGGCGGAGCCAGGATTTAAACATAGGGGTGGTCGTGCGAACCAACAACAATGATGAGTGTCAAAATATATACGCGGCCAAGGTATACATAACACACTAGTACATCAGCTCATTACTGGTGGCTCCAAAGCTATTTCTGCGGGCGTCTGTCAGTACCGTCAGTGGCAAAGGCCAGTAAAAATCATGAACTTTACAGGCGTCTTCTAGAGAACCGTCACTACAAATGATTTACACTGACTGTTTTCTTAATAAAACCACCACTACAAATGATTTACATTAAGAAAACCGCCACTACAAATGATTTCCAAAAATTACGAATCGGGCTCAAAAAATAGAAAAAAAGTTTTTAATCCGGAGAGGCCACCACCAGTCAGCCACCTGCCCGCGCCGTCGAATTCACAAGTCACAACATTTTTCGCACACTTCACGGCTGGCAGGATTCAAACCCGTCACCTTCTCTAACAACTGCACCTCACACTCGTATAATGGATTTTCTTTCTCCTTATATTATCCTCGACTCAGTTTAAATTGATTATTTGAGACCCTAAACGAATTTAAATCAAAAAGTTATCAACTACAAAGTTGCATAATTTTTCGAGATCTACAACTTTTATTTTGGTTGTTTCTCCATCCGAGGTCGTTTGAAAAATTCAAATTTCAAATTTTAAAAAATTAAACATAATTTTCCTTAACAAGATGACTTGAAATGAAAATATTGTCAACTATAAAGTTACATAACTTTTCGAGTTCTACAACTTTCGTTTTGGTTATTTCTCCATACGAGGTCATTTAAAACATTCAAATTCTGAATTTCAAAAAATGAGAACTTCAAATAAGATTTTGAAACAACAAATGATTTCAGCTGCAAAAGCCATCAACGGCAAAGTTGTAGAACTCATCAAGGTCTACAACTTTCATTTTGTTCATTTCTTCATCCGACAAAGTGAAAGTCTATATTGTTCACAAATTCATAAATCTCTCACATAGTTTATGAAACTATATAAGAGATATGTCATTTGTGAACAATGTTTACTGCCACTTTGTTGGATGAAAAAATGACCAAAATAAAAGTTGTAGATCTTGATAAGTTCTACAACTTTTATGTTTATGACTTCTTCAGCTGAAATCATTTGATATTTCAAAATGCTATTTGAAGTTGTCATTTTTGAAACTCAAATTTTGAAATGTTCAAAAAACATATGACCAAAATATTAGATGTAATAATACAATAAATTGATAGACCATGATTTTACAAAAATTTAGGAAAAAAATCAAGTAATTTGAAGATAGTGTGAGAGAGAAAAGACTAGTCACAAGTTTTAGCCAGAGATTAAAAAGAGAGATCAGAGTTGTGCAACCGTTTTAAATTTTAAATTTCAAACAACATTTTGAAACATCAAATGATTTCAAATGGAAATGTTGTAAGCAACAAAAATCTATAACTTTTTGAGATCCACAACTTTTATTTTGGTCATTTCTCCATCTAAGGTCGTTTGAAAAATTCAAATTTTAGTACTTAATTTTTAATATTCGGCGTCTATTTGCAGTGATGCTAGTTATGAAAACCGCCGGTATAAATACATTTTTACTGACTGTTTTCTAAAGGCTACCACTAGTAGAAATTATGTATTTTTACTAATAGTAAACTTAAGAAAATAGCCAGTAAAAATGAATTTACACTTGCGGTTTATGATCTGGACCCACGGATTTATTTCTATTGGCGCCTGCTCTTTCCAAACCACGAGTGAAAAGAAAGGGTAGCGCCAAGAGAAAGCACTAGTGTACTAGAGACACCCAAATAGACATTTGTGTTGGGATACAAAAGAAAACAGAAAAACTTAAAAAATGATGGGAAATTAATTAGCCTCATGCCTCTAACCTTCACCTGATCAATCTAATTTTTTGGCTGAAAAAAGAATTGTAGTAATAACAAGTACTTACACAGGACACAAATTAATTCGCACTAGATCCTCAACGTTAATGACAAACAATTGGTCACTTGTTATTTAGCCTCTGACAAAATGGTCACTTTATCAGAAAAATGGTCGTTTAAATAGACAATCAAATGGAAACATCGTACCTCTATGTAGTGCTTAAATGTTGAGTACACTCGCTAATACTAAATAATATATATTTCAATGGAGATCAAGTCAGAAGGATTAAATGTCACACCCATTTTTAAGGACAAAAATAGGATGCATAAAAGACTCATGTACGGCCCAGGAAATAGTCACACACACATAAGTTGACAAATTACATAAGTATCATCATAGTGCTTATTACATAACAAGTGAATATTATCACATAGTCTTATACAATAAATGTAGCAACTAATAATAAATCTCTCGTGGAAGCTCCAAACACAGGGACGCGGTTGACTGGTTGACACCAAGACTAATACTCATTACGATAATCATCATCCCAATCTCCATCTGTTGTGCTGAAAATAGCAAGGGTGGGCACATGTCGTACTCAACAAGTATAACACAGGGTTCATGAAGTACAAAAGGTTAGACACTGTTTGACTGCGTTAACCTTTTAATCATTATTTACTTAAAAATTGAGTAGCATCAAGGTAATCTAATTCATATTAATGAATCAATGATCATTTGTAATAAGAATAATAAAATAGCAATTAACATAAACATAAAAGTAACAACAGAATTTAATCATGATATAACAATGGTGATCAACTATATGTAGATGTTCCAAGACCGCCCGTATCCGTGGGCACGGCTAGTATACCAGTTTTTAACTCTATGTAGAGGTGTACACTTTCACTGTGAGTCATAGTTTTCAGTTGCATTGGGGTAATTAATTCCAAAACACAAAATACCATATAAAGTCATTCAAGAGTTCGTCTAACAAGTTAGGGCCATTAGATTCACTCGGCAGACAGATGTAGGAACCCCTTTTCAAATGGCATACTTCCTTCTCGGCTATACTCATAGACTAGAAGCTGTCATACACTCAACGTGTCAAGTCATTCTTACGCCATTTAAGATAACCACTAACAAGCTAGAAAAGGTCTCTTGAACAACTAAAGCTAGAGCTATATAGCCCTCACAGCTGTACTGTATGTCCCAGATGTCACGTATAGATAAGTCCTTTTGGAGAGAAACCAGAGCAACAAAATAACTCACATGCTCTAGCCCCCTTTTTAACATTAATAAAATTATCTTAATGGTTGGTTGCACAATTCATTAGTCATATTACAAGATCATTGTTTATAGATCACGCACTAGCCAAGCTACCCATATGCACATCCCACCGGCGACAAGGAAACATTATATTAATCACTAGGTTATAATCTCTATGGTTGTCAAAAAGGACACATGCATATAAATAGTAATTTTAGTGAATAGGACAATAAGGATGGTCCCATGTTATACTTGCCTTGATCGAAGCTTTCCTGTTGGTACTGCTGGTCCGGCTCAAACAAAGAAACATAATTAGAAGAGTACACCAACAATAGAAAAATGGTATAAAAAGTTTTTAGAACTATTCTACACGTCACTACGATTACACAGACGTAAAGATCACCAAATTCGGATTTGAAATGTGAAAGTTATGAATTTTCTAAGATTTCCTATAGATAAATAATTACTTTAATATAAGATCAAAAACTAAAATGTTGCAAATCTACTAAACAGTAGCACTAATGCGTACAGCTTGCCAATACGAACCTAACGCAACTTGAACGGATCAAATCGGAGTTAAAATGAGCAAGATACAAACGTTTAAAGTTTTGAAACATCACTTTGAAACATATGAAACATATTTTCATTTAACCTGGTGAAGATTACGTTTTCTAAGGAAGAAATCATATTTTCATATTACGCTATAGGACTGCGGGTTCTAATTTAGAAAAACGCAGGGGCTCTTTAACAAATTTACCCCGCGAAGGTGTATCTTCTAATCTGGGCCGTTGATTTAGACTTGGACGACTCTAACGACTTCAAGAGGGAGCTCGATGGCGCTATCACCGGAGGGGACTAACCGCACGGCGGCGCCATGGCCGGCGGCTGGCTAGAATAATCAAATCGGTGATTCCGGTCACCATAGAAGATACAGCCGGCACCAATCGAATCAGGAACTCGAGACGATCTTACCTAGGGCTTCAAACTGAGCGGAGACGAGGCGGAGATGACAAGCAACTCGATGGAGCGGACGGTGCTACCCTACGCAAGGTCAGTGACATGGAGCACCCAGCAAAAAGAAAGAAAAAGATGGCAGAGGGTTCCAAGAGATTTTGCTACCACTGAGGGATGCACGGCGGCTTGCTCAAGCTGACAAAGAGGCTTCCAACAGCAGGCGTCGTGGCGGCGACCAAGCAGCGAGATCCAAACACGACGGAGACAGCGGCTAGGGCTAGCATTCGATGCATAGACGAAAACAGCGCAGCGTCAGGTATTCGCGCATCTTATAGGGGAACGCGGCTTGCGGATCAATCCAAAGAAGATCGGGCAGAGCCGGATCTCATCGGTTTGGAGTCCTGCTCGACTACGAATCAGAGGTGGGAGACGCGGCTGACAGCGGGGCCCAGCCATCAGCGAGACAAGGAAGGAGTGGGCGTGGCCGTTGCGGCCTCCTGGGGCAGCCCACGCGAATGCGACGAAGATGAGCAGACCAGCGGCGGTCAGGCCCAAGTTGGAGGCGGCGCAGGCCAACCAGGCCATTGGGCCGCAAAGGAGATAGGTGAGTTAATCATTTTTTTTCATATTCTTTTTATTTTCAAAACCATTTTCAAAATGGATTTTGAATCCAAATCAAATGAAATCAAAACCACACTACACAACAAAACAAATGCAACAACATGAATGCATCATCAACTGCCTAACCTAATATTAACTTTTGATTCCCAAATAAAACATTATTTCTCTATATTATTTTCACTCAAACTAGTGCAATTTTTTAATCACTTTTAGCTATTTTAAAAACTTGAAAATTCCGGGTGTTACAAATTCTACCCCCTTAAAAGAATCTCGTCCTCGACATTTGGACTGCTTACTCAAATAAGTGCGGGTATGATTTCCTCAATTCATCCTCTTTTTCCCAAGTTGCCTCTGCTTCTGAATACCGATTCCATTGAACTTTGCACATTTTAATAACCTGACTTCTAGTAACTCTCTTAGCAGTCTCCACAATCTTAACCGGAAACTCCTCGTACGTAAGATCCTCTTTAACGGTCAATTCATCCAAAGGTATTTGCTCCTCAGTCACACATAAACACTTCTTAAGTTGAGAAACATGGAACATATCATGAACATCTAACAAATTCTCAGGTAACTCTAACTGATAAGCAACTTCACCACGTCTAGCGATAACTTTAAATGGCCCAACATACCTTGGTGCTAACTTGCCTTTCATGTTGAACCTCTTCACACTTCTTATTGGTGACACCTTTAAGTAGACATAATCACCTACTTCAAAAGACAAATCTCTTCTCCGATGGCCAGCATAACTCTTCTGACGAGACTGTGCCACTCGCAAATTCTCCCGGATCACTCGTACTTGATCCTCTGCGTTTCTAAGCACATCTGTTCCAAACACCTGTGATTCACCGGCCTGATTCCAAAACAATGGAGTTCGACACTTACGTCCATATAAAGCTTCAAACGGTGCCATCTTAAGACTTTGTTGATAACTGTTGTTGTAGGAGAATTTCGTATAAGGCAAACTTTTATCCCAACTAGTTCCATACTGTAACGCACAAGCTCTCAACATGTCTTCTAGTATCTGGTTGGTTCTTTCAGTCTACCCATCTGTCTGTGGATGATATGTTGTACTAAAATTCAGCTTTGTCCCCAAAGATTCATGTACAACCTTCCAAAAATGTGATGTAAACTACGAACCTCGATCAGATATAATCTTTTTGGTACTCCATGCAAACACACTATCTTCTCCATATACAACGTAGCCAATTTCTACCCAGTGTACTTAGTCTTAACCGGTATGAAGTGAGCAACTTTAGTTAAGTGATCCACGATCACCCAAATAGAATCATAACCTTTCTATGTGCGTGGCAATCCTACGATGAAATCCATACCAACTTCTTCCCACTTCCATTCAGGAATCTTCATTGGTTGCAACAATCCTGCAGGTCTTTGATGCATAGCTTTCACTCTCTAACATGTGTCACATACTGCTACGTACACAGCCACATCTCTCTTTAATCCAACCCACCAATACTTCTCCTTGAGATCCAGATACATCTTAGTACTGCCAGGATGGATATAATAAGCTGACTCGTGAGCTTCACGAAGAATTGCCTGCCTAATAACCTGATCCTCAGGTACACACAACCTCTTTCCAAACCATAAAATTCCATTGTCATCCATTCGAAAACCTGATGACTTACCAATCACTATGTCTTCCGCTATCTTCTTTAGTTTCTCATCCTTCAACTGACCCTTGTATATCTCTTGCTCTAATGTAGGTTCTATCACCAACTCCATTGCATTGGTAACAATTCCCAAGTTCAAATGTTCAAATTCACCACACAACTCACTTGCCACAGACAACATTTGCATCTCATTGGCATAACTCTTTCTGCTAAGGGCATCGGCTACAACATTGGCTTTACCAGGATGATAGTGTATCTCCAGATCATAATCCTTGATCAACTCCAACCATCTGTGCCTCAGGTTCAGATCAGATTGAATGAAAATATACTTCAAACTTTTATGATCAGTGTATATATCACTCTTATACCCAATCAGATAGTGTCTCCAAATCTTCAGAGCATGAACCATAGCTGCTAACTCCAGGTCATGAGTAGGGTAATTCAGCTCATGCTTCATCAACTGCCTAGATGCATAAGCAACAACTCTACCTTCTTGCATAAGAACACATCCCAAACCTTGACGAGAAGCATCATAATAAATAGAGAACTTCTTACTCAAATCTGGCAATATCAAGACAGGTGTTGTAGTTAATATCTTCTTCAATTCTTCAAAACTAGCTTGACATTTATTAGACCATACAAACTTGGCATTTTTCTCTAACTGAGCTGTCATCGGCTTAGCAAGTTTAGAAAACCCTTCAATGAACCATCTATAATATCCAGCTAAACCCAAGAAACTACGAATCTTGCCTACATTAGTAGGTGGCTTCCAATTTAATATATCCCTTACCTTGCCTAGATCCACTAATATTCCACCATTAGAAATAACATGACCAAGAAAAGAGACTTCCTTTAACCAGAACTCACACTTACTTCGCTTAGCATACAGCTTATGCTCTCTAAGCTTCTGTAATACCAACCTCAGGTGTTCTACATGCTCTTTCTCAGTGTTGGAGAATACCAGTATATCATCAATAAATACCACCACAAACTTGTCAAGATACTCCATAAACACCTTATTCATCATGTACATAAAGTAGGCAGGCACATTGGTTAAACCAAATGACATAACAGTATACTCATACAAGTCATACCTTGTAGTGAAAGCTATCTTTGGAATATCAGAAGCACGAATCTTCAATTGATGATAACCAGAACGCAAATCAATCTTAGAGAACACACAAGCACCTCTTAAATGATCAAACAGGTCATCAATTCTGGGCAAAGGATACTTGTTCTTGATAGTTACTTCATTAAGTGACCGATAATCAACACACATTCTCTGACCACCATCTTTCTTATCAATGAAGATAACTGGTGCACCCCAAGGTGATGAACTAGGACAAATAAAACCTTTATCCTGTAATTCCTTAATTTGTTTCTTAAGTTCTTCTAATTCATCTACTCCCATTCTATATGGTCATTTATCTATAGGTGCAGCTCCAGGTAATAATTCAATAAGAAATTCAATGTCTCGGTCAGGTGGCATACCTGGCAAATCATCTGGAAAAATATCTAGGAATTCATCAATAACTGGATTCTCTTTACTAGCATCATCATCAAGCTGATTCACTAAGGCTGTTGGCTGCTTCTGCACTGCTGCATCAACACTGATCTTCTCCCCATTGGGTGCATTCGCCACCACTACCTTCTGCTGACACTGAATCACTACATGATTTTGCATCATCGAGTCCATACCCAAAATCACATCAATATCAGATGTCCTCAACACTATAGGAGTTATCTCAAACTCTACCCTCCTTAAAACCATACTAACTAGAAGACACTGATTATTTGTTTGCATGATACCTCCAAGTGAGTTTACTGAGAGAGGTTCTTTCATGGCAAGCATGGGTACACTATGCATTTTAACAAAAATGTGGGAAATAAAGGTATGAGAAGCTCTAGAATCAAAAAGAATGGTTGCAGGAGTAGAATGAACATTGAACGTACCAAGCATTACCTCTGGCTCTATCTGTGTCATTTCAATAGACACATGATTCACCTTTCTAGTGTTGGATGACCTATGCCCCTGTGGTGTCTATTGGTTCTGCTTCTTGGGACAATGATTAGCATAGTGTCTAGGCTCTCCACAGCGATAACACATATTGGGAGTAATAGGTGCACTGGTCTTCACTGGGGTAGAGTTGGGATTACCCTGGTGTGGGGTTTGCTGCCCACCCTGCTGTTGGAACTGTCTGTTCTGCTGATACTGGGGTCGTTGCTGAAACTGATTGTTCTGTCGATTCTGAGACCACTGTTGATTGGAATTACGGTTCCACTGACTAACTGGTCCTTAGAATCTCTGATGAAAGCCATGCTGAGCATTAGTACGTTGGTGGGTATTGTTCCCTGAGCCTTGTCATTTCATCCTCCTCTTTCTGTTCATCTCCCGACGCTCATTATCCAACACAATAGCCTTGTTCACAAGCCCCTAGAAATTTGCATAATTATTGCCCTTCAGCTGCAGATGGAGATCATAATAAATTCCTTAAAGAAAGAGACGTTGTTTATCAGCATATTCTCTCACTTCATTGGGAGCATAGCAAGCCAACTGAGAAAACTTGTCATGACACTCGCTGACACTCATCTGTCCTATCCTGAGGTTTCTGAATTTCTCCTGTTTTAGCTCAATTACCCCCTCAGGAATATGGCGAGCCTTGAAATCTCTAACAAATTCATTCCTAGTGACAGGAGTGAAAGGTCCTAGTATGGCTAGAGCGGGGGGGGTAAATAGCCTAATAAAAAATCTACAAGATCACTAGAGCAAAATATTAGTAACACAAATGATGATAAAGCGGTTTTTGCTCTAGCTCTAATTGTTAGGCAAGCCACCTATTGCAATTCTAATAATTATAGTCTCTATGGCACGCAAAATCTATGTCTCTACTCTAACTAATTAGAGAGCTAGCAAGATAAATAAATTACTCTAAGTTACTCTACTTGCTACTCTACCACAAGATATATTGCAAGTATGAAAGTGAGGGGAAATTGACTTTTATACCAACGGTGAAGAGTACAGGATGTTGCCAATCACCAAATAAATAATCCCAACAATATATATATATCAATCAATCAATCCAATGCACCAGAAGATAAGAGATGACACAATTGATTTTTCTCCCGAGGTTCACTTGCTTGCAGGCAAGCTAGTCCCCGTTGTGTCAACCAACACCTTGGTGGTTCCTCGGTAGAGGCCCTCAAGCCACGCCCCGCAAGGCACCGCAAGAACCCACACACAAGTGTGCTAACTCAATGACACGAGCAATCACTAGAGTTGGAATTGGGCACTCCACCGGGGAACCACAACAACCCCTCACAAATTCACCTTGATTGGGGGCAGACACAATCACCAAATCCCCTCACCAATCAATCCAACACCAACCGTCTAGGTGACGGCAATCACCAAGAGTAATAAGAAATCAACAATTGCAATCACCACCTAGTGCCACAAAATTGAATCACAAATGCATGCACTAGGGTTTCCCCAAACCTCCTATCAAGAACAAGCACCAACCATGGAAATGGAGAGGAGAGGGAGAGGATCTTCTTGGAGCTCTCAAATCGATTTCTAGAGCTTGCTCTCTCACTTGATTGGGGCTCAAATCAAAGGAGTGAGAGAGGAGAGGATGAGAGCTTTTCTTCTCTTGAGTGTTCTTGAGAGTATGAGCAAAAAAGAAGAATGAGTAAAAGGGTGTGAGGGGGAGGAAGGCAAGGGTTGCTTTACCCCTTCGGCTAGGCAGCCAGAGAAGACCTCCCAGCGCCCACGCCACTCACCAAGCCAAACGGTCACTAGAAGTACACCCAAGAGGCTGACACACGGGCCCCATGCTCCAACAGACGAACGGCCACAGCAGGCTCTCTTACATGCGCAGGGCACGTGCGCGCACACGCTCTCCACGGGCAACGGTTGACCAAACCGGCCAACCAAAGCCAGCCACGCACTCCCCTGGTCCGCACGCCGTCTCTCATGCACCAACAAAAAGATGACAACGCACAAGGCCGTAGTGGCGGGCACGCCTTTCTCTGTCCACATGCAAGGGCAGCCAGTGCCAGGGTGACAACGCACCTGCCTTCTCCCTCTCACGAAGTCAAAAAAAAAGCACAGTAGCGGTGGGAGCCCTCTCTATTACAGGTTGCATGCAAGGCCAGCCAATGTGTGGTAGACAACGCACATGCATTTGCCCCCCACGAAGTCAGCTCTCCTGGCCAAGCACGCAAGCACGACTCCCTCCTATTTCTAGCTGATGACATGTAAGTCGGGTCCCACGCTGCTCCAAACAAAACAAATGAGCAAGCATGCAAGGCCTTCTTTCCCTTTTCTTTTCTCTTGTAAAACAAAGCACCGAGAATGGCCCTCCTGCCTATAATTAGTACATGCAAAATGCCGGCCTCCATTTCTCTTATGCATGCACGCCACGGAGTGGTCATTAGACCACAAAAAAAAAGAGTGAGAGCATGTATCTGTCCATAAATAGAGCGTGTCCCACAACTATAATTAGTAGTAGCACAGGTGCTTGCTATGACCATGGACAAATTTCTCTTTCTCGTGAACGAATAGGAACCAGGGGCCCAGAGCTCCCTCTCTCCAACCACAGCGCCCCATCCCAAATTCGAGTTCGGCATGGCAATATTTTCCAACCGGACCTGCTCTGTTAGAACGCGAAAGGAAGAGGTAGCTCCTCAACCAACAGAGAGCCCCTTCCCGCAAATATGTCCGAGTGAACCGGAAATTCAGACAGCAGCTAGTGTTTCCATTTTTCATCCCCTAAGTCATTTCTAACTCCGTCAAAATATCCCAAAATATTATACACTTGGAGTTAGCTTTTCACAAATATTTTTTAGGGATTATTCTCATTCATCTCACCACGTCACTAAGCGTAATTAGTATATGCAAAATAGACACACTTAGTGGCACTAGATAACCATTGCAATTAAAGATTTCCCCTCTTTATAGTACGGTTATCTATCCTAAATCACTCACACCCTCTATGGTGTCTTGAGTGTAAACCTAAAATGGCCCTATAAATTATACCTTGGTCTTGAGCCCATTTTTGTTTTTTTCTCTTTCTTCTTTTCCAAGCATGAGCACTTGATCAATCTTTTGGACCATCTCCATCATCATGATGCATCATCTAGCTCCATCACTTGGATTGAACCACCTTGTCTAATTCAACCACTTAGCGTAAAGGTTAGTTCTAGGTTGTCATTAACTATTCAAAACCAAAGATGGAGCTTTCAAACTCCCCCTTTTTGGTGATTGATGACAGCCCTCACAAAGATTGTTTTATAATTAAAATTTTGAATTTATCATGCTTGTCCAAGCTTTTAGATCATGAATGAGATTTGGACATTCATCACAAATTCGATTTTGGTAGAATTAGCTCCCCCTACATGTGTGCCAAGAGTTTGGATTTGAAGGCTTTGCACATATGCATAGATAAAAATTGTGAGAGACTAATTTTATCAAAATGATGCTAAAGTGTAAAGAATGGACCTTTGAAGCGTGATATCAATCAGAGTTGCAAATTTACACCATCCTTAGCAACATGAGTAACTAGACATTCATCAAAAACTCAAATACCCCATGAGATCAACATTATAAGTAAAAAAAGAGCACTTGATTTACTTGAAAGCGTAAAAGTCTAGTTACCACCTATGCATGCTAGTATTTCATTTCATCATACAAGTTCTAAATTTAGCATATATCACACAAGCATGAATAGGGAATTTAAGTACATATGCAATGAGCAAGTCATATGTAAATGCACATACAAATGCAACAAATTTTTTATGAGCTTGCTCCCCCTACTTGTGTGCTTCAAAATTTTATTGACCCCTTTCCATTCTCATCTCTCTCCCCAACATTATCTTTGTGACTTATCTCTCCCCCTTTGTCAACTATTTCTAAAAAGGTATGGTCAAAATGTGGAGAGTAAGTTGCATTAGTTCTTTTGAAGGGGTGAATTAGGATCAAATATTTCAAATTTAGTTCAACCTAGAACACTTGCAAAAGATATTTAATTCGATTTGAACCAAAGACAAGCTTCTTCACACCTCATAAAAAGGGTTATCTTGCCTATGTTGAATTAAACACTTATAGCAAATTTTCTAGATTCAACACTAGGATTGCAAGCTCACAAACATGTCATATGCCACCACTAGATCATACAAACATAGAAGCAATAGTGGTAACATATATACATCAAATTCATTTGATTTATCATGAATGCTCCCAAATGCAACTTGTATGTCTAAATGTACTAACAAGTCCTTAACATAGCATGAATGACATGTCATACAATTTTACCTTTGCTTTGTCAAAGTAGAGGCATGTCATTTATATATATGGGGTGCATTCAACTCATGTTTGAGAAATCAAGAATGCTCAACTCATTCCTTAGCTTGCAAAACCTCTTCTCATCAAGTAGCTTAGTGAATATATCGGCAAGTTAATCATCGGTGCCTACACTCTCAATAGTAATGTCACCCTTTTGTTGATGATCTCTAATGAAATGATGTCTAATGTCAATGTGTTTTGTTCTTGCATGTTGAACCGGGTTATTTGTCATCTTGATAGCACTCTCATTGTCACATAGCAATGGCACATTCTTGAAATTGAGACCATAGTCCTTCAAGGTTGATTTCAATCATAGCAATTGAGCACAACAACTACCGGCACTAACATATTCGGCTTCGGCGGTAGAGATTGCCATGTTGTTTTGCTTCTTAGATGACCACGACACAAGTGATCTTCCAAGTAATTGACATATGCCACTAGTACTCTTTCTATTTATCTTGCATCCCCCATAGTCGGAGTCCGAATAACCAATCAACTCAAAGTTTGACCCCTTAGGATACCAAAGTCCAACATCTTTTGTATGCTTCAAGTACCTCAATATTCTTTTAGTTGCGGTGAGATGACTCTCTCTAGGTGAGGATTGGTACCTTGCACACATGCATACACTAAACATGACATCCGGCCTTGATGCGGTCACATAGAGTAGGCTTCCAATTATAGACCGATATAACTTTTGATCCACCATATTGCCACTAGTATCACTATCAAGAATACCATTTGTGCCCATAGGAGTAGCAATTGGCTTTGCATCTTGCATTCCAAACTTCTTCAACATGTCCCTTATGTACTTTCCTTGACTCACAAAAGTGCCATTCTTCAATTGTTTGATTTGGAGACCAAGAAAGTAACTAAGTTCACCAATCATGGACATCTCAAACTCTTTTGCCATCATTTCTCCAAACTCTTCACAATATGCTTGGTTGGTTGACCCAAATATGATATCATCCACATATATTTGCAACACAAACAAGTCATTGTCAATTTTCTTGGTGAAGAGAGTAGTATCAACCTTGCCCATTTTGAACCCTTTAGAGAGTAAGAAATCCCTTAACCTTTCATACCATGCTCTAGGTGCTTGCTTCAAGCCATATAGTGCCTTCTTTAACTTGTATACATCGTCGGGCTTCTTGTCATCTTCAAAACCGGGAGATTGTTCAACAAATACAAGCTCATTAATATAGCCATTGAGAAATGCACTCTTTACATCCATTTGATATAACATGATGTTGTGGGCACAAGCATAGGCTAATAGGATTCTAATTGCCTCCAATCTTGCAACCGGTGCATATGTTTCACCAAAGTCAAGACCCTCTATTTGAGAGTAACCTTGAGCAACTAGTCTTGCTTTGTTTCTCACCACGATGACATCTTCATCTTGCTTGTTTTTTAACACCCATTTGGTTCCAATCACATTGTGGTCTTTTGGCCTTTCTACCAATTCCCAAACTTCATTTCTAGTGAAATTATTGAGCTCTTCATGCATAGCATTAACCCAATCCGCATCCTTCAAAGCTACATCAATCTTGGTTGGTTCAATGGATGAGACAAATGAGAAATGACTACAAAAGTTGACCAATCTTGATCTTGTTTGCACACCACTTCTTATGTCACCAATAATCATATCCATTGGATGATCTCTTGCAATGTGAGTAGGTTGAAGCACTTGAACTTGATTGTTTGAGCTTGGTTGATCATTTGATTTGTCTTCATGAGATGAACTAGCACTTTGATCTTGCAAAAGAGAGCTACTAGCTTGCTTCATTGGAGAGGTGAGCACTTGATCTTTATCATCTTGTATGTCAATCACTTGCTTCGCTCTAATGTCCCCAATGTCCATATTCTTCATTGCTTCCACCAACCTAGGTCCACCAACATCATTTAGATTTTCTTCTTCATCTTGTGACCCATTGGTTTCATCAAATTGTACATCATGAACTTCCTCAAGAATGCCACTAGAGTTGTTCCATACTCTATATGCTTTGCTTATAGTTGAATATCCAAGTAGGAACCCTTCATCACATCTCTTGTCGAATTTTCCCAATCTAGAGCCCTTCTTCAAGATGTAGCATTTATAACCAAACACTCTAAAATATGCAATGTTGGGCTTTCTTCCATGTAATAGCTCATATGGAGTCTTTTCAAGCAAAGGATGACAATAGAGCCTATTGATGTAGTAGCAAGCCGTGTTGATTGCTTCATCCCAAAATGATTGATTCATATTGTACTCACTAAGCATTGATCTAGCCATATCAAGCAATGTTCTATTCTTCCTCTCTACTAGGCCATTTGATTGTGGAGTGTACTTGGCCGAGAATTGATGTCCAATGCCATAGTCATCACAAAGATCTTCAATTCTTGTGTTCTTGAATTCACTTCCATTGTCACTTCTCACTTTCTTGATTCTAATTTCAAACTCATTGTGAACTCTCTTGACAAAGGTCTTGAATGTATCAAACACTTCACTCTTGTCACTAAGAAAGAACACACAAGTGAATCTTGTGAAGTCATCAACTATGACAAATCCATACTTATTGCCTCCAATGCTAGTGTATGTTATTGGTCCAAATAGATCCATGTGCAACAACTCAAATGCCTTGCATGTGCTCATTATACTCTTCTTTGGATGAGAGCTTCCAACTTGCTTTCTGACTTTACATGCACTACAAAGTTTATCCTTTTCAAACTCAACATCTTTCAAGCCATTGACAAGATCATGTCTCAAAAGCTTCTTCAATTGTTTCATTCTAACATGACCAAGTCTTCTATGCCATAACCAACCCATGCTAGACTTAGATATCAAGTAAGTTGTCAAAGATGTTTCACTAGCATTAAAATCAACTAGGTAGAGATTTTCATGTCTAAATCCTTTGAACGCCAAGTTTGAACCATCCACACTAATAACCTCCACATCATTGACACCAAATATGCACTTGAAGCCTAGATCACATATTTGTGCCACCGATAAGAGATTGAAGTCCAAGATTTTAACTAGAAATACATTTGAGATGCTCATGTCATTTGATATTGCAATCTTGCCAAGTCCAATAACCTTGCCTTTCTTGTTATTGCCAAAAGTAAAAGAATCAACACCACTATGATTATCATTGATTGAGTCAAACATTCTTTATGTGCCGGTCATGTGTTGAGTGCACCCACTATCAATAATCCAATGTCTTCCTCTGCCTTTGTAATTGACCTATAAGTAAATCAATGAAGCTTAGGTACCCACACTTGCTTAGGTCCTTGTAGGTTAGTGACTAAGCTCTTTGGTACCCAAATAGTCTTCTTCTTTGAGCCCACAATTGGTGTAACAATAAACTTAGCATGCACACCCTTCACACACTTGGTAAGCACATAGCAAGAATCAAATGGTATAGCATTAACAAATTTCTTGCTATTGTTCTTTTTTGGTGCAATTATGCTCAAGGTGCCCAACTTGCTTGCATCTATTGCAAAACCGACCATTGCTCTTCACAAAGCTAGGCTTTGGAGTAGCAAAGGTCGCCTTGCCTTTCTTGGGAGTATAGCTCAATCCCTCTTTGTTAAGAGAGAATCTTTGGCTACCCAAGCATTTTAGCAAGCGGACCTCACCTCTATAGGCCTTGCCTAGGGCATGAGTGAGCTCACCCACCTCTCTCTTGAGAGTATCATTCTCAACCATTAGTGAGGCATCACAAGTGAGACCATCCACTACTAGAGGTGCAAGAATGGCCGATAGTTATTAAACAGCCGGGCATTAGTTTGTACCGTTGGGAAGTGCAATTGCCGAGCGTATACCGTCGGGAACCTCCCATCGGGCATCCATGGTCGGGCATTCCCACTTTTACCGACTGGTAATCAGTCATTGTATGGCCGACTGTATGTTTTTGACGGTTAACGCTCGGCAACTAGTTGGTAAACACGCCAAAACGCCTTTGGTCGGACATGAATTGCCGAGGGTACCCCGGTTGGAGACTTGTTGCTTGATAGTTTTTTAAAACCCATCGGGAAACATATCTAGTCAGGGATTTGTTGCATGACAGTTTTTTAAAACCCATCGGGAAATATATCCGGTCAGTGATTTGTTGCATGACGGTTTTTTAACCCATCGGGAAACATATTAGCAACGGTGTTTATTAACCGTTGGGAATTAAATACTCTCGGTAGAATATATATGTGAAGGTTTTGGTTTCCCATCGGCTACAACTATTAAACCATCGGCAACATAGAGATGCATCATCCGATATTGCTTGGGATATTTTTTTATAGCCATAAATAATTAATATGTAACCACGAAGATCAATTACAGATGTTAAACATTCATAATATAATTCATGGCATTTCATAACCAGCTCTTCAATATTACAAACTACATTGAAAGTTTGAAGCCCAATGATCACCAAACAAAGGTACGACCTAGACATTCTGAAAGTTTCTAAGAACATTCTTCAACATAGCATAAATTAATGTTCATATTAAAATACTTGACTAAGATGCTGCTGTTCATAAGACATAAGAAAAACTACTTAAAAGTGCCACACACTTCATATGTTGCATATAATCTCTTCTCATCACCAAGCGCCATCATCATCATAACCATTGTTCCCATAATATTGGCCATCATCTTGGTAGTGGTATCCTTCATCATCATAATCATAGGTGTCATCTTTATTTTCATCACCACTATAGTCTGCTCCACCAATGTTATCCTACAGAAGTTATAAAATTATTTTTATAAGCATATGAACTAGCTTGAATATATATAAGATAGATTTTGCAATACTTTCAGGTATGGCATGAATATATTTGGAACACACTTACATGTTCAGATGCATGAGGAATAGTTTTCTTAACACTATATGAGTTATCTTAAACTCTACCCCCTTAAAACCATACTAACTAGAAGACACCGATTATTTGTTTGCATGGTACCTCCAGGTGAGTTTACTGAGAGAGGTTCTTTCATGGCAAGCATGGGTACACTATGCATTTTAACAAAAATGTGGGAAATAAAGGTATGGGAAGCTCTAGAATCAAAAAGAATGGTTGCACGAGTAGAATGAACATTGAACGTACCAAGCATTACCTCTGGCTCTGTCTGTGCCATTTCAGTAGATACATGATTCACCTTTCTAGTGTTGGATGACCTATGCCCCTGTGGTGTCTATTGGTTCTGCTTCTTGGGACAATGATTAGCATAGTGTCCAGGGTCTCCACAGCGATAATACAGATTGGGAGTAATAGGTGCACTGGTCTTCACTGGGGTAGAGTTGGGATTACCCTGGCGTGGGGTTTGCTGCCCACCCTGCTGTTGGAATTGTCTATTCTTCTGATACTGGGGTCGTTGTTGAAACTGATTGTTCTGTCGATTCTGAGACCACTGTTGATTGAAATTACGGTTCCACTGACTAACTGGTCCTTGGAATCTCTGATGAAAGCCATGCTGAGCATTAGTACGTTGGCGGGTATTGTTCGCTGAGCCTTGTCATTTCATCCTCCTCTTTCTGTTCATCTCCCGACGCTCATTATCCAACACAATAGCCTTATTCACAAGCCCCTGGAAATTTGCATAATTATTGCCCTTCAGCTGTAGATGGAGATCATAATAAATTCCTTAAAGAAAGAGACGTTGTTTATCAGCATCTTCTCTCACTTCATTAGGAGCATAGCGAGCCAACTGAGAAAACTTGTCATGATACTCGCTGACAAATTCATTCCAAGTTTCTGAATTCCTCCTATTTTAGCTCAATTACCCCCTCAGGAATATAGCGAGCCTTAAAATCTCTAACAAATTCATTCCAAGTGATAGGAGTGAAAGGTCCTAGTATGGCTAGAGGGGGGTGAATAGCCTAATAAAAAATCTACAAGATCACTAGAGCAAAATATTAGTAACACAAATGACGATAAAGTGGTTTTTGCTCTAGCTCTAATTGTTAGGCAAGACACCTATTGCAATTCTAATAATTATAGTCTCTATGGCACGCAAAATCTATGTCTCTACTCTAACTAATTAGAGAGCTAGCAAGATAAATAAATTACTCTAAGTTACTCTACTTGCTACTCTACCACAAGATATATTGCAAGTATGAAAGAGAGGGGAAATTGACTTTTATACCAATGGTGAAGAGTAGAGGATGTTGCCAATCACCAAATAAATAATCCCAACAATATATATATCAATCAATCCAATGCACTGGAAGATAAGAGATGACACAATTGATTTTTCTCCCGAGGTTCACTTGCTTGCCGACAAGCTAGTCCCCGTTGTGTCGACCAACACCTTGGTGGTTCCTCGATAGAGGCCCTCAAGCCACGCCCCGTAAGGCACCGCAAGAACCCACACACAAGTGTGGTAACTCAACGACACGAGCAATCACTAGAGTTGGAATTAGGCACTCCGTCGGGGAACCACAACAACCCCTCACAAATTCACCTTGATTGGGGGCGGACGCAATCACCAAATCCCCTCACCAATCAATCCAACACCAACCGTCTAGGTGACGGCAATCACCAAGAGTAATAAAAAATCAACAATTGCAATCACCACCTAGTGCCAAGAAATTGAATCAAAAATGCATGCACTAGGGTTTCCCCAAACCTCCTCTCAAGAACAAGCACCAACCATGGAAATGGAGAGGAGAGGGAGAGGATCTTCTTGGAGCTCTCAAATCGATCTCTAGAGCTTGCTCTCTCACTTGATTGGGGCTCAAATCAAAGGAGTGAGAGAGGAGAGGATGAGAGCTTTTCTTCTCTTGAGTGTTCTTGAGAGTATGAGCAAAAAAGAAGAATGAGTGAGTGAGAGGGTGTGAGGGGGAGGAAGGCAAGGGGTGCTTTACCCCTTCGGCCAGGCAGCCAGAGAAGATCTCCCAGCGCCCACGCCACTCACCAAGCCAAACGGTCACTAGAAGTACACCCAAGAGGCTGACGCACGGGCCCCATGCTCCAACAGACGAACGGCCACAACAGGCTCTCTTACATGCGCAGGGCACGTGCGCGCACACGCTCTCCACGGGCAACGGTTGACCAAACCGGCCAACCAAAGCCAGCCACGCACTCCCCTGTTCTGCGCGCTGTCTCTCATGCACCAACGAAAAGACGACAACGCACAAGGCCGTAGCGGCGGGCACGCCTTTCTCAGTCCACATGCAAGGGCAGCCAGTGCCAGGGTGACAACGCACCTGCCTTCTCCCTCTCACGAAGTCAAAAAAAGCACAGTAGCGGTGGGAGCCCTCTCTATTACAGGTTGCATGCAAGGCCAGCCAATGTGTGGTAGACAACGCAAATGCATTTGCCCCCCACGAAGTCAGCTCTCCTGGCCAAGCACGCAAGCACGGCTCCCTTTTATTTCTAGCTCACGACATGTAGGCCGGGTCCCACGCTGCTCCAAACAAAACAAATGAGCAAGCATGCAAGGCCTTCTTTCCCTTTTCTTTTCTCTCGTAAAACAAAGCACCGAGAATGGCCCTCCTGCCTATAATTAGTACATGCAAAATGCCGGCCTCCATTTCTCTTATGCATGCACACCACGGAGTGGTCATTAGACCCCAAAAAAACCAAGAGTGAGAGCATGCATCTGTCCATAAATAGAGCCGGTCCCACAACTATAATTAGTAGTTGCACAGGTGCTTGCTATGACCATGGACAAATTTCTCTTTCTCGTGCACGAATAGGAACCAGGGGCCCAGAGCTCCCTCTCTCCAACCACAGTGCCCCATCCCAAATTCGAGTTCGGCATGGCAATATTTCCAACCGGACCTGCTCTGTTAGAACACGAAAGGAAGAGGTAGCTCCTCAACCAACAGAGAGCCCCTTCCCGCAAATATGTCCGAGTGAACCGGAAATTCAGACAATAGCTAGTGTTTCCATTTTTCATCCCCTAAGTCATTTCTAACTCCGTCAAAATATCCCAAAATATTATACACTTGGAGTTACCTTTTCACAAATAATTTTTAGGGATTATTCTCATTCATCTCACCACGTCACATCAATACCAGATGTCCTCAACACTATAGGAGTTATCTTAAACTCTACCCCCCTTAAACCCATACTAACCAGAAGACACCGATTATTTGTTTGCACGGTACCTCCAGGTGAGTTTACTGAGAGAGGTTCTTTCATGGCAAGCATGGGTACACTATGCATTTTAACAAAAATGTGGGAAATAAAGGTATGGGAAGCTCTAGAATCAAAAAGAATGGTTGCACGAGTAGAATGAACATTGAACGTACCAAGCATTACCTCTGGCTCTGTCTGTGCCATTTCAGTAGATACATGATTCACCTTTCTAGTGTTGGATGACCTATGCCCCTGTGGTGTCTATTGGTTCTGCTTCTTGGGACAATGATTAGCATAGTGTCCAGGCTCTCCACAGCGATAATACAGATTGGGAGTAATAGGTGCACTGGTCTTCACTGGGGTAGAGTTGGGATTACCCTGGCGTGGGGTTTGCTGCCCACCCTGCTGTTGGAATTGTCTGTTCTTCTGATACTGGGGTCGTTGTTGAAACTGATTGTTCTGTCGATTCTGAGACCACTGTTGATTGGAATTACGGTTCCACTGACTAACTGGTCCTTGGAATCTCTGATGAAAGCCATGCTGAGCATTAGTACGTTGGCGGGTATTGTTCATTGAGCCTTGTCATTTCATCCTCCTCTTTCTATTCATCTCTCGACGCTTATTATCCAACACAATAGCCTTGTTCACAAGCCCCTGGAAATTTCCATAATTATTGCACTTCAGCTGCAGACGGAGATCATAATAAATTCCTTAAAGAAAGAGACATTGTTTATTAGCATCTTCTCTCACTTCATTGGGAGCATAGCGATCCAACTGAGAAACTTGTCAAGATACTCGCTGACACTCATCTGTCTCATCCTGAGGTTTCTGAATTCCTCTGTTTTAGCTCAATTACCCCCTCAGAAATATGGCAAGCCTTGAAATCTCTAACAAATTCATTCCAAGTGATAGGAGTGAAAGGTCCTAGTATGGCTAGAGGGGGTGAATAGCCTAATAAAAAATCTACAAGATCACTAGAGCAAAATATTAGTAACACAAATGACGATAAAGCGGTTTTTGCTCTAGCTCTAACTGTTAGGCAAGACACCTATTGCAATTCTAATAATTATAGTCTCTATGGCACACAAAATCTATGTCTCTACTCTAACTAATTAGAGAGCTAGCAAGATAAATAAATTACTCTAAGTTACTCTACTTGCTACTCTACCACAAGATATATTGCAAGTATGAAAGAGAGGGGAAATTGACTTTTATACCAACGGTGAAGAGTAGAGGATGTTGCCAATCACCAAATAAATAATCCCAACAATATATATCAATCAATCCAATGCACCGGAAGATAAGAGATGACACAATTGATTTTTCTCCCGAGGTTCACTTGCTTGCCGGCAAGCTAGTCCCCGTTGTGTCGACCAACACCTTGGTGGTTCCTCGGTAGAGGCCCTCAAGCCACGCCCCGCAAGGCACCGCAAGAACCCACACACAAGTGCGGTAACTCAACGACACGAGCAATCACTAGAGTTGGAATTAGGCACTCCGCCAGAGAACCACAACAACCCCTCACAAATTCACCTTGATTGGGGGCGGACACAATCACCAAATCCCCTCACCAATCAATCCAACACCAACCGTCTAGGTGACGGCAATCACCAACAGTAATAAGAAATCAACAATTGCAATCACCACCTAGTGCCACGAAATTGAATCACAAATGCATGCACTAGGGTTTCCCCAAACCTCCTCTCAAGAACAAGCACCAACCATGGAAATGGAGAGGAGAGGGAGAGGATCTTCTTGGCGCTCTCAAATCGATCTCTAGAGCTTGCTCTCTCACTTGATTGGGGCTCAAATCAAAGGAGTGAGAGAGGAGAGGATGAGAGCTTTTCTTCTCTTGAGTGTTCTTGAGAGTATGAGCAAAAAATAAGAATGAGTGAGTGAGAGGGTGTGAGGGGGAGGAAGGAAAGGGGTGCTTTATCCTTTTGGCCAGGCAGCCAGAGAAGACCTCCCAGCGCCCACGCCACTCACCAAGCCAAACGGTCACTAGAAGTACACCCAAGAGGCTGACGCACGGGCCCCATGCTCCAACGGACGAACGGCCATAGCAGGCTCTCTTACATGCGCAGGGCACGTGCGCGCACACGCTCTCCACGGGAAACGGTCGACCAAACCGGCCAACCAAAGCCAGCCACGCACTCCCCTGGTCCGCACGCTGTCTCTCATGCACCAACGAAAAGACGACAACGCACAAGGCCACAGTGGCGGGCACGCCTTTCTCAGTCCACATGCAAGGGCAGCCAGTGCCAGGGTGACAGCGCACCTGCCTTCTCCCTCTCACGAAGTCAAAAAAAGCACAGTAACGGTGGGAGCCCTCTCTATTACAGGTTGCATGCAAGGCCAGCCAATGTGTGGTAGACAACGCACATGCATTTGCCCCCACGAAGTCAGCTCTCCTGGCCAAAGCACGCAAGCATGGCTCCCTCCTATTTCTAGATGATGACATGTAGGCCGGGTCCCATGCTGCTCCAAACAAAACAAATGAGCAAGCATGCAAGGCCTTCTTTCCCTTCTCTTTTCTCTCGTAAAACAAAGCACCGAGAATGGCCCTCCTGCCTATAATCAGTACATGCAAAATGCCGGCCTCCATTTCTCTTATGCATGCACGCCACGGAGTGGTCGTTAGACCACAAAAAAAACCAAGAGTGAGAGCATGCATCTGTCCAAAAAAAGAGCGGGTCCCACAACTATAATTAGTAGTAGCATAGGTGCTTGCTATGACCATGGACAAATTTCTCTTTCTCGTGCACGAATAGAACCAGGGCCCAGAGCTCCCTCTCTCCAACCACAGCGCCCCATCCCAAATTCCAGTTTGGCATGGCAATATTTCCAACCGGACCTGCTCTGTTAGAACGCGAAAGGAAGAGGTAGCTCCTCAACCAACAGAGAGCCCCTTCCCGCAAATATGTCCGAGTGAACCGGAAATTCAGACAGCAGCTAGTGTTTCCATTTTTCATCCCCTAAGTCATTTCTAACTCCGTCAAAATATCCCAAAATATTATACACTTGGAGTTAGCTTTTCACAAATATTTTTTAGGGATTATTCTCATTCATCTCACCACGTCACTAAGCGTAATTAGTATATGCAAAATAGACACACTTAGTGGCACTAGATAACCATTGCAATTAAAGATTTCCTCTCTTTATAGTACGGTTATCTATCCTAAATCACTCACACCCTCTATGGTGTCTTGAGTGTAAACCTAAAATGGCCCTATAAATTATACCTTGGTCTTGAGCCCATTTTTGTTTTTTTTTCTCTTTCTTCTTTTCCAAGCATGAGCACTTGATCAATCTTTTGGACCATCTCCATCATCATGATGCATCATCTAGCTCCATCACTTGGATCGAACCACCTTGTCTAATTCAACCACTTAGCGCAAAGGTTAGTTCTAGTTTGTCATTAACTATCCAAAACCAAAGATGAAGCTTTCAAGGAGGAGCATTGTCAGGACATGCAGCCTGATACGACTCCCACCAGGTCTGAGCTATCCCCTATAACTGGCCAGATGCATATAGCACCTTTTCCAAATCATTACACTGAGTGATGTTCAACTATTTCTTCACCGCTCACACCCAATCATCCGCCTCCAATGGATCAGCAGCATGAGAGAACACAGGAGGGCGTCCTTTCAAAAATTCACCACATTTGTCCCTCGCATGAACAGGTGGCGGTCCTCCTGCAGGGGGGGTTATTTTGCATATGCTGCATAAACATCTACATCATCTGATTCTACGTGTTCATGAGTTCCTCCATAGTGATGGGTGGGTTAGGACCTCCACGGCCCCTGTCATGGCCTCTACCTCCTCTGGCTGCCATCTGGCAATTCCAAAACATAGAAAACAAACCTCAGTATTATCTAGGATGATATATACAAGAGATAAGTAAATCTGAATTTTTCAGGGCGAGTTCTAATTTCAGCGGCTCAGTAAAACTGTCATATCTCGAGCTACCGATATCCAACGAAGGTGATCTTTACATGGTTGGAAATCTTATGAAATTACCTACAACTTTTGTTAATAACGCTTTCCCAAATTCTGTCAATAGATTAGTCAAAAATAGAGCTTAACCAAAACTGTTATAGAATTTCAGACTGCACAGTGACCTCAACTTGGAATAGGTATATCTCTTAGCTCATAATAGATAAAAAGGTGATTCTTGCGGATTTGGAAAGATATGGATGTCTAGTTATTCCCAGTAAATTTTCACTAATTTCTCATGAACAAATTTTGAATTATTTCAAAAATATCTTAGACTGCTCCAGAAATCAGCAAAAGACAGAAACGAAGTATACCCAGAACCCAACTAAATATTCATGATCAAACTTAATATCCTTAACTACGGAGCTCGTAGACATGCCCACAAAGCTCTAGCATGCATTACAAAGATCCAAATCACACATTTTCATAATAACAATTCATCAAGCACACCATTGTTCACACCCCACACTTTAGATTCTACACTACTAACTCGGTTTAACTCATTAACTAATATCGTTTTTTTATTACATAGGGACTTCCTAATCTTAATTGAGCTTCTCATAAATCTTGTGGTGGCCTAGCTCAGCTCTTAGGTCGTCGATCTCCTTATAAGCTTGTTCCTTAAGTTTTTTTTTCCTTCAGCAGCTCATCCTTCAAATCCACTTCATGAAGGGCCAACTGATGAACTAGTTCCACTGTAGCTTGTAGAGTCAAGGATGAATCATCAGCAAGTGGTATGGTCCAAATGCCCTTGTCATGCAGAAAACAAGGAAAGTGCCTGAGCACACCCTTCATTGTCTTGTCAGAGCGAAGACCATGGTAGAAGACAAACACATTGTAGGCGACATCTTCCATGCTTATTTCTACAGTTGCCCGGCTCACTCGGGTGACGAACTTTGACTCCACCTTAGGCACTCCGGTAGTAGGATCTATTGTCTTGACCCATAACTCAGTCTCCCAGTAAGAGTTCATCAGAGGATGAATATACTCCTTGCAGCGATACTCCAGCGTAGCTTCCCAATCGTGGTAGTAGGTATCCAACGTTATTGTCAGCACGTCATGGAAGAAAGCATCTGCTTTGGGAAGCATGATGTGAAGCTTTGTGGTCCATCCTATGGCTAGATTCTCCATTGAAATATCTTCCACTATTGATTCAGCATCCGATAATTCTTGGTCACCATCTTCATGGGGCTTGTTAGGTTTGAAGTGGGCAATGTACTATGCAGCGGTCATGCAGGGATGAGGAGACATCTACAAGATGTAGACATAGATTAGATGGAATCAATATATTTTCACAATAGAATAAGATCAAAGAAGCATAATGATTTAACAATTAACAAGGGTAAAGCGGTAAGCATGAAACAAGTGAATCAAAGACACTAATAGCGACCATTCTAACTAGGCTTACGTCCTACAGTCAACATGACTTTGATACCAATTTGTCACACCCATTTTTAAGTACAAAAATAGGATGCATAAAAGACTCATGTGCGCCCCAGAAAATAGTTGCACACATAAGTTGACAAATTACATAAGTATTATCACAGTGCTTATTACATAACGAGTGAATATTATCACATAGTCTTATACAATAAATGAAGCAACTAATAATAAATCTCTCGTAGAAGCTCCAAACACAGGGACACGGTTGACTGGTTGACACAATGACTAGTACTCATTACGATAATCATCATCCCAATCTCCATCTGTTGTGGTGAAAATATCAAGGGTGAGCACATGTCGTACTCAACAAGTATAACACAGGGTTCATGAAGTACAAAAGGCTAGACATTGTTTGACTGTGTTAAGCTTTTAATCATCATTTACTTAGCAATTGAGTAGCATCAAGGTAATCCAATTCCCATTAATGAATCAATGATCAATTGTAATAAGAATAATAAAATAGCAATTAACATAAACATAAAAGTAACAACAGAATTTAATCATGATATAACAAGGGTGATCAACTATTTGTAGATGTTCCAAGGCCGCTCGTATCCGTGAGCACGGCTAGTATACCAGTTTTTAACTCTGCGCAGAGGTGTACACTTTCACTGTGAGTCATGGTTTTCAGTTGCATTGGTTGTAATTAATTCCAAAACACTAAATTCCATATAAAGTCATTCAAGAGTTCGTCTAATAAGTTAGGGCCATTAGATTCACTCGGCAAGCAGATGAAGGAACCCCTTTTCAAATGGCACACTTCCTTCTCGGCTATACTCATAGACTAGAAGTTGTCCTACATCCAACGTGTCAAGCCATTCTTACGCCATTTAAGGTAACCACTAACAAACTAGAAAAGGTCTCTTGAACAACTAATGCCAGAGTCATATAGCCCTCACAGCTATACTGTATGTCCCGTATGATCATGTATAGATAAGTCATTTTGGAGAGAAACCAGAGCAACAAAATAACCCACATGCTCTAGCCCCCTTTTCAATAGTAATAAAATCATCTTAATGGTTGGTTGCACAATTCATTAGTCATATTACAAGATCATTGTTCATAGATCACACACTAGCCAAGCTATCCATATGCACATCCCATAGGTGATAAGGAAACATGATATCAATCACTAGGTTATAATCTCTATGGTTGTCAAGAAGGACACATGCATATAAATAGTAATTTTAGTGAATAGGACAATAAGGATGGTCCCATGTTATACTTGCCTTGATCAAAGTTTTCCTGTTGGTACTGCTGGTCTGGCTCAAAGTAATACTCCTGATCGTCAAAAAACTGCTCACTGTCTACACTCGATCACCAAGCAGCAACACACAATCATCCGAGCAATCATAGACGAAGCAAACAAAGAAACATAATTAGAACAGTACACCAACAGTGGCAAAGTGGTTTAAAAAGTTTTTAGAACTATTCTACACGTCACTACGATCACACAGACGTAAAGATCACCAAATTCGGATTTAAAACATGAAAGTTATGAATTTTCTAAGATTTTCTATAGATAAGTAATTACTTAAATATAAGATTAAAAATTAAAATGTTGCCAAACTACTAAACAGTAGCACTAATGCGTAGAGCTTGCCAATACGAACCTAACACAATTTGAACGGATCAAATCGGAGTTAAAATGAGCCAGATACAAACGTTTAAATTTTAAAACATCACTTTGAAACATATGAAACATATTTTCATTTAACCCGGTGAAGATTACGTTTTCTAAAGAATAAAGCGTATTTTCATATTACGCTATAGGACTGCGGGTTCTAATTTGGAAAAACGCAGGGGCTCTTTAACAAATTTGACCCGCGAAGGGGTATCTTCTAATCTAGGCCGTTGATTTAGACTTGGACGGCTGTAACGACTTCAAGAGGGAGCTCGGTGGCGCTATCACCGGAGGGGACTAACCGCATTGCGGCGCCATGGCCGGCGGCTAGCTGGAATAATCAAATCAGTGATTCCGGTCACCATAGAAGATACAGCCGGCACCAATCAAATCAGGAACTCGAGACGATCTTACCTAGGGCTTCAAACCGAGCAGAGACGAGGCGGAGATGACGAGCAGCTCGACGGAGCGGACGGTGCTACCCTACGTGAGGTCAGTGACATTGAGCAACTAGCAAAAAGAAAGAAAAAGATGGCAGAGGGTTCCAAGAGATTTTGCTACCACTGAGGGATGCACGACGGCTTGCTCAAGCTGACAAAGAGGCTTCCAACGGCAGGCCTCGTGGCGGCGACCAAGCAATGAGATCCAAACGCAGCGGAGACAGCGACTAGGGCTAGCATACGATGCGTAGACGAAAACGGCGCAGCGTCGGGTATTCGCGCATCTTATAGGGGAACGCGGCTTGCGGATCAATCCAAAGAAGATCGGGCGGAGCCGGATCTCATCGGTTTGGAGTCCTGCTCGACTACGAATCAGAGGTGGGAGACGCGGCTGACAGCGGGGCCCAGCCATCAGCGAGACAAGGAAGGAGTGGGCGTGGCCGCTGCGGCCTCCTAGGGCGGCCCACGCGAATGCGACGAAGAGGAGCAGACCAGCGGCGGTCAGGCCCAAGTTGGAGGCGGCGCAGGCCAACCAGGCCATTGGGCCGCAAAGGAGATAGGTGAGTTAATCATTTTTTTTTCATATTCTTTTTATTTTCAAAACCATTTTCAAAATGGATTTTGAATCCAAATCAAATGAAATCAAAACCACACTACACAACAAAACAAATGCAACAACATGAATGCATCATCAACTGCCTAACCTAATATTAACTTTTGATTCCCAAATAAAACATTATTTCTCTATATTATTTTCACTCAAACTAGTGCAATTTTTTAATCACTTTTAGCTATTTCAAAAACTTGAAAATTCCGGGTGTTACATTAAAGAAGGAAAGCACTGATTTTTTATTAACTAGCTAATTAGAGTGTGTGCTATGGGGAAAAACTAATGTTTGTTAGGCAATAGTAAAAACAAAAGATACTGAGAAAATATTAGGAAGACCTAATTTTTATTTATATAAGATACTATTAGATATTAATATGGCGTAAGAATAAAAAATCATAGTACAAATAGTATCATTAGCTTGCTAATTAAATAATTAAGCACTTAATTTAGGGGTGTATTATGGGAGGCATGGGAAGGTTGGGGGTACCAGGCCCCCCTCAGCCCCTCTTCCCTCCGCCACTGCTCGCCACCGGAGCGGCGATCTCCGCGCCACCGGCGAGCTCTACACCGGTGAACTCTACACGCCGGCAAGCCTCCATTCTCTTATCTTTTCTGTGCCTACTTTTGAAGATCACCTGTTTTCTTGAGACAATAAGATAGACCTAGGCTAAACAAACGCCTCTAAAATCTATTGCACCTGCCTCTATAAATTATTTTTTGTACTGGCGACAAATGATGTAGAGGAAAAGCATAATACTTAGATGACTGGCAAAGAATAAAGAGACTGCCTGGCGACACGCAAAGGTTATTCCAGGAACAATTATAAATAATGCATCCAAAGTGTGTGCTGTATTCTCAAAGTCTTCTGGTAATATTGCTGCCTTCAGAAGACAGGATCACAGCTCTCTGGAGGCAAGGATCGAGAAGGAACGGAGCTCTGGAGGCACGCCAAGGAAGCTCAAACGGAGCCTGGAAAACAGAAGCAACAGAAAATATGGTACGTCATGTGTCACGGAAACTAATTTGTCTGTTGAAGTGATTTAGCATCATATGTTACTATTTTTAAGCCACATGGTCGTTAACTCTGCCATACAATACTCTGTTTGTTCTTGCATTGAAAATGTAATAACTGGACTTGTTTCGGTAGCTTTGGAAATGCCAAGATTACTCCCTTCAAGTTATGTCAGCAAAACCCTCTAAACTAATATAGATTTGGTTCAATTTTGGTCGGTCCAATTTGCTAGTACGTGCTTCACAAGATTTGTTTTATTCAGTTTCCCCCGATATGCAAGAGGACCGGCTATATATTTTGATGCCTAATGCTTCTCTAGAATAAAGGTCGATTAGTTACTTCTAGATTGGTTTATATATTCTTTTTCCCCCTTTCATGAACTCTGCTTGTGGTTAAATAGCCATTCAAGATTTATGACACATGTTCTTCTTCTTCTTCTTCTTCCAAAGATGGATTACCGCCGAATTGGAAATACGGGTCAACAACACTTGGTAAATAATGCCACGTCAACAAGCTTTTTGCATCAGCTTAGTGATCTGTGGGAGAGTCCTAGGGGGACAGTGATCCGAATCGAGGCATTAGCACTAGTGGCCATCCTTCTCTCTTTTTTCCTTGCTGCCTTTGGGACCTGCCGCCGCTGGTCCAATAGTTGGATCATCCAAAAGGGCTTCCTAGCTGCCAATGCACTGTTTCTGTCCCTGGGGACATACAGCATTGGCCTAATGCAGTCTTCGCAGGTGAAGAGCGAGATGTACCCCATATGGGCAGTATCCTTACTGGCCCTCCTTTGCTGCGTCGACTCGGCCAGCATGTCCGGCATCGGCAATGAGGGCCAGATCTGGAAGCTGCTATATCAGCTTTGCCTCTACTTCGGATATGTCATGCTAATGAGCGTCTCAACCATCTCCAGTGATATTGGGAACATTGCCATCTGTGTGCTGTCTTCCGTGACTTTGATCAAGGGATTTCATCGGTCAATGGTGGCGTTTGTGCTGCCGAGCTCTATGCGGAACGCGATCAGAGACGTTCCAGCATATATCAGGGCTAGAAGATGTTCTTTCGGAGACCCTGATGAAAGAAGCGAGCTGCCAGTGGATATGAAACTTGACGTAATGGTTGAGGATGGAGTTGTCCACCACGTTTCCATGCGTGATATAGCTTTCTTGATCTTGAGGTGCAGAGAAGACAGCAAGCTAGAATCAGACCTCCGTGACTGCAAGGACGTGTGCTTCTCCTTGTCTCTGTCTCTGTCTCATTTGCTGCAGCGGCGTCACCTTGGGTCGTCAAGCAGCAGCGCCGACCCTATAGCGACAACAATGAGCAGCACGAAGCCCTTGGTTGAAAGCTACAAGTGGGCCTTCAAGGTGGTCGAGGTTGAGTTAGCTTTCATGTACGATGTGTTGTACTCCGGCAACGCATTCCTCCACTACTACGTAGCGAGAAGCGGTAGCATCTGGGCAGTTGCTTCGGTTCTTGGGATCTGTTTTGTTGGGGCAGTGGCTGTCGTGCCTGGGGCAAGGACTACCCGGCATGCTTCTCCTAGCACCATCGCTGTGCATACCACGGCAGCGGACTTGGTGGTCACGGGAGTAATACTGGTGTCACTAGCCCTACTGCAGGTGTTGCAGTTGCTACGCTGCTGGACCTCAAACTGGGCCAGGGTCGCCTTTGCCTGTGATTTGGTCAGGTGGGATCTAATAGTTGGGCCAAGAATCCCAAGAGACTACTATACAAGAGCGCATTTGAGCTGGGGATTGAGACTCAGAGCATCTCTTCTCAAGATCAACTGGTACGACGACAAGCACTACCTGTGGCAAAAAAAGCTTGGGCAACACTCAGTAGTGGAATCCATCAGGCTGCCCGGCTCTCGCCGCCATTGGCTATTCTGCTGCAGATTTCTGGAACTCGGCGCACCGAGGAAGTGGCTTGTCGTCCAGAAATGTTGGGCGCTGTTTGGACTGAGGTACATGGGCCAGGTGCTCCAGGAACTGTTGCAGGCGAGCAACACAGAGGGTTCCCTTGAGTTGCATCCTGATGTGACGGCGTCCATTGGTGATTTTATTGGACAGATCAGGTCCAACAACATTGGTGATTTTGTTGGACAGATCAGCTGGGCATCACCCAGGCTTGAAGACAACAACATCTTTACGAAATTTAATCTTCGTTACGATCAAGATGCCGTGGATGACATTTACGTGCCTTGTATCCTGATGTGGCACATTGCAACGTGCCAGCTGGCGCAGGAGCCGGAAGAAGAAGAACAAGAGGCCGCTGTGGCTGTGGAGAAGGATCGCCGCGTGGCCACAACTCTGTCCAAATACTGCGCATACCTGGTGGTTTCGGCGCCACGCTTGCTCCCTGGGCGGACCGACACTACAGCTAAGGTGTATGCTGAAGTTCGGGATGCTGCAATCTTGAATGTAGTAAAAAGGTCGTCGTCAGCAGCAGCAGCTGCTGCTGACAAGCTGCTGGTGGCCATGGAAAACCCTGAGCACGACAATATTGGCATCAGGTTCACGGGATCCTTCGTCTATATGATGGGCGTCGAGCTGGGCAAGGAACTGGTCGGAAGCATGCCTGCTGCTGCTCGGTGGAAGGTGCTGGCAGAATTCTGGGTGAAGGCGTTGGTGTTCGCGGCGCCATCTGACAACGCGGAGGAGCACCTGCAGCACCTCGCGCAGGGTGGCGAGCTCATCACCCACCTCTGGGCGATGCTCTATCACGCCGGCATCCGTGAGTGGCAGCATCCACAGCCGTCGCAGTACCCAAAGATCAAGATGGGTTGGGATTACATCTTTCGGATTCGCTCCTTGGAAGACCTCGCCGGCCGTCGCAGTACCCAGGACCCTGATGTCGTCTAGCTAGTCGCCTTACACTTTCCCAGTGTGGTTTCTGTATTTCCATTATGCTCTCATATATAAGAACTTCAGTGTGTATTTTATTTAATATCTATGTATGTATACATTCTTGTAAGGGCAAATTAACAAACCGCATCATCGTGTGCCCAAGGACTGCTTTACTCGATCTTGCCATGTAAATGAAATCTCTCTCTCTCTCTCTCGCTGGTATGGTTCCAAGCGGCTCTAGCTCCTTGCTACAACACGTAGAGGGAGGAGCCAATAAAATCGGTAAAGCCAAAAGTAGAGGCTTCACTGGTTCTTACGCTGTGTTTAGTTCCTCATGGAATGCAAAATGCAAAATGCCAACTACTTTGGAATGATGAAATGCAAAATGCCAAAAATTTTATGGGTGTGTTTAGTTTCATCCAAAATGCCAAATTTTTCATGAGGTGAGTGAGAGCTTTTTGGCTTTTTGGCTTTTTTTGGCCTCTTGAGGCCAAAATCCAAAATGGAGAATGGATACATTTTTGCTAAAAAATTTGCATGGTGTTTAGTTCCATTTTGCAAAATAATGGACCAAAACCCAAACTTTTTTGAGTGAAATGGGAAACTAAACACAGCCTTAGTTTATTTTATTTAAGACAAGACAGAAAAAACAGCTCAAGTCAGAGTCCGAGCCAACAGGAGCTGCACGAAACGTGTTGTTACGCTTTTGCTACAAGTTTGCCGTATCTACTTCATCTTTATCTTGAATCGTGACAAGAGGAGAGCCTCGTGTATTCACGTCCGGCAATCTGTTTTTACTGGGAAGAGCACTGCTTCTGCTCATCAGAAGCATGACAGCTCAAAAGACAATAAAGCGCAGTAGGTCCAAAGCTCACAACACCTTTATTTTTGTTTTTTACAGTGTAGAGGTGCGTGCATCACTAAATTAATACACTCTGATTCACAGACGTTCAGGATTACAAACGCAACATTGGTCAAATGGATTCCGTTGTTAAATGCATTTCCCAACGGTTTTTAGCCCCCAAGTTAACAAAATACCGTTGTTAAATGCATTTCCCAACACGGGTGGAACAATCCCCGGCCCTGCCGTGTTCCTGTCACCAAAGCATGATGGGCCCACCAACAACTAGGATTATATGGTTGACCATCAACTTGACAACGGTCAACCGTTGCAACATACCGTCAGCCTTTGATTTACCAACTTCTCATTACCAAAAGGGGGATACCTGAATAAACGTGGCCGACAAGAACTTGCCAACGGTATACGCTCGGGTATTGTCTTTGCCAATGGTGCAAGATAATGCCCGACGGTTTAAATTTTTTGGCTATTCTTATGATCCTAGAAATGCACCCATGTTAATTGAATGGAAATGGCCTTGTTTTCTACAGAAAAATTTGAAATTCTAATGGATCAGAAATTGAAATTACTCACTCCATCTTAAATTACAGATTCTTTTGGTTTTTCTAGGTGCTATGTGACTAATTTATAAGCTATGTCTATCCAATAATTTGCTACCGAGGGAGCAGTAGTGAAAGTTGACGAGATAGGAAATGATGTAAACAATAGCCACGCAGCGTGATCACCGTGTTGCCGATCTGTTAACAAAGCAGAATACCTAGGCGATGAGCAAAGAATAAAGAAAGACTGTCAGTAGCCAAAAACACGCAAAGGGTATTCCTTCCAGGAACAAAGTGTAAAGCATCCAAATAAAGAAGTCTGCCCCCACCCATATTGGGAAACTTGTATTATTGTATTGTCACCATCAAGAGCATTGTTATATCTATTTTGAACAGGAAGCTCAGCTCTAACTAAGCTTAGCTCAGTTGGTTAGGTTCCTTGTGGTGAAAGTGGTATAGACGACGTTCCCGTCGATAGTGAGGCGTCTGTGGTGACTTCATCAATCTCGAGATATGCCGGCACAGTCTTTCGGAGGTGCTCATAAGGGTAGGGTTTGTGTATATGTGTTCGTAGGAGTGAGTGTGCACGTATGTTGAGCGTCTACGTCTGTACTTATGTAATTCACAAAAAAAACGTTTGCACGGAGAGTTTAGCTAGAATAAGTACAGGAGTCACTACTACAGAATCAGGCATCACTGCCGGCACCATCAGTGCTAGATTATGGAAAACCGGCAGTGGTGTACCTTCACTACCGGTTCCGAGCTTTAAAATCAGAAAATAATTGGGGCTCAGCGAAAACCGATAGTGAAGGTCCACATCACTGCCGGTTTGTGCCTAGAACCGACAGTGAGTGGACGGTCACATATTACTGCCGGTTTTAGCCAAGAACCAACATTGATTTGTTGCTATCACTGTCAGTCCTAGCCAAGAACCGATGGTGATAAAATCACAGTACAAAAAACTGCCTCCTGTCCTCTCCTTTCTCCTCTCTTCCATCTCGAGCACAGAGGCGTGCGTTTGGCCCCCTCCCACTCTTCCATCTCTGAAGAAATTGCCCTTGCAGTCCTGTAAGCTAATTTGATTGGCCCTGAATATCAACTCATTTCTGGCTGTCAAATTGTCCAACACATCAGGATGATTGCTTCCATAAAAAACTGAGAGTGCAACTGATTTTTGATAGCATTGAAGTTGTCAATGACACCACTGTCTGCTGAGACCATCAGATTGATTAACCCCCAGTATTACTGTGCGAATAGACACTGGAAGAAAAGATGTTCAGCTGTTTCTTCAGTTCCTTGATTACAATTGTAATCATCCAAGTTCATGTGTTTTCTTCTTAAAATGTTTCTGGTACTTAATCTATCCTTCAAGAGCAGCCAAGAAAAACCTTGTGCTTGGGCTGACAGCAGCTTTTCCATATCCATTTGTAGGCTGGATCATTTGGGTGATGCCCAATCAGCTTTTTGTACATCTTTGATGAGGATAATTTGTTGGACCCCCAATTGTATTCCCAGATATCTTCTTTAGCCTCTAGACTTGTTGCTTCCATCATCTGTTGGAGTATTTGCATTTGATCAAAGGCTATTTGAGATAGGGAGAGGTTGAACATTTCAGTTACTGTTTGACAAATGAGTAGCTTTCAGGGAATTCATGTTGCAAAATCTAGCCTAGCCATTTGTCCTTCCAGAACATGCAAGTTTCTCCATTCCTTATTTGAATAACTGTCACCTCTTTGTAGTGTGGTAGGAGTTTTAGGACATCTCTCCACCAGAATGATCCCTTTTTTATGTGACCTGTCAGCTTTCCATTTTTGTAATGTTTTTCCCAAACCATGTTTACCCAAGGGATCCAGGTTTTTCATTAACAAGGCCTGATTTTGAGTTTTAGTGTGAATTACCCCCAGTCCACCTTCTTCTTTTGGGATGCAAACCATTTCCCATGCAGCTTTGGGTTGTGTTCTGCCATTGATGTTTGAACCCCTCCAAAAACAGTGTTTTCTAAACTTATCAATTTGCTTGATGACTGCCTTGGGCAATTCAAGAGAGCACATGTAGTATGTTGGCAGAGCTGAAAAGACTGCATTAGTGATTGTAACCTGCCTGCCTGATTGAGCATTGAAGAGACTCCCCCCAACCTTCTCTCACATTTGTTTACTAATGGAAGAAAATCTTGGATTTTTGGTTTTGTCAGGCCCAGTGGCAGTCCAAGATATGTAAAAGGGAGACTTCCCTTGGAGCAACCAAAGGTTCTTGCCAGGTGATCCAACCTTTCTCTGAGATGTTTATTGGGAGCATCATTGACTTGTTATAATTGACCCTTAGACCTATTGAATCTGAGAAGTTTTGGAGTAGAGTCTTGAGAAAAAAAACTGATTGGGGTCTGCTTCCAGGATGATTAAGGTATCAACAACATACTGAATCACTAGAAAGTCACCTGAAGACTTAAGTGGGATTGGTAACTTCATCAGGCCCATATCTTTAGCTCTGTTGATTAACACCTGGAGGTAGTCAGTAGCAAGGACAAAGAGTAATGGTGACAGTGAGTCTCCCTGTCTTACTCCTCTTCTGCAATGAACTGTCTTGCCAGGAACTCCATTCAAAAGTACCTGTGAAGTGCCAGAATTGAAAATGTTCTTAACCCATGAAATTCATCTCTGACCAAAACCTTGGGCTTCCATTATTGTGATTATTAGGAGGATTCCCCGCGCGTTGCCGTGGGTATGAAGGAGGAATATAAATATAGCCTCACTGTAGTCTATCGAGTCATCTATATATAGCTTGATTATTAGTAGTCAGTTTTCGAAGAGGAAGAGAGGAAGTCACATCAGAGAATAATGCTAATAGTATGCATGCATGGTCATGTGTAGGTAACTGCATCCACTACTCAAACCATTTGTGAGTGGACACTTAATTGCATGCGGCAGCAGGAGAAGTGGATGATGACGTGGCTCAAGGAGGTGCTAGAGAATTAGGCTAGTGGGGTTTATCTTTGTAGGAGATATAGATTGCCTGGTACTTAATTTTATCAAAGGCCTTCTGAAAGTCCAACTTGAGAGTTACAATTTCTTTTTTTGAGTGATGATAGATATGCAAGTATTCAAATGCCCATGCAAGACAGTTTTGGATTGTCCCAGATTTGATGAATCCATATTGGTTTTTGTGAATTAGAGGTATGACTGTAGATTGGAGTCTATTAGCCAGGATCTTGGTAAGCAGTTTCACTGAGGTGTTAAGGAGTGAAATTGTCCTATAGTCACCTACATGTCTTGGGTTGTCAATTTTTGGGATCAAAGTTATATAAGAGGAGTTGATACTTCTTAATCCCACACTATTGTTATAGAAATCTTGACAGAGATCCAAAAAATCATGTTTGATGACTGGCCATGCTACTTTGGTGAACTCATTGTTGAAGCCATCTGGCCCTGGTGACTTTGTTGTTGGGCAGAGTTTTGACAATTCTTTCAATCTCTTCCACAGTGAAGGGCTCCTCAAGGTGTTGCAGCTGTGGGCTTGAATTGATCAGAGTAGAAGGTTGGATGGTGAAGCCACTGAAATCTGAGATACCCAATCTTTGTCTAAATTCATCTCATAATACTTGTTCTTTGTCTCTGTGATTGGAGACTTTTATATCTTCTGGGGTGACTAGTTCAGTGATTAGTTTGCTTCTATGTCTCACTGTTGCATTAGCATGAAAAAAGTGTGTCCCTGCACCAAGCTTCACCCATTTGATGTTTCCCCATTGTTTCCAGTAAATTTTTTGTTTCTCTAGTAGCCTCAGAAGATGATTATCCAACATTTCCTTGAAATTCCATTCTGGCAGGCTTAGGTCTCTGAATTCTTCCAGTACTTCAAGAAAGAGAAGGATCAATTTGACATTTGTGATTAATGTTTCTAAGTTTGTCATAGAAGCCTGCCACTCTCTTAATCTTTTTCTTAGAGCTTTGAGCTTAGCAGTGAAGGTTTTTGCAGTATCATTAAGTCCAGCTGTTTGATTCCAAGTGCTTGCCAAGATGTCCTGAAATTCTGCATGTTTTAGAAAGAAGTTTTCAAATCGAAAGATCTTGTTTTTTGGTATCTCTGTTGTCACACCCAAAATTTTCTATTTTGGGTTGTGCATGAAAAACACTAAATAAAATAAATGATTTCAATATTTGAATAAATTTATTAGATAAGTTAAGTTGCTGCTAAATTAAATATAGATAATTGTGGTTTTAAACTTTTTCATATTAATTTGATAATGTGGTGTTTGTGTGATGCTTGTCTTTGGTGTTGGTGAGTCTATTATTTTCAAAATACCATAGGACGACGTTTACTTCTCACCGGAAATTTTTTTGGCATTTTCTGGATTTAAAATTTCAATTTCCGTGAGCTTAATCTTTTTCCTTGATCTCTTCATCAATCTTTTCATGAGCTCAAACTCATTTAGTTGAGTTCCTTATCTCTCCAAGAGTCTCCAGGATTTTTCCCGTGATTTTTCTGAGCTCCGGACTATTTTTCACGGCCAAAAAGGTAATTCTAGATTTTCTGTAAATTATTTTATTCGCGGAATTAAAATAATCCCGAAATTAAGAAAATCCGAAAAGTTTTCAAACCCTACGACTATATATATGCCGGCGCAGCTCTCGACGCCCTGATTTCAGAAGTACAACCCTTATCGCGAGACGCCGCTCGTAGCTCCCTCCATCTCTCGCCGAAGTTCTGCATCTACAGCTTGCGTTCCGGCGAACTTCCGACGAGCTTTTCCGGCCAAACCGTCGCGTTCCGACGCCAGCCACCACCACCAAGAGGCAGCCCTCGTCGTTCTCTACACCGTGGTATATCCGTTTGCACGAATCCATCGTTGTTTCATCGAGTTCCCATTTCATCTTGTTTTTCTCCGGCGAGGTACCACCATGGCTGACCGGAGCTCCTCCCAGCTCAAGGTAGAAGATGATACTATTTATAATTTTGCCACTAAACTTGTTTTGATCATAAAATCTTCGTTTTAACTCCGATTTGACCCGTTCAAGTTGCGTTAGGTTCGTATTTGCGAGCTCTACATGTTAGTATAGTTGTACAGTAGGTTTGGAAAGTTTAATTTTCGAGTTTATATTAAAATAATTATTTATCTATAGGAAATCTTAGAAAATTCATAACTTTCACGTTTTAAATCCGAATTTGGTGATCTTTGCGTCTGTGTGATCGTAGTAATGTGTAGAAGAGTTTTACAAACTTTTTATATTGTTTTGCTACTGTTGGTGTACTGTTCTAAGTATATCTCTTTGTTTGCTTCGTGTATGTTTGATTGGATGCATGTATGTTGTTGATTGATGATCGAATATAGAAGGTGAGCAGTATCTGGACGATTCAGAGTATTACTTTGAACCAAGTCAGCAGTATCACTTGGAAAGCTTTGATCATGGCAAGTATAACATGGGACCATCCTTGTCCTATTCACTGAAATTATCATACATATGCATGTGTCTTCCTTGACAACCATAGAGATTATAACTTAGCTATTGATATCTTGTTTCCTTGTCACCTATGGGTTATGCATTTGGGTAGCTACTGCTAGCGCTTAATTATGAACAATGATCTTGTAATTTGACTAATGGATTATGCAATCAACCATTAAGATGATTTTATTACTGTTGAAAGGGGGCTAGAGCAAGGGGTTATATTGTTGCTCTGGTTTCTCTCCGTAAGGACTTACCTGTAAGTGATAACCGGGATATACAGTACAGCTGTGAGGGCTATATGGCTCTGGCTCTAGTTGTTCAAGAGACCTTTTCTAGCTTGTTAGAGATACCTTAAATGGCGTAAGAATGGCTTGCCACTTTGGGTGTAGTGCGAGCCCCTGGCCTAGTGTGTATAGGCTGCGGTTGTTGTGCCATAGGGAAGGGGGGTTCTACATCTGCCTGCCGAGTGAATCTAATGGCCCTAACTTGTTAGACGAACTTTTGAATGGCTTTATATGGTTTCTTGTGCTTAGGGATTCATGACCCCTTAGCATATGGAAATCATGACTCACAGTGAAAGTGTACACCTCTGCGCAGAGTTTAAAAACTGGTATACTAGCCGTGCTCACGGATACGAGCGGCCTTGGGGATTCTTATAGAATAGTTGATCACCATTGTTATATCATATTTAATTATTGTTGATTATTATTATGCTCATGTTAATGCTATTCATTATCCTTATTACAATTGATCATTGATTCATTAATGGGAATTGGAATACCTTGATGCTACTCAATTGCTAATTATATGATGATTAAAAGCTAAACGCAGTCAAACAGTGTCTAGCCTTTTTGAGCCTCATGAACCCTGTGTTATACTTGTTGAGTTCGACATGGACTCATTCTTGCTATTTCCCCCACACTCCAGTGTGTAGTAAGATGCTACTCGGAAGAAGGACAAAGGTGTAGTGGAGTTTCCAGAAGACTAGTAGAAGTGCTAGGCATATGTTACCCCCAGTCAGCCGTCTGAAAGGTCTAGATGGCTAGAGGGGGGGTGAATAGCCTTTTAAAAACTTTCTACAAAGACAAGCTAAACAAGTTTATCAATATAACAACTAGCGAGATACGAGTTTTGCTTAGCCTATGGGGTGTTTGCAAGCCACCTATCCAAATCACAATACTAGTATATGCACTCAACCGTACAAGTCAAACCGAAAAGGTAACTATAAAAAAACAACTAGCAAGCTACACAAAAGAGCTACTAAAGCAAAGCTAACTAGCTAGCAAAGATAACTAAGAAAGTAATGCGGAGTTGAGTTAGGAGGATATCACCGAGGGGCGAAGAATTGAGCCAAACAATTAATATGATCAAGAGATGAATACCAAGATAACCGAACACCGGGATCAATCAATCACAATATGAAAGTGATGACACAAAGATTTATCCCGAGGTTCACGTGCTTGCCGGCACGCTAGTCCCCGTTGTGTCCCTCTTCACCACGTGGTTCGGTGGCTAATCGGTCACACACCGAGCCTCTCAAAAGGCGCCACAAGAACCTACCAAATGGCAAAAGGTTGCAATGACACGAGCAATTCACTAGCGTTGCCTTTGGCGCTTTGCCGAGGTAGGCACAAACCCCTTACAATCACCGGAGGTGGCCAAGATACAATCACCAACTCTTGCCAACGCCTCCAAGCTTCTCCAAGCCGTCTAGGTGGCGGCAACCACCAAGAGAAACAAGAATCCCGCAGCAAATCAACCACCAAGTGCCAACTAGATGCTATCTCACAATGCAAATGCACTTGGATCACTCAATCTCACTTCGAATATGCAAAGAAGCAAGAGAGATGAGTGGGAGGGGAGTTGCTTAGCTCAAAGTGCTCACAAGTATGTCAAATGTTCGAGAGAGAGAGCCTTGAGCCGGCCAACGAGTATTTATAGACGTACCCCTTCGAATATAGCCGTTAGAAACTTGAAACGGCCAAAGTCGCGTTGACCGGACGCGCTGGTCCAACTGACCGGACGCGCCGGTCGCGCAACGGCTAGTTTCGCGAAGCACCGACCGGACGCGCCGGTCGCAACGACCGGACGCGCCGGTCACGACCGGACGCACCGGTCCCGTAACTGACCGGACGCGCTGGTCAACCCTGAGCCGCGCACAACGAACCAGCGACCGGACGCGCTGAAGAACTGACCGGACGCCACAGTGCCCGCGTCCGGTCGGAGTCCAGTAAGCTCCCTGGACGACCGGACGCGTCCGATCGCCTGTGACCGGACGCGCCTCGCGTCCGATCAAACAACTGAAAAACGCGCAGATACTGGACACTGACCGGACGCGTCCGGTCACACCGTGACCGCGTCCGGTGCAGCGTCCGGTCACCATTGTGACCTCCGTTCGCTTCCGTTTCTTTTTCTGACTTCCGGCGTAGTGGAAAATAGGCATTTCATATCCCCGAAATCGCCTGAATCCCGCGCTCGCACGCTCGGCGGGAGGGAGAGAAGACCCCAAACCCTCTCTACCGCTCAAACTCCACCGCCGTCGCAAACGTGCTAACATCACCAAGTGATCTCGTCATGTGTGAGTGTGTTAGCATTTTCACAATCATTTTCCGAGGCGATATTAGTTCTATCCAAATGCATATGATCATGAAATGCACATCTAGAGGCACTTAGGAGTTCAATAGCCGCGTCATTCCCCTCTTTATAGTACGGCTATCTATCCTATAATGTAACCACACCCACTAGGTGTCTTGGTTACTAAAACACAACCCTTAAGCATATACCTTTGCCTTGATCACGTAGGGTTGCGTCCAAATCCAAGTGTGGCCATCATGATCACCATGTCCATCTTGCCACCAACCTTGGAATGTACTAATCCTCATATGCTACATACAACTTAGGCATAGGATTAGTACTTAGGCATTGTCACTAATTACCAACACCAAACATAGGACTTTCAATCTCCCCCTTGTTGGTAATTGGTGACAACCCTTTCACAAAGATGTTATAATAAAATTTTGATTGAACCCATGTCACATTGTCCAAGTATACTACCATGTGTAAGAATTATGGACATGTGATCATGAATTCAAATTGATAGCAATGGCTCCCCCTACATGTATGCTATATGTTTGGATTTTGGAAGCATACATGTTAGATAGGAAAGATTAGGAGCATTGTCTACCAATAGGTGCTAAGTGTTTTAGATTATAGACCTTTGAAGCGTGATACCATCGGAGTTGCGATAAACACCATCTTAGCACCTTGTGTAGTTAGATTCCACTTGGAAAAGCACAAATATAACTAGAAACCTCGTGAGATCAACATTATAAGCAAGGTTCTAGTACCACTTTGAAAAACATGAAGCAAGAAAATTCTAACTACTTCCTATTCATGCTAGTACCACAATGCATGATTCAAATTATACTAGCAAGTCACCACACAAGCAATGTATCGGAGAAAACGAAATGCATAACTATGCATCATACAAATGAAGTGCACATAGAAATGCAACATTCATGTTTAAGAGCTTGCTCCCCCTACTTGTGTGCTCAAAAATTTTAGTTGATCCCATTCTTTTATCAATTCTCCCCTTTTAGAATCTATCTTGTGAACAACATTTTTCTCCCCCACAACATTGTCTTCCCCTTTGAGTTCTATCTTTGTGAACAATATTTTCTCCCCCTTTGGCACCAATTGACCACAAGGGGCAAACTATAGATAGATTATCATGTTGAAATATGGGGTGAGGATCAAGTTTATGATTCAACCTAGATTGCTTGCATAAATAAAATACTTCGGTTTGATCCAAGGGCAAGCTTCTTCACACCTCACTAGAAGGGTTATCATGCACCATGTTGAAGCAAATATTTAGACAAGTTTTCTAGATTAAATACTTAGGATCACAAGCTACTTAAACAAGTTATATGCTACCACTAGATCATACAAGTCATGGAAACAATAGTGGCACCATATAAACTTCAAATTTATTTTAATTTTCATGAATGATCCTAGAACATAAGAAATCATGACTAGATGCACTAAACAAGTCCTTAGCATAGAATGTATGACATGTCAACCAATTGTACCTTGGGGCTCGAAGGAGAGGCATGTCATATATGGGGTGCATCAACTCATGTTGGAGAAGTCAAGTATGTTCAACTCATTCTTTAGCTTGTGAAATCTCTTCTCATCAAGTGGCTTGGTGAATAGATCGGCTAATTGATCTTCGGTGCCCACACTCTCAATGGCAATGTCACCCTTTTGTTGATGATCTCTAATAAAGTGATGGCGAACATCAATATGCTTTGTTCTTTGATGTTGAACCGGATTGTTGGTTAGCTTTACGGCACTTTCATTGTCACATAGCAATGGCACATTCTTGAAATTGATTCCAAAATCCTTCAATGTTGCCTTCATCCACAAGATTTGTGCACAACAACTACCCGCGGCGATGTATTCGGCTTCGGCGGTAGATAGTGCAATACTATTTTGCTTCTTGGATGACCATGAGACAAGTGATCTTCCCAACAATTGACAAGTCCCGGAAGTGCTCTTTCTCTCCACTTTATCACCGGCATAGTCGGAATCCGAATATCCAACTAGCTCAAAACTTGCACCTTTGGGATACCACAATCCAACATCTTGTGTATGCTTTAAGTACCTCAATATTCTCTTTGTTGCCTTCAAATGACTTTCTCTTGGTGAGGCTTGAAATCTTGCACACATGCATACACTAAACATCACATCGGGCCTTGATGCCGTCACATAGAGTAGGCTACCAATCATCGATCTATATAGCTTTTGATCCACCATGTTGCCACTCTTGTCACTATCCAAACTTCCACTAGTGCTCATTGGAGTTGTAATGCTCTTTGCATCTTCCATGCCAAACTTCTTGAGCATATCTTTGATGTACTTGGTTTGGCTTACAAATGTTCCTTCCTTCATTTGTTTGATTTGAAGTCCAAGAAAGAAACTAAGTTCACCAATCATTGACATTTCAAATTCCTTTGCCATCATTTTCCCAAACTCATCACAATAATCTTGATTGGTTGAACCGAATATGATATCATCAACATATATTTGCAACACAAACAAGTCTTTCCCAATCTTCTTGGTGAATAGTGTTGTATCAACTTTGCCCATGACAAATCCTTTGGATAGCAAGAAGTCCCTCAATCTTTCATACCATGCTCTAGGTGCTTGCTTTAATCCATACAAAGCTTTTCTCAATTTGTATACATGATTGGGTTTCTTGTCATCTTCAAAACCGGGAGGTTGCTCCACATACACCTCCTCTTGAATGTACCCATTGAGAAATGCACTCTTCACATCCATTTGATATAGCTTGATATTGTGAGCACAAGCATAGGCAAGTAAGATCCTAATTGCTTCCAATCTTGCAACCGGGGCATAAGTTTCACCAAAGTCAAGACCCTCTATTTGTGTGTAACCTTGAGCCACTAGTCTTGCTTTGTTCCTTACTACTATTCCATCTTGATCTTGCTTGTTGCGAAAGACCCATCTTGTTCCAATGACATTGTGATCCTTAGGCCTTTCAACTAGTTCCCATACTTCATTTCTCTTGAAGTTGTTGAGCTCTTCATGCATTGCATTTACCCAATCCGGATCTCTCAATGCTCTATCAATGTCCTTGGGTTCTTCCATTGACACAAAAGATGAGTGAGCACAAAACGATGCCAATCTTGATCTAGTTTGAACTCCTCTTTGTATGTCACCAATGATGGAATCCAATGGATGGTCTCTTGCAATGTTAGTTGGTTGAAGCACTTGGACTTGATTGCTTGAATGTTGATGTTGATCATGAGTTGGAGATGATGAACTAGCCACTTGTTGATTTTGTTGTACTTGAGATGATGTACTAGCTTGATTTTGCATTAGAGAACCACTAGCTTGTGTAATTGGACTTTGGAGCACTTGATCTTTGTTGTCATCCACATCAATCACTTGCTTTGGCCTAATATCACCAATATCCATTTCTTTCATAGCATTAGTCAATTGAGTTCCTCTCACATCATCCAAGTTATCTTCCTCATCTTGAGAACCATTTGTTTCATCAAACTCAACATCATGCACTTCTTCAAGTAAACCACTAGATAGGTTCCATACTCTATAAGCTTTGCTAGTAGTTGAGTAACCAAGTAGGAAGCCTTCATCACATTTCTTTTCAAACTTGCTCAATCTAGTGCCTTTCTTCAAGATATAGCATTTGCAACCAAATACCCGAAAGTATGCAATGTTGGGCTTTCTTCCATTTAAGATCTCATATGGTGTCTTCTCTAGAAACTTGTGGCAATAGAGGCGGTTGCTATAGAAGCAAGCCGTGTTGATTGCTTCGGCCCAAAATGAATGACTCACATTATACTCATTCAACATTGATCTTGCCATATCAATCAAAGTTCTATTTTTCCTCTCAACTAAGCCATTAGATTGAGGTGTATACTTGGCCGAGAATTGATGTTTGATTCCAAGCTCATCACATAGCTCATCAACTCTTGTGTTTCTAAACTCACTTCCATTGTCACTTCTTACTTTCTTGATTGTGGTCTCAAACTCATTTTGCACTCTCTTGATGAACTTCTTGAATATGTCAAATACATCACTCTTGTCCACAAGAAAGAATACCCATGTATATCTAGTGAAATCATCCACAATCACAAAACCATACTTGTTGCCACCAATGCTTGTGTATGTAGTTGGCCCAAATAGATCCATGTGCAACAACTCAAATGCCTTGGAAGTACTCATAATGCTCTTCAATGGATGAGTGTTGCCTACTTGCTTTCCGGCTTGACATGCACTACATAGCTTATCTTTCTCAAATGTGACATCCTTCAAGCCTCTAACTAAGTCATGCTTCACTAACTTGTTCAATTGCTTCATGCCAACATGACCAAGTCTTCTATGCCATAACCAACCCATACTTGATTTGGTGAGCAAACATGTTGAAAGTTGAGTGTCACTAGCATTGAAATCAACCAAGTATAGATTCTCATATCTAAAACCTTTGAAGATCAAGTTAGAGCCATCAACACTAACTATCTCCACATCATCAACACCAAATATGCACTTGAAACCGAGATCACACAATTGAGCAACCGACAACAAGTTGAAATTGAGCTTTTCAACTAGTAGCACATTGGAGATGCTATGATCATTTGAGATTGCAATCCTTCCAAAAGCCTTTACATTACCCTTGCTATTGTCACCAAATGTGATGCTATCAATGCCACTATCATTTGATTTGAGAGAGTTGAACATTCTTGAATCACCGGTCATATGTTGAGAGCATCCACTATCAAGCACCCAATGCCTTCCTCCGGCCTTGTAATTAACCTACAAAATAATTTAATGTTTCTTAGGTACCCATACTTGCTTGGGTCCTTGGAGGTTAGTCACTAAGCTCTTTGGTACCCAAATGGCCTTCTTCTTTGGGCCCACAATTGGTGTACCAACAAACCTAGCATGCACACCTTTCTCATCCTTGGTAAGTACATAACAAGAATCAAAAGGAATGTAAGGTACATTAGCATTTTTCTTGTTCTTGTTCATTTTATTGCAATTAATCTCTAGATGCCCAACTTGCTTGCATCTATTACAATAACGACCATTGCCCTTCACAAAGCGAGGCTTTGGAGTAGCAAAGGCCGCCTTGCCCTTCTTGGGAGTATAGCCTAATCCCTCTTTGTTAAGAGAGAACCTTTGGCTACCCAAGCATTTTAGCAAGCGGGCATCCCCACCATAGGCGTTGCCTAATGCGCGGGTGAGATCATCCACCTCTCTCTTGAGAGTTTCAACCACAAGTGATGAATCACTAGTAGTAGAGGTAGAGTTGGTTGTGGTGGATGATGATGAGCTACATGAAGCATTAGTAGGACTAACAAATAAAGAATCATTAATAATATCACATGTTAGTCCAATATCACAAGTGACAATCACTTGCTCCTCCTTAGCTTCCTTCATGAACTTCTCCAACTTAAGGTCCTTTTCCTTGATGAGCTCAAGTAGAGTGGAGTGGGCTTCCTTAAGCCTAGTGTGAGCAATTTCAAGATCCTCGTGGTCTTCCTTTAGACACTCACGAGAAGCCTCTAGCTCATCAAAGGATTTCCTAAGAGCTTTGAGCTCTTGTTCAATTCCTTTGCACTCCTTACTCTTTTTGAGAGCAACAAGCTCCTCCATCAAGGCATCATTTTCATTGCTCTTGGCAATGAGCTCTTGTTCCAAGATTTTGTATTTCTTGGTTGTCCTCTTGTAGCCCTTGCTCATTTGATCTATTATGCCTAATAGATCATCCTTGGAGTAGTCCTCATCCTCCTCATCATCACTCCTACAATCATCACTAGCACAAGAATCATCATCACTATCATCATGTTTTACCTTGGTAGGCTTGGCCATAAGGCATGTTGATGTAGTGTCGAAGATGGATGGCTTGTTGGAGAGGGCGATGTTTGCAGTGGCTCGTCGAGTGATCCTCTCATCATCACTAGAGCTTTCATCATCATCACTATTGGAGTTGTCACTATCCCAAGTGACTACATAACCACTACCTTTCTTCTTCTTGTTGAATGTGAAGCTCTTCTTTGCTTTCTTCTCCTTCTTGTTCTTCTTCAATTTCAACTCACCATCATGATATCTTTTGTCTTCATAGGGGCACTTTGCCACTACATGATCGGGGCTATTGCAATTGTAGCAAAGCACCTCCTTTGCCTTCATGAAGTCCCTTCTCTTTCTTGCACCATAGCCTTTCTTCTTCATGAACCGACCCATCTTTTGCACTAGAAGGGCCATGATCTCATCATCAAATGGATCATCATCATCATCATCAACCTTGCTCTTGCCCTTAGAGGATGAAGCCTTGAATGCAATGGGCTTCTCTTGCTTGACCTTGCTTTCCTTCTTCTCTTCTTCCTCATCTTCATCATCATTGTATTGGGCATCGGTCATTATATCTCCAAGCACATTGGTTGGTTTGACCTTGTCCAATCCCTCTCTAAAGATCATTCTTCTCAAGGTGGCAAACTTCTTGGGTAAGCACATCAAGAACTTGTGTGAGAAGTCCTTGTCCTCAACCTTCTCCCCAAGCCCCTTGAGATCATTAACAATGACTTGGAGCCTATAGAACATCTCCGGGATGGATTCATCATCCTTCATCTTGAATGTGGAGAACTTGTCCTTGAGCATATATAGTTTGGCACTTTTTACCGTTGAAGTGCCTTCATATGTTTCTTCAAGCCTTATCCAAAGCTCATTTGCCTTTTCAAGATCTTTGATTTGCTCAAATACTTTATCATCAATGGCACGATAGATTGTGTCAAGTGCCGCCGTATTGCATTGTTTGTTGATGCGGTCATTGGGAGTGAGGTTTTCCTCATCAAGAATGACGTATCCTTCTTTGGTCACATCCCAAACCTTCTCATGTATATTGCCTAGATATTGCTTCATCTTCCTTTTCCAATGATCAAAGGAAGAGACACCATCAAAGAATGGAGGCTTGCCATTAACATGATTGAACATAACTTGAGCCATCTTACACCGAGGTTGTTAAGCCTTACAAACGGTGACCACGGCTCTGATACCACTTGAAAGGTCTAGATGGCTAGAGGGGGGGTGAATAGCCTTTTAAAAACTTTCTACAAAGACAAGCTAAACAAGTTTATCAATATAACAACTAGCGAGATGCGAGTTTTGCTTAGCCTATGGGGTGTTTGCAAGCCACCTATCCAAATCACAATACTAGTATATGCACTCAACCGTACAAGTCAAACCGAAAAGGTAACTATAAAAAAACAACTAGCAAGCTACACAAAAGAGCTACTAAAGCAAAGCTAACTAGCTAGCAAAGATAACTAAGAAAGTAATGCGGAGTTGAGTTAGGAGGATATCACCGAGGGGCGAAGAATTGAGCCAAACAATTAATATGATCAAGAGATGAATACCAAGATAACCGAACACCGGGATCAATCAATCACAATATGAAAGTGATGACACAAAGATTTATCCCGAGGTTCACGTGCTTGCCGGCACGCTAGTCCCCGTTGTGTCCCTCTTCACCACGTGGTTCGGTGGCTAATCGGTCACACACCGAGCCTCTCAAAAGGCGCCACAAGAACCTACCAAATGGCAAAAGGTTGCAATGACACGAGCAATTCACTAGCGTTGCCTTTGGCGCTTTGCCGAGGTAGGCACAAACCCCTTACAATCACCGGAGGTGGCCAAGATACAATCACCAACTCTTGCCAACGCCTCCAAGCTGCTCCAAGCCGTCTAGGTGGCGGCAACCACCAAGAGAAACAAGAATCCCGCAGCAAATCAACCACCAAGTGCCAACTAGATGCTATCTCATAATGCAAATGCACTTGGATCACTCAATCTCACTTCGAATATGCAAAGAAGCAAGAGAGATGAGTGGGAGAGGAGTTGCTTAGCTCAAAGTGCTCACAAGTATGTCAAATGTTCGAGAGAGAGAGCCTTGAGCCGGCCAACGAGTATTTATAGACGTACCCCTTCGAATATAGCCGTTAGAAACTTGAAACGGCCAAAGTCGCGTTGACCGGACGCGCTGGTCCAACTGACCGGACGCGCCGGTCGCGCAACGGCTAGTTTCGCGAAGCACCGACCGGACGCGCCGGTCGCAACGACCGGACGCGCCGGTCACGACCGGACGCACCGGTCCCGTAACTGACCGGACGCGCTGGTCAACCCTGAGCCGTGCACAACGAACCAGCGACCGGACGCGCTGAAGAACTGACCGGACGCCACAGTGCCCGCGTCCGGTCGGAGTCCAGTAAGCTCCCTGGACGACCGGACGCGTCCGATCGCCTGTGACCGGACGCGCCTCGCGTCCGATCAAACAACTGAAAAACGCGCAGATACTGGACACTGACCGGACGCGTCCGGTCACACCGTGACCGCGTCCGGTGCAGCGTCCGGTCACCATTGTGACCTCCGTTCGCTTCCGTTTCTTTTTCTGACTTCCGGCGTAGTGGAAAATAGGCATTTCATATCCCCGAAATCGCCTGAATCCCGCGCTCGCACGCTCGGCGGGAGGGAGAGAAGACCCCAAACCCTCTCTACCGCTCAAACTCCACCGCCGTCGCAAACGTGCTAACATCACCAAGTGATCTCGTCATGTGTGAGTGTGTTAGCATTTTCACAATCATTTTCCGAGGCGATATTAGTTCTATCCAAATGCATATGATCATGAAATGCACATCTAGAGGCACTTAGGAGTTCAATAGCCGCGTCATTCCCCTCTTTATAGTATGGCTATCTATCCTATAATGTAACCACACCCACTAGGTGTCTTGGTTACTAAAACACAACCCTTAAGCATATACCTTTGCCTTGATCACGTAGGGTTGCGTCCAAATCCAAGTGTGGCCATCATGATCACCATGTCCATCTTGCCACCAACCTTGGAATGTACTAATCCTCATATGCTACATACAACTTAGGCATAGGATTAGTACTTAGGCATTGTCACTAATTACCAACACCAAACATAGGACTTTCACCGTCCCTGAGAAGAATGGAGCCCGAAGTTTAGTCACCGTTCCACGATACTCTGATGTAAGTGTTAATATAGCTATGTATACATTATATAATAACATTGTTTCTGATACTTTTTTCATTCTGGCATATGTGTGGACTTCCTGGGCACACATATGATTAGCCTGGTTTTGTTCTTTAGAAAACCGGGTGTGACACAGTGGTATCAGAGCGGTGTTGACTGTAGGACGTATGCCAAGTAGCACTGGATGTATTCTAAAACTTATTTTACTATAAAACTAATTTGTCATACCTTGACTCATTGATTTTGACTATTTTCTCTTCCTTGTCTTGTTGTATCCCCTCCTTGATATAGCTTCCTTTGAGCTATTATTTCTTACTCCATTGGATTTTATTTTATGTTGATTTTACTAAAAGTTTTCTGATCTTACCTTGTTCAAAAGTTTGATGGCCTTTCATCATCTCCAAGGTGCCATTAGGATGACCACCATTGTTGAAGAAGCACGTGTAGTATCGATGATGTGATGTGTGTTTGTTTTGCTTGATGTGTTGCTTGTGTGTTATCCTTGTTCTCATATTTCAAAGGTGGCTCGAAAGGTATAAGTCTTGAGGAGTAGCTTGATCTATGCTAAGTGGGGTAGGTTTTACGTAATACTCCGCATGCTGATTTCTATAGCAGTCTGCAATGTTTCTGTTATATCTCAAGATATGGACATGAGAAATTTATGATATTTTACTGGGAATAACTAGACTTCTGTATCTTTCCAAACCCACTAGATTTACCTTTTTACCTATTTTGAGCTAAGAGATATACCTGTTCTAAGTTGAGGTTACTGCACAGTCTGGAATTCTAGAACAGTTTTGGCTAAGCTCTGTTTTTGATTAATTTAATGACAGAACCTGGAAAAGTGTTATTAATAAAAGTTGTAGATAATTTCATAAGCTTTCCAACCATGTAAAGATCACTTCATTTGGATCTTTGTAGCTCGAGTTATGCCAGAATTACTGAACTGCTAAAATTGGAATTCGCCCAGAAATTTTCTGCATTACTTCCTTATCTTGTATAAGTGAATATATCATTGGATATCTTTGAATCTCATTGATTTGCCTGGGAATCTTACATTAGAGATGATTATAGTTATCTAGTATAAAAGGGATGTGAGTTACTTTGGTGTCCCCTAGTTTCTTTTTCTTAAGGGGGTAGCAAAGTTGTGAGTGTTGCAAGATGAAGGTTTCGTATGTCCTAGTGCTTCACTTGGAAGAAGTGGTTATCTCTATGATTGGAAGTCTACTCATGTGCTAGTGTTGTTTGCTTGGGATTAGTGCTTTGTTGGATCATCTACAAGAAGCTTGGGTATTCGTCAGGACTGGTCTTCACTTCAAGCTATCATCAGTTGGGAGTTCAACATTCAATTCAACATACTCTATACAAGTTAGCATGGACGACATAGGAAGGAGATGTTGGAAGTCTATAGTTAGTTTCATGAAAACTTAGATGACATGACCCCCATATCAAGTATGTTTAGTAAGTTTTAAGTGAAGGACTTATCAATAGCAGCAAGCCTTAGAGAAAGTGTTTCCTTCAATGACATCGCCAGGTGGAACAAGACCTTTGTTAAGTGGGGTAGTGTCTGTTACCATCATCAATCTTAAGCGACGAGGTACGAAGAACTGAAGATCAAACCTTATCTTTCTTGTCATCTTTTGGCTATCCTCGATCCATGTCTTATATCTCATCAACATAAATCAAAGAAGCATGAAGATTTAAAGATTAGTGTTATCTATCTCTCTAATCTCTCTGAATCTCATTTGTATCTTATCCTGTCTTTTTAGAGCAGTCTGTCTTCCTTAGCTTATACCTCTATTTTTGGATGCCCAAAAATCATGGATAAATTCTGGACAATAGTAGACTTCAATATTTTTCTCTGACCGTAAGAACCACCCTGATAGCTATTATGGTTTGGGATTTATGAAAATCACAAGGCGACGTATCTATGCTGTCAGTAATCTGGAATAGTTTCTATTGTGCACAGTTTTCGACCACGTTAATTGTAGAATCTGGAGAAGTATTCTATAAGAAAGTTGTAGTAAATTTGATAAGCTTTCCAACGGTATAAGCTACAACATCATTGGATTCGTAGAACTTGAGTTATAACTGTATTTCTGCACTGCCATTTTTCTACTCGCGAGGAAGTACAAGTTACTTGTTCTTGCATATGCTCATGAATATCTTTGAGATGATAGAAGGACATGATGGTAGTTATCACTCAGAAACACATGTAATCTATCCATTGGTGTTCTCCAGTTGATCTCTTCTTAAGAGGGGTTGCCGAACTAAAGGCGATACAAGATGGAGGTTTTATACGTTCTATTTTCGTCATCTGGAAGCATCAGCTATCTACATGGTTGCAAAGTCATTATCGAGCGCAGGTATCCTTTTTCAGGGTGGGTAACCTGTTAGAACCATCTACAAGAATCATAAGGGTCTAAAGGAGACATTTACAAAGTTGGTTATGAGTTTGTGGCATCATCATTGGGTAGGAGTTGATGGAGGAAAAGTGAAGACTTGCAAATCAACTTTATCTTTCTCCCTGGTCTCTCCGAATCTCGGGACGAGATTTCTGTTAAGTGGGGTAGATTTGTCACACCCAAAATTTTCTATTTTGGGTTGTGCATGAAAAACACTAAATAAAATAAATGATTTCAATATTTGAATAAATTTATTAGATAAGTTAAGTTGCTGCTAAATTAAATATAGATAATTATGGTTTTAAACTTTTTCATATTAATTTGATAATGTGGTGTTTGTGTGATGCTTGTCTTTGGTGTTGGTGAGTGCTATTATTTTCAAAATACCATAGGACGACGTTTACTTCTCACCAGAATTTTTTTTGGCATTTTCTGGATTTAAAATTTCAATTTCCGTGAGCTTAATCTTTTTCCTTGATCTCTTCATCAATCTTTTCATGAGCTCAAACTCATTTAGTTGAGTTCCTTATCTCTCCAAGAGTCTCCAGGATTTTTCCCGTGATTTTTCTGAGCTCCGGACTATTTTTCACGGCCAAAAAGGTAATTCTAGATTTTCTGGAATTATTTTATTCGCGGAATTAAAATAATTCCGAAATTAAGAAAATCCGAAAAGTTTTCAAACCCTACGACTATATATATGCCGGCGTAGCTCTCGACGCCCTGATTTCAGAAGTACAACCCTTATCGCGAGACGCCGCTCGGAGCTCCCTCCATCTCTCGCCGAAGTTCTGCATCTACAGCTTGCGTTCCGGCGAACTTCCGACGAGCTTTTCCGGCCAAACCGTCGCGTTCCGACGCCAGCCACCACCACCAAGAGGCAGCCCTCGTCGTTCTCTACACCGTGGTATATCCGTTTGCACGAATCCATCGCTGTTTCATCGAATTCCCATCTCATCTTGTTTTTCTCCGGCGAGGTACCACCATGGCTGACCGGAAATCCTCCCAGCTCAAGGTAGAAGATGATACTATTTACAGTTTTGCCACTAAACTTGTTTTGATCATAAAATCTTCGTTTTAACTCCGATTTGACCCGTTCAAGTTGCGTTAGGTTCGTATTTGCGAGCTCTACATGTTAGTATAGTTGTACAGTAGGTTTGGAATGTTTAATTTTCGAGTTTATATTAAAATAATTATTTATCTATAGGAAATCTTAAAAAATTCATAACTTTCACGTTTTAAATCCGAATTTGGTGATCTTTGCGTCTGTGTGATCGTAGTAATGTGTAGAAGAGTTTTACAAACTTTTTATATTGTTTTGCTACTGTTGGTGTACTGTTCTAAGTATATCTCTTTGTTTGCTTCGTGTATGTTTGATTGGATGCATGTATGTTGTTGATTGATGATCGAATATAGAAGGTGAGCATTATCTGGACGATTCAGAGTATTACTTTGAACCAAGTCAGCAGTATCACTTGGAAAGCTTTGATCATGGCAAGTATAACATGGGACCATCCTTGTCCTATTCACTGAAATTATCATACATATGCATGTGTCTTCCTTGACAACCATAGAGATTATAACTTAGCTATTGATATCTTGTTTCCTTGTCACCTATGGGTTATGCATTTGGGTAGCTACTGCTAGCGCTTAATTATGAACAATGATCTTGTAATTTGACTAATGGATTATGCAATCAACCATTAAGATGATTTTATTACTGTTGAAAGGGGGCTAGAGCAAGGGGTTATATTGTTGCTCTGGTTTCTCTCCGTAAGGACTTACCTGTAAGTGATAACCGGGATATACAGTACAGCTGTGAGGGCTATATGGCTCTGGCTCTAGTTATTCAAGAGACCTTTTCTAGCTTGTTAGAGGTTACCTTAAATGGCGTAAGAATGGCTTGCCACTTTGGGTGTAGTGCGAGCCCCTGGCCTAGTGTGTATAGGCTGCGGTTGTTGTGCCACAGGGAAGGGGGGTTCTACATCTGCCTGCCGAGTGAATCTAATGGCCCTAACTTGTTAGACGAACTTTTGAATGGCTTTATATGGTTTCTTGTGCTTAGGGATTCATGACCCCTTAGCATATGGAAATCATGACTCACAGTGAAAGTGTACACCTCTGCGCAGAGTTTAAAAACTGGTATACTAGCCGTGCTCACGGATACGAGCGGCCTTGGGGATTCTTACAGAATAGTTGATCACCATTGTTATATCATGTTTAATTATTGTTGATTATTATTATGCTCATGTTAATGCTATTCATTATCCTTATTACAATTGATCATTGATTCATTAATGGGAATTGGAATACCTTGATGCTACTCAATTGCTAATTATATGATGATTAAAAGCTAAACGCAGTCAAACAGTGTCTAGCCTTTTTGAGCCTCATGAACCCTGTGTTATACTTGTTGAGTTCGACATGGACTCATTCTTGCTATTTCCCCCACACTCCAGTGTGTAGTAAGATGCTACTCGGAAGAAGGACAAAGGTGTAGTGGAGTTTCCAGAAGACTAGTAGAAGTGCTAGGCATATGTTACCCCCAGTCAGCCGTCCCTGAGAAGAATGGAGCCCGAAGTTTAGTCATCGTTCCACGATACTCTGATGTAAGTGTTAATATAGCTATGTATACATTATATAATAACATTGTTTCTGATACTTTTTTCATTCTGGCATATGTGTGGACTTCCTGGGCACACATATGATTAGCCTGGTTTTGTTCTTTAGAAAACCGGGTGTGACACAGTGGTATCAGAGCGGTGTTGACTGTAGGACGTATGCCAAGTAGCACTGGATGTATTCTAAAACTTATTTTACTATAAAACTAATTTGTCATACCTTGACTCATTGATTTTGACTATTTTCTCTTCCTTGTCTTGTTGTATCCCCTCCTTGATATAGCTTCCTTTGAGCTATTATTTCTTACTCCATTGGATTTTATTTTATGTTGATTTTACTAAAAGTTTTCTGATCTTACCTTGTTCAAAAGTTTGATGGCCTTTCATCATCTCCAAGGTGCCATTAGGATGACCACCATTGTTGAAGAAGCACGTGTAGTATCAATGATGTGATGTGTGTTTGTTTTGCTTGATGTGTTGCTTGTGTGTTATCCTTGTTCTCATATTTCAAAGGTGGCTCGAAAGGTATAAGTCTTGAGGAGTAGCTTGATCTATGCTAAGTGGGGTAGGTTTTACGTAATACTCCGCATGCTGATTTCTATAGCAGTCTGCAATGTTTCTGTTATATCTCAAGATATGGACATGAGAAATTTATGATATTTTACTGGGAATAACTAGACTTCTGTATCTTTCCAAACCCACTGGATTTACCTTTTTACCTATTTTGAGCTAAGAGATATACCTGTTCTAAGTTGAGGTTACTGCACAGTCTGGAATTCTAGAACAGTTTTGGCTAAGCTCTGTTTTTGATTAATTTAATGACAGAACCTGGAAAAGTGTTATTAATAAAAGTTGTAGATAATTTCATAAGCTTTCCAACCATGTAAAGATCACTTCATTTGGATCTTTGTAGCTCGAGTTATGCCAGAATTACTGAACTGCTAAAATTGGAATTCGCCCAGAAATTTTCTGCATTACTTCCTTATCTTGTATAAGTGAATATATCATTGGATATCTTTGAATCTCATTGATTTGCCTGGGAATCTTACATTAGAGATGATTATAGTTATCTAGTATAAAAGGGATGTGAGTTACTTTGGTGTCCCCTAGTTTCTTTTTCTTAAGGGGGTAGCAAAGTTGTGAGTGTTGCAAGATGAAGGTTTCGTATGTCCTAGTGCTTCACTTGGAAGAAGTGGTTATCTCTATGATTGGAAGTCTACTCATGTGCTAGTGTTGTTTGCTTGGGATTAGTGCTTTGTTGGATCATCTACAAGAAGCTTGGGTATTCGTCAGGACTGGTCTTCACTTCAAGCTATCATCAGTTGGGAGTTCAACATTCAATTCAACATACTCTATACAAGTTAGCATGGACGACATAGGAAGGAGATGTTGGAAGTCTATAGTTAGTTTCATGAAAACTTAGATGACATGACCCCCATATCAAGTATGTTTAGTAAGTTTTAAGTGAAGGACTTATCAATAGCAGCAAGCCTTAGAGAAAGTGTTTCCTTCAATGACATCGCCAGGTGGAACAAGACCTTTGTTAAGTGGGGTAGTGTCTGTTACCATCATCAATCTTAAGCGACGAGGTACGAAGAACTGAAGATCAAACCTTATCTTTCTTGTCATCTTTTGGCTATCCTCGATCCATGTCTTATATCTCATCAACATAAATCAAAGAAGCATGAAGATTTAAAGATTAGTGTTATCTATCTCTCTAATCTCTCTGAATCTCATTTGTATCTTATCCTGTCTTTTTAGAGCAGTCTGTCTTCCTTAGCTTATACCTCTATTTTTGGATGCCCAAAAATCATGGATAAATTCTGGACAATAGTAGACTTCAATATTTTTCTCTGACCGTAAGAACCACCCTGATAGCTATTATGGTTTGGGATTTATGAAAATCACAAGGCGACGTATCTATGCTGTCAGTAATCTGGAATAGTTTCTATTGTGCACAGTTTTCGACCACGTTAACTGTAGAATCTGGAGAAGTATTCTATAAGAAAGTTGTAGTAAATTTGATAAGCTTTCCAACGGTATAAGCTACAACATCATTGGATTCGTAGAACTTGAGTTATAACTGTATTTCTGCACTGCCATTTTTCTGCTCGCGAGGAAGTACAAGTTACTTGTTCTTGCATATGCTCATGAATATCTTTGAGATGATAGAAGGACATGATGGTAGTTATCACTCAGAAACACATGTAATCTATTCATTGGTGTTCTCCAGTTGATCTCTTCTTAAGAGGGGTTGCCGAACTAAAGGCGATACAAGATGGAGGTTTTATACGTTCTATTTTCGTCATCTGGAAGCATCAGCTATCTACATGGTTGCAAAGTCATTATCGAGCGCAGGTATCCTTTTTCAGGGTGGGTAACCTGTTAGAACCATCTACAAGAATCATAAGGGTCTAAAGGAGACATTTACAAAGTTGGTTATGAGTTTGTGGCATCATCATTGGGTAGGAGTTGATGGAGGAAAAGTGAAGACTTGCAAATCAACTTTATCTTTCTCCCTGGTCTCTCCGAATCTCGGGACGAGATTTCTGTTAAGTGGGGTAGATTTGTCACACCCAAATTTTTCTATTTTGGGTTGTGCATGAAAAACACTAAATAAAATAAATGATTTCAATATTTGAATAAATTTATTAGATAAGTTAAGTTGCTGCTAAATTAAATATAGATAATTGTGGTTTTAAACTTTTTCATATTAATTTGATAATGTGGTGTTTGTGTGATGCTTGTCTTTGGTGTTGGTGAGTGCTATTATTTTCAAAATACCATAGGACGACGTTTACTTCTCACCAGAATTTTTTTTGGCATTTTCTGGATTTAAAATTTCAATTTCCGTGAGCTTAATCTTTTTCCTTGATCTCTTCATCAATCTTTTCATGAGCTCAAACTCATTTAGTTGAGTTCCTTATCTCTCCAAGAGTCTCCAGGATTTTTCCCGTGATTTTTCTGAGCTCCAGACTATTTTTCACGGCCAAAAAGGTAATTCTAGATTTTCTGGAATTATTTTATTCGCGGAATTAAAATAATCCCGAAATTAAGAAAATCCGAAAAGTTTTCAAACCCTACGACTATATATATGCCGGCGTAGCTCTCGACGCCCTGATTTCAGAAGTACAACCCTTATCGCGAGACGCCGCTCGGAGCTCCCTCCATCTCTCGCCGAAGTTCTGCATCTACAGCTTGCGTTCCGGCGAACTTCCGACGAGCTTTTCCGGCCAAACCGTCGCGTTCCGACGCCAGCCACCACCACCAAGAGGCAGCCCTCGTCGTTCTCTACACCGTGGTATATCCGTTTGCACGAATCCATCGCTGTTTCATCGAATTCCCATCTCATCTTGTTTTTCTCCAGCGAGGTACCACCATGGCTGACCGGAGCTCCTCCCAGCTCAAGGTAGAAGATGATACTATTTACAGTTTTGCCACTAAACTTGTTTTGATCATAAAATCTTCGTTTTAACTCCGATTTGACCCGTTCAAGTTGCGTTAGGTTCGTATTTGCGAGCTCTACATGTTAGTATAGTTGTACAGTAGGTTTGGAATGTTTAATTTTCGAGTTTATATTAAAATAATTATTTATCTATAGGAAATCTTAAAAAATTCATAACTTTCACGTTTTAAATCCGAATTTGGTGATCTTTGCGTCTGTGTGATCGTAGTAATGTGTAGAAGAGTTTTACAAACTTTTTATATTGTTTTGCTACTATTGGTGTACTGTTCTAAGTATATCTCTTTGTTTGCTTCGTGTATGTTTGATTGGATGCATGTATGTTGTTGATTGATGATCGAATATAGAAGGTGAGCAGTATCTGGACGATTCAGAATATTACTTTGAACCAAGTCAGCAGTATCACTTGAAAAGCTTTGATCATGGCAAGTATAACTTGGGACCATCCTTGTCCTATTCACTGAAATTATCATACATATGCATGTGTCTTCCTTGACAACCATAGAGATTATAACTTAGCTATTGATATCTTGTTTTCTTGTCACCTATGGGTTATGCATTTGGGTAGCTACTGCTAGCGCTTAATTATGAACAATGATCTTGTAATTTGACTAATGGATTATGCAATCAACCATTAAGATGATTTTATTACTGTTGAAAGGGGGCTAGAGCAAGGGGTTATATTGTTGCTCTGGTTTCTCTCCGTAAGGACTTACCTGTAAGTGATAACCGGGATATACAGTACAGCTGTGAGGGCTATATGGCTCTGGCTCTAGTTGTTCAAGAGACCTTTTCTAGCTTGTTAGAGGTTACCTTAAATGGCGTAAGAATGGCTTGCCACTTTGGGTGTAGTGCGAGCCCCTGGCCTAGTGTGTATAGGCTGCGGTTGTTGTGCCACAGGGAAGGGGGGTTCTACATCTGCCTGCCGAGTGAATCTAATGGCCCTAACTTGTTAGACGAACTTTTGAATGGCTTTATATGGTTTCTTGTGCTTAGGGATTCATGACCCCTTAGCATATGGAAATCATGACTCACAGTGAAAGTGTACACCTCTGCGCAGAGTTTAAAAACTGGTATACTAGCCGTGCTCACGGATACGAGCGGCCTTGGGGATTCTTACAGAATAGTTGATCACCATTGTTATATCATGTTTAATTATTATTGATTATTATTATGCTCATGTTAATGCTATTCATTATCCTTATTACAATTGATCATTGATTCATTAATGGGAATTGGAATACCTTGATGCTACTCAATTGCTAATTATATGATGATTAAAAGCTAAACGCAGTCAAACAGTGTCTAGCCTTTTTGAGCCTCATGAACCCTGTGTTATACTTGTTGAGTTCGACATGGACTCATTCTTGCTATTTCCCCCACACTCCAGTGTGTAGTAAGATGCTACTCGGAAGAAGGACAAAGGTGTAGTGGAGTTTCCAGAAGACTAGTAGAAGTGCTAGGCATATGTTACCCCCAGTCAGCCGTCCCTGAGAAGAATGGAGCCCGAAGTTTAGTCACCGTTCCACGATACTCTGATGTAAGTGTTAATATAGCTATGTATACATTATATAATAACATTGTTTCTGATACTTTTTTCATTCTGGCATATGTGTGGACTTCCTGGGCACACATATGATTAGCCTGGTTTTGTTCTTTAGAAAACCGGGTGTGACACAGTGGTATCAGAGCGGTGTTGACTGTAGGACGTATGCCAAGTAGCACTGGATGTATTCTAAAACTTATTTTACTATAAAACTAATTTGTCATACCTTGACTCATTGATTTTGACTATTTTCTCTTCCTTGTCTTGTTGTATCCCCTCCTTGATATAGCTTCCTTTGAGCTATTATTTCTTACTCCATTGGATTTTATTTTATGTTGATTTTACTAAAAGTTTTCTGATCTTACCTTGTTCAAAAGTTTGATGGCCTTTCATCATCTCCAAGGTGCCATTAGGATGACCACCATTGTTGAAGAAGCACGTGTAGTATCGATGATGTGATGTGTGTTTGTTTTGCTTGATGTGTTGCTTGTGTGTTATCCTTGTTCTCATATTTCAAAGGTGGCTCGAAAGGTATAAGTCTTGAGGAGTAGCTTGATCTATGCTAAGTGGGGTAGGTTTTACGTAATACTCCGCATGCTGATTTCTATAGCAGTCTGCAATGTTTCTGTTATATCTCAAGATATGGACATGAGAAATTTATGATATTTTACTGGGAATAACTAGACTTCTGTATCTTTCCAAACCCACTGGATTTACCTTTTTACCTATTTTGAGCTAAGAGATATACCTGTTCTAAGTTGAGGTTACTGCACAGTCTGGAATTCTAGAACAGTTTTGGCTAAGCTCTGTTTTTGATTAATTTAATGACAGAACCTGGAAAAGTGTTATTAATAAAAGTTGTAGATAATTTCATAAGCTTTCCAACCATGTAAAGATCACTTCATTTGGATCTTTGTAGCTCGAGTTATGCCAGAATTACTGAACTGCTAAAATTGGAATTCGCCCAGAAATTTTCTGCATTACTTCCTTATCTTGTATAAGTGAATATATCATTGGATATCTTTGAATCTCATTGATTTGCCTGGGAATCTTACATTAGAGATGATTATAGTTATCTAGTATAAAAGGGATGTGAGTTACTTTGGTGTCCCCTAGTTTCTTTTTCTTAAGGGGGTAGCAAAGTTGTGAGTGTTGCAAGATGAAGGTTTCGTATGTCCTAGTGCTTCACTTGGAAGAAGTGGTTATCTCTATGATTGGAAGTCTACTCATGTGCTAGTGTTGTTTGCTTGGGATTAGTGCTTTGTTGGATCATCTACAAGAAGCTTGGGTATTCGTCAGGACTGGTCTTCACTTCAAGCTATCATCAGTTGGGAGTTCAACATTCAATTCAACATACTCTATACAAGTTAGCATGGACGACATAGGAAGGAGATGTTGGAAGTCTATAGTTAGTTTCATGAAAACTTAGATGACATGACCCCCATATCAAGTATGTTTAGTAAGTTTTAAGTGAAGGACTTATCAATAGCAGCAAGCCTTAGAGAAAGTGTTTCCTTCAATGACATCGCCAGGTGGAACAAGACCTTTGTTAAGTGGGGTAGTGTCTGTTACCATCATCAATCTTAAGCGACGAGGTACGAAGAACTGAAGATCAAACCTTATCTTTCTTGTCATCTTTTGGCTATCCTCGATCCATGTCTTATATCTCATCAACATAAATCAAAGAAGCATGAAGATTTAAAGATTAGTGTTATCTATCTCTCTAATCTCTCTGAATCTCATTTGTATCTTATCCTGTCTTTTTAGAGCAGTCTGTCTTCCTTAGCTTATACCTCTATTTTTGGATGCCCAAAAATCATGGATAAATTCTGGACAATAGTAGACTTCAATATTTTTCTCTGACCGTAAGAACCACCCTGATAGCTATTATGGTTTGGGATTTATGAAAATCACAAGGCGACGTATCTATGCTGTCAGTAATCTGGAATAGTTTCTATTGTGCACAGTTTTCGACCACGTTAACTGTAGAATCTGGAGAAGTATTCTATAAGAAAGTTGTAGTAAATTTGATAAGCTTTCCAACGGTATAAGCTACAACATCATTGGATTCATAGAACTTGAGTTATAACTGTATTTCTGCACTGCCATTTTTCTGCTCGCGAGGAAGTACAAGTTACTTGTTCTTGCATATGCTCATGAATATCTTTGAGATGATAGAAGGACATGATGGTAGTTATCACTCAGAAACACATGTAATCTATCCATTGGTGTTCTCCAGTTGATCTCTTCTTAAGAGGGGTTGCCGAACTAAAGGCGATACAAGATGGAGGTTTTATACGTTCTATTTTCGTCATCTGGAAGCATCAGCTATCTACATGGTTGCAAAGTCATTATCGAGCGCAGGTATCCTTTTTCAGGGTGGGTAACCTGTTAGAACCATCTACAAGAATCATAAGGGTCTAAAGGAGACATTTACAAAGTTGGTTATGAGTTTGTGGCATCATCATTGGGTAGGAGTTGATGGAGGAAAAGTGAAGACTTGCAAATCAACTTTATCTTTCTCCCTGGTCTCTCCGAATCTCGGGACGAGATTTCTGTTAAGTGGGGTAGATTTGTCACACCCAAAATTTTCTATTTTGGGTTGTGCATGAAAAACACTAAATAAAATAAATGATTTCAATATTTGAATAAATTTATTAGATAAGTTAAGTTGCTGCTAAATTAAATATAGATAATTATGGTTTTAAACTTTTTCATATTAATTTGATAATGTGGTGTTTGTGTGATGCTTGTCTTTGGTGTTGGTGAGTGCTATTATTTTCAAAATACCATAGGACGACGTTTACTTCTCACCAGAATTTTTTTTGGCATTTTCTGGATTTAAAATTTCAATTTCCGTGAGCTTAATCTTTTTCCTTGATCTCTTCATCAATCTTTTCATGAGCTCAAACTCATTTAGTTCAGTTCCTTATCTCTCCAAGAGTCTCCAGGATTTTTCCCGTGATTTTTCTGAGCTCCGGACTATTTTTCACGGCCAAAAAGGTAATTCTAGATTTTCTGGAATTATTTTATTCGCGGAATTAAAATAATCCCGAAATTAAGAAAATCCGAAAAGTTTTCAAACCCTACGACTATATATATGCCGGCGTAGCTCTCGACGCCCTGATTTCAGAAGTACAACCCTTATCGCGAGACGCCGCTCGGAGCTCCCTCCATCTCTCGCCGAAGTTCTGCATCTACAGCTTGCGTTCCGGCGAACTTCCGACGAGCTTTTCCGGCCAAACCGTCGCGTTCCGACGCCAGCCACCACCACCAAGAGGCAGCCCTCGTCGTTCTCTACACCGTGGTATATCCGTTTGCACGAATCTATCGCTGTTTCATCGAATTCCCATCTCATCTTGTTTTTCTCCGGCGAGGTACCACCATGGCTGACCGGAGCTCCTCCCAGCTCAAGGTAGAAGATGATACTATTTACAGTTTTGCCACTAAACTTGTTTTGATCATAAAATCTTCGTTTTAACTCCGATTTGACCCGTTCAAGTTGCGTTAGGTTCGTATTTGCGAGCTCTACATGTTAGTATAGTTGTACAGTAGGTTTGGAATGTTTAATTTTCGAGTTTATATTAAAATAATTATTTATCTATAGGAAATCTTAAAAAATTCATAACTTTCACGTTTTAAATCCGAATTTGGTGATCTTTGCGTCTGTGTGATCGTAGTAATGTGTAGAAGAGTTTTACAAATTTTTTATATTGTTTTGCTACTGTTGGTGTACTGTTCTAAGTATATCTCTTTGTTTGCTTCGTGTATGTTTGATTGGATGCATGTATGTTGTTGATTGATGATCGAATATAGAAGGTGAGCAGTATCTGGACGATTCAGAGTATTACTTTGAACCAAGTCAGCAGTATCACTTGGAAAGCTTTGATCATGGCAAGTATAACATGGGACCATCCTTGTTGTCCTATTCACTGAAATTATCATACATATGCATGTGTCTTCCTTGACAACCATAGAGATTATAACTTAGCTATTGATATCTTGTTTCCTTGTCACCTATGGGTTATGCATTTGGGTAGCTACTGCTAGCGCTTAATTATGAACAATGATCTTGTAATTTGACTAATGGATTATGCAATCAACCATTAAGATGATTTTATTACTGTTGAAAGGGGGCTAGAGCAAGGGGTTATATTGTTGCTCTGGTTTCTCTCCGTAAGGACTTACCTGTAAGTGATAACCGGGATATACAGTACAGCTGTGAGGGCTATATGGCTCTGGCTCTAGTTGTTCAAGAGACCTTTTCTAGCTTGTTAGAGGTTACCTTAAATGGCGTAAGAATGGCTTGCCACTTTGGGTGTAGTGCGAGCCCCTGGCCTAGTGTGTATAGGCTGCGGTTGTTGTGCCACAGGGAAGGGGGGTTCTACATCTGCCTGCCGAGTGAATCTAATGGCCCTAACTTGTTAGACGAACTTTTGAATGGCTTTATATGGTTTCTTGTGCTTAGGGATTCATGACCCCTTAGCATATGGAAATCATGACTCACAGTGAAAGTGTACACCTCTGCGCAGAGTTTAAAAACTGGTATACTAGCCGTGCTCACGGATACGAGCGGCCTTGGGGATTCTTACAGAATAGTTGATCACCATTGTTATATCATGTTTAATTATTGTTGATTATTATTATGCTCATGTTAATGCTATTCATTATCCTTATTACAATTGATCATTGATTCATTAATGGGAATTGGAATACCTTGATGCTACTCAATTGCTAATTATATGATGATTAAAAGCTAAACGCAGTCAAACAGTGTCTAGCCTTTTTGAGCCTCATGAACCCTGTGTTATACTTGTTGAGTTCGACATGGACTCATTCTTGCTATTTCCCCCACACTCCAGTGTGTAGTAAGATGCTACTCGGAAGAAGGACAAAGGTGTAGTGGAGTTTCCAGAAGACTAGTAGAAGTGCTAGGCATATGTTACCTCCAGTCAGCCGTCCCTGAGAAGAATGGAGCCTGAAGTTTAGTCATCGTTTCGCGATACTCTGATGTAAGTGTTAATATAGCTATGTATACGTTATATAATAACATTGTTTCTGATACTTTTTTCATTCTGGCATATGTGTGGACTTCCTGGGCACACATATGATTAGCCTGGTTTTATTCTTTAGAAAACCGGGTGTGACATCTGTTGAGACAGATACAAGACAGGGACAGTGATCAGATGGAACCATATCTAGGGCTTTGACTGAGGTGTTGGGATAAGAGGTGATCCAGTTGCTAGAGGTGAAAACACAGTCCAACTTTTCAAGAAGTGGTGAAGGCTGCATGTTTGACCAGGTGAACTTTCTTCCTTTCTGTTTGATTTCATTCAGCCCCAAAGTGCTAATTGCAGAATTAAATCTAAACATTTCAACCAGGTCCCCTCCAGGCTTGTTTCTATCCTCGGGTTTTCTAATCAAGTTAAAATCCCCCAAAATTATCCACTCAGTGTTCTCTAGCATCTGAATTTCTTTCAGCCAATTAATAAAGGAGATTTTCCCATCAAGTGTACAAGGCCCATAAACACATGTGAGAATCTAGCTAGAGTTGTCGTGCTTTGAACAGAACTGGATAGACATGGCAAAATCATTGGAAAAGATTTTCTCCCCCTCAAAGATCATGCTTTTCCAAGCAACCAAAATTCCTCTAGAAGCTCCAACATAAGGAAGGAATTCAAAGCTATCAATGGCATATGGGCAGATTTTTCTGAGAAAAGATGCATCAACAGTTTCTTTTTTTGTCTCCTGAAGGCATACAATATCACAGAATGCATCATTAATCTGATTTTTGACAGGATTCCATTTCCAGTTGGAGTTAATGCCTCTCACATTCCAAGTCAAGATATTCCAGCTTTTGGTTGAGGTTTGATTCATTTTAATAAATTATAAGAGTATAGTCTGAAAGATGCATGCATAACATAAATCAACAACTTAACAAGCATTGACTGTTTCACTTGCACCAGCAGTGTAACAGAACCGTCTAAATTATAAGAGCACAAGTACAAAAACAATCACGGGAGTGATCAAATTCTTGCACTTGAGCCCTTATAACTCCGGTAGTCCAATGAAATCACGAGGGATTTCAAACCAACCAACATACAAGCCAAGATCGTAGTGATTCAACATAACAAGTCACATGTTACAACCATTTCACAAATAATTCAATATACATCGGAGTTCAACATAGTTATTACAACTTACATTGAAAAGTACCGGAAGCAAAGTAATTTGAAACTAACATTAATCTTATTTCAAATACATGTCAGTACCACGGTCGACTTCCAACAAAAGCATTAGAGATAAGGTAAATAAGAAGGATCGTGCCCATGATCACACTCCGCCTCTACGGCAGGAGTCAACCAACTCTTGCAGCCGCCATGATACATCATAACCTGCAACAAGTGGGGATAAAACCCTGAGTACAAGAAGGTACTCAGCTAGACTTACCCGTCAGAAACCAGAAATAAGGTGACACCAAGGATCATGCAAGGCTGATATGAAGTGGGCTAGCTTGACAACATTTTGCATAAAAGCTTAATATCGATGATCAATCATTAATGCTTAAGCATCAAGTAAATTATCATTAACCTGTCATCTATATTAGCACCTGTACTAGAGCACTCATTTTATTAGGAGCAAACAATATTAACCATAGCAGGTATAAATTGAGGCAACCTTTCCATCGTTATCCAATTAACCATCCGTTCAATTTAATGGAATCTACGTTGCCGCTGCTCAAGTCAAGTGCTCACTAACCGGGAGCGACGGCGATTCGAATCGAATTCCTATCCAGCTGGAGGGGTATTTCTAACACTCACCGAGTCACGCCTGGCGAGGGCTGCTCAGGTCACCTTTGGTACAGTTCAGGAGCCGCGGGTCCGAATGATGTCGCGACCCCAAGGGCGACACTCTGCCAGGTGATAGGGACTCTAACCCCCCCTTGGTCTCACGCCAATGTCCCCAAGCACATCCTTTCTCTCCTCCAAGAAGCAACCTACCATTCGATTCCCGGCCTGAACTGTATTACTCGGATTCGCGGTCGGAACGACTTATCCGGCCAACTAAGTGTTAGACTGTGTTTAACATGACTCAAGGACGTACAGCGAATCGGTCCTTAAACGACTCAGACGGGGATAGATCTACACCCAAGACCTCCATGCCTTGTTGCTTCACTATCGTCATCCCGCCCAGTCTCATTTCATTTTATTAACACATGGTTCCATTCCACGATAGCAAATATAGCCAACCGTGCCATATATGAATATCCCTATATCTCGCAGGTGACAGGAAATCACCTGACTTCTACCGCTTAAGGCAGGGCTAAGCATCTACTCGATCCTAGTCTATGTAGGATTCAGGGATTCATATATCTGGACAAGGAATGATATAATGCAGCAAGGGTTTCCAACCAACTCCTATCACTTAATGCAGCAATACTTATAACATATATAGAATTAATTGCTTTAAAGATAGGAGGCTTATAATGCTCCGGGGCTTGCCTGGGATCCGACTCAAGTTAGAGTATGTCAGATGAAACCCGCTTGGCGAGCATCCTCCAATCTACCACTTGTCCGGTCCTTCGATCTTCGGGATGGATCCACCAACTCCATCTTCGGGTTTGGCTTCACATCATGTCCTTCACGTGCTTCAGCTAGCGTACCTAAATGAGGTGCAATAATGCATATGTATGAATGCATAGAAGTGCAACAAACAGAGTAATCGAACAAGCATACCAAAGTTCACATAAACCCTAGAGCTAATTAACTTACTCCTCATTAAGACATAACATAGAAGAGGGCAAGCACATCAATCAAGAAACAAGTCTCACAAGATCACAGGGTACCACCCAAGTATCATCAAAGATATGAGTCACACTTCAATACCCAAGCATGACAAAGTTAATCAAAGTACTAGAACTAGAAATTGCTACCTTCTGGACATCAGACCAACAGCTGAGTAATTTAATCATAACTGGAGATCTACAGCTCCAAATGACTTGCAAGAAAACATTATGGAAAGATTATGAAATTATCTATATTTCATTTATAATTATCACAGCATGATTCTAAAGTTTAATATGTCGAATTTACATAAACACAGCAACTGATCTAACAAGACAGAGAGCAAGTAATTCTGTACCCCAACTTTAAACAGCTACAACTCCTAAACCACATGGCCAAATGTCACCAAATTTTAACAGTAGCTAGATACATAAATTATCTACAACTTTTGTATAAATAAGTTTCACAACAAAGCACATTATCATGAAGAACTTTACCAAGTTTCCAGATCTGTCCAGAAACCTTGTTTGCAAGGAATAATTATTAACTTATGTTGCAAACATATACTTGGACAAAACTAACTTTACCAACATGTCACACATGACTAATGAACACCAGAAAACATAGTGTCAATTACTAAATAAATTCTTTTAATACATTTTCTTAATTTATTTGGATAATTAGGTGGAATTATGAACACCTATCAAAAGTGCATAATAAATTCTACCAAAATTACAGAGACCTACACATGCTCCCAAAAGTCTACTGTCCAAATTTTAAACCATTTGGACATGTATAACAACCTCTATGAAAAAGACAAATGGCTATAGCAATAAATCATGGGAGAGCAAGTAAAACCTAAAACTCAATATTTTCTGTGAACACATGGCCATAGAATGAACCAACATCATAGAGCAACATCATAATAAGGTGATGGGGCAACATTTTCTATTTTATCATTTATATAACATTTATAAGCTATTTATCAAGCCATAAACAAGTTAACTCAATAACTTGAGCATACAGTAAGCAATGGCCATGAAATATATACAACAGTACATCCATAGCATGACAAGCCTACCATAAAAATTTCACACCAAATGGAGCAACACAACTCAAGATATAAAATGACAAGCAATATAATGCAGATTTCCTTATTTATCAAGGTCAAATCGAAACCCTAAGAAAACAGTGAATAAATAGTATGTTTAACATTTTTCCTAGCAAGTACATGTCATCACAAAATTAACAAAACAAGAATCACCATTTTTGGGGTTCTAAAACTCCAGATCTTGCTCTGGTCAAGTTTATAAGCATTTCTAGAGCACTTTTAAAGCCTAAATAAAGACATCAGAAAATATTTACAAACATGCACATTTTATGACTCTACTGCATAGATCTTTTCTCAAGGTTTCCAAAAAGTCCCCATTTACTATTTTACGAATTTCCTATGATTTACTATGATTTTCCAAACTTCAGCACAGAAATCTGCAAAAGAAAAGATTAAACCGAAAAAAAATACTTTTGCATTTGGAACCCTGGAGCTCTCAGAAACCAACTAAGCCCATATATGTAAATACATGTGTCTAGCATTTATGCAAAGTGAACACATGAAAAAGCTTCTATTTACGATTCACCCCCCTCTTCTTCTTTCTCTCGACGCTGGACGCAGGGAACTGCTGCGGCCGGTGAGGTCGCCGTTGGCGGCGAGGAAGGGCCGGCCGGGATCTGGCAGTGGCCAGCCGGGGCCACGCCTGGACCTGGCCTTGGCCAGCTGTAGCCAGCAGCCGCTCGGCAGCGGCAATATGCGGTGGCGGACGGGCATGGCCACGGCAGCGAGGCTTTCCAGCGCTTCGCTGGCTGGGGAACGACGCGAGGAGGCGCTGGAGGTGCATGGAGCTGGGTGCTCAGATGGTTGAAGGCGCCGAGCAGCGAGGGTGGATGGGGCATGGCTTTGCCGCGGCAGCCATGGCAAGCTCGCGCTCCTAGGCCCGAGAGCAGCGGGAGAAAGCGCGAGAGCTAGTAAGCAGGAGGGAGGAGAATGGAGAGGGCAGGAGGGCAGGGCTCGGGCTCGGTTTTTCTCAATCGGAGGAGCGAGGTGTCGAGCGAGGGCAGCACAGGGGGAACCACGCGGCGTCGCTGTCCTGCCAGAGGTCGGCCACGACGCCCATGCATTCACAGACTTGAAGGGAGTAACAATACTACCGCGAAAATACGACTGAAACTCCAAATTTTACCATCCTCTATCTCCCGATACAGTGGTCATTTGATAACGGCGCAAGAGGCAAAGTTGTACATCTATGCGAGGTGAACAATATTGCCTTAAGGATCAAGAGCTAAGTCGGCCTAGATTTGGAGATATGGATCTGTAAAGGAGGGTACCTCAAAACTGAATTCTGCAGTTCAGTTACGGGATGACTGAAACCGTATTCTTCTCCCTCTTCTACTCCCTAGTACATCCAGTTTCAGCAAAAACGTCAGTAATACAAGTTGTATATCTATGGGAGTACTACAACTTCTATTAAAGGTTCATGAATTGGTTCGGCCTTGTTTGGGAGATACTGAGCACCAAATAAGCTAACCTGAAACTGAAATTTCCGTTCCCAGACTTAGAAAAATTTCAAGTGCTGAAAACAGCTGCTGATTCAAAGTTTGAGCCTCGGTTAGACTTGCTTACAAGCTGATCTAGCTCTTGGTCCAAAAATAAAGTTTGTTTTGCATAACATGGACTCCAACTTTTATTTAGGTTCCACTACCATGCAAAGACTCCAAGCCACAGTTCAAACTAAGTCAAAGTAGCCTCACGGTAAAGCTTAAATCTGAGTTTTAGACCGATTGATGCATTTTCTTGATGTCTGCTCAACACGAACCCTTCATGACTTTTGTTGTGAAGTTCAATTAGAGTCATTTGGGCAAGGTTGCAAGGTTTGGTTGATGACCTACATTTCCATTCACTTAATAGTGCAATACAAGCACTTAGTAAAGTCATTCCAATAAGGATATAACTTATCATTTCATGTGACTTTTTGATTCCAAACTTCATGAAACTTTTCCAGGGATCAATACAGATAGTTATTGATGTGAGACATGTGAAGATACTTTGATAACAACACCCAAGCATATATCTTTTAATTGAGCCTATATGTAAGCGAGGGTGCAACATCCAAATTTAGATTAGGGTTTATTTCCATAGGTTTGGCTTTGGCATCGTCATCTCAACTAATTTATCATGTTTGAGCTCAAACCCACTGCCTAATTGGTGATAAACACCTAGGGTGTTACAGCCCTCCCCCCTTAAAAGAATCACGTCCCGAGATTCGGAATGGAAGATCTTTTAAGGAAGAGAGACACGTTATCTAGTTCCCAACATCTGCTATAGCATTCAACTATAAAGCTTCAACATCAGCGAACAATTTGGACGTAGGCACTTTCTGTTACTTACTCTTTATGGTAAAATCTGTCTGAAGAATTTCCCTCATTGACTTCCATGAAACATTGTTACTTTGGGAGGAATCCAAGATAGCACGTACTGCACTCTCAGTGTACGGAGATCATTTGGTCCATGAGTGAACCACTCACAAGGATCTGACTCTTTAGTGAATACAGCATAGTCCGTATGAACTTTACATCAAACCAAAGTCTTCAGAAGTATACTCGTTGAAATGACTCTATATCCACATGGTTTTGAAAAGCAGTTCTCTTACCAAAATGGCTTGAGTACAACCTTCCAAAAGGGTGAGATCATAGATGACAAACATTCTCTGAGGCTATAGGATACTGACTAACCAATAGACAGGGTCTAGGTTGGTCGTAAATGTTCAAACATTCCGATATCAACTAATGGAAAACTACTTGAGGTTCCATGTGTGCAGTTCTCTTTCTCTGATGACAACACTATATTATCTGAGTCTATCGATGGGTTATTGAAAGTGATAGCTGACTCTGTCGGCTTCGTATTTCTGCCAATAGTTATCTTAAAGATTCTTTTATCCAAAGATAACAGTTATCTGGGTTGAATCAGATGCAACCTCATGGGTAAGAACACTTTTAAGATAACAAAGATCAGTGAGTATTATCAATTATTGCCAAAGAAAGATGTAGCGAGGCCTTAAGGACAACAAAAGTTATAAATATTCACTAAACCGCGGGGCGTAGTCTACCACCAAGCGATTGAGTAAAATTTTCCTTGGTGACTTAGTTGCACTGTAAGTTGAGTTGACTTGCAATGTAGCAACTTTGTCAGGCCAACTTTCACCTTGAGGCTTCCCTTTTAGGATCAAACAGTAGCTCTAAGATAGGAATCTGTTGTTTGACACTTCTTAGATTGCTTTCAAATATTCCTCAATACTTTGTCCAATAGTTATGGACAAACCGTTTGTGGCACCTAAGGGCACAAGGATGTTGATCAAAACTAGGGCATGCATTTCTCTAATTCTTCACCGCGGCTGATTGAACACCTTGCACTATTTGTGTGATTGTCCAAGACGGAATTGACTTGATCACAATGGCTCTAGAAGATAGAGTATCTCTAAAGTTGTTGGCTAGTTGATTAACTTCTTAATGGTTATTGCTCTGTAAGACATAGCCTTCGTAGCTACCAAAGAGTCGTTACCTAGCTAGAGATTAACCTTCCTATTGGTAACTAATCAGTTGTCTCTCAACACTAAAAAGTTCCAAATCTTCACTCTTGACCACAACAACTGTGGTTGAAATAGAACAGATGGTTGCCATTGAAATTAGCAAATACGAAGTTATTCTAGAGATGGTTGATTTCGATTGTATGGTCATTATGCACCCAAGATTGCGACTTGGATAGCTCCGGTCATATGCACAATGCGACAATCAATTCTCATCCCACAGATAACTTATCCAACATTAAGTGTCGTGTGTCCTTCTTTTATCCAACAGAGATGAGATACTTGCTCACTAGATGATGTTCGTCAATACGGGGACAACTAAATAGAGTCACTAGGCTACCACATGTTGCAGTCTATTAATGTTTATGTCGGTGACCTGTTCTTCAAAGGTTATCCTCATAGCAACTTCAGAAGGACACTCCACTACTTTCGGTCTAAGATATGGATCTTACGATACGATATGGGAAAGATAACCAAGGAAAAGTTCACATGAGAATAACACGTTGATGTTGTTCCGCAATGGATCATGACTAGAAACCACGATACCAGCGCGTGCCGAGCAGCACAACCTTGTGTCGGCCGCCACAGGAGGCTCTCGGTTTCGTCGCGGCACCATTAGTTGCTACTCATAACACCATTACCGATCACCCCACCCAGGTGAAATTTCAAGTGAAACAATTTGGGTGGTAAAAACAAGCATTATACAAGGGAGGGATAGCAAGCAAAGGTAGTCACAAGGTTTGGAATTAACCAGGAGGTGATTCAAAGATCAAAACATAGCACAAGAGAACATAGCTCAATTGCCGAATGCGACTAAGCATGAGATTTTTGCTTAATTCCACGCACGCCAAGCGTTCACCAAAGTGATGGAAAAATGAAAGATTACCATGAGATTTGGTCATGTTGGACAACAACATGAGATCAAAACTGGTAAACATCCCGAGACTTGGGAAGGTTGGGGATGGATTAAGCAAACTTCAAGGCGAAAACCGATATGTAGTCATAGATTGAGTTGATAAGGTAGATGCATGAAATTGCAAGCACACGATTTAGAGGCCATAGCATGGATACAATGCGTCACACTAGCTAACCTTTAGGAGAGGTAACCAAAAGGTCCAACAAGGATTCAGTTAAGGGTCTTACAACTTGGCATCAAACAACTATAGCCAAAAGGAAGAGTTGAAGAGAAACTATCTTGGCTAGTAGATCAAACAAAGGTATTCACGTGCGGTTGCAGGACAACCATGGTATACACGAATATTTAATGGTCCAGACTTAGGCTCATAAGGAAAAGAACCTAATTGGGGATAACACCAAGAGATTGTTTCGCGTAACTCGAGTATTGCTCTAAGATAAAGCTACTCGACACTCGTATACTTACCGAAGACAAACGAAGTGACAACTATGACACTAATTAACTAACAAGCATACATACAAGCATCATAGTCAAGCATTGGAGAGATCCAATCCAATTAGCTTAAGCAACCACTACTAAGCATCAGGCTCACCCATAACAAACATTCATCTAAAGCAAGAACTAACTACGAGTTTAGCCTAAGACAAACGCTAGCTAAGGTGGCTACTTAGCATGGGCACAGAACATGGATAGCAACATAGTAGTTAATTGTTTCGACCATAGCTGAGGTTGTAGACATCCCATAAAGGTGATCCTAGACTTTCTAGAAAGCTTAGAAAGATGGCTACACATTAGTTATTCATACCAAAAGCTAAATCATAGGTTAGCATGGTCAAACATGCTGATGTTTCAGATCTGTACCAATATGGACAGAAAACTGACAAGAACTTCAAAATTGCATAACTGGAGTTCTAGGGGTCCAACAAGGCTGAGCCTTAACTTTATGTAAAGCTTATTAAGTTGTCTATAACTTTTTTATTATCATATTAAGATGATTTTATAGCTAACAAGGCCAAACAAGACACATAAGACATCTCTGCCCAGATGTGGACAGATTCTGTCATTCCACTTGGCAAGCTCATAACTAGAAATTTCGACCACAAAAATTAGTGCTATAGGACACTTTGAAAAGCTTAGAAAAAGTACTACACTTCTTCTATTATCTCCAAGACATGATTCCATATGCACATAGGTCAAACAAAGCAAACATTCAGATTTGTTCTGAACATGAGCAGATTCTGACAACAAACTTCTAAAATTTATAACTCTTAAACCATAAGACCTAGGGTCATAAAATTTTTGTACAAGCTAGATAAGTAAGTTAGCTATAACTTTGGTATTCTCTATAACTACAGAAAACACCATTATGATCATAAAAGCATCACTACAACAGAAAACGTTCTAGCAGCCAACATTCGACAAGCAAAACAAAGCTTGCCTTTGTTCTACTTAATAAGAGAGCATACAAACATGTTATTCTAGTGGCTCTAAATTTTGTTACCTTATACCATTATGAATTTAATTCATTCATGAGAATCCATAATTATTTAAGTGAGGTTTAAAGCATTGGCAAACGCTTGGGTGAACAACATATCCACCACTTGGCTAAGCTAGAGGATATCTCTAAGTTCAAGCATGTAACCACACTTATTTCTAGTAAGGCTAAGCACACATTTTTCTCAAACAACATGGAGTAAGGCATTCTTATTTAGCTTCATTCAAGAAAGATAGTGTAACACATTAATCACAAGTTACACACTATAGAACAAGGGCGAGAGGAGCATAACTATGCATAAGGCAACAATCATGAAGATGCATGCTTCGTCCTATTCATCCTCACAAGATTGCCAACCTAAGGTGGCGATCATGTTCTATGTCGGTGGCATAACACGCACTCTCTCGATATATAGCTAGTCGACAGCTACATTCAACTTACGCATTCGTGGTTAGCGTACCTGCATAAAAGTTTCATTGCAGCCCAACATTTCCCAATATAGCACACAATGAAATAGGAAGATAAAATTCTAAGCACTCCCATATACATATACCCCTGTATACATACATGTAGCACCAAAACTACCCGAATCATTCGATCACCCACAATTAAGTACCTTCATATATACATGTGTGTAACATGTAGATAATCCAGTAACCAAAACTAGCTCTCCCCTAGACCGCAGTTTGTACGGTCATGCTCTCACAACTCACACTTACCTGAGTGTAGGTGCGATGTTGCATAAAAGTAAACTAGCAATATATATGGCTATTTCATATATGAAGGCTACCTCTAATCTGACACACCGGGTAGCATAGTGTGGGAGAGTCATCACACATACATACCTTGGCCTGGGCGTAGATGCATAAATGAAAAACCCCCAAGTTAGTACTTATATAAGCCACCTAATAATCCTTATATGGGCATAAGGAAATTGACCACTGGCATACTAGGTTTAGAATTCAGATTTCACAAACCTATATATAGCTATAAGTTGATAAAACTGATTTTATAAAACAAAACCTTTGTTTTAATTACACATATGACAAGTTTAATGTTGAATCTTGCTCCGATACCAGCTGTAACAGAACCGTCCAAATTATAAGAGCACAAGTACAAAAACAATCACGAGAGTGATCAAATTCTTGCACTTGAGCCCTTATAACTTCGGTAGTCCAATGAAATCACGAGGGATTTCAAACCAACCAACATACAAGCCAAGATCGTAGTGATTCAACATAACAAGTCACATGTTACAACCATTTCACAAATAATTCAATATACATCGGAGTTCAACATAGTTATTACAACTTACATTGAAAAGTAGCGGAAGCAAAGTAATTTGAAACTAACATTAATCTTATTTCAAATACATGCCAGTACCACGGTCGACTTCCAACAAAAGCATTAGAGATAAGGTAAATAAGAAGGATCATGCCCATGATCACACTCCGCCTCTACGGCAGGAGTCAACCAACTCTTGCAGCCGCCATGATACATCATAACCTGCAACAAGTGGGGATAAAACCCTGAGTACAAGAAGGTACTCAGCTAGACTTACCCGTCAGAAACCAGAAATAAGGTGACACCAAGGATCATGCAAGGCTGATATGAAGTGGGCTAGCTTGACAACATTTTGCATAAAAGCTTAATATCGATGATCAATCATTAATGCTTAAGCATCAAGTAAATTATCATTAACCTGTCATCTATATTAGCACCTGTACTAGAGCACTCATTTTATTAGGAGCAAACAATATTAACCATAGCAGGTATAAATTGAGGCAACCTTTCCATCGTTATCCAATTAACCATCCGTTCAATTTAATGGAATCTACGTTGCCGCTGCTCAAGTCAAGTGCTCACTAACCGGGAGCGACGGCGATTCGAATCGAATTCCTATCCAGCTGGAGGGGTATTTCTAACACTCACCGAGTCACGCCTGGCAAGGGCTGCTCAGGTCACCTTTGGTACAGTTCAGGAGCCGCGGGTCCGAATGATGTCGCGACCCCAAGGGCGACACTCTGCCAGGTGATAGGGACTCTAACCCCCCCCTTGGTCTCACGCCAATGTCCCCAAGCACATCCTTTCTCTCCTCCAAGAAGCAACCTACCATTCGATTCCCGGCCTGAACTGTATTACTCGGATTTGCGGTCGGAACGACTTATCCGGCCAACTAAGTGTTAGACTGCGTTTAACATGACTCAAGGACGTACAGCGAATCGGTCCTTAAACGACTCAGACGGGGATAGATCTACACCCAAGACCTCCATGCCTTGTTGCTTCACTATCGTCATCCCGCCCAGTCTCATTTCATTTTATTAACACATGGTTCCATTCCACGATAGCAAATATAGCCAACCGTGCCATATATGAATATCCCTATATCTCGCAGGTGACAGGAAATCACCTGACTTCTACCGCTTAAGGCAGGGCTAAGCATCTACTCGATCCTAGTCTATGTAGGATTCAGGGATTCATATATCTGGACAAGGAATGATATAATGCAGCAAGGGTTTCCAACCAACTCCTATCACTTAATGCAGCAATACTTATAACATATATAGAATTAATTGATTTAAAGATAGGAGGCTTATAATGCTCCGGGGCTTGCCTGGGATCCGACTCAAGTTAGAGTATGTCAGATGAAACCCGCTTGGCGAGCATCCTCCAATCTACCACTTGTCCGGTCCTTCGATCTTCGGGATGGATCCACCAACTCCATCTTCGGGTTTGGCTTCACATCATGTCCTTCACGTGCTTCAGCTAGCATACCTAAATGAGGTGTAATAATGCATATGTATGAATGCATAGAAGTGCAACAAACAGAGTAATCGAACAAGCATACCAAAGTTCACATAAACCCTAGAGCTAATTAACTTACTCCTCATTAAGACATAACATAGAAGAGGGCAAGCACATCAATCAAGAAACAAGTCTCACAAGATCACAGGGTACCACCCAAGTATCATCAAAGATATGAGTCACACTTCAATACCCAAGCATGACAAAGTTAATCAAAGTACTAGAACTAGAAATTGCTACCTTTTGGACATCAGACCAACAGCTGAGTAATTTAATCATAACTGGAGATCTACAGCTCCAAATGACTTGCAAGAAAACATTATGGAAAGCTTATGAAATTATCTATATTTCATTTATAATTATCACAGCATGATTCTAAAGTTTAATATGTCGAATTTACATAAACACAGCAACTGATCTAACAAGACAGAGAGCAAGCAATTCTGTACCCCAACTTTAAACAGCTACAACTCCTAAACCACATGGCCAAATGTCACCAAATTTTAACAGTAGCTAGATACATAAATTATCTACAACTTTTGTATAAATAAGTTTCACAACAAAGCACATTATCATGAAGAACTTTACCAAGTTTCTAGATCTGTCCAGAAACCTTGTTTGCAAGGAATAATTATTAACTTATGTTGCAAACATATACTTGGACAAAACTAACTTTACCAACATGTCACACATGACTAATGAACACCAGAAAACATAGTGTCAATTACTAAATAAATTCTTTTAATACATTTTCTTAATTTATTTGGATAATTAGGTGGAATTATGAACACCTATCAAAAGTGCATAATAAATACTACCAAAATTACAGAGACCTACACATGCTCCCAAAAGTCTACTGTCCAAATTTGAAACCATTTAGACATGTATAACAACCTCTATGAAAAAGACAAATGGCTATAGCAATAAATCATGGGAGAGCAAGTAAAACCTAAAACTCAATATTTTCTGTGAACACATGGCCATAGAATGAACCAACATCATAGAGCAACATCATAATAAGGTGATGGGGCAACATTTTCTATTTTATCATTTATATAACATTTATAAGCTATTTATCAAGCCATAAACAAGTTAACTCAATAACTTGAGCATACAGTAAGCAATGGCCATGAAATATATACAACAGTACATCCATAGCATGACAAGCCTACCATAAAAATTTCACACCAAATGGAACAACACAACTCAAGATATAAAATGACAAGCAATATAATGCAGATTTCCTTATTTATCAAGGTCAAATCGAAACCCTAAGAAAACAGTGAATAAATAGTATGTTTAACATTTTTCCTAGCAAGTACATGTCATCACAAAATTAACAAAACAAGAATCACCATTTTTGGGGTTCTAAAACTCCAGATCTTGCTCTGGTCAAGTTTATAAGCATTTCTAGAGCACTTTTAAAGCCTAAATAAAGACATCAGAAAATATTTACAAACATGCACATTTTATGACTCTACTGCATAGATCTTTTCTCAAGGTTTCCAAAAAGTCCCCATTTACTATTTTACGAATTTCCTATGATTTACTATGATTTTCCAAACTTCAGCACAGAAATCTGCAAAAGAAAAGATTAAACCGAAAAAAAATACTTTTGCATTTGGAACCCTGGAGCTCTCAGAAACCAACTAAGCCCATATATGTAAATACATGTGTCTAGCATTTATGCAAAGTGAACACATGAAAAAGCTTCTATTTACGATTCACCCCCCTCTTCTTCTTTCTCTCGACGCTGGACGCAGGGAACTGCTGCGGCCGGTGAGGTCGCCGTTGGCGGCGAGGAAGGGCCGGCCGGGATCTGGCAGTGGCCAGCCGGGGCCACGCCTGGACCTGGCCTTGGCCAGCTGTAGCCAGCAGCCGCTCGGCAGCGGCAATATGCGGTGGCGGACGGGCATGGCCACGGCAGCGAGGCTTTCCAGCGCTTCGCTGGCTGGGGAACGACGCGAGGAGGCGCTGGAGGTGCATGGAGCTGGGTGCTCAGATGGTTGAAGGCGCCGAGCAGCGAGGGTGGATGGGGCATGGCTTTGCCGCGGCAGCCATGGCAAGCTCGCGCTCCTAGGCCCGAGAGCAGCGGGAGAAAGCGCGAGAGCTAGTAAGCAGGAGGGAGGAGAATGGAGAGGGCAGGAGGGCAGGGCTCGGGCTCGGTTTTTCTCAATCGGAGGAGCGAGGTGTCGAGCGAGGGCAGCACAGGGGGAACCACGCGGCGTCGCTGTCCTGCCAGAGGTCGGCCACGACGCCCATGCATTCACAGACTTGAAGGGAGTAACAATACTACCGCGAAAATATGACTGAAACTCCAAATTTTACCATCCTCTATCTCCTGATACAGTGGTCATTTGATAACGGCGCAAGAGGCAAAGTTGTACATCTATGTGAGGTGAACAATATTGCCTTAAGGATCAAGAGCTAAGTCGGCCTAGATTTGGAGATATGGATCTTCAAAGGAGGGTACCTCAAAACTGAATTCTGCAGTTCAGTTACGGGATGACTGAAACCGTATTCTTCTCCCTCTTCTACTCCCTAGTACATCCAGTTTCAGCAAAAACGTCAGTAATACAAGTTGTATATCTATGGGAGTACTACAACTTCTATTAAAGGTTCATGAATTGGTTCGGCCTTGTTTGGGAGATACTGAGCACCAAATAAGCTAACCTGAAACTGAAATTTCCGTTCCCAGACTTAGAAAAATTTCAAGTGCTGAAAACAGCTGCTGATTCAAAGTTTGAGCCTCGGTTAGACTTGCTTACAAGCTGATCTAGCTCTTGGTCCAAAAATAAAGTTTGTTTTGCATAACATGGACTCCAACTTTTATTTAGGTTCCACTACCATGCAAAGACTCCAAGCCACAGTTCAAACTAAGTCAAAGTAGCCTCACGGTAAAGCTTAAATCTGAGTTTTAGACCGATTGATGCATTTTCTTGATGTCTGCTCAACACGAACCCTTCATGACTTTTGTTGTGAAGTTCAATTAGAGTCATTTGGGCAAGGTTGCAAGGTTTGGTTGATGACCTACATTTCCATTCACTTAATAGTGCAATACAAGCACTTAGTAAAGTCATTCCAATAAGGATATAACTTATCATTTCATGTGACTTTTTTATTCCAAACTTCATGAAACTTTTCCATGGATCAATACAGATAGTTATTGATGTGATACATGTGAAGATACTTTGATAACAACACCCAAGCATATATCTTTTAATTGAGCCTATATGTAAGCGAGGGTGCAACATCCAAATTTAGATTAGGGTTTATTTCCATAGGTTTGGCTTTGGCATCGTCATCTCAACTAATTTATCATGTTTGAGCTCAAACCCACTGCCTAATTGGTGATAAACACCTAGGGTGTTACAAGCAGCCCCTTAACTACTAATAATCTGGGATCCAAATTAACCTTACAAGCCATGATCAACTTAACATTACAGACACAAAGTTTCAGACTGACTGAACTATCCCAAAAGTGAACAGATCCCCAAAGGAAACAATCCCTCCATCTCCAAAGCTCTCTTTCCTCAGTGTTCATTTTCAACATTGTCTTCCTGTTCTACCTGCCTCCCTGTAGGCCCAGCTGCACCATCATTGTCTTGCTGCTGGTTCACCTTTCTTGCCACTAGTTCAGTCTTCTTCTTCTTGTTTATCAAAGCCTCATCATTGACCTCCTCAGCATCCATCCCACAAAACTGCAAACCAAGGTTTTTTATTACCTTCACTGAAAGAGTTGGTGGGGAGGGAGTATAGCATATGCATTTTTTGCTTAAGCACCCGGATGATTTGAAACCATTGTTATTTTTCTTTACCCTTTCACTTCTACGTACCTGACTTTCCACTATAGGTGTCAGCCTCCTTGTGGCCCTTCTCTTCTTGTAGGGGTTCCAATTTCTTCAATTTCCTGGATCATCACACTCTTGTTTCTCCCATTGTCCAGTCCCATGGAGCTCTCTGTTTCTGTGAACACATTATCAGAGCTAAGATCATAAATTCTTTTGTTTATAGGACACTGTTTGGGTATTGAAAAAGAGACATTACCCTGACTGCTGGCTATTTGTGCAATTGCTGGCGAGGACAGGAACTCAGTGGCCTAGCCAAAGGTTTTTGGAGATAGCAACATTGATGTAAAAAAATATGACCAGTTGGTAGGGATCTTTGCAATGAAATCATCGAGATTACCTTTGGAGAAAAACTTGTCCCAAAGCTTTGTTGCCTCCTTTGCTCTGGTTTCCTCCAAAGCCCCAGAAGCAATTGTTGGAGTTGTTCCAAATTCACTGCAAGATATAGGCCGGGCTTCTGACGGAGCGAAGCGGAGGCCCATAAAAGCCGAAGGCTGGGCCGGAGCGTAGCGGTAAATATATACCCTTGTTAGGGTTTCTTGGAGACTTGATTCTCTTGTAAGCTTCCGCAGGTGTGTAACCCAAAACTCTTGAGATAGTGAGATTGTTGCTGGCTGATGCCCGTGGTTTTTCCCCTTCGCATTGGAGGGGTTTTCCACGTTAAATCGTGTGTCTCCGCTGTGATTGATTTTGTTTCACTTCATATTCCATACGTCGTTGATAACAAGTGGTACCGGAGCCTCGGTTGCTGTAGGGTTCATGACAACGTCGATGAAGTTCAATCTTCCGCTGCTGAACTACAACACGCGGTTCTCGCTACGGCAAGTCAAGATGCGGGGAATTCTGGCGCAGACTCATGACTACGATGAGGCGCTGGATAAATTCAGCAAGAGTAAAGCCAATTGGACTCCTGAGGAGATCCGCAAGGATTAGAAGGCTCTCGCCCTAATTCAGTTACATCTTCATAATGATATTTTGCAGGAGTGTTTGAAAGAGAAAACTGCTGCAGAACTATGGCTGAAACTGGAATCGATCTGTATGTGCAAGGATCTAACCAGTAAGATGCAGATGAAGATGAAGCTGTTCACTCTGAAGATGAAGGAGGAGGATTCGGTGATGACCCACATCGTTGAATTCAAGAAGATCGTGGCCGACCTAGTGTCGATGGAGGTGAAGTATGATGATGAGGACTTAGGTCTTCTACTATTATGTTCTTTGCCAAATTCGTATGCAAATTTTCGGGACACCATACTTTTGAGCCGTGATGAACTAACCCTAAAGGAAGTTTATGAGGCTCTCCAGTCTAAGGAGAAGATGAAAGTTATGGTGCAGCATGACGGAACGTCGTCCTCAAAGGGCGAAGCTTTACATGTGAGAGGCAGAACTGATAACAGATCCTCATATGATAGCAATGATGGTAGAAAGAACTACGAGAGGAGAGGCCGTTCAAAGTCCAAGCCGCATGGTAATAAAAAGTTCTGTGTTTATTGCAAACTGACAAATCATAATGTTGAGGATTGCAGAAAAGTACAGAATAAGGAGAAGAGAAAAAATAAGTCGGCTGGTAAGGTCTGTGTTGCTGCTGCTGCGTCTGATGATGATTCTGGAGATTGTCTGGTAGTGCTTGCTGGTTGTGTTGCTGGTCATGATGAATGGATTCTAGATTCCGCATGTTCGTTTCATATTTGCACTAACAGAAATTGGTTTAGTTCATATAAGTATGTGCAGAAAGGGGATGTTGTGCGGATGGGAGATGATAACCCATGTGACATCGTGGGGATTGGATCAGTTCAGATCAAGACTGATGATGGCATGACACGCACGCTGAAAAACGTCAGGTATATACCAGGGATGTCTAGGAATCTTATCTCATTGAGCACGCTTGATGCAGAAGGTTACAAATATTCCGGTTCAGATGGTATTCTAAAGGTATCAAAAGGTTCTCTTGTCTGTTTGAAAGGTGATCTTAATTCTGCAAAGTTATATGTCCTTAGAGGGTGTACTTTACATGGTTCTGATTCCGCTGCTGCTGCTGTTACTAATGATGAACCTAGTAAAACTAACCTTTGGCACATGCGTTTGGAACATATGAGTCACCATGGTATGGCAGATTTGATGAAGAGAAACCTACTGAAAGGCTGCACTTCTAGTAAGATCAAGTTTTGTGAGCATTGCATTTTCGGCAAGCATAAGAGGGTACAGTTCAACACTTCTATTCACACCACCAAAGGTACTCTTGATTATGTTCATGCTGATTTATGGGGTCCTTCTAAGAAACTCTCACTAGGTGGTGCTCGTTATATGCTTACAATTATTGATGATTAATCTAGAAGGGTTTGGCCTTATTTTCTAAAATAGAAAGATGATACTTTTGCTGCGTTTAAGAACTGGAAAGTAATGATAGAAAGACAAACTGAAAGAAAGGTAAAATTGCTTCGTACTGATAATGGTGGAGAATTTTGTTCGTATGCCTTTAATGATTATTACAGACAGGAAGGCATTGTTAGGCATCACACCATACCCCATACTCCACAACAGAATGGTGTGGCAGAACGGATGAACAGAACCATTATCTCCAAGGCCCGTTGCATACTGTCTCATGCAAGGATGAGCAAGCGTTTTTGGGCTGAAGCTGCTAATATTGTCTGTTACTTGATAAACAGGTCACCTTCTATTCCACTAAATAAGAAAACTCCTATTGAGGTATGGTCTGGTACACCTGCTGATTATTCACAGTTAAAAGTTTTTGGATGCACTGCTTATGCTCATGTTGACAATGGAAAATTAGAAACTTGAGCTGTTAAGTGTCTTTTCCTTAGTTATGGTTCGGGAATCAAAAGCTATAAATTGTGGAATCCTGAAACAGGGAAGACTTTTATGAGCAGGAGTGTTGTATTCAATGAATCTGGGATGTTTACTGACAGTTTGCCCTCAGATCATGTTCCAGAAAAAGAGCTGCAGAGTATGCGCATACAGGTGGAGCATGTTGATGATGATATAGGTGTGCAGGTGGAGCCTGCTGATGAGCAGGATGACCATAATAATGATGTTGCTGATGATGATGCTCATGATGATGTTCAGCAAACTCCTCCTATTTTGCAGCTACAGGAGGAATTACCTATTGCTCAACGCAAGTCAACAAGGACAGTTGTACCTCCTAAACGTCTTATCGAAGAATGTAATTTGTCTTACTATGCTTTGAGTTGTGCTGAACAGGTGGAGTATATTCATGAGCCAGCAACCTATAAAGAAGCTGTTCGTTGTGCTGATAGTGAGAATTGGATTTCTGCTATGCATGAGGAGATGCAGTCTCTTGAGAAGAACAGTACATGGGAGGTTGTTCCTTTGCCTAAGAACAAGAAGACCATAAATTGCAAGTGGATCTTCAAGAGAAAGGAGGGTTTATCTCCAAGCGAGCCTCTAAAGTATAAGGCAAGGTTAGTTGTAAAAGGCTATAGTCAAATTCCTGGTGTTGACTATAATGATGTGTTCTCTCCAGTGGTAAAACACAGTTCAATTCATACATGCTTGAGTATTGTTGCTTCACATGATCTTGAGCTTGAGCAGTTAGATGTGAAGACTGCGTTTTTGCATGGAGAGCTAGAGGAGGACATATACATGGACCAACCGGAAGGGTTCATAGTGCCTGGCAAGAAAAATATGTGTGCAAGTTGAAGCGCTCCTTGTATGGTTTGAAACAGTCCCCTCGTCAGTGGAACAAGAGGTTTGATTCATTTATGTTGTCACACAGTTTCAAAAGATCTAGATATGATAGCTATGTTTACATCAAGCATGTTAATGGATCACTTATATATTTGCTGTTATATGTTAATGATATGCTGATTGCTGCCAAGAGCAAGATTGAAATCACTAAGTTAAAGAAGTTGTTAAGTAGTGAGTTTGATATGAAAGATCTTGGTAGTGCTAAGAAAATTCTTGGTATGGAAATTAGTAGAGACAGAAAATCTGGTTTGCTATTTCTTAGTCAACAAAATTATATCAAGAAAGTTCTTCAGCGTTTCAACATGCAAAATGCTAAGGCTGTTAGTACCCCTATTGCACCTCACTTTAAGTTGTCAGCTGCTCAGTGTCCTAGTACAGATGCAGAGATTGAGTACATGTCAAGGGTTCCTTATTCTAGTGCTGTTGGGTCTTTGATGTATGCCATGGTTTGCTCTCGTCCAGATTTGTCATATGCTATGAGTCTTGTTAGTAGATATATGGCTAATCCTGGCAAAGAACATTGGAGGGCAGTTCAGTGGATTTTCAGGTACCTCAGAGGCACAGCAGATTACTGTTTGAAGTTTGGAAGAACTGATAAGGGTCTCATTGGTTATGTGGATTCTGATTATGCTGCTGATCTAGACAGGCGAAGATCAATTACTGGTTATGTGTTTACTGTTGGCAGTTGTGCTGTGAGTTGGAGGGCTACGTTACAGTCTGTTGTTGCTTTGTCTACTACTGAAGCAGAATATATGGCTATTTGTGAAGCGTGCAAAGAATTAATATGGTTGAAAGGTTTGTACGCTGAACTCAGTGGAATTGAATCTTGCATAAGTTTGCACTGTGACAGTCAAAGTGCAATTTACCTCACTAAAGATCAGATGTTCCATGAGAGAACTAAGCATATAGATATCAAGTATCATTTTGTGCGAGATGTGATTGAAGAAGGTAAGCTGAAGGTATGCAAGATTAGTACTCATGATAATCCTATTGATATGATGACAAAGCCTGTTCCTGTTGCTAAGTTTGAGTTATGCTCAAGCTTAGTTGGTTTAATTGAATAGTCCAAGAGACTATTGTTGGCACCAGTGGTTTTCTATCTTTGTTGTTCGGGATGATGGGTTGATTTATGATACAAGATGAATTTATCTCAAGGTGGAGTTTGTTGGAGTTGTTCCAAATTCACTGCAAGATATAGGCCGGGCTTCTGACGGAGCGAAGCGGAGGCCCGTAAAAGCCGAAGGCTGGGCCGGAGCGTAGCGGTAAATATATACCCTTGTTAGGGTTTCTTGGAGACTTGAGTAGCAAAAACTTGCTCATCCAAAAACTTTTAACTGTGAATAAGCAGTGCATCCAAAAACTTTTAACTGTGAATAATCAGCAGGCGTACCAGACCATACCTCAATAGGAGTTTTCTTATTTAGTGGAATAGAAGGTGACCTGTTGATCAAGTAACAGGCAGTATTAGCAGCTTCAGCCCAAAAACGCTTGATCTTCCTTGCATGAGACAGCATGCAACGGGCCCTAGAGATAATGGTCCTGTTCATCCATTCAGCCACACCATTCTGTTGTGGAGTATGTGGTATGGTGTGATGTCTAACAATGCCTTCCTGTCTGCAATAATCATTAAAGGCATGCGAATAAAATTCTCCACCATTATCAGTACGAAGCAATTTTACCTTCCTTTCCGTTTGTCTTTCTATCATTACTTTCCAGTTCTTAAAAGCAGCAAAAGTATCATCTTTCTGTTTTAGAAAATAAGGCCAAACCCTTCTACAGTAATCATCAATAATTGTAAGCATGTAACGAGCACCACCAAGTGAGGGCTTCTTAGAAGGACCCCATAAATCAGCATGAACATAATCAAGAGTACCTTTGGTGGTGTGAATAGAAGTGTTGAACTGTACCCTCTTATGCTTGCCAAAAATGCAATGCTCACAAAACTTGATCTTACTCGAAGTGCAGCCTTTCAGCAGGTTTCTCTTCATCAAATCTGCCATACCATGGTGACTCATATGTCCCAAACGCATGTGCCAAAGGTTAGTTTTACTAGGTTCATCATTAGTAACAGCAGCAGCAACGGAATCAGAACCATGTAAAGTACACCCTCTAAGGACATATAACTTTGCAGAATTAAGATCACCTTTCAAACAGACAAGAGAACCTTTTGATACCTTCAGAATGCCATCTGAACCGGAATATTTGTAACCTTCTGCATTAAGCGTGCTCAATGAGATAAGATTCTTGGATATCCCTGGTATATACCTGACGTTTTTCAGCGTGCGTGTCATGCCATCATCAGTCTTGATCCGAACTGATCCAATCCCCACGACGTCACATCTCCCATCCGCACAACATCCCCTTTCTGCACTGACTTATATGAACTAAACCAATTTCTGTTAGTGCAAATAAGAAATGAACATGCGAAATCTAGAATCCATTCATCATGACCAGCTACACAACCAGCAAGCACAATCAAACAATCTCTAGAATCATCATCAGACGCAGCAGCAGCAATAGAGACCTTACCAGCTGACTTGTTTTTTCTCTTCTCCTTATTCTGTACTTTTCTGCAATCCTCAACATTATGATTTGTCAGCTTGCAATAAACACAGAACTTTTTATTACCATGCGGCTTGGACTTTGAACGACCTCTCCTCTTGTAGTTCTTTCTACCATCATTGCTATCATATGAGGATCTGTTATCAGTTCTACCTCTCACATGCAAAGCTTCGCCCTTTGAGGATGACGTTCCGTCATGCTGCACCATAACTTTTATCTTCTCCTTAGACTGGAGAGCCTCATAAACTTCCTTTAGGGTTAGTTCATCACGGCTCAAAAGTATGGTGTCACGAAAATTTGCATACGAATTTGGCAAAGAATATAGCAGTAAAAGACCTAAGTCCTCATCATCATACTTCACCTCCATCGACACTAGGTCGGCCACGATCTTCTTGAATTCAGCGATGTGGGTCATCACCGAATCCTCCTCCTTCATCTTCAGAGTGAACAGTTTCATCTTCATCTGCATCTTACTGGTTAGATCCTTGCACATACAGATCGATTCTAGTTTCAGCCATAGTTCTGTAACAGTTTTCTCTTTCAGACACTCCTGCAAAATATCATTTATGAAGATGTAACTAAATTAGGGCGAGAGCCTTCTGATCCTTGCGGATCTCCTCAGGAGTCCAATCGGCCTTCGTCTTGCCGAAGTTATCCAGCGCCTCATCGTAGTCATGAGTTTGCGCCAGAATTCCCCGCATCTTGACTTGCCATAGCGAGAACCGCGTGTCGTAGTTCAGCAGCGGAAGATCGAACTTCATCGACGTCGTCATGAACCCTACAGCAACCGCAGCTATGATACCACTTGTTATGAACGACGTATGGAATATAAAGTAAAACGAAATCAATCACAGCGGAGACACACGATTTAACATGGAAAACTCCTCCAATGCGAAGGGGAAAAACCACGGGCACCAGCCAGCAACAATCTCACTATCTCAAGAGTTTTGGGTTACACGCCTGTGGCGGCTTACAAGAGAATCAAGTCTCCAAGAAACCCTAGCAAGAGTATATATGTACCGTACCGCGGGGGGCTCCGCTACACTCCGCTTCTACGGGCCCAGCCTTCGGCTTCTACGGGCCCCCGCTTCGCTCCGTCAGAAGCCCGATCTATATCTTGCAGTGAATTTGGAACAACTCCAACAACCGTGACATCACCAAAGATATGGGGGCTTTCCGCAACAATGGTGTCCCGATCATAGGCATGATTAAAGCGAACCAGAGCTGGCCACAAATGCGTGGGCTGGATATCAAGAAAAGCAGTAGGACGCTCAAATCGCAGAAAGTCTCGGAGGACAGCCCTTACCGCAGCAAACTGCATCTCATTGGCTAGCAGCGGGTTGAAGGTGGCGATGGCAAGGTCCTCATTCCTCGCCTGTGGTTTTATCGGAGCATCCGCGCGCACCATGAACACACGATTGGGGACGTCTTCATGCTGCATTCCCTCAAGAATAAAGGGAGCAGGGTCGGCGCGTTCGAACGCCATGTCAACAACAAGAGTAGGAGGAGCAGAAGGGAGCGGAGGCGCAGAGCAAGGAGATGGAGTGGGGTTTTCAGGTGGCACTGTTGCCGCCTTGGAGTAGTATGGGAGGAAGATGAAGGGTTAAGCGACCAGGAAGCAAGGTCGACAGCCAAAAAGCAAGGAGTAGAGCCAGAAGTGGGCTGTGACCGAGCCGAGGGGATCACTACAAGAAATGTGTCGTTCTCTGACATTCTATGAACATATAAACATCACAAACCATGGATTAGGGCGCATGGTTTATGACACACGTTTTATCAAAAACCGACACATTTCTTGTAGTGGATGGGCTCACTGGGCCAAGGAATGGTAACGGGCGGCACCGAATTCACACTTGCCTAGGCCGGGTCCAATGAAGTGGCTTTGAAAAGCTCCCCAAAAGAGTTAAACATCGGCGGCTTGGATGCCGAAGGCCTATCAGCGCTTAGGGATTTGAAGAGCCCAGCGATATTACGGATGGCATCTTTGGCCTTAAATGCAGAAGATTGCTGTCGTAGGATGCCAGATTGCTATCGCTGATCTATCAGAGGAGGGGCGCAACAAAGCGCAGTGATATGCCCCCAACCCATGCACGCATGACAACGGATTGGGCGGTGACATTTGACTCTAGGGTGACCCGCCGCGAGGCAGCGCGGGCAGGCCACAACCAACCGAGGGGAGCCAGCGTGCTGCTGGTTGAGAGGGCCACAGTTAATGTTGGAAACACGTTCAAAGACCAAATGCCGAGGAAAGAGAAGAAGGTCCCTCAAGGTTTTTGAAATTTTTGGCTTCCCCAGGGGCTCACGATTGGCGCCAGACAGGGGTGGAGATTTAACCACATCAGCAAAAGATTTGCTTCTCGTAGTGCTTTGGGCCAAGGTTTTCTCTACCGGTATTTTAAAAGTCTCGGTGGTAACTGATAAACGGGAATATCGGATATATCGAAAATTTATCGATGATAGAAATAAAATTTCGAAAGAAATTTAGACAAAAAATGACTCATTTTGTTCAGGAAAGCACATAGGTCATTTCTAAACAATCTAACATAAAAAACTAAACAAAACATATTATCAATTGCTTATTCAATGAGGAGGGCAGTGACATGGCTGGGAGCGTGCTGAGTGTGCTGTGGCGATGGCAACTTGAACTTAGTAGAGAAGGGGAGAGAAAATTAAACATGGATTAAGGTTAGAGTATTGGGTGGGCTTTGACGTCTATTTGGATGACAAAATTTTAAAAATATGAAAATTTCAGACGATAGAGGAAAAATTTTGAACCCAGCCGGTAAACGAGATATCTCGGAAATTTCGGATTCTACCGGCCGATATTTTTTCCCTACTTTGGGCAGCCGTCGAGGAAACCCGCTCTTCTTCTTGGAACGAACAAAACTCCATCTTCTAGTTTGGGCCACCATTGCCCCAGAGGTGAAAGAAGAGGGAGAAAAGATCACAGGAGAACGATTGCAAGTTGTGAACGAAGAAGCCCACAGACTTGGAAGAGACGAAGAACTTGAAGGTACGATCACTAAGATATGAGACCTTGAAGTGGGGGGCAGAGCCGCCAATGGTGGCCTGAAGAATAAGGCCAACAGAACCAGGGCAAAGCTTGAACTTGCACTGGCCAAAGGAAACAACAAGCACAAATGAATCAGGACCTAAATTGGGCCAAGAGATAGGCCGTTGCAAGCTTTTCCAAACATCAGATTGAACTTTGCGCCCCGGCTCACAGGAGAGCCCCGGAAGCTCCACAGGGAAAGTCGGCGAGGACGTCCCCATAGAGGGCAGACACAGGGAGAAGACAAAAGCGGATCTCGGGGGTGGAACTCACCGAAAACACTAGGTCCCGGCCAAGGTCCACATCCTTGGCAGAGAGACGGGCAACGACCGCCAAGCAAGCTCTAGGCCATCCACCCCGGTAACCACACCAGGCAGGGGCGTCGCTGCCAGGCCCGACTTGCATGGCGTCAGACCCGGGTTGATCGGCGGCAGGACAACGACGAGGGCTTGGGCAGACGCCGGGCGCGAGGGAGGTTCGTCCGCACTTCCAGTCCAGCGGCTGGGGCGGTCGCCGGCGTGGGGTGGTCAGCATGGTCGGAGGGACCAACAGCGATGGCTGGGGTGGACGCCGGGGCCAGAGCGGCCACCGGCGGGGAGGAGCGGGGTGCTCAGCCGGAGTGCAGCTCGCCGTTCGCCATCGCCATCATGCTGTTGTGCCGCCTCATCACGGTCATAGGTTGGATCTGCTCCTTTGCTACTGAACCGTATTGTTGATACAAAGTGAGCAAGTTCTTCTTCAAGGTGGCTACCGCTGAATGGGGAACATGGGTCAGCAACACTTGGGCAGTGCAACATCACTGGCAAGCCTTTTGCATAGAGATACGTGGAAGAGTCCTAGGGGAACAGTGCTCCGAATCGAGGCATTAGCAATGGTTGCAATTTTTCTCTCCTTCTTCCTTGCTATCTTCAGGTCCTACCGCCTTCCTTTGGTCCAATCATTTTCTCATCCATGGTGCATGCCGACAACACAATCTCCTGTCAGCATGGCCAAATCAGTCCACGTCCATGTATCTGGATCATATGCTTTCAGTGTAGATGTCCTGTCCACCCACACGAGTATCCTCCCATCATCATCCAGAACCACCAGCGGATAGTGGTACAGCAGGGACTCATTATCATCCTCAAACGGCGTGCGCTGCAACGTGTACCGATTGCTCCAGCGCGCCATCGTGACGTCCTCCATGTCTTCCAGGAACTAGGCTCCATCGAGCCATTCTTGACATTGCAGTAGAGTACCACCAAGCTCTCGCCTAACTGGGCCAGCTGAAAATGTTTCCTATGAAGAAGAAGAAGAAGAGGAGGATGAGGACGATAGGGTGCCCCTCCTTGCCAAACAAGCTCTCGCCCAACCTGGCCATTCCAAAGAGCCCTTCGTTCTGCGAGTCGGATAGGCTAGTGTTGTAAGGAAAGCCTCTGTTAGTCATTCTTATAGTAGTGCCATTTGTTCTTACTTGAATCTAATAGAGGTACAAATTTGTAATTTAGAAACATGTGTACTTTATGGTTATGGGATTAACTTCCCTTAATGATGTTTTGGTTTATTTTTATAGTGGCAGAGGTGGCAATTTAGTTACACATTAATTGATTACTTTATATTATCTTTCATAATACCAGACATTGGTAAATTAAAAACAAATTTAGGTCTTATTTTGTATTATTTTACGTAATCAAATGGGTGGGTAATTAAGATACAAATTTAGGAGAATATTTTTTGTATTGCTTACAATGGTAGAAGTGGATATTTTTTAAGAAAATAACTATTATTGGTAATGATAAGAGTCTATCAACTTAAACGCTAGATGTTTTCTAGTTACTATGACAATTTTTGGGATTTATTTTTTCTCTATCGTGACACCAATTCGTAATATAATATATTAAGATTAAGTAAGGTTCTCAAACAGTTCAACAAACAGTACAAGAACCAAAATGAGGTCTATAAATGTGATGTACGTCTACACAACGCACGCAGAGCACATAATAAATCAATAACTAAAGATGACGTAGGCATCTCCATGTCGTTGGGATGTCATGGACCAAACTTTTTGTATTTTGGCCCTTTTTTGTCAAATACTAGTCAACATGCACGTGCGACACGCACGTGCCTAGAAAGAATTTGTCATTTTTGTTGTCATTTTGTATGTTGTTTGTAGCTATAATCTTATCCTATTATTTTCAAGTTATTTGAAACCAATCTTTTTTCATTATTTGGAACTATGTTGAAGTTCTAGTAGAGCGTTATCTAGCTTGGATGTGTGGTATTGTGAATGTAGCCACTAATTGTAATTTTAGGCAGGGCAGGGGACTATTTGTATTTGTAAGTTTTTATTTCATAGGTATGTTATGACCATATCATTGAGGTAAACACACCAACCGTGTTTTCTTTTCTTTAATGACTTTTTCCTGTTATACTGGCCTTGATGTTAGTCTACATTGTTTTTTTGAGTGGAAGTCGCTAGTGTACATTTTATTTTTGAGCAAGAGTCGTTAGTACATGTATATTCTATTTTTTTAATGGGACCAAAAGCCCACATACCGACCGGTAGCAGCGAGTATAAACTGGCCAAGGCCTATTGTTCAGAAATGCTGTCGGCATTCGGCTCTGCTGATATATACTTGTCATAATCATGGGGAGCACGTACTTTGCTCTCGTCTTCCATAATCAAAAGGAAGTGTTCATGTGGTAATCCCCTTTTCTGAAACCCAGTGACATGTGCCTAGACAGCGACCTTGCCCAAATGATGTTTTTAAGAAGGAAATCTTGGAGGTCTCGTAGCTTTGCTCTATAAACTCATGCCACGATATCTGGACGATCTTGCGGCATTTGTCCTAGTAATAACTGCTCTACTATCTCATCCCAATATGAATTGGATGTCATTGTCACAAAAAATCAGGCTTTCCATATCGAGTAATCAAAGCCATGGCATCCATATACCTTGAGTGCACATCGCGGTCACTTCCTGGGAAATCTTTTGATAGTACAATTTTACGACCAGCTTGTGACGCACGGGCTTCTCCAGCGGCAAGAGTGTCTAGAAGGCCCCGGTGAATATATGTGTTCAAACATTATAAGTTTTCCTTGGGTTTAAAAATAGAAAAATCAACTTTTCAACTCAAATACATCTAACCTGGTATAGATCAGCACGAATTAGATCTTGATGCGCCGGTTTTGAGTACCAATCTAATCACATTGACTCCACCTTCACATACATATCAACGGCCCATTGTTGGAAAAGCCTCCCACCATGAAACATGACATTAAATTCTCTGTCACGAATTTGTAGCCTGAAACATAGATATTCCCTAGCGATGACGTATTGACTTGACTCTGTAATTTATGTTCATAACAACAATAAAAATTAAACTTAATTCTGTTTGAGTTTATTGAATGGCTGAAACGTCTTAACTTCATCATGTTGAGAAAAATAATAATATTTTAAATAGATTAAAATTTTTGCAAAGGAAATAACCTTCTTCTTCATTTACGTTCATCTCCGAGACATCATTGATCTGCGTTGGCCTATATAATAAAATATAATATAAACATAAAAGTAAGAAATTTGTAATTAGTTGTGAATGAGATTTTGAGGAAAAAAATAAATTGTTTATTGTTTGTGTAAATAACAAATAAAACCACCTTTTTGTACACGCTTAGTATATTTTCTCTTCGGTTTTGATGGAGGTAAGTCTTGATATAAAATCTTCTTATCCTCCCAACTAGTTTCACCATTAGGATTGAACACAGGATATGCTAATGGATCATAACATCCATGGTACGGCTTTATAAAATGAGGTTGATTTTCTTTACCATAAATGACTATGCTTCGCTGAAACCTTTGTTGTGGGTCTAGGGCTGGATATCGAGCTAACCGTAGTTTTTTTGAGCTTTTTTAGAAATTGGTATAATCTTATTCATCATTATTTCCTGCATTGTTTAAGACCCAACTTTATGACGAGCCTAACGAGCCGAGCCTAATGAGCCGAGCCGAAGTTGAAAGTCGTTCCAAATCAAGTTATTTTTATTTTAAAAGATAAATCAGTCCAATCGAAGCACTTTTGTACCGAGCCACCGAGCCAGCTTAACGAGCTTTTTGTCCAGCCCTGTGTGGGTCATTTCCATCAAACCATATAGCAGCCACTTGCTCCATTGCGGGCGCATTATACCTTCTCTGGTCAATAGAAATACTTGTATTTAGCTCAATAGCATAGCAATCCAAGTTGGTAAGAGTGCCTAGACTCTTAAATGCTCGAACATATAGATTGTGTTGCATGATCTTCAATATAGTGCGGATCACATTAGCATCAAGATGAGGTGATCTTTTCATCCTATGATGCATGGTCTCATCTGTGTCATAAAAGTATAACTGCATGTGGCGTGGTCCCTTAGCACCGGGCATAAGTTGATCCAACCTATGATATATTTGGCCATGAGCTTTAAATGTATAAATACCAGTACCCTTTGTTGTTGCCAAACTACGATCAATGGAAACTCCCATGCTAGTGAAAGAAAAGTGTGAATTTAAGTAATGAATGTTCTTTCTAAAATACTTAGCATCCATATCAGTTTGACTTGTGAACAATCGATCTGGGACTTCTAGTATAAATATACTAACCCGCCCGTTCCGACAATAAAATACTGGACCTTCACCTTCAAATCTCTTTGCATGACAATAAAAACAATTCTTTACTTTTTTTAATACATGATGGGTCTTTGGAAGATCCGCATACACAAACTCATAAGGATCATGACCATTCATTTTTGTCTTGGGTGCTATAGAATACTCGTACTGAAAATCTGCATGATGAAGCATTATTCATTTGTCATGGAAATCCATCTGTGATGAAGTATTACTTGTTTGTTATGGATTGCAAAATAGATTACCTCTATCATGAAACACTCTAGCTTCATCATCCTCATAAGTGTTTGATAGATCTTCTTCAGGGTTACATTGATCCAAATCATTTTCTGTTGCAAAAAGTTATTTACAATCAAAAAATATTGATAATGCAAATTTAATGTGTTTTTTACCTTCTATTCCATGCATTGGATCTTCTGGTTCCCAAATACCAGAATCATAGTCTTCAATAGCATTGTCAACTTGCGCTGTTAATTTTTATAAAAATAATGTTAAGTGAGCCAACAAAATAGATAGCTTATGAACTTGGTGCAAATAAACATACCATTTGATGCCAATTTTTTAGAATGGCTAAACTTTGCTCGATAGTTACGCTGATATTTTCGATTTCTAGCTTGTCTTTCTGCCTCTTTATCATTAAAGAGCACACCATTATGTTTTGTTTGACGTTGCCTCTTATATTTTGCTGGTTTGATATTCTCCAAGTACTCATTATGTGCTTTTTCTGTGTCATCATCTGTAAACCAATATGTTCAACATCTATAACATATAATAGTAATGTAGTAGCATTATTTATAATCAAACCTTGTTGCCTGAAACCTTGTTGCTCTGCTGCGTGTGGATCAGGTTGTTTTTTTTTGTTACCATCAGCTTTTGCACGTAACCTTGCACGGTACTTGTGTTGATATTCTCGGTTTCTAGCCCGTCTTTCATTATCTTTTTCACAAGTCATTACATCAGTAGAATCTAGATTCTCTAGATTATTCATTATTGGAGTTTTTTCTGTGTCCTCACCTGTAAATATGTAAAGACCAAAGAGTAAAATTTAAAACAAGTATGTTCAACATCTGTGACATATAAATAGTATTGCAGTAACATTGCTTATTATCAAACCTGGTTGCTTTGCTATTATAGTGCTTCCATCAGGCTGTTTTTTTTATACCATCAGCCTTGGCCCATAGCCTTGCACGGTAGTTACGCTGATATTCTCTGTTTCTAGCTCGTCTTTCATCATCTTTGTCACAAGTCTTTAAATTAGTAGTTTGTGATTCAAATTTCCTTTTAGCCGACGACATATCGCCATGTGGTCTTGTGGGCAGATTACCATCTAATCTTGTGGTCGAAATCGTAATAATATTTAGGTTGGAGCACTGCAATGAAGGAATATAAAAGTCTAAAAGTTATTGTCTTGACATTATGCTTACAGGTCAATGGACATAAATAGACACTGTATTGAAGAAAGAAATATGCCGTGCGATAGGTGATAAACAGGTGTGACAGGTGATAAACAGGTGCAGTGTCAAATATCTTCAATAAAATCCCATTGGCACGATTCTTGAAATGAATTTCCAATTTAAAATCTTCTGCACATGCAGGGAATTGAATGGGTTGCGTCTGCTGCGTATCGCGCGGTGGACGGCTGCGTGCTTCTACAGGCAAGCATGGGTAAGCATCGTCTGGTTTGATTTTTTTTGACATAAAACCGAATCCAATGTCACGGTGGGATCAATTATCTGAAATCCGAAATACAGGCCTGCCAAAAGGTGTCTTCGCATACTACCTATTCTAAACACTATTTCAGCACAGATGCTGATTTATAGATAAAATATGGCATGTTGTCATGTTGCTAGCAAGATGAAGTATTTGGTTCTGTTCTCTAGTGGAGGTGTGCGTAAATGTTTTCTTCTTCCACTATTTATTGGTCAGAAAACAAAGTGATATGCTAGACATCCCTTTCATGGTGGCAGCAACTTGAAACACTAACTGCCCTTAGTATTGTGTTCCCAATAAGATCAGGATAGGATTTTCCACTATGATTAAGGTAGGATTTGTTTATTTATGCAGAACAGTACAATGACTGCATTGTTGATGAAATGATTTCAATTTTACAATCATGTTGTTGCTTCCTTCCCAATTCTCTGTCTGAGTTTAGACCAGCTCATGGTCATGACCTAGCCCCTTTGCTTTCTATGGCAACAACATTATTTTAACCAAGCTCACCTCATTGTCATTAAATCGAGATTAAGCAATAAGTATTTGATCATTTCCCTGTCTCTGTTTTTCCTTGTACCGGGTTCCCCCTACTTTCTGATAAGGTGAATTACTTGGTGCAAATTAATCAATGACTTTGACTTCCTGCTTGGTCCTTAATGATATATTTACATTAATATGTATTATGTATGACATGCTAATATCTTTCCATTTATGTTTCTTCTACTGTGAAATGTTTAGAGTTGGATGTAGTTTTGGGGCTGTTGTCGGAAGCACAAGGTGAATTACTTGGTTCAAATTAATCAATGACTTTGACTTCCTGTCGGAAGCACTGAGTCCAGGGTGTGGCTGTCGAGGGCACAAAGGCCGACATGCGGCCACCGAGGACGCAGAGCCTGGGGGTGCGGCTGTGCCGGAGGCGAACTCGTTGCCAGGATCACGGATCACCTACGTCAAGGAGGCTTGCCAGGGGACGGCGACTGTGGACGCCCTGTAAGATGCGGTGCCGCCGGCGCCTATCCAATGCAGTTCGGGCACAGGCAAGAATGGTAGCTATGAAGTATGAACTCGTCGAGGATCACCTACGTCGAGGAGGCTTGTCAGGGACGGCAGCTGTGGACGCCCTGGAGGAGACGGTGCCGCCGGCGCCTATCTTCCGAACACTACAGGAGCCGCCGGCGCCTATCCTCCGGACATTACGGGAGCGGGATGCGAGCGGTTTCGCGGCGCGAAATGACGATGGGTACAACGGGCGGGTAAGCGCCGAGCAGTTTCGCGGCGGTAAGACCGCGGCGCGAACTCACGATGGGTACAGCGGGCGGGTAAGCAACGCTGTCGGTGAGGAAAAAAAACACCGAGGCAAAAAGCAAACTAACGTGTAAGATATTACACGTAAGATCTACTGTGGACCCATTCTCAGATTAACACTTAACATTAGATTTAAATAGAGTAAGCCATCCACGGCTCAGAAAGCAGGCGGGTATAATTTTTTTTGGTGAAAAATGTTTTCAACTTATTCTCCTTTATAGTATAGATATAGATTCATGTTTGTCTCCCTGGACGTCAAAAACCCGACTTTGGATTTTTTTCTCGGTGTTGTGACCTACTGCGCTAAGCTAACACGTCTTAGCACCATAGGTCATGACGTCGAGCATTGAGACTGGATGGTGACATGGTAGTGATGTGGCGCTTACATGGCATAGGTCGGCACCATGAAACAGGGCGCTGACCTCGGTGCTACGAGGTCTGGCGCCGACTAACAAAAAGTCTGTCCCACGCTTCTCACGGCACGTATGCATGCACTGCAGCAGTTTTGAGATTTACTGCTTTGCCGGAGTTAACGCGATGAGCTGCATGCCGATTCTCGGAGCTTTCCATCTTTGCTAGGCTCCGGTGAACGAAGATAGCTGCAAAATCACCAAGGACGCGGCCATGGCGTGTGGATCGATGATGACCTGTGACTTGGGAGACTTCGCGTTCGTGCTCTTATTGGGCCAGGCCTAGCTCATTGATGAGTAGAGGGCGTGGGATCATGGTGCGAGCTCGTAGTCATTGGATTGAGCGGACGGCTACGATGAGCGGACAGCAAAGAACAGTCGAGAAGGCTGATGGTAGAGGATCTCGTTCCTTAATTCCTGTTCTCTTTCCTAGACCCTGACCCAGCCCAAAAAACTAGTAACCTGGTCCTTCACGTCAAATGCCAGCGTCCTGTCTAGTCAATCCAATCTCTCTCCATCGTGGGTTATAGACTTTCACGTGCACACAGTGGCATAGCCAGGATTTGTAGCTATGGTGGTCCATTGTCTAAAAATTTTTTAGCCGCAATAAATTTAACATGTTGGTGCACATATATATGAATTACAAAACACAATTAAAAAAAAGGACATACAGAGTTCATAGATGAGTGTTTCTTAACATAGAATTGAAATATTACGTATTCATAATAGTTCAAGAACTATATGTCACTACTTCTTCTTATTCTTGTCAGGCCTGCACCTTCTAATAGCCATGGAAGTGTTGATGATCTCTTATTCACTCAATTGTAAGAAGATATCCTGCTCAATAAATGTCACTGGACAATCATCCAGAAGTCTATCACCCATCTTATTTCTCAACTTAATCTTGATAAAGGTCATTGTAGAAAATATTCTTTCAACACTTGCGGTAGCCACTAGTAGAAGCAATACCAACTTGATAAGTAAATAGACCCAATGATAAACTTTATCCCTCTTTGTTTCAACAAGTTTTACTGAGAGGTCCACAAGATTGTTTAGGCCTTTGAACAATTCAGCTTTTCTCATGTCATCAATAAAGGTTTCAAGTTGCAAATCAAGTCTTAGCAAGTCGAGCTTGAAAAATCGTTAGTAAAATTCATCAAGTCTATGTAACTTATTTGCATCAAAAGAAAGGAAGGAATCTGCTGGATTCAAAGGAGCCATACAGAGTCACGATTGAGTCTTCATCTTAGGTTTTTGATGTACGTACCTGATCCTGATGGCAGCCGGGTTGCTGGTTGCTGCTCACGGCTTAGCATTTGCCGTCGTGGACTCGTGGTCCTCGTGGAGTAGCCGCGCCCTGTGCTCGATCAGTCGATCTCGATGGCCGCACCCGCGCCGCACGGAGGAGAATACGCAAACCGTCGGTCTCTCGCGAGTCACGGTTCCAAGAGGCCAGCCAAGCGACGTACATGATAAATTCTCTAGTACAGACTACATGGATGGGCTTCGGTTGGGCCGAGCGCAGGGTGGTCCGCGGCCCACAGGGACCACCCCTGTAGCTCTGCCCCTGCGTGCACAGTTGTTATTGCAAGCCAGCAGTGACCAACCGTCACCTGTTCTGCTGTTCATATACTTCACCCGACGGTGTCCATTCCTTTCCTGGCTGCCATATTGCAGCCCAGCCGAGTTCCTGCAAATCTTCCTCCAACAGATCATCCCCTCAAAATCCTGGCCCTTACGGCCCCCATCATAGCCCTCTTTTTTCCACTTCAAAATCCAACTCAAAGTAGTGGTTACCAATGACAGCATCTAAATGAGCCAGAATCAATTTCGGATTCAGAACAGCCACAAAGATCGGCCCAAAGTCCTTCCTGGTAGTCGCTAGGTCCACTGTCTGAGTTGAACCCAGCATCGAACCCACAGCCCAGATATATATTTGGTAAATCTCTCAGAGTCAGAGGTTCTCTAATGCCAGACACTCGGTTTCATAAAAAAATGCTAGCCACTCGAACCCACACCTTTGGGAGCAAATAGCCTTCCATTTCTTCATGCCATTCTTCAAATTGCAATCAGAGATGCCAAGAGCTGCACCTTCCTCCTTCACATCAGCCCCACCATATGCCATTGACCGCTGCAGTTCCGACTTAGAGGGGAACTGCGCGATGAACTTTCCCTCCCCATGCTCCTCCAAACTCCAGTTCCATTTAAGCAGGACGACTCTTTTTAGCTGTGAGAGATCCCCTGATCCTTGTTCGGAGACCCTGCACAACCCCCCCCCCCCCCCCCCCCCCCCCCCCCCCCCCACAACTACAGAAATCAATCTTGGAATCCTTCTTGGCCCATGGCAAGGACGGACGAGGGATGTGAGAAAGCCCCAACGAGAGAGATAGCGGTGCACATGGTGATTTTTTTCTCTTAATTCGTGTAGTACGTGCATCTTTTCATCACAAGACAAACATGCATAAAGTTTCCAAAGAGCACCAACTAATAATGAATGAAAATACAAATAATTAGCAGATGCAAACATCTTCATCGTTGAACGTAGCATCCACTTAGCTCAAACAAGCTCAAGGCTGGGCCGCCCCAAGTCCACGAGTAAGGTTCTCAAGCAGTTCAAAAGATGGTACAAGAACCAAAACGAGGTCTATAAATGTGATGTCTACATAACGCACGCAGAGCACAAAAATCAAAAACTAAACAATGGTGTGGGCATCTCGACGTCGTTGGGATGCCATGGATGCCTCCTCAAACAAGCTCAAGGCTGTGCCGCCCCAAGGTTTGAACACAGAAGGCTTCTATGGTGCATGCCAACAACACAATCTCCCGTCAGCGTCGCTAAATCAGTCCACGTACAAGTCTCGGGATCGTATGCTCTTAGTGCGGATGTCTTGTCCACCCACACGAGTATCCTCCCGTCATCCAGAACCGCCAGCGGATAGTGGTACTGCAGGGAGTACTTATCGTCCCCAAACGGCGTGGACTGCAACGTGTACCGTTTGCTCCAGCGCGCCGTCATGTCGTCCTCCATGTCTTCCAGGAACCAGAGCTCCGTCGAGCCTTTCTTGACTTTGCAGTAGAGTACCACCAAGCTCTCGCCCAACCTGGCCAGCTGAAAATGATTCCTACGAAGAAGAACAAGAGGACGATTATGGGGCATGATGTAGTGCATGATGGGCTTGTAGTCTTCATCCTCGTTGTTCATGATATCTAGAAGGCGACTGGTCAGGGGCCCTTGGAGCGTCGCTGGTTTCCACTCCTCCGTCGCCAGGTCGAATATAGCTAGGCGATCCACCTCCACATTGAGTTCGTCTGCCAGGAAGTACGAGCCTGGCGACAACCTGCACGTTCCAGGAGCTGGACCAGGGTTTGATAGGGAGAGTGACCGGAGGGCACGGTTTCCGTCTCCACCTTCCGGCGTCGCCAGCGCTGCCTAGTGTCATGACCTCGCACGTCTGCCGCCGCCGCCTGCTACAATAATCTGCTTGCACTACAGGATTCAGGCGCTTTGTCGGGTGCTGAAAACACCCAGCAAAGGCTACTTTGCACTCGGCAAAGCCTTTGCCGGGTGCAGCACTCGGCAAAGAGCCGCCGGCAAAAAGTTAGTCGGCAAAGATTTCTTTGCCGAGTGTTTTTTATCGGACACCCGGCAAAGACTTTGCCGAGTGCAAATCCGGCACCCGGCAAAGAAAAGTGGTCGTCACGGCGCCGGCTCCATCAGCCTTTGGTTTGCCGGGTGCCATGTCAGAGGCACCCGGCAAAGATTTTTTTAATTTTTTTCAAATTTTCTTTGCCGAGTGCCCTGCCAGGGAGGCACCCGACAAAGATTTTTTAATTTTTTTATAATTTCTTTGCCGGGTGTCACTCCTCCGGGGCACCCGGCAAAGAGTTTTTTTTTATTTTTTTTAGTATTTTCTTTGCTGAGTGTTTCCGGGTGTCCTAGCCCTGGCACTCGGCAAAGCTGGGAATTCTGAACATAAGGAATTCCCAGCTTTGCCGAGTGTCAGGGCCAGGGCACCTGGCAAAGCCTCAAAAACAATTTTGATTCTATAATTATAAACACAGCATATAAAAGATATATATCACATCTGAAGCATCACAAACACAATATAGCACATCCATCGCATCACAAACTCAATCCCACATATATATATCACATCGCCAACACAATATCTCACATACACGACATCGCAAACATAATAGGTCCAATATCCATCTTCACAAGTTGATAGTCATTCACAGTGCATCACATGTCCATCAAACGGTGAAAAAGAGAAACAAACTAGAGGTGGGGGGAAACTGAGTGTCTGGTGAAGGAAAAACGTCATCGCCTTGCCCCTGAGATGGGTTATTCGAACCCACCGACGGAGGCTGTATAAAGGACAAGAGATTGCATGTGTTAGAGTGGTCATCTAATGAAAGCACTAGTCGAAGCAATTTGGTTTCATACTCACAGGAGCAGATAGAACTAGCGGCGGTGGAGCGAATTGCGGCATAGGTACACTGTTGACTTGCCCAAAGTTCTGCAGGAACGCCGTAATCTCCGCCAGCTGCTTGGCCTGTCTTTCCCGCTCGGCTCGCTCGGCCTCTCGTTCCCGCTCGGCCTGCTCGGTCCTCGCCACCAGGTCCCGCAGCTCCTGAGCCATCCTCTCGTTCTCGGCCTGCAACATTTTAACCCATCTGTTTTAGTGATGTAAAGGCAACTAAGTTATGTAAAGATCAATGTACGAAGAGTTAAACGGGACAAACCTAGAGTGCATCGACCCGCTGCTGTGAAGGGGACGGCCATTGGCGTATGACTGGGCCTCCGGTCAGGGTCTCTGTTCGGATCTGGGAGAGGGTTGGAACAGAGCCGGACTCAAGGGTGCCATCACCAAGCCAGTACCGCCCATGCTTCTTGCCCTATCCGATCCTCATGACAGTCAGACCATCAATGTCATCGGCATTCGGATCCCACTCTGTCCCCTGGACCGACCTTGCCTCCGACGCGTAGGAGCTGATGCGGGTGTAGACGCCCGAGTTGCTGTACGACTCGGGCGGGTCATCTGGGCTGAAGGTGACATCGGAAGCCGCCTTTCCCTTGCGGACCATTCCATACGCCATGAACATGGACAAAGACTGGCCACCACGCGACGCTGACTGCGAGAAAGACAACAAGATGATTAGAAGAAACATGCAGAATGGAGCATCAGAATACTAAAAATGAATTCACGTACCCATGCTTTCTTGTACGCGGCGAGGTTGCGGCTGCCTTGGTGGTGTGTGGGGCCTGTCGCCTGCAAAGCCCGCTCCCGGTGGGCTTCGTGCTCCTAGATATAAACCTCTGTGAACCACCTGTCCACAATCATCTCCCAGCAGTCCTGATACGACTCGCACCACTATGGAATCATCTACATATCATAAATAATTTGAGATATAAGACGACCAAATTAAAGCTACTTAATATCAAAATGAATCAGTATTTTTCTTCTTCATTTACCTTAAGGAACTGTTCTCGGGTCAGAGACATCTGTCTTGCCTGTGTCTTGGTGATTTTCTGACCAAGTCGCGTGGCGTAATACTTGATGATGCAAGTGAGGCGCTCCTCATAGTGCATGTCGGAGATGCGTTTCCTGGCACTTTTCACCAAGTTCTTCTCCGCCCTCTCCTCCTGTCCCTCTTCACACCTGAAAAAAGTCTGCAAACAGACATGTATCAATTAATTATGTCAAAAAAAGTCAAATGAATGCGATATATTGAACAAAGTTGTGCGAATGAGACTTACCCAGAACTCTCTCCTGACCCGCTCCTGCTTGTCTTCATAATCTGCGTCGGGGGCAGATTTGTAGTGGTCCCATGATTTCGCCGGCCCCACAGTCCCTTTGCATGAGTCACCAGGCGACACAACCTGCCAGTGCCTACACAAGTCATTAACAAACAATATTAGTTTATCTGACAATTTTCAATAGGTTATATGAAGCAACTATGATAAAATCTAAAGTTAGTTACATGTCCCCCTAGGGGCGGATCACTGGGCATAGGGGAGGAAGCGGAGGCCCAGGGAGTTTTGAGGGACCTCGCAAGTAGGGTATGGCCGCAGCAGTGGAACTACCTCCAGCCTCGCCGCCCTCCTGTGCATCTCCCTTGTCGTCCGTCGCCGAGCCTGCTCGTCCTTCGAGGAGTCCAAGGTACGGAGCTCCTCCTCCAGCACGTCACGCGGCCTGCCTAGAGGAGGTCGGCCCCTCCGGCTGCCGGTGCCGCTGCCACTGCCGCTGCTCCTGGCCCTCTGCCTCCTCCCATCCGACGAGTTCTCTCCGGCATCTGCATCCTCACATGCTCTCTAGTACCTCGAGTTCACATTCCTTGGCCCACTGCCACCCGCCATCTTTGTTCAATCACTTGCAATTAAAAAAACAAACAAGACATATTATTACATGTATTAGAAATAGATGCCAAGTAAATAAACAAAACACGATTACAAAATAACATTGTATTACATGTATTAGAAGTAATCATCATTATTGGGATTATCTGGATCATATGTCTCGTCATCACTATCAAAATTGTCCAAATAAACAAGACTGTCTGAAGGTTCAATGTTGCCTTCATCGTCATCGTCTAAATGTAATCGTTCAAGCATTTCTATGTCCTTGGCATTTTGCACCTCATCTCCTTCTTCCTCGTCATCAACCCTTTCATTGTCTACTTCCATTCTGATCGCCTCGGTTAAGTCTATCACCAACCTCCCTTGTAGCCCATCTTCTTGATAGAACTCTCCATCATATGTGTTTGGGTTGAAGTTGTAATCTTCATCGTTTGGGATAGGACATCTACCATGTGGCGATACCTGGTGCATAATAGACCAACCCTGAAGAGCCTTGTTGCCTTGGCATGCGTATGGCAAATAATAAACCTGCACGGCCTGATCCGCCACAATGAAGACATCATTTTCTTGATAGACGAAATCGTGTCGAATCTCGACTTGACCAATATTAGGGCTCTGTTTCGTTAGTCGAGGATTGAACCAGTGGCATTTGAACATGATGAGACGAAGAGGTTTCGAACCATAAAATGAAAGTTCATAGATATCTTCAATTATGCCATGATACTCGAGGCCATCAGTGTCGAGAGTACAAACTCCGCTATTTGTGGTTTTTCGATGAGATCGAGCTCGCTCATAGCTTCTTGTGTGAAAGCGATATCCATTCACATGATAACCTGAATAAGCTTTCACCTTACTGTCGAAGCCATTTGCAACCTGTCTCAACTCCTGCCTCATAGTTGCATCGGTTTGGGCCTGCAAGCGCAAGAAGGAAAGATTGCCGGACTAAGTACGCGAAACTCAGAATCTCGAACTAGGTACGAGGTAAATTGGACAAACCTTTGTTTTGAACCAAGAAATAAAATTGGGCCTCCCTGCTCCCGGACCCTGTGAAAGAAGGGTGTCGGTTTGTTGTTGGGTAGGATCCCTTGGTTGATGCCAGGATACACGAATAAATTCCCTGTGCAAGCAAGAAACAATCAGTTGGATACAGAATAGTGAGGGCGTATTGAAACAAGTTCTTTGAGAACTTATTCAATGAATGGCTTCACCTCGGGTAGGTTGTGGAACACATATATCATGATCCTGCGCCACTCTTCATTGTCTAACCTCTTATTGGTCGATCCACTTGACCTGCCGAGTTGCCCTTGGAAAAGGCTGAGGTTGGATTCATTCTCGTCAACATTGTAGCGAGGGAGTGGATTATGCATGCTAGGAAGGTTCTCCGTGTAGTATAGCTGTGTGAAGTTTGTCACCTCCTCCACAATGGAAGCCTCTGCAATGGAAGCCTCAATTTTCGCTTTATTTCTACATTTTTTGCGAACGGCCTTCAGACATCTCTCGATTAGATAGCACCAATGGGCCTGCACGGGCCCCCCATACATGCCTCATACGGGAGGTGCACAATCAAATGCTGCATCGACAAGAAGAAATCGGGTGGAAAGATCTTCTCCAACTTACAAAGCAACTTAGGTGCCAGTTTCTCCAAGTTTGCAACCACGGTCCAAGATAGCTCCTTGGCACAAAGCTGGTGGAAGAAATAGCTCAACTCTGCAAGCACTAGCCAGACATGCTCAGGAACATAGCCTCATACCATCACTAGAAGAAGCCGCTCAATCCATACATGGTAGTCATGACTCTTCATCCCGTTGACTTGCATAGTGCCTAAGTTCACTCCTCTGCTCAGTTTCGCTGCATACCCATCAGGGAACATTAACTCCTTGATCCATCGTAGTACTTCCCTCCTTTGTTTGGGTTTCAAGATGAAATCGGCCTTATGCCTTTTCCTGTTCTTGCCGTTTGCAGGCGGTCGCATATTTTGCTCTGGTCTATCGCACAACGTCGCCAGGTCCACTCTAGCCTTAGGGTTGTCCTTAGACTTGTCAGTGTCCATGAGTGTTGCCCAAAGTGCCTCGGCGATGTTCTTTTCAGTGTGCATTACATCAATGTTATGGGGCAGTAGGAGGTCATCGAAATAGGGGAGCCTCGTCAAGCCGAACTTATGAGTCCACATGTGTTGCTCACTATATCCCACAAAACCACCTTCTACATTAGGCACGAGAGCATCTATCTCAGCATGAACCTCGGCAGCAGTCTTCAAGTGCGGTCTAGGGTCCGTGACAGCGACACCTTTCCTAAAGTTCTTGGTGTCTTGTCAGAATTGATGGTTGGAATCTAGGAATTGACGATGTTGATCGAACGACGAATACTTGCCACCCTTCTTCAACCAAATGAACCTTACAGCTTCCTGACATATTGGGCATGGGAACTTCCCCTGAACACAGCAGGCACAGAATAACTCATACGACAGGAAATCATGCATGGAGTACTGGTATCAAATGTACATTTTGAAGCTTTGCTTTGTTGCTCGGTCGTATGTCCACACCCCTTCATTCCAAGCTTTGATCAATTCATCAATCACAGGCTCCATGTACACACCCATATTCTTCCCCGGGTGTCCAGGAATTATCAACGTCAAGATCACATTATGTCATTGAAAGGCGACGCCAGGGGGGAGATTGAGGGGGATAACAAACACGGACCAACATGTGTAAGGGGCGGACATCGTGGCATACGGATTGAACACATATGTTGCCAGCGCGACACATACATTACGAGCCTCATTGGATTTCAGACGATGCTTGTCATTAAAGCTGGTCCATGCTTCACCATCAGATGGATGTACCATCTTGTTAGGATTGTATCGTTTGCCATTCTTGTGCCACGGTTTCCTCGCTCATGAATAGCCTTTGAAGCCTCGGCACAAAGGGAAGGTGTCATAAGACTCGGGCGGGTATATTAAGCTGAGTCTTCTGGCCAACACCATCACTAGACTCTTCCTCCAGGAACCTGGAGGCTTTACACTTCGGACAGTACTTTGCCTTCTTGTGTTCTTCCCGAAATAGGACACACCTGTTCGGACAAGCATGTATCTGCTCATACGGCATCTTCAGTGCTTTAAGGAGCATATGTGCCTCGTACATGGTCTTCGGCAACATGTGGTTCTTTGGAAGCAGGGTGCCAACCATGGCCAACACCTTATCGAAGCCTTCTTGACTCATGTTCAAATCAGACTTCAACCCCATCAAGCGACTAATGGCATCTAGCTGAGAGACCTCAGAATGAGCATGAAGGGGTTTCACCGCCGAGTCTATCATGTACTTGAACGCATCCACGGCTGCCTGCATCTCCGCCTCCTCACGTCCTTCAGCAAATTGTGCTTGGTGAATGTCATCTACCATGTCTGCTACCCCCGCATCAGCATCGAAAGCATCGACGCGTTGTCTCACCACCTCCTCTCTTATACGATTGGCTTCACCATGGTGGACCCACCAGGTGTAGTTTGGCATAAACCCATTCTTGTGCCGATGTGTACCCATGAGTTCCTTCTCTAGCATTCTCTGGCTACCACACTTGCTGTAGGGACACAAAGCCATTTTCAGGAATTTTGTGGCCTTGCCGAATGCACGATTCAAGAAACGATCGGTCTTCTGCATCCATTCATAGCTGACATCACCCTGACTTGTCTGGCCCATGTACATCCACTGACGGTCATCCATCCTCTAGCATATAAAACATCACCATAGGTGACCATCAATTGCATCTATGTGGTGTCCCTACTCTCTAATAGGTGAGGATAGGTCATAATCCCGCCCGCGGATACGTAGATGAGGTTAGTTTCCATGCTCCGCTCCTATCCGAGATGGAATTTCGGTAGCACCTCCCCGCCGTTCTCCCAATACACGTCCTGCAAGGGAGAGTGTGTATCCGGAGAACAACAGAGAGGTGATGCCAAAACACCGTCTCGAAATAGAGCGGAGCATGAAAACTGACCTCAACTACGCATCCACAGGATGTCCAAAAAAACGTGGACAATCCGAAAGAGATACGGTCGCATATATGCAAAGGTCTGCATATCTCCGACCGTATCTCTTTCGAACGGGAGAAACCTAACTAGGTTACGCAACCAAAGACCACATACGGATAGAGTGGTTATACCTAGGGTGACGGTGAGGTCCGGGTAGCGGGCGGTGCAGAGTCGGTGCAGTGGGGAGCCGAGTCCCTCCCACAGGTCCTCCTGCAAAAAAAGGGCAAAAATGGTTAGTGTTGACTCAAAATTTCGGCAGCACCTCCCCTGCACGGGGAGGTTCCCGAAACCTGCAAAAAACATGGCACGAAGGCCAACAACCACATATATACCAAACATGGCACGAAGGCCAACAACCACATATATACCAAACATGGGCACGAAGGCCAACAACCACCAATATATCAAGAGGAGCCATGTATTTTAGTTCTCTTTCCATGCACATGAAAGTATTGAAGTAGTACAACAACAATTACTACTAACCCTACAACTACTACTAACACTACTACTAACAACTACTTAACTACTAACAATACTAATAGTAAGAACTACTTAACTATTAACAACTACTACTACTAATCACTACTACTTACTAACTACTACTATTTACTAAACCTACTACTAACACTACAAGGGTAGGGCTTACCTTGGCGGCAAGAACGGCAAGAGCGAGGGCCGGCGATGACGGCGGGGAAGACCGCAGCAGCGCGAGGATCAACGGCCGGTCGGAACGGCGCGAGGATCGACGGGCGGGAACGAAAGGCTACAGTGATGTTTCTCCTTCCAAAACTCAAATTGAGCTTGTGACACCTGTTACAGGCAATAGAAGTTACCGAATGTCAGTATTTTGCAAGTCAGTACAGCAAAGAGGCTATAACTGGTAGTTATTAATTTCACATTTGTGTATGTAGTTAATAATCCATCCTTTCTAATGCCACAAACAACACTAATTATATCTTCATGTCCGGGCGGCCTATAAAGTACAAAATGGTTTCGAGACTGTCTTATCAAAAAAAAATTGGTCTATTTACTTGGTACAAACTGAACACTTGATCACTGAAGGAAGCATAAACATGTTGGTAAGCTAATGAAAGGACTGGTGCGAATCTTCTGATAGAAGGAAATGAACGCCAACTAATTAACTAGCTAAACATGTGGAAAAATAAACCCAAGAGCAACACTAATTATATCTTCACAGCCTTTTCTTTTTAGGTTTATAAAATCCACACAAGAAGAAAGGGGAGGCTTCAAGGTAGGGCTGAGGACATGCAATTACCTCGCAATATGACAAACTAGCCTCCACTTGGGGTTTACAAAATTTCAGATCCAAGCATATGTCAGGTTTATGAAATTTCAGTGAATTAAATACTCATATGTGCATACAGACTGCATATGCAAAAAGAGCACACTGCTACCAACTAAGAAGATAATTCAATGCAAAACCGAGACAAGCAACATGAGTTCAAAATACACAGCTAGTAATAATTAAATGATTATGGAATGATGGCCGACATGTAACAAAGGTCTATCTACTGTTCATGTGAGTAGGCAAGTCACAAACTTATGTTAATTTGAAGAAGCAGGCATACAGGCAACAACCTCTCTACCGACATGTACTACTAGTGTACTACTACCAGTGTCTTCACTCAGTGATCATAGCAAAACCAGGGCACTACATGCTGGCAGCCGTATTGAGCAATTGGACAAAAAAATAAGAAAGGGAGAAAACCTGCTAGGCTCAGAGATAAATTTTACCAAATTCCATTTGCCTCATATCCTGTTCTGTAATTCAGTGGCCTCGTACTTCAAAATATGCACATAAATGCAAAAGTTAGGACATCTATTCTTTTCCATTTCAGTTCTGAAACTGCAGTAGTCTTACAGTACATAGTAAAAATCAAGTACTGAAAAATCATATCTAGAAATATTAGCCCTACACAATGTTGGCTCCCAACTGCAAGGTTTTATTATTATAGTTTAATGGAAACACCTGCAGTTCTAAAACCCAAACCCATAGGACAAATACATTGAGAATACAGAAAATCCTATCTAACATATATTAGCAAATATTATGTGCTCATAGAAACGTGCACAACCAGAATCGAAGTACCACCTATTAGGCTTCTAGTGTCAGCATAAGACTGTCTCCAACCATGAAAGCGCAAACATGAGACCTATTCCTCATTTGAGTCACCTACAGGGAAAAAAGTCACGGACCCAAATCCCTCGTTCTCCAACAACGAACCCAAAACAAGCTCCGTCGCCGCGGCGTACAGCGGCGGCCGGACGCGCAGAGCAGTTAGCAGCGCACTGACGTCGTGACCGGCGCGGTGAGCATGCTGCTACCCATGCTGGGCGACCTGCTGACGCGGGAGTACCAGCTGCAGGCGAGCGTCCGGGACGACGTCGCGTTCCTCAAGGCGGAGCTGGAGAGCATGGAGGCCACGCTCCTCCTGATCTTTGAGGCGCCGGCGGACCGGCCGCCCGAAGCGCAGGACAGTCTGTGGGCGCAGGAGATCCGGGAGCTCTCCTACGACGTGGAGGACTGCGTGGAAGCCTTCCTCGTGCGCGTGCACCACCACGCACCGGCGCCGGCGCCGCCCGGGGACAGGGACCTCCTCCAGGGCCTGAGGGGCCTCATCAACAGGGGGCTCGGCCTACTCAGGAGGGCCAAGATCCGCCGCGACATGGGCGCCGCCGCCGCGTCGGGACGGAGCGAGCGACGAAGAGGATGGGGAATGGTGCGTTCTTTTTTCTTTTCTTTGTTTGGCCGACGGACGACGGATCAGATATGCGTCGTCTCTCTGTCGAGACGTTTATTTGCGTTGCGGTTCGGCTTCGACGCAAAATGCGTCGTCAGTTTGGGTGATCCGTTGGAACATATTTTCGGTACCTAAAAATACTGTGAACTACCTATTATGTGTTTAGGTTGCGTCGTTGGAGATAGTCTAAGTACCACCTATCTGGCTATGCTAGTGCCACAAAATGTCTACAATGGTAATCTGGTATGCAGGGTCAAGGCAGAACTGCAACAGGTTAATCAATGCAAAGTTGTTTCCATCCAATAATTCTAGGGATTTCATATTACATCAGGTTCTATTTCTGATTTCCTGAGAAGGCCAATCAAAATTACATTGTAATGAACAGCAGCACGTTGCAGAGAACTGCAAGCATATAGAAGTTGCTCTAAGTTGTAACAGGTTTTATGGATAGCCTCATATATGTGAATCGAATTCACTGATAAAGATACAAACCTCACTACAAGAAATATGTGGTTTTTTGACGTATTTAGTATGACAACAGATCATAATGTCATTATATTATCCGGTTTATGACATTTTGTTTTAGGCATTTTGACTTAGTGACAATAAAAAGTTGTATGTCACAAAAAATGTCATATAGCTAGTCCAATTCTATCCAATGACGATATTTGCTATGTCACAGAGGCATTTTCTATGTCACAAAGGCTAATTTATAAATGCCATCAACCTATGATAGAGTTTATGCGTCACAAAATAATTTATTATTTTTTAACGTTGTTATCCATATTGGCATGTTCCACATCCACGTGGTGTATATATTTCATGGACCACATTGTTAATGTGACGCTTTATTTTATATATAGGCCTAATCACTATAACAAGAAACCTAAACAAAACATGCATATGTTTGTGTGAACCCATGACCAGTGGCGGATCCAAAGGAGGGGCTGCGGGGCTACAGCCCCCCTAATCAGCTTGATTACTTAAAAATTATTGTTGCTTTATGTGAAATTGCCATTAATTTTTAGCTTTAGTCCTAAATCTTCCTTGTTTAGCCCCCCTTTACCTCAATCCTAGCTCCGCCACTGCCCATGACCTAACACTTACGGTAGGTGCACCATACCACATCTCAAAATTAGCATCGAAAGGGGTCGCTAAAAATACCAAAACACCGATGGATGATTGGTTGTTTAAGATTTAATTAGTCGGTCGCAATAAAATATATGCATGTGTCGTTTAATAAAATAATAAATAAAGAAATATGGACTCGTTTTTATATCATGTGTCTAATTGTTAGTTTCTAAACTCGATTTAATAGGTTTGTGATGTGAAGAGGATATGTAGAAATGGAAAGTGGCAAGATAAAAATTAATAGATATATCATTGACATGTACATTAAAAAATGAAGAAAAAATAAATTAAAAAACACCACACACGCCACCCAAACAGGACGGCTGAGAAAAATCGTGGACAAAATATACAACAGAGCGCTAGTTGGCCCGTAGAAATTGGCAAAAAAAAAAAAGACTGACCCAAGTTGGTTGTCGACAACACTCATGTGGCTAAGCATGGGCCAGGACCAGCAGCAGGCCGACTCAAGATGGCAACGGGTACGTACCCGACGGGTAGTGCTCACCCGTACCCGTACCCGCACCCGCAAAATTTTACCCGTCGGGTTACCCGTACCCGTATGCGGGTAAAAGAATAGTTCCATACCCGTACCCGTCGGGTAATTCTCACCCGACGGGTAACCCGTACCCGATAGCATACCCGAAAATTATCTAAAAATATCAAATAGTCACATGCAAAAATAAATCATTCTAAGCTTCCAACAAGTTACAAACATGCTAACAAATATTATTAGCATCATTACAACAAAGACAATCTACTAGAAATATAGTGGATGTCTCAATGAGCCAAATTCATGACTTATATGCGCTAAAATAACTGAGGTTGACTAGTTATTTTTACGGGTATGTCTTACCCGCGGGTATGCGGGTATGGGTAGTATACACCCGCACCCGTACCCGCATACCCGATGGGTATAGGATTTTGCCCAATAACATACCCACGGGTAGAAAATTCATTCCATACCCGTCTCTTTATCGGGTAATACCCGTCGGGTACTTAAGTTTCGGGTACCCGTTGCCATCTCTGAGGCCGACCCAGGACGCGCACCCCGCAAACGCGTCCAAGCCAAGTGCTCGGGCACGGGTCGTGGCCGAGTTGGGCAGCAGCAGACGACCCACGGACCCAAGGGTGCGGCACTCCGCAAACGCGAGGACGAAGCGCACCCCGATGCCGCTCGGCGGCAGCGCTATCCCCGCCGATGCCGATTCACGTTGCATTTAAATAGCTGATTGATGTGTGTACATTTCACGACCAACGACCATTATTAGTCCCAAAAGTATTTAAAAATAAACCATTACACCCAAAAAGTATTAAAAAACGTTCTATGTGCCCTGCTAACTACGAACGACCACTATTAGTTCCAAAAAAGCATTAACCATTAAAATTCGAATTTTTTAAATAATCTCGGATATAGAAATGACTAAAATAAAAGTTGTAGATCTCGAAAAGTTATAGAACTTCGTTATTTACAACTTTTCCATTTGAATTCATTTGATGTTTCAAAATGCTATTTGAAATTAAATTTTTAAATTGGTTGAATAACTCTGATTTCTCTTTTTAATCTCTAGCTAAAACTTGTAACTAGTCTTTCTCCCTCGTACTAACTTTAAATTACTTGATTTTTGCCTAATTTTTTTACATCTATTATTTTGGTCATCTTTTCTTTTGAACATTTTAAATTTTGAATTTAAAAACTGATAACTTCAAATAGCATTTTGAAATATCAAATGATTTCAGCTGAGAAAGTCATGAATATAAAAGTTGTAGAACTCATCAAGATCTATAACTTTTATTTTGGTCATTTTTTCATTCGACAAAGTGGTAGTAAACATTGTTCACAAATGGTATATCTCTCATATAGTTTCATAAATTATATGAGAGATTTATGAATTTGTGGACAATGCATACTACCAATTTATTGGATGAAGAAATAACCAAAATAAAAGTTGTAAATCTTGATGAGTTATACAACTTTGTTGTTAATGACTTTTTCAGCTGAAATCATTTGCTATTTCAAAATCTTTTTTAAAGTTGTTATTTTTTGAAATTCAAAATTTAGATTGTTCAAACCAAGTCACATGAAAAGATGACCAAAATAAAAGTCGTAGATCTCGATGAGTTCTAGAACTTTGTAGTTGATAACTTTTTCATTTGAATTCATTTTATCACAAAAAGCTACGCTTCAATTTCTTGATTTTTTTAGGACGCGAACAAAACACTTAATTGCCCATAATTTTTTAGGACGCGAGCTCAAAAGGAACATATATAGGTGTATATATTTTTGTCAGTTTTTTTTGACATTGCTTGACATGACATGTGGTTTAAGTCAGAATTATTACTTTCTAAAACCACACAAAAAATTATATTTTATATAGAATACTTAAAGTTTAGCCGTGTCTGAAGAACCTCCGTTGAATTTGGTCTGGCCTGTTTAAGTGATGCTCACTCCTATCTGGACTCTAGGCCCATGATATTGCCGACTGTTTGTGCCATTGGATGGTGATCGAACGGCCCGTGTCTCGTGCCGTCTGGTACAAAACGGCGGCGGCGGACGCCCCCTAAACCCTAGTTCATTTTGAGCCAGGACCCATCCTCTCCTACGGGCCGCCTCCCTCTCCGATGCGTGCACGCCATCGCCTCCCTCCGCGATGCGCGCACCCCTGCCTGCTCGAACTATAGGATGCGCCGATCTATAGGAATCCACAGCTCCAGTGCACGGTGAGCTCCAGCGCCAAGTCAGCAGCGGCCTTGGTGGCCAGTGGTTGGGCATGGTGGTATCGAGCGCATGGATCTTGTGCGGCGTTGGATCTCGAGGTCGGGATCCAGCGTGGAGCGGCGTCATGGGTTCAACGGCCGTCGCCGACAACGTCTCCCCGGATTTGGTGTTCACGGCTCCATCTATTGGTGAGCAGGCCCGTTCCACCCCATTCAATCCCCCTTCTCTTGCAATCGAATTCTTCATCAGATTTGAGTTTGCGGCGGTCGAATATGTGACAGGAGCGCCATGGGAGAGGAGCTCGAAGGGATCCGACTCGCATCCTCTACACCACCTGCAGAACTGCCAACCCACCACCATGATCTAGGTACTTCTCCGCCCCTCTTTCTTGCATGACTTTCCTTTGTTTGGTGATGAAAAATGTATTCACGTGTGCTTATTCGGTTGCAATTGCATGATGTAAATAAATTTTTAATAACACCTTATACATATGTAAGCATCATGTCCCATTTATCCAGTATGTGTATATGGTTTACATAATAGATCTGAAATATATATGGTTTACATAGGTTTGAGATAAATATCCCATATGTATGTTTATATATGTAAGCATCGCATCCTATTAGTTTTAAAAAAAGCATCAGAACCTATTGATCCAGTTGCTGATATACTTCTATTGTCTGACAACGTACCATATACGTGAATCTGAGCATCAGTCTGCTAGCTGCATAGCTCCTTTGTAGTTGGCAGTTTGGCAGTGGCACACACCTGTGACTTGAATTTGTAGAGATAGCTTTTTGCAGTTGATGCTTTCAATCCATGCATTCAGCATTCAGTTTCAGTAAGTCTACTTTGCTTTAGAGTAAATGCACCACTATTTCTAGCATTAGACAAGGTCTGTCAACTGTGATTTAACTGGGTCCAAATGGCATGCAGCACCGTGATCTAACTGTGATGATACTGATTATTCAGTGCAATTCTTTGTTCCATAGTGGTTATTCTGAGTTATGGTTTGGGCAGTAGGGACTACGCTACTTGATTGTTCAGTGCTGGCTCTTGATTTTAATTGTTTACTTGTTATACTATTTCAGATATGTTTGTATTGACAAGGTATTCTTAATGCAGTTCTTGATGGAAATGTGAGCTCCATTAGGAGAAGAGAAGTGCGGAGAACATATAAAGGCTAACTATGCTTGAGGTTTATCGTAGCAGGAGCATGCAGCAAGATATTACTGTAACAAGCAGTAGCATGCATCAAGATACACCGAACACCTGTTGACCTTAGTGCACAGGAATATAAAAGTACCTGGAATTTTGTGCTTAGAATTATTGTGTTTATAGTTCTATAAAGCAATTTGTGCTCTAAGAATTATTATGGTTATAGTACTCTGACTGATTGAAGTTTGTATATCTGAATTAAGTTGGGCATAAGTTATTGTTGCATCTATTTAAGTTCATTACCGACTGTTTATTTTCTTTTCTGTTGTTTTGTTCATTTGTAGGTTGCAGGTTTGGAGCAAGCAATGAAAGGGAAGTGAGGGAAATGGGAGCTTATCACTTGATAGTGTTGGTACTGTTTGAGCAGAGAATCGCTGAAGCTGGAGTTGGTACCGAAGGTCCATAAACCAACATTTAGGCTGTCAAGGTATAATGCTGTCAAGGTATAATCAGTAACGATGCCCTGGCATCTTTCTTTTCCTTGCTGCCAAAAAAAATAGCTGAGGAATGAATTTGTACCATGTGTTTATATTGAATGCAGAGTGAGAAACTCTAGAACTGAGATGAAGTATTTGGTGGTTCGTAGTCTCTTGAACAGCAAGTGACCTGCGGATGTGAGGCATTAGTCCGTTTATTTAATCTTTGAAAACTGTAACATGGTCATTTTTGTTGATCTGAATTTTGATGATATGTAATGAACATGTTGAATGTGATTGTAATAAATATGTTGTATGGGCTGTATTGTGTGGGCTAAAAAAATATATGGGCTGAATTGTGTACGGGCTGAAATCTGTTGGCTGAGAAAAATATATGGGCTGAATTGTGTCTTAAAAAAAACCATATGGGCTGCAATCGTTATGGGCTGAAAAAACATCAAAAATAAAAAATGCACAAGCCTGCAACAGCCCAAAATATTTAAGGCCCATTTATAGACAGGCTGCTATGTGGGCTTTAGTAGGCCAAATTTCATTTTATGACGTTTTTTTTCCTTCTTGCCATGTCAGCGCCACGTGGCAAGGCCTAGGATTTTGTGACAATAAACTAATGTCATACACCTATATGACACTAAAATCCAATGTCATAAGCTTGTGACACTAAATCTATAAATGTCACAAAATCAATTTGTGACGCTGGTTTTTTGACGTTCGAATTTTCGTCAACCGTTTGTCATAAACCTCAAGTTGTGACATTATTTCCATATGTTTTGACATAAATAGAATGTCAAAAAACCACACACTTCTTGTAGTGCCTTCACCCTATGCCGGCGAGACAATCAGCTTCACACACTATTTTCTACCGAGAGGGGCGGCGGGGAGGCACGGCCGGCCACCGGTGGTGGAGGAGGAGAGGACGGCCGGCCGCTGGTGGTGGAGGAGGGGAGGACGGGCGGGCGCTGGGGGGCAGATCGGGGCGCCGGCGAGCTTGGGGCGGCGAACGGGGACGGGGCGGGCGGCGGCGGGCGGCGGCGCGGGGGCGAGCGCCGGCGCTGCGGGCGGGCGGCCGCTCGCCGGAGGAAGGGCTGGCGGCGGGCGAGTGGCGGCGTGCGGGTGGGTGGGAGGGAGGGAGAGAGTGACTGAGTGAGGATGGGGTGTTGGGCCGGCTATTTGGGCTTTTAGGTTAGAACCTTTGCCGGGTGCTAGGCCTAGAGGCACCCGGCAAAGCATTTTTTATTTTTTTTTTGTTTCTTTGCCGGGTGCCCCTCACCTGGCACCCGGCAAAGAATTTTTTTATTTTTTAAAAAATTTCTTTGTCGGGTGCCCCTAATCTGGCACCCGGCAAAGGCTTCTTTGCCGAGGGCCAGAGTGGCACCCGGCAAATTGTTTTTTTTTTGTTTTTTTGGCCCCATTTTTTTGTGGGGCCTTGCTACAGTAAATAAATCCCTATTTTAAAATTTGGGACAATTTTGAGTTTTTGAACTATATTTCCTTAATTTTTTTGTTTCATTGAATTTTTCCGACTATTCCAAATTTGAATTGCGGGTACATGAAATAATGGAATTTGGTTATTCAAAAAATGGTATTCATGATATTTAGGACATGTGGAGATGTCTGGGTTTTAGGCATCCAATGTCACAACTAGCTAGAAACTTTTTCAATTTTTTACCACGGCCTCCACATGCAACAACAAGACACATCGACAAGTTTCGTGATTTTCAGACTTTGTTTGGATTTTATATAATTTAAATACACTTTCCACATGAGTACATCGTCATGTTACGACAACATGATGCGCGAAAATTCATGCCACTTCCTGCATACAGCCTCGACATACCCTAAATATCATGAATACCATTTTTTCAATAATCAAATTCCATTATTTCATGTACCCGCAATTCAAATTTGGAATAGTTGGAAAAATTTAATGAAATGAAAAAAATTAAGGAAATATAGTTCAAAAACTCAAAATTGTCCTAAATTTTGAAATAGAGATTTATTTACTGTAGCAAGGCCCCACAAAAAATGGGGCCAAAAAAACAAAAAATAAATAAATAATTTGCTGGGTGCCACCCTGGCCCCCCGGCAAAGAAGCCTTTGACGGATGCCAGATCAGGGGGCACCCGGCAAAGAAATTTAAAAAAATAAAAAAATTCTTTGCCATGTGCCTAACGGCGCGACACTCGGCAAAGGATGACGGCAGGTGGCCACAGTCACGTCGACCACCTTTGCCGACGGCCTAGCTTTGCCGAGTGTCAAAGGACGATTTTTACCGAAGGTTGGACTTTGCCGAGTGTGCATTTCTTTGCCGGGTGCCGTTAGGTTTGGCACTCGGCAAATAATGCCTTTGTCGGGTGCCCGATAAAAAGCACCCGGCAAATCATTTTGCACCCGGCAAATCGTCCGTTTCCTGTAGTGTTGGATGCGGAGCACCTTGTACTCTCCGGTGGCCGGGACGTGCCCGAGCACACAATATGGCATCGCCGAGTTGACTTTCTTCCGGTGATCGACGGCCACGTCCGCGACGGCGCCAGTGACCAAGTCGACCACGCAGGTCGCCGAGCATGCTCAGGGGGCCGATGGGTTGTCGGATCCCCATGCACTTGATGACGTTGCCTTGCAGGTCGACGGCGTGGACCTCAGCTGCCTTGTCGTCGTGGTGGTGGCGGACGACGATGATGTGCGGTGCCGGGTGGCGCGAGGCGTGCGCCCTGGCGATCGTTGGTTGAATCCATGATTTGATCCATGCAGCTGCAGCGCCGTTGTTGCAGGAAAGAAAAATACCTAGATTGATTTTCTGGCGGTGCAGATGTATGTTACGAGTGGGTCTATTTAAGTTGGTTGAATCCGTGCTTTGATCGGGTGCGTGGCCGACCAGGACTCCGACTACAATCCGGCTCGATTAGGTAGAGATCCTGTGCGTCAGAACTCAGAAGGAACTCGTCGGTCACGGTTTTCTTTTTTCCAATTTCCTTTCCTGTTCGGATTTTTTTTCCGATTTTCTTTCCTTCTTTTTCTCCAGCTCTGGTTACGTTCAGTTACGTTTTCTTTTTCGGTTCTGGTTTCTTTATTTTCCATATTCAAGTGGACGTGTTTCCTTTAAATTGTTTTCGTTTTTCACGTTCAACCAAATATGTGAAAATGAAAATAGAAATAGGTATATAAATAAAGAATAAAAAACACAATATTTAGGCTTTGAACTCCCGACCATTATTCACCATAAGAGATATATATTTCTACAACAACTTATTAATGTGATTAAAAGAAAAACTCGTATTATTCTAACCTGATTTAGTCAATAATCCAACTAATCAAATCATGAAACTAGATCTTGAGTAGTTTGTTATCTAGTCTAATATAAATAAATGTGCATCAAGTACATATGCAATAGTGGAATCCGTGACAATGGGACGATGTGGAAAATCGAGAGAGGCCTTCTGTCATAATCATCAGACAATCTAGCCCTTGATACATGGATAGCTAACTCCACATTGACTTGAGCTACAGCTTTTCATGTGTTTTCAAAAGAATTCATGAAACTTGATATTTAATTGTACCAACATATGGATATTATAAAAATTACACTTAAGATATATCTACGAGCAAATATTTTGTGTGTAGCAACACGAGAAAAAAAACTGTCATGACTGTATTTTAATTTGATATACAGGTTTAATTATACATTGTCATATTATTACCAACATTTGTCAATATTTTGCATGTCATTCCAAAAATAAATTAAAGCACTCAAATAAATTCGTTGCAGCATGTTTACTAGTAAGTTATAATACTATGAAGTTTAAAATTTCGACACTGCTAGCGCCCTGACGTCCGGAGAACCATGGCTGCAGTCCGTTTGTGCGCCTAATGCCGGCGTCTACTGCTCCCAAGAAACTGTGCCCCATTTCGCGACTCCGTCTAGACGCCCCCTGATGTTCGCCTGCCTTCCGCTCACCGCACCCGCATGCCGTGTGGGGACTGCCTACGCCCCTACCGCCAACACCCTCCGGTTTCTGGACCCGCTGCTAAAAAGCACTCCATCCCTCCACTCCTCCAAGCACATGCATGCGCCCAAGCAGCTGTAGGAGGCGGTTGTGGCAGTGTTGGTCACATTGCAACATTTGCAACATCTTGATCTACTTTTGAAATATTTAGATGAAACACTTGCTATATACGTACAAAACAGCAGAAACACTTGCAAAACACTTGAAAACTCTTGAAAACCATTGTAAATATATGCAACATACATTTAAAACACTTGCAACATATATGTTAAACATATGCAACATGCAGATGAAACATTTGCAACAAACATATGAAAAAAAGATGAAACATTTGAAACATACACTTGAAACATACGTGTACAGCCATTGCAACATATGCAATATCATGATCTACTTTGTAACATCAAGATAAAACACTTGCAACATATAGATGAAACATAAGCTTGCAACATGGGCTGCATAAAATGTCACCTTGCTCCTTGGACGAGGTATCCGAGTAGCGCGGGCACACCGGCCAAGGAGAGCGCCGCGACGGCCAGGAGCTTTCACACGCCGAGGTCGAGGTCTCTGCCAGGGAGATCCACGTTGAGGAGCGCCCGAAGGAGATCATTGTTATCGTCCCCCGCGCCACCAAAGACATCCAACTCGTCCTCCACACCGGCGCCGACAAAGTTCTGGAGAAGTAGTGTGGGCACGACGTGGCGGCAGACGCAGTGCGGAGCGGGATGGGGGTCGTAGGCGCTCAATGCGGTGAAGCCGCAACGAGCGAAGCGTGTGGGGATTTCTGTCGGTGGGGGTTCTATCGCGGGGTTGAGATGGAGGAGAGAGCAGAGCATAGAGGAAAACAGGTCGATTGCCTGTCAGGCCCGATCTCTGTGTAGGCCCGAGAGGATGCACACGCCCGGACGGACGCCCTAATCATAGCATTACCGTTAAAATTTACATTTTTCAAACAGACTTGGATATTGTTATGGCCTATACGAAGACACGATCTGTAACTCTATAGGTAGCAAGTTTAGGATTTCAAGTCGTTTAGAGTACTAATCAATTGATTTATGTTTTTAGATTCTAAAATTCAAATTTTAGAAATTTGAAACGACTTTATTTGGATGTTGATATGCTCTGTATCATTGTTGTAGTTGTCAATGAAATCTATAAATTTCTGGTTGATGAGTTTTTTTTATTTGAAATCATTTTTAGTACCAAATATCCGTTTTATAGTTCTTAGATCTTAAGATTCAATTTTTTTTAATATTCTAGAAGACCTCAGATCGAGACACACACTATACTCACGTTGTAGTGCGATACAGTATTTAAAACTCTGTAGTATATATATATATATATATATATATATATATATATATATATATATATATATATATATATATATATATATATATACACGCGCGGTAGAGGTGTGGAACATCGGCGTGGAGTCAAAAAAAATCCAAAGAAATCGGGATATGTATCATCTGTTGTTATCATGAAGCAAAAAGCTTATAAGTGGAGTTTCCTTTTTATGCGTTTTGACATTAATGACCTAAGATAAGTTGACTTAGCTGCTAGAAAGTTCACTAGACTTGTTCTCTAGATAACACTGCCAACAAGGTGCTATCAAAATAAATCAATATCCTTTTATGTTGGTCCTTAGGGGAGGAATTATTAGAAAATATGTGGTTAGCTCCTTCTAAGGTGTCTAATTATGTATACATTGAAAAATGGCAGGACAAACATAGAATATTGAAAAGTGATTTGAGTTGGGATATATTTCTTTTTTTTAACATGGAAGTGATCTCCATTACTCAGAACTTGACGCCAAATCATTGGCTACAAGGACGTTAATACAAGCTGGAATGCTGTCCTTGATCGGACTAGCACCCGGACGCAATGGCCCCGAGGCCAGTAGGCTATGAGCGACCAGGTTACAAGATCGTGGCCTAAAAGCTATACTGCTGATACTAAAATTACATAGCAAACTCTCTTTCAACTCCCACAGCAGCCCGCTCGCCGAACTTCGATCAGGTACCTGGGCTTTGATAGCTTCAACCACTGTCATGGCATCAGTCTCCAAAACCACATTCTGAATCCCCATTTCAGTTGCCCTCTGCAATGCCTGTAAGCAGGCAACAATCTCCGCATGAGATGCTTCAAGCACTTTGTCCAATCTGCCGTATCCAGTGCAAATGACTGCACCATCACATCCCCTCATCACATAGCCCCAGCCACCGGTCAGCTGCTCCATGGTGAAAGCACCATCACAATTGATTTTTACAATGTCCGGCGAGGGTTTGGTCCAGCCTGGTTTCTTTTGATTTAGGATAGGTTCAGTAGACGTCAGTTTCAGAGATGCCCATTCTTCAGCATAGCACCTCACAAGCTGTGCCAACTGTTCCAGTGTCCTCGGTGTCTCCCCTTCCCGAACTCTGCATCTTTCAGTCCACCAGAGATACAAGAGGGTGATCACTCTCCTTTGCACACTGTCTTCCAGGTTCAGAACTTCCCAGACCAACTCCATAGCAGAGAGGGGTTGTGCTAATTTTGATCTCACGTCTTCCATCTGCAAAGCTGCCCACACTCCCTTCACACTTACATTTGAAAAAAAGATGGGCACCGTCTTCATCAAAACGACCACAAAGGACACAACACGAATTTTCTAACTTGACGCCCCTGCGTTTTAAGTTCACACGCAGAGCTAAACTGTTATGGCATAATCTCCACATGAAGTGTAACATCTTCTTTGGACAGTCAACTTTCCATAAGCGTTTCCAAATCTGATCGCCACCAGCAAGGCTAGCAGAGGAGGAACCTGACTGACCATTACCTCTATTCTGATCTCTATCTGCAATGTACACCTTGTAGTTGGGATATATTTCTAGATACCTCTTAAAAAATATTTTTATATTTTTTGATAAAGTCCGATTACCTCCCCCGTGGCTGATGTCGTGCCACATTGGACAAACTGCTCACGGAGGTAGACCATACGGTCCCAAAAGTTCAGGTAGTCTAAAAATCTGATTTTCAAATTTATGGAGACAAATCTCTACATTTCTAAACGCGAGCCAAGCACACGAGAAACGCACCCAGAATGTCATTATTCATGCACTGATCATTACTGTTCACACATCTTTACTACGCACACACGAGAAACGTACTCAGAAAATCAAATTAGACCCTTCTCCTTGGTAGAAAATTTCCAAAAAATTCATAAATAAACTAGAACCAATCTAAAACATACCTCAATTTTTTTAGCCTCTTCTTTGCCGTCACAAAAAAAATTCCTATCGTTCGCCTTTTGTCAAAGTAGCCCATTTTTCTTTGCAGAAAAATTTTTTGCACTTCTTTACCGTAAAAAAAATGATTCGCCTTTTCTCAAAGTAGACAATTTTCTTTGCAGAAAATTCCCAGAAAATTCATAAATAAACTAAAACCAAATTACAACGTATCTAAATATTTTTTGCCTCTTCTTTGTCACAAAAAAATACTCCATGACACCTATCGCATATTCTATTACGCCTATAAATAATCGCTAAAATCTACGCTAGCCAAATATCCAAATTATACACCATTGCTTAAAAAAAAGGGTCCGTAGCAACATAAACGCATAACCAAATTGGCTCAAAACGCTAGACACCCTACCCGCTAAAAGATTAATCAACAATTAATCTAAGCTCCTGCACAACTGGTTTCATCCCATGAGGCCGCATGGCACCGCGCGGCAACGCCTCGCGTTATTTCTAGTTGGACTTAAGATTGAGCACATTTTAATACCAAGTTGGCCCAATTAGTTTAGAGCCCCCAGTCTAAATCAGCCCAACTGCCCAAGGCCCAAAGCAAATCCAACCCGTGATCGAAAAGTAGCTCACAACACTCTTTCTTTCTTTCTTTCCTTTAATAGTCATGTTTGAAGAGGCACATATATGCATCACCAACAAATTAGTACACTTGATTCAGAGTTGTTGAGGCTTACAAACACAGCATGGTCAAAAAGTAGACAAATCACAAGCATGTAGCACAGTAGCAGAGCGAATGATCATTAGCTGCTGATGTCTTTTTACTAGGGGAGATAAGTATTTTTACTAGGGGAACAAATGGCTGTTACAGATGGCCACATCACAAACGCAACAGGTTTGATCTTATCAGGTGGAAGTGAAACTTGGTGAGGAAATTTTGATGGAATCACAACAGATGTTTTTGTACAATTTAACGGAATCACACCATTTGCTTGTCATGAGCAAGATGTGATCATGCATCACATTCAAACAACCTGTCTACCGTCCACTTGCGCAATTTTACAGGAATCTGTATCGTCCAAAATGTTATTTCTCACCAGAAAACCTGTTCGCCCTCTCATGCATGTACGCTATTTCAGGATTATGAATAAACAGAATAATAGCCAAAAGATTGCACAATGTGATGTGTTCCACCATATAAACATTAGCAAAGAGAGGTAAGATGATCCATAACCCTGTTAAACGTATGAGGCCTAACTAAAATCAAGCAAAGCAACTCTCCAGAAAGAAAGTGGAAAAACTGGGTGTCAAGTTTTGCAGCAACCCAATCTAAAGGGAGGGTAACTATAAACAGGAAAAACATGGTGTCATTTTAACAATGAACCATACCCGATCTAGAGGAAGAGTAATAACATGCATGTGATCCATGACATACTTAACATAGCCAACAATCTCCTTGCATCAACAATATTTTGCAGGTCAAACAACAGAACGTTGAGAAGGTTTAACAAACTACTCCGTACCATGCAAAGGAACAAATGTCAAATGTCAGCTGATTTACAGGAAGCAGGCACTTGTATAAATATTATGAATAGGCAGAACAGTTTTCACTAGCAACAGTGTGAAAAGATAGCGAGAATCAGGACTTCATAGATCAATGATCAACTCAGCACTTCTTTCATATTTGTCAGGTAGAAACATTTAGCTGGGAATTCTGGAAGATCCTTTCAAAGCAGTACAGAAAATTCAGCATGTCCCTTAATTGAGTCTTTTTTCTGAAAACTTCATGCGATCGAAACGAATCCCCTCTAACTGAACCTGCATAAGGAAAAGCATAATGTAAATTTGTATAGCTCATCACAGTAGACACAAAGCAAACAAGCAATATATATATATATATATATATATATATATATATATATATATATATATATCCGTCTTCTAACAGAAACTCCTAAAAGGTTTAAGCCACAAAATGAACTCTAGTGGTAGTATGGACTAGGCAAACATTGCATAGCCATTAGGCGCCTTCATGGATATAATTTTCAGAACATCATATAGTAGTGCAGGTAATGTAGACAAAGATGCCATTGCAGAACATCGGCCGAAAGAGTTGACTGGAGTACATGCAAAAATGTAAGGTTCAACTGACCCTAGATTGAGTGTTTTCTTTTCTGTGCCAGAGAATGCTAAAATATATGCAATCAACAAGAATATGAACGTGCCAGCTCCTGTGTAGGTACAGGATGGAAGCAGAAGGCGGTAAAAGATGGTTTATGGAAACTGCGTCTTGATGCGAGTTCCTTATCCTCAGAGCGCTGGCTTAAAGTATGACTGGCTATTGCCTTTCCTGTTACATGCCTTATTACCAGCTAAAGGTAGGACATTGAGCTTTTATTTGGCGTTGAAAAACAAAGTTTTAAAGAAGGGGAAATAGAGGATTGTAGGTTTGCTGTCAAATTATTAGTTTGAAACAACCAATGCTGAAATGAAGGTAGTGGCCACTTCATGACTATCATTAGAAAAATTATAAGAACAAATGTGGAGGGATCTCTAATAAGTGGAGTTTCCTTTTTATGAGCATTGAAAAGAATGGCTTAATATAATTTGATTTAGCTGGTACAAAGGTTATTGGGCTTGTTCTCTAGATAACGCCGACTACAAGGAGCTAATTAAAATAAACCAAGGTCCTCTTATGTTTGAAATTATGTTGGTTCTCAGGGGAGGAATTGTCAGAAAATATGTGGTTAGCTCCTTCTAAGGGAACTAGTCATGTACATTGAAAACTGACAGGACAAAAAAGAGATGATTGCGAAATGATTTGTTTCTGGTCCTTCTTTAAAGGGCATAGCTCAAGGTATATCTTCTTAAAAAGATTGATGAAATATATAAAAAATAAGGTTGAAACTTTTGGTATAACCTATAATGTCACACCAAAAATATGTAAGATAGAAGTTTGCAAGCCAACATTAAGTTTCTTTACCTCAAACTGAACCTGTCATGTACGGCCGAACATACGCCCGTACACGACGAGCAAGGGACGTGCGCAGGGACGCGGCACGCGCAGGAGCGGAGATCGCGGTGGCAGCGGATGGGCAGCAGGCGCACGACCAGATCAGGGGCTGATCCTCCAAGAGATATTTACCAATTATTATCTATTAGTTTCCTTTATTTACATCCTTGATTTTAGGAGCTTGTTGCTCCCGTTAGTTTGGGCCGATGGCCATATATATATATTTGTAAACCGTGTGATGAAGGGTAAGCAATAATTAAACCCTAAACTCTCTTCCTCTCTAATATTCTCAAGCCCGAGCCGCCGTGAGGGGTATAACCTCCGCGATCGGAAGACAACGGCAGGAGACTACGAACTCCGTAGTCGAGGGCCGCCTACCCTAGATCACTACGCCCTTGACAACCTGGTATCGCGATCCAACCGATCCTCCCCATCACCCTCCAACGCCAACCCCACAGCAACCACCATGGCCGAGCCGACCCTAGCGGAAGTCATGGACATGCTGCAGACCATGAACACGAAGATCAACACCATGGAGTCCGACATGGCCACCATGAAGGCCAAGACCGAGTCATCCTCCGGCGGGGGCGACGACCGCCGCCACGACGGCGGGCGCGGTCAGGAATTCCACCCCAAGCACAAGAAGTGGGATTTTCCCCGCTACGACGGCTCGACCGACCCGATGCTTTTCCTCAACAAGTGTGACGCATACTTCCTTCAGCATCGCACGACGCCGGACGAGAAGGTGCGCATCGCCTCGTACCACCTTGACGAGGTTGCGCAACTGTGGTTCACCCAGGTCCAGGAGGACGACGGCACCCCCAACTGGGCGCACTTCAAGGAGCTCTTGAACGTGCGGTTTGGGCCACCTCTCCGTTCCGCCCCGATGTTCGAGCTCGCCGAGTGTCGGCGCATCGGGACCGTGGAGGAATACTCCAATCGGTTCCAGGCTCTCCTTCCCCGCGCCGGACGTCTTGAGGAGAAACAACGCGTCCAGCTCTTCACAGGGGGGCTGCTGCCTCCGCTCAGCAACGCCGTCCGCCTCCACAACCCTGCGACCCTTGCGGAAGCAATGAGCCTGGCCCGCCAGGTGGAGCTGATGGAGCACGAACGCCCCGCGCCACCGCCCCCTCGCGGCCAGCCGCGTGGTCCACCGTCTCCAGCGCCCCGGGCCGCACTACCGGCGCCCCAACCGCTGTTGGCGCTCCCTGCTCCACCGGCCGACGCTCAGCAGACTCGTGCCGAGAACCGGCCGCAGCGCCGCCTGACGCCGGAAGAGATGGCGGAACGACGTCGGCTAGGTCTGTGCTTCAACTGTAATGAACCTTTCACTCGAGGACACAACCGATTTTGCAGGCGCATCTTCTTTGTGGATGGCGTCGAGATCGACGACGCCGATGAGGGCGCCGTGGACGCCGGGGCTGACAAGGCACAGGAGGCCCCCGTGTTCTCCCTCCACGCGGTCGCAGGCGTCGCCGTGGGCGCCCCCATTCTGCTGTGAGTCACCGTGGGCGCCACCACGCTCGTCGCCCTGGTGGACACGGGGTCCACGCACAATTTCATCGGCGACAAGGTGGCGCACCGCACCGGCCTCGTCATCCACCCTCGCCCCTGTCTCACGGCCACTGTCGCCAATGGAGAAAAGGTGGCCTGCCCCGGTGTTCTCAAGCAGGCGGCGATCTCTATCGAGGGCATGACGTTCAACGTCGACTTATACGTCATGCCTCTCGCTGGCTATGACATGGTGCTGGGCACCCAGTGGATGGCCGCCCTGGGAACCATCTCCTGGGACGTCGTCACCCACATCATGTCCTTCCAGCATTTGGGGCGGCCTGTGTGTTGGTCCGGTGTGGCGTGCACCGCGACGCCGATCGCCCACACCGTGACCACCGACGCGTCGCTCCTGGAGGGCCTCCTGGACTCGTTCGGCGATGTCTTCGCGGAGCCGTCGGGGCTACCTCCGCCACGCAGCCGCGACCACTCCATCGTCCTCAAGCCCGGCACAGCCCCGGTGGCGGTCCGGCCCTATCGCTACCCAGTGGCTCACAAGGATGAGCTCGAGCGCCAATGCTCCTCCATGATTGAGCAAGGCATCGTTCGCCGCAGCGACTCCGCGTTCTCGTCCCCGGCCCTCCTTGTCAAGAAGGCAGACGGCTCGTGGAGGTTCTGCATCGACTATCGCGCGCTAAACGCGCTCACCGTCAAAGATGCCTTTCCGATTCCGGTAGTCGAAGAGCTGCTCGACGAGCTAAAAGGGGCTTGCTTCTTCACTAAGCTTGACCTCCGTTCGGGCTATCACCAAGTTCGCATGAATCCAGAGGACGTTCACAAGACTGCGTTCCGCACACATGACGGCTTATATGAGTTCCTCGTGATGCCGTTCGGTTTGTGCAACGCGCCGGCGACATTCCAATCGTTGATGAACGATGTGTTACGTCCCTTCCTCCGCCGGTTCGTGCTCGTATTCTTTGATGACATTCTCATTTACAGCAGTTCTTGGGTGGATCATCTCCGACACCTCCGCGCCGTATTGTCCGAGCTTCGCCGCCACCGACTCTTCATCAAGCGCTCCAAGTGCGCTTTCGGCGTCGGCTCGGTCTCCTACCTCGGCCACATCATCTCCGAGCGTGGCGTGGCCATGGACCCGGCCAAGGTGCAGGCCGTCCTCGACTGGCCGGTTCCGCGTTCAGCGCGCGCGGTCCGCGGTTTCCTGGGCCTCGCAGGATACTACCGCCGTTTCGTCCTCAACTATGGCGCGATCGCCGCCCCGCTGACGGCGCTACTAAAGAAGGACGGTTTCTCCTGGTCGGAGGGGGCAGCAGCGGCGTTCGCTGCTCTAAAGACCGCCGTGACGACGGCGCCGGTGCTCGCACTTCCCGATTTCGACCGGCCCTTCATTGTGGAGTGCGATGCCTCGACACTCGGCTTCGGCGCCGTGCTACTCCAAGACCAACATCCCCTGGCATACTTCAGCAAGACCATGGCGCCCCGCCACCGCTCCCTCGCTGCATACGAGCGAGAGTTGATTGGTCTGGTACACGCCGTCCGACACTGGCGGCCGTATCTCTGGGGACGGCGTTTCACGGTGAAGACCGACCATTACAGCCTCAAGTATCTCCTCGACCAGCGCCTCGCCACGATCCCTCAACATCACTGGGTCGGCAAACTCCTTGGGTTTGATTTCGTGGTGGAATACAAGCCGGGCGCCCAAAACACTGTCGCCGACGCGCTCTCTCGCCGGGACACAGACTGCGACACGGAGCCCGGCGCTGTGCTCGCCCTCTCTGCTCCGCGGTTCGACTTCTTCGACAAGCTGCGCCACGCCCAGCAGAGCGCCCCAGCCCTCGTCGCACTCCGGGACGAGGTCACCAATGGCACGCGCGGCGAGCCGTGGGCTGTGCGGGACGGCCTCCTCACCTACGGCGGGCGCATCTACTTAGACTCGGGCTCCCCGTTGATCCAGGAGCTTCTCAGCGCGGTGCACGACGACGGACACGAGGGGGTCCAACGCACCTTGCATCGGCTGCGCCGCGATGTCCACTTTCCGGGCATGCGTACCATCGTCCAGGACTTCGTGCGCGCGTGCGGCACGTGTCAGCGCAACAAGGCCGAACACCTCCATCCTGCCGGGTTGCTGCTTCCTCTTCCGGTGCCCTCGGCGGTGTGGAGTGACATCGGCCTCGACTTCGTGGAGGCACTCCCCAAGGTGAAAGGGAAGTCTGTCATCCTCACGGTGGTGGACCGCTTGAGCAAATATGCTCACTTCATTCCGCTTGCTCATCCATATTCCGCGGAATCGGTGGCCCAAGCTTTCTTCAACGAGATTGTTCGTCTCCACGGCATGCCTCAATCAATGGTCTCGGATCGGGATCCGGTGTTCACCTCCAAGTTCTGGACCGAATTGATGCGACTCATGGGGACTAAGCTGCACATGACGACGGCGTTTCACCCCCAGTCCGACGGTCAGACGGAGGCCGCTAACCGTGTCATCACCATGTATTTGCGATGTTTTACAGGAGATCGCCCCCGTCAATGGCTCCGGTGGCTTCCGTGGGCGGAGTTCGTCTACAATACGGCGTACCAGTCATCTTTGCGTGACACGCCGTTTCGCGTCGTGTATGGCCGCGACCCCCCCACCATCCGGTCTTTTGACCCCGGTGAAACGCGCGTCGCTGCAGTCGCCACATCAATGGCGGAACGGGAGGCGTTCCTCCAGGATGTGCGGTACCGCCTCGAGCAGGCCCAAGCCACACAGAAGCGCCACTACGACAAGATGCATCGCGCCGTCTCCTACAAGCTGGGCGACTGGGTTCTTCTCCGACTTCGCCACCGCCCAGTTGCTTCGCTCGACGTCGCCGCGACCGGGAAGCTCAAGCCCCGCTACTTCGGCCCCTACCGCATCGTCGAGGTGATCAACGACGTTGCCGTTCGCTTGGAGCTGCCCCCTCGCGCCCGTCTTCATGACGTGTTCCACGTGGGCCTCCTCAAGCCATGGGTGGGCGATCCGCCATCCTCGCCACCGCCCTTGCCCGTCGTCCACCATGGGGCAACGGTGCCGGAGCCCGAGCGCGTCGTCAAAGCCCGGCTCACCCGCGGCGTGCGCCAGGTTTTGGTCCACTGGAAGCATGAACCAGCAGCATCAGCAACTTGGGAAGACCGGGACTCCTTCATCGAGCGCTTTCCACAATTCCAGCTCGCGGACGAGCTGGCTCTCGAGGAGGGGAGAGATGTCATGTACGGCCGAACATACGCCCGTACACGACGAGCAAGGGACGTGCGCAGGGACGCGGCACGCGCAGGAGCGGAGATCGCGGTGGCAGCGGATGGGCAGCAGGCGCACGACCAGATCAGGGGCTGATCCTCCAAGAGATATTTACCAATTATTATCTATTAGTTTCCTTTATTTACATCCTTGATTTTAGGAGCTTGTTGCTCCCGTTAGTTTGGGCCGATGGCCATATATATATATTTGTAAACCGTGTGATGAAGGGTAAGCAATAATTAAACCCTAAACTCTCTTCCTCTCTAATATTCTCAAGCCCGAGCCGCCGTGAGGGGTATAACCTCCGCGATCGGAAGACAACGGCAGGAGACTACGAACTCCGTAGTCGAGGGCCGCCTACCCTAGATCACTACGCCCTTGACAGAACCTGAGCTTGAGGTGAAGCTCTTCTGCAATTTAGTAACTCATTGAGTGGGTCGTCCTGAGAAACTGGGCATTTATCCACGGACAATGTGCGGAGGAGGCTTGCTTTGGAGAGAATAAGCTTCATAAAAGACAATGGAAGCCACCCCTCAGCACTAGTTATTTCTACAACTTGAAGATTGGCACACATGTCATTAGTCCACTGTGCATTTAGGAACTTCCGTTTGGCAACCATTTTCGGCCGTCGAAGCTAACCAATAAAAGTAAAAAGAGAAATCAGTTGGTATTAGCAAGATGACTTTCAAAAACTGTAATGATGAATATCAGAATGGAAACCTTCAACATTACCTCTATTTTAAGTTTTTCAAGGTTCGGAGAGATCCTTAGTAAGAAAAACATTAATAAAATGTTGTGCATGTCATCAAAGCTAGTCGATAGTTCCACGCTCCTCAAGTTGGAAAAGGTGAAAGGAGTTGCATCCATCGAAGTCTGTCGATAATCACATAGCTGGGAAAGGGAAAAAAGGATGAGACAATTAAATCAAAGCAATAAAAACTGAAAACAGTTGTGGAAAGATGGATGGTATTTTATAGCATTGTGTTGAAGCAAGGGAGCACGCAGAAGCTAAGTCCATCTAAGCAGCATGCATGCGGAATGGTATGGTACTATCAAACTTGTTTCGTTAGGCATTACTAAGGCAGAGTTTCAGATTACTTATTTACTCGAGCAAACCAAGTTTACAACTTTATTAAGTCAATAATGTAAAGTTGAGCTTGTATGGAAATGTAGTAAAATGGTCTGATGATTGTTGTATCACAATATTCACTGACTCTAGCTCCTGACTTTCAATCGATGCATGATCTATGCCAAACAAACAAAAAACAAAATAGGGTGACAATATATAGGAGCAATTAAACAATGTACATCTATATCGAAAATGAGCTCCTGAACTTGGGAAACACCAGTGACGAACTCTGCAAACCCAGCAGATCCACCCAGAAGAAAGGCTGGCACATTGATGGATGCATATTGGAGGCGCGGCAGGTCCCCAAATCGCCAGTCAGAGCTAGAAATAAGTCCCAGAGTGTGGAGATTGGGCGCCTCAATCACGCAGTCGGTACTGGGGTCCACGTCCTCAAGGAAGAGGACACGAAGCATGGGTGAAGCACGGATCATGGCCTGCAATTGGCTCTCCCCTTTGCCTGCAAAGTCGACAGCCGTGAGGCATAGCTCCTTGAGCACGGGGAAGCCGGCAAATCCTGCACCAGGCTGAGGGAGGAGCGGAATGCTGCATTCCTCCAGGCTGAGGGACACGAGACGGTCGCAGGAGAAGATGGACGAGTGGACGGTCAAGGTTCCTTCAGAGTTGTTGAAGATGGAGATGGACTCGACGCTGCGCCGGGAGAGCGCGATGAGCCAGTGGCCGACGTGGGAGGCGGATGCGGCGGCGTCGCCGTCGCCGTAGACGTGGGTTGCGAAGCGGGAGACGCAGGGGCCTGCGTAGCGGAGGAGTACGCGGTCGACGGCGGAGGGGGGCGTGCCGTCGGGGAAGGAGAGGGCGAGCCCCGGGATGGTCTCCCAGCGGCGGCGCCAGGCGCGGGAGAGCGCGGAGGTGCGCACGGCGTCGCGGAGGTCGAGGCGCGTCAGGATCTCATCCTTCAGGTGCTCCGGGAGGGAGGACAGCAGATCCACCGGCGGCAGCGGCAGCGGCAGCGGCGGCGGCGGATCCATATCTCTCTGATCTGGCGGCGCAGGGAGGTTCGAAGAAATGAAGGGTTACGACCTTGTGGCTGGGGCTCAAGTTGGCTGGGCTGGGCTACCAGATTAACGCACCAGCGACCTGGGCTGGGCTGGGCTGGGCTGCCAGATTACTATAGGCGGCTCGCATTGAGCGGCCGAGCCCAAATCTGAGATACTTGCATTGAGTCGAGTTACTGGTCAATCTGTGCAAAAGTCATGTTAATGTGGAGGATCGAATCATTGTTATGTTGAATTATATGAAAAGGTGACTCTTGGATGAAAAATATAGTCTTGATCAAATGGTCGGAGATACCCAAAGTCACAGGTCAAGGTGGTTAAGTTCAAGGCTATGAGAGTGTTGGTTTCGTCAAATGATGAAGATTGAAGCAACAACAATATTTGAAGAAAGACAATCAACCAAGATTGGTGTACCGCAGGATAATATTTGCGGGTTGTGATCTTGCCCTTGAAAGGAAAAAAGATCATTTAGTAGAGCGAGGGAAGTAGCTGAGAGCAATCCGGCCAGAGCTTGATCGTGGATGGTCGCTCATGTCTTCCTCAACGGAAAGCTTGGGTCCAGTGGGGATTCAAACCCTAGGAAATACATCATTGCGTCCCCTCGTTTTGGTTTGACTCATAGCACGCTTCGTGACCACCGGGGTTTGAACTCGTGACATCAGGCTTGCGCGTTCCCTGCTCTAACCACTTCACCCAACACTCACTTGCGTCTATATAAGATATTCTTTTTACTCATATTATACTCAACTGAATTTAAAATGAGTGTTTGGGACTATAAACGAATTCAAATAAAAAAGCTATCAACTATAAAGTTGCATAACTTTTTGAGATCTACAACTATCGTTTTTGTTGTTTCTCCATCCGAGGTTGTTTGAAAAATCCAAACTTTAAATGTGAGAAATTCAATCGTAATTTACTATGCATAGATGATTTCAAATAAAAGAAGACATCGACTACAAAGTTACATAACTTTTCAAGATCTACAACTTTTATTTTGGTCGTTCTCCGTCCGAAATCGTTTTAACAATTCGAATTTCAAATATGAGAAATTCAAACATAATTTTTCATGCATAGATGATTTTAAATAAAAAAGATGTCAACTATAAAGTTGCATAAATTTTCTAGATCTACAACTTTTATCTTGGTCGTTTCTCCATCCGAGGTAATTTCAAAAATTCGAATTTCAAATATGAGAAATTCAAACATAATTTTTCATGTATAAATGATTTCAAATAAAAATGTTGTCAACTATAAAGTTGCATTACTTTTCGAGATCTACAACTTTAATTTTGGTCAATTCTCCATCCGAGGTCGTTTGAAAAATTCAAATTTTAAATGTAAATTTTACTATTCAGTGCCCATTTGTTGGGGCGCCTCTAGATCCAACCGCCCCTACAAATAGGGCTATTTGTAGGGGTAGCTGAAAATACCAGCAACCCCTACAATCGATTTATAGGGGCGGCTCAAGGCGTTGCTACAAATCCTTTCTGTAGTAGTGCACATTGCATATATTTCTTATATAGTGAGCTTTCGCTTCTGTGGCTACTCAGTTGTGCTTGTTTATTAGTGTAGGCATACACTTTTAGTAAGTTACAAAACGTTCAAAAGCACCACCAAGCATCTTGGATTGAAGAATGAAAGGAAAGAAAGTAAAAAAGGTGGCTAACAAAGTTTCTATAGGTTTTTCAAGAATACCAGCTTGGCCGATATTAGAAACCGGCTTGGCCTGTTACTGCAGTGTGTCATTGTAAGCTAGTAAAACCACTAATGCCAATTTGGGAATCTAGCTGGGCCTGATTTATTGCCCGAGATTTTTTTAATCACTTATCGGTGCATGCAACACAATTAAAATTACTTATATTGAAAACTAATTAAAAGTTGGGGATGTATAGTTCAATTGGTAGAGCATGAAGATATGCATTATTCGAGGTACAGGGTTGAACTCCTCGCATCTCCAATTTATTTTTTACTCCTTTTAGTTTCTCTCGGAATGCACAAGCACAATTTTACTCCTTTTAGTTTCTTTCCGAATGCACAAGCACAACTCCAGGTGTTCTCCTTTTAGTTTCTCTCCGAATAATGCACAAGCACAACTCCAGGTGTTCTTTTAGTTTCTCTCCAAATGCACAAGCACAACTCCAGGTGTTCTGCTTTTAGTTTCTCTCCGAATGCACAAGCACAACTCCAGGTGTTTTTTCAGTTACTTTTATTTACTCCTTTTTTTCTCTCAGAATGCACAAGCACAACTCCAGAAGTTCTTTCCGTTCTGGAGGTTTAGGTCCAAGTAGTGTTTTTTTTTATTTCTCTCTCAGAGTGCACAAGCACAGCTTCAGGTGTTTTTTAGTTATTTTATTTTATTTATTCCGTGCTGTAAATTTTGATCTATTTTTTCTGTAATTAATTTGAATAATTCATACAACAAAAATTTTGTACTAAAGCATACCATATTATATATTTACTGTATAGATCTACTCATGTAGAGGCCAACAAAATTGAATTTTATATTTTATGATTTTTCGGTGATTTATTATGATTTTTCAAAGATTTAGACGAAATAAATAAAAAAGAAAAAGACAAAACCGTTGTTACTATAGCAAAGCCGTTGTTACTGTAGCAAAACCGCCGTCTAAAACCGCTCGAGGGGGTGATTTGGCCGGTTTTGCAAAGTTCAGGGGATAAATTAGACCGTTTCATAGTTAGAGGGTAAAGTAGACCACCCCAATAGTTGGGGGTGAAGTAGACTTTTTCCTCTAAATAAGACACTTGCAACATATGTGTGAAACATATGCAACATCCAAACAAACACACTTGCAACATACATCTTGAAAATAGATGAAATATTGGGAACAGAAGCTTGTAACATACATGGACAACCATTGTAACATATGCAACATCCCGATCTACTTTTATAGCATCCACATGAAACACTTGCAACATACCAATGAAACATATGAAACACTTGAAATATTGGCTTGCAACATGCGTTTTCCACCCTTCTTCCGTACGATGCAGCGCAAAGTGGGGGAATAGCTGGTTCTGGCCAACTGGCAGCCGAGGATGGTGGACTCATGGGAGGTCGCGTTGGCCAAGCCGGCGGCGGACCAGGCACCAGAGTTGCCGAGGATGGAGGACGACAACCATGAAGTGTGGGCGGAGGCGAGCAGGAAGACGAGCGTGGTGGATAAGGCCATGACGAGCGGGTGTCCAGTATTTTTTTTAATGGAGAAGCTGTCCCGACGGGACTGAAGCATTCGGTTTAAACATGCATGATATAGTTCAAGAAGAGACATGATAGATAATCATAATGACGATCATGGAAGATGTAATAATGGACTTGAACCTAATTGTTCTTACAGGAACGTAACTGAATCAAGTTGGATGTGCACTACCACAACTGCGTACTTGTTGGACAAAAAATGTTCCATCTATTTCAAATTTCATCCATGTAAAACTAGGATATCACACAATGCATGCAGCCAGCTGAAGCGCTCTCTCTCTCTCTGTTAGAATTAATTACAAGAGATGGAATAGAGAATGAAACAACATGTAACAGAGTGAAACCCTTTACGCTGGGAGCTATTTAAACGGGCTCCACAAAAGCGAAAAAGGCTCGCTCTCCGCCTTGACGGCATTCACGGCCGCCGCCAGGCCAGGGAGATGGATCCGCCGCCGCCGGTGAACACATGTGTTCGGTTTTTACTGCTTTGATTTTACCATCTCATCCTTTTTCTTTCCCCTCCTAGGTATGTGATTTTAAGATGGATGCAATTCCTTTCACCTTTTCTAACTTGAAGAGGATGGGATTATCGATAGACTTCGCTGATATGCACCGCATTTCATTAATGTTTTGCTTACTAAGGGGCTCCCCGAACCTTGAAAAACTTAAAATAGAGGTAGTGTTGAACGTTGCCTTCCGGATATTCATCATCACAGTTTTTGGAAGCCATCTTGCTAATACCAACTGATTTGTCTTTTTACTCATATTGGTGAAGGTGGTTCAATGGTCGAACATGGTTGTAAATCATGAGTTCCTAAATGCACAGTGGACTGATGGCATGTGTGCTAATCTTCAAGTTGTACAAATAACTAGTTATAAAGGGTGGCTTCCATTGTCTTTCATAAAGTGTCTTCTCTCCAAAGCAAGTCTTCTTCGTACATTGTCTCTCGATGCATGCTCAGTTTCTCAGTACGACCGACTCAATGAGTTACTAAACTTCAGAAGAGCTTCACCACAAGTTCAGGTTCTGTTCAAGGTAAAGGAACTTTATATTTGGTTGCAAACTTCTATCTTACATAGTTTTGATGTGACATTATACCAAAAGTTTGATAACATTGAAGTGCTCACTATCAGCAATTTCGCATTAGGTTGTTTCGAAACTGCTCTTTGCCCTCTTGAAAACTCTGTTTCTCATGGGCCCTTGTTTTTTTTTATCTAACTAATAATTCAACTGCAAACTCATCCTCTATTTTCCCCTCTTGAAAACTCTGTTTCTCATCAACACAAAATAAAAGCTCAATGTCCTACCTTTAGCTGGTAATAAGGCATCCAACACAGGCAATTGCCAGTGACACTTTAAGCCAGCACGCTGAGCTGGTGCCTTCACTTCTCTCAGGCATCAAGACTCAGTTTCCACAAACCATCTTCTATTGCCTTCCGCTTCCAGTTGTGGTCGGATATCAGGAAAAAATCATGTACCTACATGGGAGCAAGAACGTTCATATTCTAGTTGATTGCATATATTTTAGCATTCTCTGGCACAAATAAAAAAGAACTCATTCTAGGGTCAGTTGAACCTAACATTTTTGCATGGACTCAGTCAATGGCAGCATTGTCTACATTACCTGCACTACTATATGAAGGGGCCCAATGGCTATGCAACATTTGCCTGGTCTGCACTATGCATATGCTTCCACTATCAGTAGACTTCATTTTTTGGGTTTCTGTTTCAAGAAGGACGCTGATCAGCACAACTGCAGTTTGGTCTCTATATATATTGCTTGAGGTCTACTGTGATGAGGTATACAACTTTACCTTATGCTTTTCGTTATGCCGGTTCAGTTAGAGAAGATTAGTTTTGATCGCATGAAGTTTGCACAAAAAAGACTCAACTAAGGAACACGCTAAATTTGTCTGTTGCTTTGAAAGGAGCTTCCAGAAAGAAGTATTGATCCTCGCTATTTTTTACCGAGAGAAATACAAAAGAAGTATTGAGTTGATCATTGATCCATGAAGTGTTGATCCTTGCTATTTTTTGGCACTGTTGGTAGTGCAAACTCTTCTTGTTCATTCATAATATTTATAGGGCCTACATCACATGAATGTTTATTATTACTCTTCCTCTAGATTGGGTATGGATGGTTCCTAAAATGACACCCTATTTTCCATTTTTACTTTACCCTACCCTTAGATTGGATCGTTGCTGAACATGAGACCTATTTTTTTCCAGTTTCTTCCCGGAAGTTGCTTTGCTTGATAACTGGCCTCTTTTGACAGGCCGGTTTTGGATCCTCTATTCTCTCTTTTCTAATGTTTATACGGTATAAAACACATTACTTTCTGCAATCTTTTGCCTATTTTGTTTATTCATATTTGTGGAAGAGTGTACGTAAGACGACAAGAGTGGATTCTGGTGAGAAATAACATTTTGGTTGATTTCCACCTATGTGTGCACCATCTTTAATTTTTTATTGTGCAACCATCTTTATTTTTTTTTGTGCAACCTGAACATGCCACCAGGGCCGCACCGTACCTAATGACTTGGACTGCTCGAAGCTAGGGCACATCTGGTTTCCTGTGTAATACTGCACAAGTGGATTGTAGATAGCTTTTTTTATTTGGAAAAGAGCCCAATCACATCTTGTTCATCACAAAGCAAATGTTGTGATTTATTAGATCCATTCTAGAAGGTTGACTGAATCCATAAGCCAAATGGCAGCGCTCCATTTGCCGTCCCTCTACCATACGGAGGAAGAAGGAAAAAGTCCAAATTACTCTCCCAAATTTGGACTATGTCCAGGTAAGCTCCCAAATCTAACATTTGGTTCACTTTACTCGAACTATTTGAGTTGGTCTACTTCCCCCTAAATAGGATTTGTTATTTTGTTTCTCTACGTTTAAGTTGAGTTGTAGTATCAAATTTTATGACGTGATACAAGACATCATAAGTTACGTTAGAAAAATATATCTTAATTTTTGCCACTATTTTTATAGCTTAGGAAATTTAATAATAAATTAACACTATAGATATAATATCATACAAAACATAATGATGAAAAATTCTTGATGTATTTTTCTAACACGAAATATGAAGTCCTCTATCACCTCACAAAATTTGAAACTAAAACTCAATTTGTAAATAGAAAAATAAAAAAGGAAAATAGCTTAAATGTGATGTTTCACTTGTAACTGTACTAGGTGGACCAGGCCAGACCTCATCTGCTACCGTGCCCAACTGCTACCCAGGCTTTAGGAAGCCAGTTGTACTGTTTGGTTGCCTTTTGGGCTAGTTGCCTGGCCTGGTGAGGCCACTAACCACCCGTTAGCTTGGCCACACGAAAACGAGTGGCTGGCCGTTTCTGCGAAGCTAGGCCCCAGGTACTGCCCGGCTCACCTCCCGCTTGCCTTGCCTCACCTCCCTGGCCATCTCCTCGTATCCACGCGCCAGCTCCTCGTCGATAGATCCTCGGTGTTTGTGCGCTGACCACCCGCTTCTCGGCATCTGCGCACGCTGGAACAAGAAGAAGCAGACATGGCCACCCTCACCGCATCCTACACGGCCGCATTTGCCGTGAAGCCGTACCTCCTGTGTGCGCCTCTTCGGAAACTCCAATAGCAGCAGCGATTGCAAAACTCCAACAGAAGCATCCAACCTCCTCATCTTCCCCACCCGCTCTGACCTCACCACCGCCAGCTTAAGCAATTCCTAGTGAGGCTTAAGCAATCACTTCAACCAAACGAGTGATTATTGGCTTGTGCCAAGCTGCCTAAGTCTGGTCTGGCTAAGAAAGCTAGCCAGGCTAGGAATTGAGCAGGAACCTAACACACACCCATATACAGGTCCTGACTGGCTCCTTCTCCAATTAATTATTGGAAGGATGCCCAGCCCATCAGCGAACTTAGCTTCAGTGCTGATTCTTGTGTGCAGGACTTGGACTGTACACAACAACATTACTCATCGCTCCGGCCCGACATCCATCTTGGAATCCATTCATTTCCTGCTGAATTACCAGCACTTGCTGACGGATATCCTACGACAATGCGAAGGACAGAATTGGAAAAGAAAGCACCGTTCGATCATGGGTTGGAACAGGGAGCCAAGTGAGGACGCCCTGCAGACAACTCTGTTGGAACAGGGAACTCTGTTGGAACAGGGTTGGACAAAAATGCACTAACCAATAAGGTAGACATTGACCTGTGCTCTCGCTTATAGGATGATTTTGCACCAGTGAAAGCCATATATTAATCTGTGAGTACTCACTTTTCTATCGTTGGTCATCAATATCATTATACACTTTTCTATCGTTGGTCATCAATATCATTATAGATTATTAGTCAAATAAAAATTACTATATTGAAAAACTAAATAAAAGTTGGGGATGTAGCTCAACTGGTAGAGCATTAAGGATTGCATGCTTAAATGTATGGGATTCAACTCCTCGCATCTCCAATTTTTTATTTATTGCAATTATTTTGTTTCTCCGAGTTTTGCATGTGTATATATCTTCAGCATTACCAATTTTTTATTTATTGCAATTATTTTGTTTCTCAGAGTTTTGGATATTCAATTTTTTTTATTTATTATTACTGTTATTTTGTTTCTCTGAGTTTTGGGTGTATATATCTTCAGTATTATTTTGTTTCTCTGAGGTTTACATCTCCAATTTTTTATTTGTTACTGTTATTTTGCTTCTTTCAAATCGAGATGGCACAATGTTTTGTTTAGTTCATGTATTTCAATTGCGCAGAAAAAGAAAATATAGAAACAGACATAATGGTGGACTCACATACTGACCTGCGTTTGAGTAACAAAACTAGAGTTTCATTGAGAGGGGAAAATCTAAACCTCTATGCATGCATGGTGATTCAAGAGGAAACATGATACTTAATTGTACTCTCCTGCATGTTTAGAGTGTTGCAATTTTGGTTCAGTTCATGTTTTGTTACAGATATGACACACGTTTTATATCAGAAATTACAAAATACGGGTATCATGGTACACAGGTATCTAGTGTTGCAATTCATTTTATTTCGTGTTTTAAAAGTAATGTAACACATATTTCATTAGAAAACAGAGCATCTATTACAAAAGTATGGTTTCAAACAACACATGCTTCAATACGCAAACACTTTTGTTTCATGTCAACCTGCTGTGTTTGAAACAACACAATTCAGCGACTACACCATGCAGGGTTATAGACACACATCTTACCTGCGGTCTTGATGTAGAAGGGTACCTCCATCTCACCGCTAGCGACTGCAACACGAGAGTCCAGCCCGCCGTAGATGCCGCTTGAGCCCTCCTTGCATCCGTCGAACTAGCTAGAGATCTGCTTTGTGGCCCTCAACAATCAGGGGGGAGGATGCCCTGGGGGAACTCAATGTTGTAGAGGAGATGAGAACATTGAGGATGGCAAGGGACAGGGCATGACGGGGATGGGCTGCCGCAAGTGATGCGGGCACTTTGCTATAGCTGTGTTGTGTCGTGGGCTCCTGTCTGCGCTGTCTATTACAACGGATGAAACACTACTACAAAATTGATTTGTAGCAACTGGAGACTTTTTGTATAGAGGTGGATCAGTTATCAGCCGCCTGTACAGGGGCCTCCAAAGTCCAAACCAAGCCTCCTCTAGAATTGCAATTGTAGGGGCAGTTGTAGTTCCTAGTCGCCTCCACAAATGCTCCAATTTCTAGGAATGACTCTATTTCGAGCTGTCTCTAGAAATTGATTTCTAGCCGTCTCTAAAAATTGGAGTTGCATAGTGGATTCGAATATTTCAAATGACCTCAGATGAAAAAATGACCAAAATAAAAGATGAAGATGTCAAAAAGTTATGCAACTTTGTGGTTGGCAACTTTTTCATTTGAAATCATCTATGCATGGAAAATCTATGTTTGAATTTCTCACATTTGAAATCCAATTCAAATATTTCAAATGACCTCAGATGGAGACAAGACCAAAACCAAAGTTGTAGATCTCAAAAAATTATAAAACTTTGTAGTTGATAAATTTTTCATTTAAATTCATTTAGGGATCCCAAATACTCATTTTAAAATCAAATAAATATAAAATGGGGAGGATGAATATCCCAAATGGACACAAGTGTGTTATGGGTGAAGTGGTCATGGGAAGAATATGCGAGGCCTAAGGTCGCTGGTTCCATCCCTACAGCCGTGAAGCGTGTGTTTTTCACGTGAAAAATCGTGCAACTACTCCATGTATTTCAGTTGCGCAAATTGTATGTTGGCCTTGCATGCACCTTTTTCATTATTGATCGACTATGTTGATACTTAACGGTGGTGCAAGTAAAATAACTAAACTTGATTACTTTGAAAAACTAAGCAAATGTTGGGGATGTAGCTCAATTGGTAGAGCGTGAAAATACGCATGATTCAAGGTACGGGGTTCAACTCCTCGCATCTCCAATTTATTTTATTTACTCCTTTTTCTTTTGTTTCTCTCATAATACTGCACACAATTCTGTTTTCTCAGTTCTGAATAATGGCATGCAGCAGGTTTAATTTAATTAGCCCATGTATTTCAGTTGTGCAAACCGATGATACTGGTGAAGGATGAAATGAGATACCATGATTCACGCAACAAAACTAGCTAGAGTTTATTGAAAGAAACAAAGTTATACTTGGTTATTATAAATTAAGTGCACCATATATAGTTCCCATGCCATGCATGACGCTTTTTTTTGAACTTGGCCGATTCATTACTCAGCTGACAAATCGTCAAACACATACAACCTTGGCACATAGTGCTGTCATGATCATGACCTATTCAAGCCCCATTCAAGAAAACCCCTACATATAAAACAAAACCGGACATCGACTCACTAACTCTAAATCCCCAATCCATCTGCCGCCCCTAGCCCACCATTCCATGCTCGCCCCTCCCGACCTCGTCCATGTTCACTCCCTCACCTCTTCCCTTCTGTCTCATGTAGCTCCTAACTCAATCCTCCCAATCCAGCTGCTCTCTGAGTCAATCCGTCTGCTCGCTCTCCACCCCTCTCAACCCCATCTGCTACTACCGCAAAGACCCCCTTCCCCAGTGGCCTCTCCATTCCATGGCTCAATGCCTCAACCTCCTCTCCTCTTCATGGCCTGGTGCATCGGCCTCCTCTGCTCTCCTCCGTCCTCTCTGGGTGGCCAAAAGCGTGATGGTGTGCATGTGCGAGGTGACGAGATCTCACCGATTTCACTGATATGATGATTGAATATGATTGGTCTGTGAAGATGTATTTTGTGATGGATGCGTGAACTTGTAAAGGATTTGTGGTCTTGTGATACTTTGATTGGTATTCTTAATTTTTTTGACATGTTCTTGATTTGTCATGACATCACATAATCGATCAGGCCGTCTGGATAATCAGGCCATCAAGACACGATTAATCTCACCTTGTGTCGTGGCTGGGCCTCATGTTGAGCCCGTCAGGCGGCACAACATATATCGGTAAGTTATCCACGCCAACTGGAAGTTGTGCCTAAATGGGCTCATGCGGTGTCAGGCCATGCCACCCATTTGGCCATCTATACCTGTACATTACATTTGAAATAATCTATGGTGGCACTATTATAGAACTAACAACTATCTGTCCACCACCGCCGGTTTCTATTGAGTCAGCAGTGATAACTCTACATTGGCATGTCATTAGCTAAGAATTAGAAAAAATAATTGGGTCCTAATGACCCAATGGTGGTCCATGTTAGTGCCGATTGAAGCCACAAGCTGGTAGTGACAAATCACTAGCGGTTGAATTGATGGGCTGGCAGTGACACTAAGACTATCACTGCCAGCTGATGTCTTCAATATCGGTAGTGATATGTCACTGCAGGCTCATGGCTTGAGCCAGCAGCGATATAGAGCCTATCGTTGTCGGCTGCTAGCTTGAGCCAGTAGTGATATGTGTATAGTACAAAACCCTCCTTCCTCCTTGCTCCTCCCTCGTATATCCCATCCCAAGCACAATCATTCAAGGATGCACCTTTAATTTCCCCACCTCTCCCTGCATTGTTGAGGCATTTTTCACCACAACGCTCATGGAATGTCGATAACTAACAAATGTGTTTTGCATAGATTGAGTACATAGTAGCTATTGAATAGTTATCAGCACTAATGCTACATAAATACCAATGGAATGTTAATTTACACTTTAAAAACATAGATAAATATATTGACAAAATTCAATGTAGATCCTGCAGTATTAGCAAAGTCAAAATTAACTCATTCTATTGAACTTCTCTACTTTGAACAAATTCATAGACAAATATATTAACAAAATTCAAACCACATCATGCAGGCAGACCAAAAAAGGCGATCCATTTTGCACATACATGCATACACTTGTTCTAAGCCAAAGAAGGAAGAGGAAGTGGCGGTCGCCTAGAAGTCGCGCTGGTTTTGGAGAAGAACTGATCGGGAAGAAGAATGCTGGATCGTGACGATACGACTATTTTGGTGCCATGGTGAAAGGATAAGGTTTGGTGGGTCCCACACGTCATCTAATTAAGGGCAGCAAGGTCATTTCAAGTATTTCTAATGCTCGTTTAGTGCCTCTGTCCATCAAAAGACTAACGGGACACGTCGAAAGTGACATATAGGGGATTAATTTTTTTTTGCAATGGCCTACATGGAAATTTCAGCAGTTTCAATGGCACATAGAGAAGTCAGAAAATTTCTAAGGGCACTAAAGGAATTGGCTCTATATTAAGGGGTGTTACTCCTCTAGAACGGCTCTGGCTCCTCTTTCGACACTAGAAAACGGCTCTAAATGACTCCTCTTTATAGTTGGCCAACGGGCCGGCCCGACCCGGCATGGCATGGGTCCAGGCTGGCACGGCCCGATGGGGTCGGGCCTTCATGGGCCGCAGTGCCTCCCAGGCCGTGCCTCTTAGTGCCTCGTGCTTGGCCTTTGGCCCAGGCACAACCCTATGGGCTGTTTTTCGGGCCATGCCAGCCCGCTAAGTACAGCAAAAATTACGGGCCGTGCCAGCCCATAGCCCGACACTCTTCTAGCACCACAATAAACTCATCTCATCCAACACTTCAAGAATTTCACAGTTTCATTCACATCACAGAAACATAGATATACATATACATACATTCAATCAGCCTAAGTCCAAAATTCCAAAGCCGACAGAGAAGCCATCAGATAACAGAAATATGAAATGAGCTGTTTTGTGCAATGCTGCCTCATTGAAAACCTTTCTAGGTAAAACTCACCCTTATGAGAAACCCTAGAAAGAAAAAAAGAGTGCAGCTAGCTCTAGTCTTAAGTCTTACAAACCATAGTTCAAAGGGCCAAAAGTATAGTGAGTCCACAGATCACTCACTCACTCTCACAGTCACAGATCACCCTCTCAAGTCAGTCACATATCACTCAACTCACTAAGTAGCAGAAGCACCAACAGTCCCACCGCTACCTTCTTCTTTATCAAGGTACAAGTTCTTGAATGCTTCCTCAAGCTCTGGGCTCGCTTTTTGCTCCTAACTCCCAATCCTTTATGTAGGTCAGCATCTTCACATGCTCTAGCAACAAGCGCCGCCGCCGCTCTTCAAGTATCCTGCCTAATAAACTGAAACAAGACTCGGAAGAGACAGTAGATACAGGAACCGACATGATATCTTTAGCCATTATAGACAGGATTGGATAGGTTAGCTTGTGGTCACGCCATCAGAGAAGTATGTCAAAATCATCCTCATAAGAAATGATAATGTCATTGTCGAAATAAGCTAAGAGCTCATAAACAGCAGAGGTAGATGAAGATGAGGTGACAGAGACAGGGGGAGGACCAACAACACCTGATCCTGATCCTGATCCACCACGGCCTTGAAAGATCCTTCCCCATGCCTAATTTTTCTTACCTGTATGAATTGATGATTGTGCAACCCTTTGAGACCTAGCTGCACCAAACTTGTTCTCATATTTGTTAAACAATTTATACAATTCAGTTTTGACATCAGCATAGTACGAACTATACTCAGAACCGGTGCATTCACTAAGTAATTACAGCACATTAAAGATTCTTCTCATCTTAGCTCTAGGATTAAGAATGAATGCATATGAATATAACAGTGGTATGTTCTTCCAATATTTAAGGAATTTAAGCTTCATAGGAGCAACAACAACTCTAAGATTTTGATCTCTTTCACATGCATGCAAATGAGAAGCAATCTCTAGGATATGGGGCAAAACAAGTGGATATATGGGATAATAATCACCCGACATAACAACAGTAGAGTCATAAAAGAGTTCTAGGAACTCTAATATCTTTTTAGCAATGTACCAATGATTTCTAGTCAATAATTCTAAACCATAGTGAGAATTAATGAACACAGAAAAAACATTCTTGTATGGAAGCAAGTGTTTAAGCATAAGGAAAGTAGGATTCCATCTAACATCTATATCTAAGCCAAACTTTTTAGGTATAACACCCTTAGCATTATAGTATTCCTTGAACCATGCAATTCTTTGATTAGAGAAATTTAAGAAGTTAATTGCAGTTCTAAACTTTTTTGTAAAAGGTTTCAAACTCTTTAATCCTGATTTTACAATAAGATTTATGATATGACAAGCACAACATTGATGCACAAGACTATACTTATGCTTATTAGGATCAGAAGGTGTAGGTGCAGGATCAAAACCTAAGTAACCAGCAAACAGAGGTGTCAAAGTCTCCATAGCCTTAGCATTAGAAGAAGCATTGTCTAGAGTGATAGAGAATATCTTGTCAATCAGACAAAACTCATCAACAATAATAGCAATTCTTTCAGTAATGTTTTCACCAGAATGTTTAACCTCAATCAGTTTAAAACCAATAACCCTTTTCTGTAACTCCCAATTAGTATTTACATAATGAGCAACAACACTAATATAGTCCTCCTTAGCATTACCAGCCCAAATTTATGAAGTTAAAGCAACAGAAGAAGTAGCAGGTAACATAGAATTCTTATGCACATCACGGCGTTCAGTAAACAGTTTACCAAGATCTCTAGTGATGGTCTAGAAACCTTGACAAACCTAGGGTTATGAGCATGAGCAATGAAGTCCTCCTAGACCTGTGTATCACCTATGCCTAATGGAAGGTGCAGTGTATCAATCAACTGACACAACTCAGTCCGGGCAACAGCAGGATCATACACCTAGTTATACAAACCATCAGGATTCAAAGCAAGCCTAGACTGGACCCTAGCAGCATGATCAGTCTTTTTCCTACAAGATTTCTGGTGCCTAATCAAATGACTAGTGCTAGCAGCAGATCTAGCAGACAATCTACTCTTACACATTCTACATATAGCAGTAATTTGAACTGAGTTACCATTCACAGTGTCACAAATCTGTTCAAAATCAACCCAGACACTAGATTTACGCTTACCAACAGATGACGTACCATCTGTGTTGGTGGAGCCGACTGGGGTCCCTGTCACCGTCGTGGCCCCTCCAGAACTGTCACCGGCATCGAGATCAACCGGAGCAGAGCCGCTACCGACATCAATACCGAGCAACGCAACAGCGTCCTCACAGATGTCATCGTCGTCCTCGGGGACCAGCACTGCCGCTCTTAGGTCATCGTTGCCGGTGAGTGGATAGACGACATTGTCATCATCCACCTCCTCCATGGTGACCTCGGTCGCGGACGACTGATCTCTAGCATGGTTCCTCATCGGTGCACGCAGCCGCCTAGCCATGTCTATGCCAGAGGAGGAAGACGCGACATCGGCAACCGACCTGCGCAGAGGAGAAAGAAGACAAGAGAGTGAGAGAGATAAACATCAGCACAGATCTAGGGTTAGGGTTAGGGTTCATGGATCACATGCGCAACCGGAGCCTGGTGTCGAAGATGACGATGGCCACCCAGAGGACAGACAGACAGACACCGATTAGAATCGACGGTGAGCGGCGGTGGAGGGATTGGATGGGAACACAAACTCACATAGTTCATCGAGAGCGAGAGGAGAGACAGGGTGAGATGGGGGAGCAGTGGCAGGTGGATCGAGATCACCGGAGTCAGGGCTGACAGTGACGAGAGCTCCGATTCGCGTTCGTCCCTGGTGGATGCAGTGGGCGAGACCGCAAGAGAGACTGAGAGAGCAACGAGCGGCGCAGTGGAATGAGGATTAGGGTTAGGGTTGAGAGGGGTGGGGGATCCACCATCGCGCTGCAGCTTATATACAAGGGGCGGGGCGCGGGGCTGAGCCGCTGAGGGGGGAGTGGGGGACGCGGTGGGCTAGGCCGTCTGCCTTTGGTAGGCCGGGCCACCACCGTGCCTACCATTGGGGAGCAGGCTATGCCGTGCCGGCCCATGTGCCTGGGGTGCGGTCCAGGCATGGACCGCTCCTCCGGGCCGGTCCAGGCTTAGGCCGGACCAAAAAAACGAGCCTCGTGTCGGGCCAACGGGCTCAGGCTGCATGACCACTTATACTCCTCCTACTAAAGCGTTTGGTAGGGTGCATCCGAAGGAGCCCTAGCCAGAGCTAGGAGGTGCCTTGGCCTCAGAGCATCTACAAGAGTTCCTTAAATTCTTTCCTAACCCTTGTTTTTTAGCAAGATGAGAAAAAACCTCTCATCTCCCGTAACTCCTAATCCATCCTCCTAATCTTTTAGAACTTGCGAAAAGTCACCCCGTTCCGCGTTATGCGCGTCCGAGTCACGCGTATATTCTCTCTCCACGCGTGTTTGTTGGCCAATCTAGAGGTGGAAGGGCATATAAAGAATAAAGAGTAGGAAATGGTTCCTGATGTAAATGTACAAAAGAGAAATAATATATAAAGTGGTTAAGATAATTTATAAATAGTACTAGAAAATTAGGGCGCGGCGTTGTCGCGCCTACCGTGAGGTTGCCGTTCTATAGTGTTATATATTGTATATTATAGTAAAACATATATGGCATATGTTACAGTTGAATATAGTGCAGATTATATCAATTTTTTCATATTGTTTTTATTGTAAATATATTGTCCCTTTTTTATGTTTTATTGTATTAGCAGAAGAAGATTGTTGGTATAGTTTACACTATAGTGTGACAAAGTATAAAAGGAGATGAAATAAGTAACTTATGTCTATGAAATGAAGGATATATCAGTTAAATGTGTGTAGCATCAAAACCCAACAGTAGTGTTATTGATTTTTTTTAAAAACAGAGGAGGATCGTAATCATAGTAATTGTGGGTCCGCGTAGAGGAGATGGTTGCTTATACATCTAAAATTTTCTCATAGCTGAGTATAGATGTTGAAATTCGCTGGAAAAGAGACAAGTTATTGGATTTTAGAAGATTTTTTGTGGAAGAATCATGGGATTTGGAGTTAGGATGGATGAGATATAAAGTTCCTACGTTTACCGGTGAAACGCGAATGAGAGGAATTTATAAATGATTCTAGATTTTTTGGATGATGAAGAAGGGGTGGAAAATATTTGGGTAGCCTCTAGAGTTGTTCTAGTTTATTTAGGAATTTTTTGGAAAGGAAAAGGACTTACTTTCATCTTTTGGGTACGTTTATCTTGTACACGTAGCAATTCTCTTCTCGGCTGCTAGACAAACAGTGACCGCTGTCAGATGAAATTGTCTTCGTATATAGAGACCGCTTGGCCCATGTTTCGTATATAGAGATATGATTTCTGATATAAAATTGTCTTCTATATTTTAGAAATAGATTATTAGAAACTCTTGGAGATGACTTTCTTTATTTCTTCTAATATTTTTTTGGGAGTTATAAAACTCCATATTTTTGGAAGAAAATATTAGATACTCTTGGAGATGCTCTAACAGATATATACACACACACATACTAGCTAGCCTTCCATTTGAATCCACTAATGCTAGCCATGAAAGGGCAACATATCCCTGTCATCTCTAAGCAAGTAACATTTATACACTGAGCCGAGCTAGTGTACATATACGTACAACCACCACGCAACAACAATGGCATCTCCGGTGGTCGCCTCTCGGCCAGCCCTCTTCCTCTTCTTCCTGCTGGGCGTCGTGGCCCTGATCACCAGCAGCAGGGTGGCTAGCGTAGTGAACATCTCGGTCACCAACCCGCACCGGCGGCAAGGATCTGGGTGTGCACCGGCTGTGACTTCCTCGGCGGCGGCAACGCTACGTGTGAAACCAGGGACAGCACTGGCCGACTGGCGCCCTGCGCTGGCCGCTGGCTGACGATGGCAGAGTTCGCGATCGGTGTCGCCAGCGGCAATGGTGGCACCCGCCGGCTGGAGGACCGAAATGGCATCTCTGCGGTGTACGAGTTCAACGTGGCAGTGGACTTGTTCTGCATGCGGCGCCAGCGACGTCCTCCGGTGCAGTGAGCTTGGGTGCGCCGATGGCAGCCGCAGCCCCGACAAGACCACCAACGACTACCACACACTACTACACAAAATATTAACCGAGGCGGACGAAAAGCATTAACCGAGGCGGTTTTCATTGAGGTCACGGTAAATCAACGATTTACCAAGGCGGTTCAGTCGCCCGCCACGGTTAATGATAATAAAAAAAATATAAAAAAGAAAAAAGCCCGCACCCAGACCGGGCCTGGATCGGGCCTCAATCCGGGCCTCGCGCCGTCGCGCCTGCGCACCGCTGCCGGCACCGCCGCCGCACGAGTCCTCTTCACTGGTTCCGGCTCCCTGTGCTCCCCGCTCCTCCTCGCCGCACCGTCGCATGCGCCGCCACTGGATCCGCACCGCTAGGGGAGGGAGAAGAGGGAGCCGCCACTGCATCCATCGCTGGTGAGGGGAGGAGCGCCACTGCAGAGGGAAGCCGGTGCGCCGCCGCCTCGTGCGCCCCACCGTGCATCCATCGCCGGTGAGGGGAGGAGCGCCACTGCAGAGGGAAGCCGGTGCGCCGCCGCCTCGTGCGCCCCACCGTGCATCCATCGCCGGTGAGGGGAGGAGCGCCACTGCAGAGGGAAGCCGGTGCGCTGCCGCTTCGTGCGCCCCACCGTGGTCTGCCCGTCGCTCCTATGTCGGATCCGCTGCATCGGAGCCAGACCCGCTGCTCCTATGCCAGATCCGCCGCGCCAGAGCCAGAACCCCCCGCACACCCGCATCGAACGCGCCCCGCCACGCCCGCTACTCCACCTGCCGTGCTGGCTTGCTCCACCTGCTACGCGCGGGGGAGAGGGAGAGGGGCGGCATGGGGAGAGGGTGAGGTGGGGGAGAGGGAGAGGGGCGCCATAGGGGATGGGGTGAGGAGAGAGCGACGGGAGGGAGAGTGGATGATGGGGAGAGAGTGGGAGAGAGCGACGGGAGGGAGAGGGAGAGAGCCGCCGCTGAGAGGAGGGAGAGGGAGAGAGGTTGGACAAGTGAAATTGAAACCCTAACTTAGTATATATATGATGAGCATGATATGGGCCGGGATATGGGCAGTCTAGGCCACTATTTACCGAGGCGAACTTTATAACGTGACTGCCTCGGTTAATGTATTAACTGAGACGGTTGCGTTTGGAAAACCGTCTCGGTTAATAAATTATTAACTGAGGTGGTCGTGTTAAGTTGCCCGCCTCAGTAAATCGATTTTGCGAGGTGGTTATTTTTAACCGCCTCGGTTAATAAAAAATGATAGCCTCGGTTAATCCGAGATATTAATCGAGGCGGTTTAAAATTGTGCCCGCCTCCGAGGGGGTTTCGAAAAGGTTGCGGTTACGTTTTTTTTGTAGCAGTGACGTCGTCTTCTGCCCATGATCGATGGAGAGATGCATGCATGCAGGGTGACCGCCTCTGCCTTCAAGTTTCAAACTAGCTTTGCTTTACATGATAGTGTCTCGTAATTCGGTGCCTGTCGTCTCCGTGATGCATGCATCAATCTCAAAGAGTTGATTAAAAGAAATAAACAAAGTTGATTATATAATATTAATATTATTATAGACTATTGGTAAAAATAAAAATTATTATATTGAAAAACAAAATAAAAGTTGGGGATGTAGCTCAATTGGTAGAGCATTAAGGATTGCATGCTTAAAGGTCGGGGGTTCAACTCCTCGCATCTCCAAACTTTTTTTGTTTATATATTATTATTTTGTTTCTCTGAGTTTTGCATGTCCAATTCTTTATTTATTACGGTTATTATTTTGTTTATCTGAGTTTTGCATATCCAATTCTTTATTTATTATGGTTATTTTGTTTCTATGAGTTTTGGGTATAAGTTTCTTTACTATAATTTTGTTCCTCTAAGTTTTGCATCTCCATTTTTTTTCTTTATTACTGTTATTATTTTCTCTAGCCTACCCTAACTTGATTGGAACTGATAGGCTTGGTTGTTATTGTTGTTGTATTGTTATTATTTTCTCTGAGTTTTGGGTGTGTTTCTTTCGGATCGGGATGGCATTCTGCATGCCATCATTCAGAACTGAAAAAACAGAGCTGTGCATTATTTGGAGAGCAAAAAGGAGTAAATAAAAACAAAAAAGGATTAAATAAAAACAAATTGGAGATGCATTATTATGAGAGAAAAAGGAGTAAATATTATTTATTACTGTTATTTTTCTCTGAGTTTTGGGTGTGTTTCTTTCAGATCGGGATGGCATTATTCTGCATGCCATCATTCAGAACAGAAAAAACAGAGTTGTGCATTATTCAGACAAAAAAAGGAGTAAATAAAAATAAATTGGAGATGCGAGGAGTTGAACCCCGTACCTTGAATCATGCGTATTTTCACACTCTACCAATTGAGCTACATCCCCAACTTTTTTTAATTCTTCAAAATAATCAAGTTTATTTATTCTACTTGCACCATCGTTTGTATCACCATAGTCGATCAATAATGCAAAATATGCACTTGCAAATATGGGTACAAAATCCTACGATTAAGTTAAGTATCACCAAAAATAGGAGTAAATAAAAACAAATTGGAGATGCATTATTTTGAGAGGAAAAAGAACTAAATAAAAAAGAAATTGGAGATGTGAGGGGTTGAACCCCGTACCTTGAATCATGCGTACTTTCATGCTCTACCAATTGAGCTACGTCCCCTTTCATTTAATTCTTCGAAATAATCGTATTTATTTATTTTACTTGCACCACCGTTAAGTATCACCATAGTCGATCAATAATGCAAAATACGCACTTGCAAATATGGTACTGTTGGGGAAGGCGCCCCTGGCGGGACCCCCCACCCGGCACTTGGCCTCACTCCACCCTACATAGATGCCTCGACCGTGGGCCGTCACCCTTGCGGTGGGGGTTTTCTCCTCGCCCTCTCCTTTTAGTTTCTGCGTCAAGATTTGGCCTGAAGGTTACAAGTAGCGAGGAAGGCACAAGATCGGCGGAAGAATAAAAGAATCTTCGATGGGCGTGACAAGGGTTCGCCGAAGGTGACAAGCGCAGCCTGGCAGGTAGCTGGCGGCGGTTCTCCCTGTTAGGGTTAGTAGTGGTTGGACTGGGGCACGGAGGATTACCTCACCACACCCAGCCATTGTATTAGCACTGTCGGCTACTCGCCAACCCTTTTGTAATTTTGCCGGGCCCCAGGTATGGCCTATAAAAGTCGCAGCCTGTTGGACAATTTAATGCGCAATTAATCCACATTTATTTCTCGTTCGGCCTCCCCCGCCTAGTCTCTAGCGACGGTGGCAGGCTAGGAGTGACCCCACAAGTACAAAATCCTACCATTAAGTACCAAAAAAGGAGTAAATAAAAACAAATTGGAGATGCATTATTTTGAGGGGAAAAAAGGAGTAAATAAAAAACAAAAAAGGAGTAAAACAAATTGGAGATGCATTATTTTTTGAGGGAAAAAGGAGTAAATAAATAATAAATTGGAGATGTGAGGAGTTGAACCCCATACCTTGAATCATGGGTATTTTCACACTCTACCAATTGAGCTACATCCCCAACTTTATTTAATTCTTCAAAATAATTGAGTTTATTTATCGGTAATGATATAGTGAAGACGTCCGACCCGTCCAGACGCCTCCTCCCCACTCACTCGCCTCCCCACTCGTTCGCCTCCTCCCCGCCTTATCCACCCCCATCTTTTCTCGGTTGCTCCGCTCCGCCCGCGTGCTCGTCCAGCGCCGCGCCCACGCGCCCCTCCCCGCGCGCGCTTTTGTGCTGTGCCGGCGGCGAGCCCGCCCTCCTCCCTCCCCTCTCCTCTTCCTTCCTTCCTCCACTCCCTGCTCCCCCGCGCCTTCCCTCCGCTGCGACATGTTCGGCCTCCTCGCCACCGGAGTGGGGGCAACAGCGGCAGCATCCCGTGAGCCCGCCGACCTCCGCTCCCTCCCTGGTGCTCTCATCCTCGCGCGCCGCGACCTCCATGGGCTCCGACGAGGTAGGTGGGGAAGGATCTGGATCTGAGACGCCCCTTTCCCCCGCCTCCCCCCTTTGGATCTCGATCTGGTCCCTCCTCTTCCTCCTCCTCCTCGCCCCCTTGGATCTATGGTTTTGATGGCGGCTACGGTTTTGTGGTGAGGCAGATCTAAGCTACATGCAACAGATGATGTGAAGCACGATTATCTGATGTTAAAGTAGCTTCTTCTCTGTTGCAGCAGCTTCTTCTCCTTGTGGCGAGTCAGATCTAAGCTACATGGCAACAGATGATGTGAAGCATGATTCTCTGATGTTGTAGTAGCTTCTTCTCCTTTGTTGCATTAGCTTCTTCTTCTTGTTGCAGCAACTTTTTTCTCCTTGTTGCAGTAGCTTCTTCTTCTTCTTTTGTTGCAGTAGCTTCTTTCTCCTTGTTGTAGTAGTTTCTTCTCCTTTGTTGTAGTAGCTTCTTATCCTTGTTGCAGTAACTTTTTCTCCTTTGTTGCAATAGCTTTCTTATCCCCTGTTAGCTGTCTTCTCCTTATTGTAGTAGCTTTTTTTCTTTATTACATTAGATGTTTTTCAATGTTTCAACAGTTTTTTTTGGTTTGTTTCACCATTTTCTATTTGTGTTTCATTAGGTGTCTTTTCGATGTTTCAATAGCTTTTTTCGTTTTGTTTCAACAATTTTTTTGTTTGTTTCATCAGACGCCCTTCGATTTTGCAATAGTTTTTTTCTCCCTTGTTTACAGTTCGGGGGGTGGACTATGATGGTGAGCGGGTGACGAGGGGCGGAGGTGCTAGGGTCGGCGAGGTTGGGGGCAGGATAGATCCATGCGCGGGGGAGGTGGGGCACCTTTCTTCTCTGTGCAGGGGGGCGGTGCGGGGCGGTCTTCTCCGTGCGGGGCGAGGCGGGGGTCGCAATTTTTTTTCTTCGTGGGCGGCGGGGCGGGGCGTGCGGGGCGGGACAGGCGGTGGCGCTCATGGGGTGGGGCAGCGTCCAGACGCACCCCTGGAGCCGGGCGTCCGGGCGCTAGCAACCCCCTTTATTTATTTTACTTGAACCACCGTTAAGTATTGCCATAGTCGATTAGTAAAGCAAAATATGCACTTGCAAATATGGGTATTGCAAATATGGGTACAAAATCCTACCATTAAGTTTCACCATAAATAAGGAGTAAATAAAAACAAATTCGAGATGCATTATTTTGAGAGAAAAAAGTAGGGCATCCAAACAGGCCCGGACTCATCTCTCCCGATCGCTTCTGCTTTGTTTGTTCCTGTACATTCTGTTTCGCAGCCAGGCAATATGGTTCAGTAGAAAAAAAAAATTAGCCAACGGAAAGGAAAAGTACCAGCTATGGAAATATCATGGAATGCTGGCGCCGTTGGACTTCCTCTTCCCAATTATAAGTCTTTCTGGCTTACGTAGGTACATAGATTTTTGTTATGTATGAAACAGTACTATTCGTTTTGGCATTTTTCTAATTCAAAATTTTGCTAACTTTAATCGTTGTATTAATGTCTACAAGTTCAAATAAATACTTATATCAAAATATATTGTATGTAGAATGTCTAACAAAACTATTTAAAGTTGTGGATATTGGGTGTACGTTTCTATAAACCTAATTAAAGTTAAAAAAGTTTGATTTTAGGTTAAAAAGTTAAAGTGAAATATAATTTGGAACTAATAAATGTTAGTCCTGGGGCCTAGTAAGTTTTATTTTCATGTAGCGAAATGGGGTTGGTTTTTCCTTTGGGCTCATCTATGCTGGGAGCAATTCAAACGGGCTGAAACTAGGGCTGCACAGGGGTTAAAACACTTGCAACATGCATCCAGCACAGATGAAACATTTGAAATATACACTTGAAACATACGTGTATAGCCATTACAACATATGCAGCATCCCGATCTACTTTTGCAACATCGATATATAACATATGCAACATATCTCAGAAACACTTAAAACATACTATTGCAACATGCGCTTTCAACATAACATCTGTTTGCTGTTTGGACGAATGGAGGCTCGTCGACGCGGAGCTCAATGCCGGTGTGGAGCTCGATGCCACAGAGTGGCGCAGAGGTTGCCAGTGTGGAGCTTGTCGGCGGCACAGACCTCGGCAGAGGCAGGCAGATGGAGTAGGGCCGTGACAGGAGGCGTGAGTCTGTGCAGGGGCACGTGGCGCGAGCTGGCGACTAGGGCGCGGGTGGGGCCGCATGGAACGAGCAGGGGTTGGCTCCATCCTGGAGTAGAGGCACGCAGCGCACTGAGCGAGCAAACGACACGTGCTAGGTAGCGCGGGCGAGGCCAGCATTACCGAAAATAGAAAGTACTCAAAAGTACACTAGTAGTACTTTGCAACCATCGAGCTAAAGTGAAGTACAATTTGGAGCGGAATAAATATTAGTACTCGGCCCTGAGTTTTCTTTTCCACGTTGCCAAATGGGTTTGGGATTTGGGTTTTGCTTTGGGCTCAAATATGCTGGGAGACTATTTAAACGGGCTGAAAGCAGGTCTCCAACAAAAACCAGGGCTGAACGTCGTGAACGCCTCTCCTCGGCGGCATTGACGACCGTCGCGGCAGCAGGCCAGGGAGATGGATCCGCCGCCGCCGGTGGACCTGCTGTCCTCCCTCCCGGAGCATCTCCAGGACGAGATCCTGACGCGCCTTGACCTACGCGACGCCGTGCGCACCTCCGCGATCTCCCGCGCCTGGCGCCGCCGCTGGGAGACCCTCCCCGGACTCGCCCTCTCCTTCCCCGATGGCACGCCCCCCTCGGCCATTGACCGCGTACTCCGCCGCTACGCAGGTACCAGCGTCTCCCGGTTCGCCTGCCACGCCTCCCACTCCCACGTCAACGACTGGCTCATCGTGCTCTCCCGCCGCAGCGTCGAGTCCATCTCCATCTTCAACAACTGTCGACGAACCTTCGCCCTCCACTCCTCCATCTTCTCTTGTGACTGTCTCGTGTCCCTCACCCTGGAGTGGTGCAGCATTCGCCCACTCCCTCAGCCTCAGCCGGGTGGAGGATTCGCCGGCTTCCCCGTGCTCAAGGAGCTATACCTCACAGTTGTCGAGTTTGCAGCACGCAAGGAGAGCCTGTTGCAGGCTATTATTCGTGCTTCACCCATGCTTGGTGTACTCCTTCTTGAGCAGGTGGACGGCATTGATACCGACTGCGTGATTGAGGCTCCCAATCTCCACACTCTGGGACTTATTTCGTCTTACATTCACTGGCGATTTGGGAAGCTGCCACGCCTCCAATATGCATGCATCGATTTGGGGAGCTGCGTGATTCAAGGTGGACCTGCTCGTTGCCTAGAGCTCCTCGCTGGTGTTTCCCAAGTTCAGGAGCTCATTTTCAAACTACCGGTACATTGTTTAATTGCTCCTATATATATTACCACCCTATTTTGCTTTTTGCTTGTTTGTCATAAACCATGCATGGATTGAGTCAGTGAATATCGTGATACAAAAATCATCAGACCATTTTACTACATTTGCATACAAGTTCGGTTTTATACATTGTTATAACATAATAAAGTAGTGAACTTGGTTTGCTCGACTAAATAAATAATCTAAAACCCTGCCTTAATAAACGAAACAAGTTTCACGGTACCATACCATTCTGCGTGCGTGCTTCCTTGCTTCAACAACACAATGCTACAAAATTCCATCAATCTTTCCACACTTGTGTTCAGTTTTTATTGCTTTGGTTTTACCATCTCATCGTGTTTCCCCCTCCCAGCTATGTGATTTTCAGATGGATGCAATTCCTTTCACCTTTTCCAACTTGAAGAGCATGGAATTATCGACAGACTTCGCTATGCACCGCATTTCATTAATGTTTTGCTTACTAAGGAGCACTCCTAACCTTGAAAAACTTAAAATACAGGTAATATTGAAGGTTGCCTTTTGGATACTCATCATTAAAGCTTTTGAAAGTCATCTCGCTAATTAATACCCCAACTGATTTCTATTTTTACTTATGTTGGTGAAGGTTCGATGGTCAGACACGGTTGTAAATCATGAGTTATTAAGTGCACAGTGGACTGATGGCATGTGTGCTAATCTTCAAGTTGTACAAATAATTAGTTATAAAGGGTGGCTTCCATTGTCTTTCATAAAGTGTATTCTCTCCAAAGCAAGTCTTCTTCGTACATTGTCTGTGGATGCATGCCCAGTTTCTCAGCACGACCGACTCAATGAGTTACTAAACGTCAGAAGAGCTTCACCTCAAGCTCAGGTTCTGTTTAAGGTAAAGGAAGTTTATGTTTGGTGGCAAACTTCTATCTTACATATTTTTGATGTGGAATTATACCAAAAGTTTCACCCTTTAATTTTTATTTATTTCATCAATCCTTTTAAGAAGTTCTACCTTCAGCTATAACCATTGAAGAAGGACCAGAACTACAGTTATTAAAGATCCCGCCAAACTTGTTCTTATAATCTTTTTTTGATAATAATGAAGTGGCCACTATCAGCAATTTAGCAATAGGTTGTTTCGAAACTGTTCTTTGTCCTCTTTTTGTCTGACACCATACACCAGCTCACCACATGGGCCCTTGTTTTTTTTATCTAACTAATAATTCGACTGCAAACTCATAATCCTCTATTTCCCCCTTTTGAAAACTTTGTTTCTCATCAACACCAAATAAAAGCTCAATGTCCACCTTTAGCTGGTAGTAAGGCATCCAACACAAAAGGCAATTGCCAGTGACACTTTAAGCCAGCACGCTGAGCTGGTGCCTTCACTTCTCTCAGGCATTAAGACTCAGTTTCCATAAACCATCTTCTATCGCCTTCTGCTTCCAGTTGCGGTCAGATATCAGGAAAAAATGTACCTACATGGGAAGAGCGTTCATATTCTTGTTGATTGCATATATTTTTGCATTCTCTGGCACAAATAAAAAAGAACTCATTCTAGGGTCAGTTGAACCTAACATTTTTGCATGGACTCAGTCAAAGCTTTGTCTACATTACCTGCACTACTATATGAAGGGGCCTAATGGCTATGCAACATTTGCCTGGTCTGCACTATGCATATGCTTCCACTATCAGTAGAGTTCATTTTTTGGGTTTCTGTTACAAGAAGGACGATGATCAGCACAACTGCAGTTTGGTCTCTATATGTATTGCTTGTTTTCTCTATGTCTACTATGATGAGGTATACAACTTTACCTTATGCTTTTCCTTATGCAGGTTCAGTTAGAGAAGATTAGTTTTGATCGCATGAAGTTTGCAGAAAAAGGCTCAACTAAGGAACAGGCTTAATTTGTGTGTTGCTTTGAAAGGAGCGGCCAGAAATATTAGCTAAATATTTTTACCGAGAGAAATACAAAAGAAGTGAGTTGATCATTGATCCATGAAGTGTTGACCCTCGCTATTTTTTGGCACTGTTGGTAGTGCAAACTCTTCTTGTTCATTCATAATATTTATAGGGCCTACATCACATGAATGTTTATTATTACTCTTCCTCTAGATTGGGTATGGGTGGTTCCTAAAATGACACCCTATTTTTCCTGTTTACTGTTACCCTACCCTTAGATTGGATCGTTGCTGAACACGAGACCTACATTTTTCAGTTTCTTCTCAGAAGTTGCTCTTGATAACTAGGAATCTTGTGACAGACCGGTTTTGGATCCTCTATTCTCTTTTTTCTAATGTTTATGTGGTACAACACATTACTTTGTGCATTCTTTTGGCTATTTTGTGTACTCATATTTGTGGAATAGTGTACGTGAGATGACCAGAGTGGATTCTAGTGAGAAATAACATTTTGGTTGATTTCCACCGATGTGTGCATCATCTTTATGTTTTTTTGTGCAACCTGAACATGCCACCAGGGCCAAACCGTACCTGATGACTTGAACTAGAGGTCAAAGCTAGGGGCCACTGGTTTCCTGTGTAATACTGCACGAGTGGATTGTAGATAGCTTTTTTGATTTGGAGAATCACATCTTGTTAATCACAAAGCAAATGGTGTGATTTAGTAGATCCATTCTAGAAGGTTGACTGAATCCTTAAGCCAAATGGCAGCAATCAATTTGCCATCCCTCTACCATATGGAGGAAGAAGGAAAAAGTGCAAACTACGCCCCAAATTTGGCCTATGTCTAGGTAACCCCTAATCTAACATTTGGTTCAGTTTACTCCAACTATTTGAGTTGGTCTACTTACCCCATAAATAGGACTTATTATTTTGTTTCTTTACGTATAAGTTGAGTTGTAATATCAAATTTTATGACGCGATAGAAGACAGCATAAGTTATGTTAGAAAATATATCTTAATTTTTGCCACTATTTTGATAGCTTAGGAATTTAATAATAAATTAACACTATAGATATAATATCGTACAAAACATAATGACAAAAAATTCTTGATGTATTTTTCTAACACAAAATATGAAGTCCATCACCTCACAAAATTTGAAACTAAAACTCTATTTGTAAATAGAAAAATAAAAATGGAAAATATCTTAAACATGATGTTTGACTTGTAATTGTAACTGTACTAGGTGGACCAGGCTAGACCTCATCCGATCCATTTCTTTGGAGGTGAATTAACAAAACAAGCTTCCCAGGCCCGTCTCATGGGGGGTGCAGGTAGTGCGACGGCCGGGGGCCCACGACGCTGGAGAACCCATAAGTAGAGTACATGCACTACTGGAAACTAGAAATTCCCTGTCCGTGCGAAACCGACAGGGAAATACAAAATACCGGCAGGAAAATTAGTTTTTCAATTTTACTGTCGGTCAACCGACAGGGAAACACCGACAGAAGTAGAGCGACAGGGAAACGAAATTTTTCTATCGGTCCGAGAATTTTTCTATCGGTTGGTGAATTTTCCTGTCGGTTTAGCTACGACAGCGAAATTATCCTCCGTCAGGTCTACAATGTTATTTCTGTCGTCTTAGACCGACAAGAAAACTTTGTGTACCGACAGAAAATATAATTTCCTGTCGGTTTGAACCGCCAAAAGTAAGTTGTTTGCCCGACAGAAAAATGATTTTTTATCAATTCGATTCCGACAGAAAATTTATGCATACCGACAGAAAATTGCGCATAGAAAAAGACCTCATTTAATTGCAATTTCAAACTATAATTCATTCATGGTAACAGTAGCTACACAAACATCATATATCTGATTCTATAATTCTTTCAACTAGAACACACACACACACACATATATATATATATATATATATATATATATATATATATATATATATATATATATATAACATTAATTTGTCATCATCCACATGCCATACATATAGAAAAGATGCCCACGGTACTGTTGGCATCAACAGCCACATAAATTTAGATGTCCATATAGGTCTGGCAACTTAACTCAGCTCCAGTAGTACCTAGATGATATGCCTTTCCCAAAAACTAGTATCTTCTTGGTTGCACCTTTACTATCTAAATCTAAAGGTTAGAAAACTAATAAGTGTCTAATACCAACAGTTTCCCCTTAGCACCCAAAAGCATGCATTATCTGCAGTATTGTCTTCATTAGTCGATTCGGAGGCAACATGAGAAGAACCAGTGGCTGGCCTATATGATAGAGAAATTAAAGCAGTTATTAGGTTGGTACAAGGCAGTAGTAATCATAAGTCATGTAAAGACAAAACAATAATGCCAGTGCCTAGCTATGCAACTGATATGATGAGAATATTCATAAACAAATCGAAACTATGGCTTAATAACAACACTCATCATGTACCAAACCTACATTCATTCTATGCAGGTCCATAACGCAGCTGTTACCTTAGTGCTAAACCTACATTCCCACTAAAGCTGCATTCAATTTGTTTTATTCTTTCATGAAGTGAAACTCAGTTTTAGGTGGTCCTGCAGTTCACTGCAGTGCCTTCATCTACTCTTTTATTGCAGATGGATTCATAAGATAATGCTCACATGGATTAACATATGTTTGATACATCCACTTTACAAAGAGGCAAATATTTTAGTTTCAATTTTTATAGAGAGAAACATGCCCTGCTGAAGTTCGAGGCTCATATATACTTCATGATGAAAAAAAGGTGCACATGGAAAGAACACTATGGTTTATGCACTGGAACTGACTACACAGCCACCTGCTATAGTCATCCTACAAGCAATTTCAAGTAATAGATTGACAGTAAAACACATGATCTAGTCTAAAATTAATTTTTTTCAGATCTGAAATAACCTAGATCTGTGCTATATCTAACTATTTCTACTGGTATAAAACTGAGAAAGAGAATTAGTAACATGCTAGGTTCGATCAAGAATTACCATTATTGCTGCTGATTGTGAATGCTAGCTGATTTCATCCACTGAAACAAAAGAATATTTTCTAAGTTAAACTTCTTTAGCATTTTTCATTCTTCAATACAAACATACAAAGCTCTAATGTATTGTAGATATACAGAACTACCATGCTAAAAAATATATTTGATACTCTAATGTATAGTGTAGATATCCAAAGGAAGACTCTTGGCTTTATCTGCACTGCTAGTTCTAGTTTGAGATATCTTCCAGTAAAAAAATAGAGCGCATCCACCGGTTTCAATTTATTTTTGCATGGCATATAGGAATGAACTAACTATGGAAAATCATAGCAAATGAAATCAATTAATCAATTAACTATGGAAATAATCATAGCAAAGAGGTGATACGGCAGGCCCAATGACAAAGGTGATGCAGATTGCATTTTCAAAAAGAAGGGAATATGCATAAGCCATATGCATGACACACATGGAAGGACATAAACTTCATTGAATGATCAGTTTATAGTATTCCCATAATTCATATCCATATAAGACAACACTTCAACCAACTATCAGTATGGAATTTTAGAGCATTGGTTTCTACTAGAAAATATCAAATGGAATATCTTCTTATTTATGATTATTGTCACAGCCTATGGTCACTAATTATTGAAACAAAACTAAATTTTGTTCACACATACAAATTATCAACCAATTTAACAGGCATAAACTTATAATCCACCTGACTAAAAATTAATAACAGCAGCACTGAAGGGTAAAACTAGTGTTGAATTTGAAGACATTTTACAAACTTACTGCAGATGAATAAAATGTGGAGTATGATAATAACTCTCCTCACCCATCGGCTGCTTCTTTCCTTGACAGATTTCATGCAGAAAACTAAAGAAAAGGATAGCTTGAATAACAGAGCAACTGACCTTTTGAATCAGTGGCAGAAAGAAGAATAGTTAAGCCATGAAAATGTAGGAAGTCCAATGACAAAGGTTATATGCATATTGCATTTTTTTTCAAAAAAAAGGAATATACAGAAGAAAACAAAATCAACACAGGCTTATATTCCTATAAGCTTTACCTAAGTCAGTGAGATACTGTACCACATGGTGTAATAAATTAGAAGCATACTGCTGCATTAATTACTGCAACTGCTAGCTGCAAGCAACTATAAATGAGAGGTGTGTCACAGCTCAAAAGGTGAATCAGAAAAAAGCAGTAAAAATGATTCACAATGGTTGCAGTATACATCAGCGTCAAAGCCTAACTTATAAAAAATGGCAAGATCAAACATTATAGTTGGAACTTATAAACAGGCAAAGCAAGATACTAGCAGAGAGAGACTTGTGGTAAACATTAGCTGCTATAACCATAGATCATATTACATATAGCTGAAATGTAGAGAGAGAAAAAGAGATTAACACCCAGCGTCCACGGACTTTATTTTTCCTTAACCTAGAAGAGCTTGCTAGCTGTGACTAGCCCCTACTCATCTACCGATAGGAATCACGTTGTGGTCTTCAGATATTACATTATCGAGTTGAAACATCAAAAGACTAGTCATGTACAGCTAATGTCCACCAAAAGTTCACGTAATTTCCAGTCTTTTACCTACTATTCTAATCAGAAATCGAACACTACCAAATTATACAAACAATTACTGATTATCATTCAAACCAGTAAATAGAAGTTTAATGACAACGAGGGGGGATGCTGACCTGGGGGAAAAAACTTGATGGGGGCGCTCCTTTGGGGCCAGTGCGGATGAGGCCAGAGACGAAGACAATCATTAGTGCATTCCACAACGAAATGGAAGGAACCCGAAGGGAAGGAAAGACACGATAACTACCTGCACGAACGGGGTTACTGCTCTTCAAGCCGCCTTTCGTCCGCGCCAACAAGTCGATGGGACCAGGGCCAAGGCCGGCCGTGCCAGATCTGCCCCGCGCACTACTGCTCGCCATCCATTAACTGGATCCAGGCCGGCCGGGGTACATCCTGTCCATCTACTGGCTAGCGAGCGAGATCCCGAGCGGTGGTGGTGGCGGAGGGCCAAGAGGTCGGCGTGGACGCTACCGCTGCCAGGCATAACACACCGTGGCAGCGCGGCTGAAGCAGATCCGAACGAAGGCGGACTCCGTCGCGCAGCACCCTGTGGCGGCGCGCCGAGGAGTTCGGGACGGAGCAAGAGAGAAGAGAGACGAGGCGGCCGCTCTCGTGGAACAAGCGACGGCGGCCGGGACTAGGGTTTGGGGCACCCGGCTTATATGCGTCCCCAGGCACAAGCTGCCCGCTTCTGGGCCGGCTAAATGGCCTGTGCAGCCCAGGCCCAGGTTGGCTGCGTGTTTCGGTTCTCGGCGCTTATCCAATTTGATTTTTCCGTCGGTTGCGTCACAACACACAGAAAAATTATACATTTTCCTGTAGGTTGACAAAAACCGACAGGAAAATATATTTACCCTGTCGGTTTTCACATTATTTTGTCGGTTCTAGGCACCCGACAGAAATATTGGTAATTTCCCTGTCGGTTGGGGTTGAACCGACAGGACATTTTCATAGTGATGTATTTAGGTTCTTACGGTCTATTTGATTATGCTGCAACTAGTCTGTTTAGCTAGCGCTTCTTATCACGCGTGACGCATCCCTTCGAGTCACGACTTCCTTGCCCTGGACGTGGTGGCGGCGTGCTGCTGCGCCACTGTAGGCCTGCGGGCGCTCCGGCGTTCCCCAGGCCTGGCGTTCCCCGGTCGATCAATCCCCAATCCGTCATCTGACCATGATCGTATCCGGCGTTCTCCATTCGGCCGTTCCTTGATCACTTCGATGCAGTGGATGCTAGACTGAAGACAGAACTTGATAAGTAATTTCAGTTTAGTAAGCAATAGAACTTAGGGAAGTCGCCACGAGGTAGCATTGGGACTTGCCAGGAGAGACACAGTTCAGATAGGGCGTGTTTGGTTGGGTGTCCTACTGTTACCTAGGCTTTAGGAAGTCAGTTTTGGGCTGTTTGATTGCATGTTTGGGCCAATTAGCCTAGCCTGGTGAGGCCACTGACCACCCGTTAGCTTGGCCACACGGAAATAACGAGGGGGTATGGCTGTTTCCGCAAAGCTAGGCCCCATGTACTGCTCGCCTCACCGCAACCCGCTCGCCTCGCCTCCCTGGCCATCTCCCAGTGTCTGCGTGCCAGCTCCTCGATAGGTCCTCGGCGTTTGTGCGCCAACCACCCGATTCCCGGCCAGCTCCTTGACGTCCGCATGCATCGCCTCACCTCCGCCCGTGCACACTGGAACAGGAAGAAGCAGACATGGCCCCCCTAGGAGCAGCTAATCACCACTAAATCATTGTAGCAAAAGCCTAAAATCACCATTAAATCTTCATGCAAATCAACATCTCCATTGTTTTAGCCCCCTTGTCCACCATCCTGCATCCGCCACTGGTCATATCCTACATGGCCGCCTTTGCCGTGAAGCCACACCTCCTGCGCGCCCTCTCCGGCAACTCCAACAGCAGCAGCGACGGCAACTCCAACAGAAGCATCCAACCTCCTCATCTTCCCCACCCGCTCCGACCTCACCGTCGCCGGCTTAAGCAATTCCTAGCGAGGCTTAAGCAATCACTCAAAAAAAATTGACTATTGGCTTGTGTCAAGCTGGCTAAGTCTGGCCTGACTCAGAAAGCTAGCCAGACTAGGAATTGAACAGGAACCTAACACACCCATATACAGGTCCTGACTGGCTCCTTCTCTTATTAATTATTGGAAGGATGCCTAGCCCATCAGCGAACTTCAGTGCTGATTCTTTTGTGCAGGACTTGGACTCTGCACAACAACATTACTCATTGCTCCAGCCCGACTTCCATCTTGGAATCCATTCATTTCCTGCTGAATTACCAGCACTTACTGACGGATATCCGACAACAATGCGAAGGACAGAATTGGAAAAGAAAAGCACCGTTCGAACATGTCATATTCTTGTGAATGCATCCTTACTCATTGCTCATTGCTCCAGCCCGACAACAATGTGGTTTTGTGAATGCATAAGCAGCAAATGTGCTTTAATTTGTTGTCTATAAGTGATACACCATCACTTCTTGGCCCATCTTGATCCTCATGTCATATTCAATCAGAGTAGTGTCACACAACTCATTCCCTTGCTTAGGGTCAGTCATTATTTCTCTTCTTTGCCCATCTTGATCCTCATGTCATATTCAATCAGAGTAGTGTCACAACTCAATCCCTTGCTTAGGGCCAGTCATTTCTATGTGGGATTGAGTTGTAAATAGTGGCTTCATATTTCTTACTTCAATAGGGTTCCCTTATATAAATTAGTAGCTCTTCCTGTAAAAGGAAGAGTTGTTGATTGATGGAAGTAAGAAATAACCAAATTTAAATACTTCCCTTATATGAGGTTTCACGAGGGGACTATTGGGACTTGCCAGGAGAGACACAGTTCAGATATACAGGTCCTGACAGGCTCCTTCTATTAATTATTGGAAGGATGCCCAGCCCATCGGCGAACTTGAGTGCTGATGCTTTTCTGGAGGACTTGGACTTGGTATCCATTCATTTCCTGCTGAATTATCAGAACTTACTGACGGATATCCGACGACAATGCGAAGAACAGAATTGGAAAAAAAAACACTGTTCGATCATGGGTTGGAACAGGCAGCCTAGTGAGGACGCCCTGTGGTGCGGACAACTCTGTTGGTCATCGCCGCCCAGTGGTGGAGCCACCGCCCGGCCGGGCTCGTCGCCAACGTTCAAAAGGAAATTTTCTTTATATCAAAGTAGATACCTATATTTTCTAGATAAATATTTTTGCATATTAAGAATTACCCAGGCTCCTAAAAGCTTCTTGCTCCGCTAATGGCCCCGCCAGAGTTGGACAAAAATGCACTAACCAAGATAGACATCTGCTAATGGCGCCGCCAGAGTTGGACAAAAATGCACTAACCAAGGTAGACATTGACCTGCGCTCTCTCGCTCATATAGGATGATTTTGCACCAGTGGAAGTTGTATATTCGTTAGTACTCACTTTTTCTATCGTTGGTTATTAATATCATTATAGATTATTGGTCAAATAAAAATTACTATATTGAGGAACTAAACAAAAGTTGGGTATGTAGCTCAACTGGTAGAGCATCAAGGATTGCATGCTTAAAGGTATGGGGTTCAACAACTCCTTGCATCTCCAATTTTTTATTTATTTCTATTATTTTGTTTCTCTGAGTTTTGCATCTCCATTTTTTTTATTTATTGCTGTTATTTTATTTCTCTGAGTTTTGGGTGTATATTTCTGTACTATTATTTTGTTTCTCTGAGTTTTGCATCTCCAATTTTTTTTATTTGTTACTGTTATTTTGTTTCTTTCAGATCGAGATGGCACAATGTTTGGTTCAGTTCATGTTTTTTTTGACCGAATCAGTAGGGGAAGCCCCTACCTAATTTTTTTTTCTTTTTCAATTAAAAGAAAGAATGTAGGAAACGTACAACACAAAACAAAAGTGAAGAAGGGTACAAATACAAGGCAACTAGACCCAAGCCAAAAAGAAGGAAAAAGCTAAGAAAAACTCTCCAAGAACTGATGGCATCACGCTTGCTTGGCTTGGTCTTCATACACACGAGACCAAGTTCATCTTTGAACCTTTTTTTCCAGATGTGAATGGTTGCATGTTCATGGTAAAAAAATAACACCATTTCTAGTGATCCAGATCGCCCAGCAGACTGTAATCAAGATTTTTCTGAAGAAAGCATTACCAAAATCTGACCTTGCTTTGATGATCATATCTAATGGCTGGAGATTTGTGTCCCAACTCATAGGAATTGAGTTCCAGCAGACCTGACTGAATGGGCATTCAAAGAATAAGTGAAAACTAGTTTCCTCACATCCAGAACTGCATAGGACACAGTTGTAGTCATCAAGAGCCATATTTTTTTGAGACGACGCCTAACGACGCGTATTTCATTAAGCAGAAAGAGAGTTCAAGCGAAACAACAAACCCGGTAATACCCTGATTACCAAGACGAACCCACACGCACCCAACGGTCAACCCAGTTGTCTACATGACTGAACCAAACTAAGAACTCCACGGGACGGCGCTCAGCGTGCGGAAAGGAGGATGCCGAGCTGCCGGTACCCAGCCAAACGCCAGTCCTCCGCGACAAGGCGAATGTCCAAGGCGAGGTCCCTCGCAGTACGCAGACTGCCATCGAAGGTCCTAGCGTTCCTTTGCTTCCAGAGCATCCAGCCGATCAAGAACACGATGGAGTCAAACCCACGCCTGAAGTGCTTGTCGACGCGCTTCCTATTGGACAGCCACCACTCCAAGAACGGCAGCGGGCGAACAAGCACACTAGGCAAGTGAAGCCAGTCCATCCAGGTCTCCCAGACCTCGCGGCTGTACACACAACCCAGCAAGATGTGATCAATTGTCTCTGGCTCTTGGTCGCAGGTGATGCAAGCGTCCGATGGCTGAAGGCCATGGCGGTGACGACGTTCGCCGGTCCAGCATCTATCCTGCAAAGCCAGCCAAAAAGAAGAAGCGTACACGGGGCGGCGCAGCCGTCTTCCACAGCTGTGTCGCGCCCCTGATCGGTGAAGAGCCAAGGAACATGGCCCCGTAAGTAGATGCGGCTGAGTAGTTCACACTCTCAGATAGGTGCCAAGAAAGGACGTCAGGATCAGATGAGAGCTGAACATTCTCCAGCATATCACACAGTTTCCCAAACTCAAGAAGCATCGTCATGGAAACTGCGCCAGACAGATGACGTACCCAAGCGTTACCGTTCAGAGCCTCAGCAACCGACGCCCTCCTCTTCCTGGGGCGAACTGCGGCAAACACGGTAGGGCAAGATGCACGATGCTTGATCCATTGAGCCACCGGTCTGTGCAGAAAAGAGTGGACTCACCATTGCCCACCAAAAACGTGGTCGCAGCCTGGAACAGCCGGAGCGCGACGCGCTCGCAGGCGGTCGGCACGATGCCGCGCTTCCTGTCCCGCCAAATCCATCTGACCCGCAGCGCCACACCAGCCCGTCGCAGGTCCGCAATGCCCAGGCCTCCCAGCTCTTTGGGCCGGCACACATTGATCCATGCCACCTTGCATTTGCCACCCGCAACCTTGTCTGATCCGGTCCAGATAAAGGCACGCCGCAACTTATCGATCGCCGCAATGGCCCAGGGGGACAGGCCAAGGGCAATCGAAGTATGGACCGGGATCGCAGAGAGTGTGCACTTGACCAGTGTGGATCGGCCAGCCACGTTGAGCAACCGACCCTTCCAACCCGGGATGCGTGCAGCGATCTTGTCTATCAAAGGCTGCTCGTCCGCCCTCTTCAGCTTGTATACCGACAGCGGTATCCCCAAATAGCGGCAGGGGAAGTCCTGCACCTTGCAAGAGAGGATGGCGAGCACCAGCTCCATGGCAGACTCCGTACAATGCAGCGGCATTGCCGAACTCTTGTTCATGTTTGCGAACAAACCTGAGGCACGTCCGAAGGTGTTCAAGATTGCCTTAATGGTCAGCAGGCTGCGCTCCTCTGGTGCCACAAAAATGACGAGGTCGTCGGCATACAAGCTGGCCCTTGCCGTGACAAGGCCGGGTACCTCTGAAAGAAAACCTCGGTCCTCAGCCCAGCGCAGCATGTGGTTGAGCACCTCCATGACCAGCACGAAGAGCATCGGTGACAGCGGATCGCCCTGCCTCAATCCTCTAGCATGGCAAATTCTCCTCCCCGACCTACCGTTGAGGAGAATTTTATTGTTGGACGTCGCAAGGACGGCTGACACCCAATTCCTCCAATGAAGCCCAAAACCCATGTGGGTTAGAACATCGAGCAGATAAACCCAGGAGACCGAATCAAATGCCTTAGCAATGTCAATTTTAAGTAAAATACATGGCGACCTTTGCTTGTGGATCTCCTTGCACGCCAGCTGCACGTCTCTAAAATTATCATGAATGTTGTGCCCCTTGATGAAGGCACTCTGGTTCCTCAAGACCAGACGATCGAGGTCACCAGCTAGCCTGTTTGCCATGCACTTGGTGATGAGCTTTCCAAAGCTGTGGATAAGGCTGATTGGGCGGTAGTCCCTGATCTCAGACGGCTGATCATTCTTTTTAAGCAAAATCATGTGTGCGTCATTTAGATGCTGAAGGCTCCGGAAGTCCTACGCCTAGAAAGCGTTTATAGCCGCCATAACCTCATTCTTTATGATGGGCCACGCGACTTTGTAGAAAAGGCCCGTGAAGCCGTCCGGGCCCGGTGCCTTGTCCGGCGGCAGGTCGCGGATGACGGCCGCGACTTCCACCTCTGTGAAGAGCATCTCCAAACCCTGCAGGTCCAAGGATGGCAGGCCGAGCGCCGCCATGTTCATCCTTCGCGATCTGGTGAAGTCTGTGCCAAGCAGGGCGACGTAGTGGTTGTACAGGGCGTCGGCCATTGCATCGTCCGCAACCAGTTGCACTCCCTGGACGCTGAGGGAGTGAATATTGTTTTGGCGCCGGCGATGGCACGCCTGCAGGTGAAAAAAATTTGTATTCGCGTCCCCTTCCCGCAGAAACGTGATTCTGGAGTGCTGCCGTTGGATCGTGCGCAGTAGAGATGCGAGGCCGAGCACCTTGACCTTGAGGCCACGACGGGTGTCAAGCTCCCACGCGTCCAGCGAGCGCAACTCCTCCTGCTCGTCAAATCTGTGAATCATCTCACGAGCCACAGCAAGCTGCAACCTGATGCTCCCTACCATTGCATTGCTCCATTTGTGCAATTCCAACGCCACGTTCCGCAGCTTGTGATCCAGCTGCCGGAATGGGTCAACGCCAGCCAGCGTTGACGCCCAGGCGCATGTCACTACCTCCTCGAACCCCATGCACTTGGCCCAAAATGTCTCAAATCTGAACCGCCGCTTAGGTGGCCCGAGTGCTTGCAGCTGGAGAAGCAGTGGGCAGTGGTCAGAGCAGTCGGATGAGAGCGGCTTGAGGACATGCTGGGGGAACGCCGTCAGCCAGCCATCCGTCGCAAAGAACCTGTCCAACAGCTCCAAGGTTGGGCTTCCGCGCCCATTCGACCACGTGAAACGGCGGCCCAGCAGTACGATCTCGTCTAGCTAGGCTCTGTCAATGAAAGCCCTAAAGCGACGCATGGATCGGCGGTCGAGCCTGTCGTTGTTTTTATCTTGCGCGCGATGAATCATGTTGAAGTCACCTCCAATGAGCCAAGGCAGACTTAAACTCCTCCCAAACTGCAGCAACTCATCAAGGAACTGGACCTTGCCGACATCATCTTGCGGTCTGTAGACCCCAGTGAAGCACCAGGCACCAGTCGTGGCCGACACCGGCCCAAGCGATACTGCGAGCATGTACCTACCCCGAACGGCCGGCGCAACGGGCCTCCAGATCTCCCTTGCCCAGCCCACCAGAATCCCTCCAGCGGTCCCAACGGAAGGCAAAAAATCGTAGTCCAAAGCCGGTCCTAAGATATCATTAGCAAGTACATCACAGAATGAGGAGATCTTCGTCTCCTGGATACAGACAACCGACGCCCTATGCGTTTGGATGAAGGTCCTAACCACGTTGCGACGTGCACGATCGTTGAGTCCCCGTGCATTCCAACAGAAAATCGAAGTGCTCGCTAACATAGGAAAAAAGGCTTGCGCTCCGGGCTAAGCAACGATGCTCAGGCCAAGTCGATCTCCAGACCATCGAGGTCGAGATCCATTGACGCCACGTCCAGGCCCCCATTGAGGAGCAAGCTGAGGCACCTCTTCTTGTACGACGTCAGGTTGCTGGCACGGAATGCACTCCTGATCTTGGCCTCAATGTCTAGCTCCGGCGCGTCTTCCTGCACACGGACTCCCAATTTCTTGAGCAACAGTCGCTGGGCCTGCAAGGTGGTATTAGGCGCCCGCGGCATAGCTGCGATGCGGCCGCTCCTCCTGAGCATTTGCACCGAAGCCGGTGTGCGGGAACGGCGCAGGCGTGGGGCACCGACGATGAGCGGCGTTGGCAGCGGAAGACACACCGCCGCCTCAAGTTGTCCCTGGATCGACAGCCCCTCGTCAGCAGGCGGCCGCTCGGCCGCACCCAGTGCGCTGGGGGCGTCCAGGGTGACACGCGGCTGCGGAGGTGTCGTACACACGGTCGACGGTTCAGGCTGCGTGCAGACGATGTCCTCCCGCTGCACCTGGAGCCCCGCACAGCCCTGGAGCTCCGCGCGGACCATCTCCGGCCACCAGTCTGGCCGGCCCCCATCAAGGGAATCGGCGAGCTCGCTCAGCGCGCAGACCCTCGGCGCAGGCTGCCTCAGCTCGATGTTCACCATGTCCAGCCACCAGTCCGGCGTCCGCCGCAGCGGCGGGGTTTGGACGCACCTCCCGTCCTGCAGGAGCTGTGGTGCCACGGCCAGAAAGCGCCCTACGAGCCCGACCCGCGAGGAAGACGCGCTAGGGCGTGCAATCCGGAGGCACGGGTCCGTCGTCGGTGAGGCGGGCACGTCCTAGGCCCCCGTCCATGGCGAGGGGGGCACGCCCTGGGCCCCCAAGGTCGCCACTGGCGTGAGCGGGGAGGACAACAAAGGCCCCCGGTCCTCCGCCCGAACTAGCCAAGGCACCGCAAGACCAACCACCACAGCGCCCGCCTGGGCACGCATGAGGGGGCAGGCGATACCCCCCACCAAGATCTCGTGCTGCCCCTCGTGGGCGCAGAGGAGCGAGTCGCGCGCTCCTGCCCCGTCACTGCCACTTGAGCCGCCTGGCGGGTAGGAACAGGTCGGATGGTCGTTCCTGTGCCGCGGGTCCGTCGCAGTCGAATCGCCGTCGGAGTCACGACGCGGCGACGGCCAAAAGTCGTCCTCATCCCCGCCACGGTCATCACGTTCATCCCGATCAGCAGGTCCATCACCATCATCATCCCGGTCTCCACCATCAACTGGCGGTCCAGGCGGAGCAGCGGTGTTCTGGAACGCCACAAGACGGACGCGCACCAGGTAATGGAGACCCCTCCGCACATTCTCCTCCACCCCCGGAACCAACGGTTCGGGGATAAAAATCACCTTCTCTGGTTCAATATAGCTCGGGTGCCTGCACCATGCCACGACAAAAAACTCCCTATCATCATCGTTTGGACGGTCACGTAGGTCCGTCAACTCCACCTCCACGCAACAGCGGCCAAGAACAGTCTGCGCAGTGACCGCGTTCCTGGCGTGCTCCGGCACGCACCGCAGCGCCACGAGGACCCAATAGCCGAAACCCCCGGCCACCCCACTGGCCATCCTAGTCCATGGCCGCCAGCGCAGGGGCATGAGGTCACCCTAGGGCCGGCCCGCCAAAACGCGGTCCCGATCCTCACGCCTGTCACACCCATTTATCGACCAAATGGAATGCATACCCTTATGTGTGCCCAGAGATCAATCACACATAAGTTAACAAATTATAAAGGATGTATCATCACAAATGTTATTACATCACGATTAATAACACATAGTCTTTACAATAATATAGCGGAAGTAAAATATAAAAACTCTCGTGATAACTCCAATCACAGGCACATTGACTGGTTGACAGCAAGTCTAGTAATCTTCCGGAAAGTAGAAGTAGTCACTACTTGCACCATCTGTTACCCATCCGGGATTTTTATCCAAGTAAGAAAATTAAACAAGCGTAAGTACATCTCGTACTCAACAAGTGTAACATGGGGTTCATGAGGCTCAAAGGCATAACATAGGTTTATCAGCATGTAGTTTTTATATAGCATTAATTCAGTATATCAATGATATCAAAGTGTCTCAATATAATCAATAAACATATGATCCATGTGAAATGATTAACGAATAGCAAAAACATATCCATTATTAATGATCAACTATTCCATAAGGGTCCAAGGCCACTCGTGACCATGAGCACGGCTGTTATAACAGTTTTACACTCTGCAGAGGTTGTACACTTTCACTGTGAGTCGTGATTTACCCTTTCGCCCGAGGTAGCTAATCTCTTGACCCACTTCCAAGGAAGGTCGGCAGGGTTCACTATGAAGTCTTTCAAAGGTTCGTCTAACAAGTTAGGGCCATTAGATTTCACTCGGCAAACAGATGTAGAGCCCCCCTTCCTGATGGCACAATAACACGCGGTCTATACACATGAGGACAGAGGCCGCACTATACCCGATTCGTCAAGCCATTCTTACGCAATAAAGGAATACCTCTAACAAGCTAGAAAAGGTCCTTCTATATGACTAAAGCCAGAGCCATTTTAGCCCTCACAGTTGTACTGTAAATCCCGGATTTTCGCTTATAGATGAGTCCTTATGGAGAGTAACAAGAGCACCAAAGTAACCCTATGCTCTAGTACCCTTAAACAGTAATAAAATCATCTTTTAATGTTTATTGCATATTCCATTAGTCAAATTACATGATCATAGTTCATGTTGAGCACTAGCAATACTAATCCATGCAATATAATAGGTATCAAGGAATAAGATCAATACTAAGTCATCCTTAACAAGGAAACATATGCATGATGATATTATTTGCTTATTATGAATAGGACAACAAGGATAATCCCATGCTATACTTGCCTTGCTCAAACTGGTCCTGGTGATCTTGTTCGTAGTAAAACTCTTGATCTCCAACGAATTGCTCATCGTCTATACTCGATCAACAATAGCAACAACATTCATCCAGAACAATCATGCATAGACAAACAAGACTATAATTAGAACAATACACCAACAGTAAGAAAATAAGATAAAAAGTCTTTAAAACGAATTTACAACTCGCTAGAATCACACAGACGCGAAATTCACGAAAATCGGAGCTAAAACGACAAAGTTATGAATTTACGAAGATTTCCTATAGATAAATAATTACTTTAATTCAAGCTCGAAAATAAATTATTACAAACCTACTGAACAGTTCTATCATCATGTAGAGCTCGCAAATATGAACCTAACGCAATTTGAATGGACCAAATCGGAGTTAAAACGGAGATTCTACGACTAAAACAAGTTAAATGGCAAAACTGTAAATATCAGAAAGTGTATTTTTCATTTACCGAAACAAAATACGTTTTCAACCGATCAAAGCGTACTCTGAGCTTTACGTTTTAGGACTGCGGGTTGATATACTAAAAACTCAGGGTTTCTTTTACAAAATTACGAACGAACCGGTATCTTCTAATCTAGACCGTAGATCCGGATTTGGACGGTTCAGATTGAATCGGGGTGAGAGAAAGAAAACGGCCGGCGGCCACAGTAACCCCGACGGTGGCGCCATGGCCGGATGGAACCCGAGCTCGCCAGAGCTTGAGAAGATGACCATACCGAGCACCATTCGCCAAACCAAATGCACCAAAAGAAAGAGCGCATCATCGCGACCTTACCCCGCGCGAGAACGAAACTGGAGAGCAACCGGAGGGCGGCGGCTAGCTCGGCAAGGCGGCGGTGGAGGCGGAGCTTCGACGGTGACCTTCCCGGGATGTCGAGGCTAGGGTTTTAGGGGCTCAATGAGAAGCGGGGAGGCACGGGGTTCCGTTTTATAGCCCGGAGGCATCGATATTCAAGGAAAGGAGGAGATTCGAGGCGGATTCGGATCACCGAATCGAAGAAGGCGGTGCTCACGGTTGGAAAGAACCGGAGGAAGAAGAAAGGAAAGGGGAGGCGGTCACTGACAGGTGGGACCGACTCGTCAGCGGCTCGGTGCGGGATGCGGCCGCGCGCGCGCGAAGACGGGCCAGCAGCCGCGACTTGGGCTCGGCCCAGGAGGAGGAGGCCGGCCGGGAGGGAGGGAAGAGCGGGCCGCACGTACTGGGCCGTGAAGAAAACCGGCCCGAGAGCAAAGAGAGAATAAGAAATCCTTTTCCAATTTTTCAAATTCATTTTTCAAATGATTTTCAAATCAAATTTGAATTTGATTAAAACCACTCAATACAAAACTTCAGATGCAGCAACATGAATGCTCAATCATGTTTCTACCCTTATATTTGATTTTTTAAAAAAATTTATAAAAATTATTATCATTCTAAGTTTGCATGCTCACAAAAATATACAAAAATCATATTTCTCCTATTTTTCTTCTTTTCGAAATTTTAGGGTGTTACAATTCTACCCCCCTTAAGATGAATCTCGTCCCGAGATTCGGAAGATGCTTACTCAAACAGTTTCGGGTAGGTTTTTCTCAGATCCTCTTCTCTTTCCCAAGTGGCCTCACCCTCTGTGTACCGATTCCACTGAACTTTGCACATCTTAATAGTTCGACTTCTCGTAACTTTTTCGGCAGTCTCTAGAATTTTCACTGGAAACTCTTCATATGTAAGATCCTCCTTAACAGTGAGCTCCTCTAGCGAAATCTGTTCCTCTGGTACTCGCAAACATTTCTTCAGTTGAGACACATGGAACACATCATGTACACCCGCCAAACTTTCTGGTAATTCCAACTGATATGCTACTTCACCACGTCTCTCTATAATCTTGAAAGGTCCAATATATCTTGGTGCCAATTTACCTTTCATGTTGAACCTTCTCACACTCCTCATTGGCGATACTTTCAAATATACATAATCTCCTACTTCAAAGATTAACTCTCTTCTCCGAGTATCAGCGTAACTCTTCTGTCTGGACTGAGCTATTTTTAGATTATTCCTAATCATTCTTACTTTCTTTTCAGCATCCTTAAGTACATCAGGCCCAAACACTTGACTTTCCCCTGTCTGATTCCAGAACAACGGGGTTCTACACTTTCGTCCATACAGAGCCTCAAACGGTGCCATCTGAAGACTCTTCTGATAACTATTGTTATAGGAGAACTCTGCATAAGGCAAACTCTTATCCCAACTAGTACCATATTGTAAAGCACAAGCTCTCAACATATCCTCCAATATCTGATTAATTCTTTCTGTCTATCCATCTGTCTGTGGATGGTAAGCTGTACTAAAATTCAGCTTGGTCCCTAGTGATTCATGTATCTTTTGCCAATAATGAGATGTAAATTGGGTACCTCGATCAGACACAATTTTCTTAGGAACTCCATGCAGACTCACTATTCTTTCCATATACAATTTTGCCAACCTCGCACTGCTATATGTAGTCCTAACTGGCAGAAAATGAGCAACCTTTGTTAAACGATCTACTATTACCCAAATCGAATCATACCCTCTCTGAGTACGTGGCAATCCAACTATAAAATCCATACCAACTTCTTCTCATTTCCATTCGGGTATCTGCATAGGTTGTAACAATCCTGCAGGTCTCTGATGTTCCGCTTTCACCCTTTGACATGTGTCACACAAAGCAATATATTCAGCAACATCTCTTTTTAAACCATACCACCAATATTTCTCTCTCAGATCCAGATACATCTTAGTACTCCCTGGATGTATAGAATAAGCTGACTCATGAGCTTCACTCAAAATTGCTTTTCTGATAGTCTTATCCTCTGGCACACACAACCTTTTTCCAAACCATAATGTACCCTTATCATCCTTATGGAATCCTGGTGATTTGCCCTTCACTATATTCTCCGCTATCTCTCTCAATTTTGCATCTTTCATCTGACTCTTGTGTATCTCTTGCTCCAGAGTAGGTTCTAGTACCAATTCTACTGCATTGATGGTAAACCCTAAGTTCAGATACTCACATTCAGCACACAACTCTCTTGCCAAAGGCATTACTTGTATTTCATTAGCGTAGCTTTTCCTACTAAGAGCATCAGCAACGACGTTAGCCTTTCCTGGGTGATAATGCACCTCTAGATCATAATCCTTTATCAACTCCAGCCATCTACGCTGCCTCAAGTTCAGATCTGATTGAGTGAAGATATACTTCAAACTCTTGTGATCAGTATATATATCACTTTTATGTCCAATCAAATAGTATCTCCATATCTTTAATGCATGAACCACTGCAGCTAATTCCAAGTCATGAGTAGGATAATTTAATTCATGCTTTCTCAACTGTCTTGATGCATATGCCACAACTCTACCTTCTTGCATAAGAACACATCCTAAACCCAAACGAGATGCATCACAGTAAATAGAGAACTGTTTACTCAGATCTGGCAAAACTAATACTGGTGCAGTGGTCAATCTTTTCTTTAATTCCTCAAAATTAGCCTGACACTTCTCAGACCACACAAACTTGGCATTCTTCTCTAATAGTGCAGTCATTGGCTTCGCAAGCTTAGAAAATCCCTCTATAAATCTTCTGTAATAGCCTGCTAATCCCAAGAAACTACGGATCTCACTTGCACTGGTTGGTGGCTTCTAGTCCAATACGTCTTTCACTTTGCTAGGATCTACTGATATTCCTCCATTTGAGACAACATGACCAAGAAAGGAAACTTCCTTCAACCAAAACTCACATTTACTCCGCTTGGCATATAACCGGTGTTCTCTGAGCTTTTGCAAAACTAGCCTCAAATGTTCAGCATGTTCCTCCTCAGTCTTGGAGAATACTAGAATATCATCGATGAATACCACTACAAACCTGTCCAGATATTCCATGAATACCTTATTCATCAAATACATAAAGTATGCAGGAGCATTAGTCAGACCAAAAGACATCACTGTATATTCATACAACCCATACCGTGTGGTAAAAGCTGTCTTTGGTACATCACTAGCACGAATCTTCAACTGATGATATCCAGAACGAAGATCAATCTTGGAGAATACACAAGCACCTCTTAACTGATCAAAAGTCATCAATCCTGGGCAATGGGTACTTATTCTTGATGGTGACCTCATTAAGAGACCGATAATCTACACACATCCTCTAAGTACCATCTTTCTTATCCACAAAAATCACTGGTGCTCCCCAAGGTGAAGAACTAGGACGAATGAAACCCTTATCCTGCAATTCCTTAATTTGTTTCTTAAGTTCTTCTAATTCATCTACTCCCATTCTATATGGATGCTTAGCTATGGGTGCAGTCCCAGGTAATAATTCAATAATAAATTCAATGTCACGGTCGGGCGGCATACCTGGCAATTCCTCGGGAAACACATCGGAGAACTCTTCCACAACCTGGTCCTCCTTGTTGGCACCATCAGTAAGCTGATTCACTAAAGCGGTCTCCTGTTTCTGCACTTTCACATCAACTCTGGTCCTATCTCCCTTTGGTGTTGTCAGTACTACTGATTTACCTTTGCACTGAATCTCTGCTTGTTGTTGCATCATCCAATCCATTCCCAAGATAAGATCGATCCCAGCTGTTCTCAATACTATAGGACTCACCTTAAACTCTACCCCCTTAGAATGAGACTAATCGGGAGACAACGATAAGATGCTGGCATACTTCCACCAGGTGAGTTTACTAATATAGGATTCTTCATGGCACACAAATGAATTCTATGTATTCTAACAAATGATTGTGATATGAAAGAATGTGATGCTCCAGAATCAAAAAGAACAGTGGCGGGAGTGGAATGGACATCGAACGTACCAAGCATAACTTCTGGTTCCTCCACTGTGGTTTCTTGGGACAAGTGGTTCACCCTTCCAGTATTAGATGCAGGCTTCTGGTGACTACCCTACCTCTGTGGAGTCTGCTGATTGATCTTCTCAGGGCAGTTGTAAGACAAGTGACCTTCTTTTCCACATCGGAAACACTTGTTGGGGGTATTGGGAGCACTGGTCTTCATGAGAGTATTATTGGAAGGACCCTGGCGCTGAGGTTGATTCCCATTCTGCTGCGGAGGGCGTTGGTTACCATTCTGCGGCTGGAATAGGGGACGTTGCGGAAACTGATTGCGGAAAGGGACCTGTCCACGATTCCACTGACCAGAAGGAGGCCTCTGTTGATTAACCTGCTGGAAACCAGTACGGGGACGAGTGTTACTACCAGAAGTCTGTCCCTGAAGCCTTTTCCTCTTGGCATCCATCTCCTTGCGCTTGTTGTCCACCACGATAGCGCGGTTCACAAGCGTCTGAAAATTGGGATAGGTATTAGACATCAACTGCAGTTGTAACCCATCATACAATCCCTTCAAAAAACGGCGCTGCTTATCATTGTCATTGGCCACCTCATGTGGTGCATATCGTGACAACTGGGCAAACTTGTCACGATACTCCGCCACAGACAATGACCCCTGGGTCAAATTCCGGAATTCTTCTGCCTTCAGTTCTATTATTCCTTCTGGTATATGATAAGCTCTGAAATTCTCTCTAAACTCCTGCCAAGTGACTGCAGGAGCATTGGCGGGACGACCATACTCATATGATTCCCACCAGTCCTGAGCTTCTCCCTGGAGTTGTCCAGAAGCAAACAACACCTTCTGACGGTCATCACATTGAACAATGTTGAGTTGCTTTTCCACGGCACGGAGCCAATCATCCGCTTCCAATGGATTAGCGGCATGCGTGAACACCGGGGGATGACCCTTCAAAAACTCACCACGCTTATCACGTGGTGGTACTCCAGCAACTGGATGATTATGTTGGTTCTGCACCAATTGTTGCATGAGTTGTGTCTGCACTGCCAGAAGTTGCTCAATAGTTGGTGGCGGTGGTGGTGGTGGTGGATTCGGGGGAACACCTCCACGACCCCTGCCTCTTCCTCTTCCGGCCATCTGACATCCATAAGAATGCAAACTTTGAGATTTCCATGTTATCAACCACTTATAAGATAAAGAATGATATCTGAAAGTTTTCTGAGCGAATATCAATGTGATCAGTTCAGTAAATCAATCATATCTCGAACTACAGAAGTCCAATAGAGGCGTGCTTTATATGGTTGGAAATCTTATGAAGTTCCCCACAACTTCTATTTAGACCATAATACCAGATTCTGTCGTTAAGTTAATGAAAACTAAGGCGAAACAGAAACTGTTCTAGATTCCAGACTGTGCAGAAACTTTAACTTGTAACAGTTATATCTCTCGAACCAGATTAGATAAAAAGGTGATTCCAGTGGCCTTTGAAAGGTGCTTAAGCCTAGTTTCTCTCATAAAAATTTCATAAATGTTGCACGATCTGTTTTTGAACCATATCAGAAATATTGCAGACTGCTCCAGAAAACAACAAGGACAGAAACGAGACAATACCAAACCTAACTATTATTCCCTTGACTAATAGTCTGTTATTCTTAAAAATGGAACTTGTAGACATGCCTACAAGCCCCAGCACTCATAACAAAAATCCAACTCACACATAAACATAATGATAAAGCAACTATCACACCAAAGTTCAAACCACACGACAGACTCGAAGACTCAACTGACGTTACTAAGAACGTTCTTATTACATAAAGGACTCCTATTTTCTACTGGCGTGGCTCATGCTCTAATGTCTCATAAATCTTTGCCATGCCTTGGTTTGCTCGGAGTTCATCAATCATTGCTTGGCACCTCTTGATGGTCTTCCCTTGTGCCTTCACCATCTCCTCTAACTGCAGCTTCCTCTCCATCATGTCATAGACAAAGTTCACCATCACCCGAGGAAGTGGTTCCAACTGCACTGGATCCATCATGGCCCATCCAAGGTCGGGGTGTGCACGAGGGAGGTAGCGGTGGATATCATGCTTCATGCTGTCAAAGCGAAGGTATCGAAGGCCCATACACGCTTCAAAAGCAGCATCTTCAATACTATCCTCCATGGTAGCTCGACGACCCATGTGAGCATACATCCTGTCCAGCTGGTATGCTCCTTTTTCTTCATCCTTAGGAAAAATGCTCGCTCTTGCCTTCCAGTAAGTGTCCTCCAGCGGATGGGTGTACTCCCAACAGACATACTCCACAGCTGGGTGCCAATCAGCGAAGTAGGCAGAGAGCATTCCCACAAGTCGATGGTGAGAAACAGCATTTCCTCCTGCCTTGTGGTAGATCTTTACAGTCCAACCCATTGGAGGGGGTGGCACATCCTCAGCAGCTGCACTAGGTGGGGGAGACAGGGGTTGCTCTCCTCCATTGGCTTCCTCCTCTTCATCATCTTCAATCTCGATGATCTCAGGGTCTTCTTCAGGCTCGGGTTCTTCCTGAGAAGGTGCTGGCACTTGGATTAGTACTTCAGGGGTCTGCTCATTCTCCTGGGGTACTTCCTCTTGTGGCTTTTCAGGTGCAATCAAAGCACGAGGTGGGTAGTGTCCTCCAGTGGTGATGCGGGCAGTCTTGCGGCCACGAACCATCTACAGAGTTTTTAGATGTAATTAGAATAGAGGCAAAATTTCGCAATAGAATGAGACATAAGAAGCATAAAAATTTATCAAATAACAAGAGCAAGATAATGAGCATAAAAATAGTGAAAAGAAGACACTAAATCGACCATTTCTATCTAGGCTTGCGTCCTACAGTCAACAATGGCTCTGATACCAATTTGTCACACCCATTTATCGACCAAATGGAATGCATACCCTTATGTGTGCCCAGAGATCAATCACACATAAGTTAACAAATTATAAAGGATGTATCATCACAAATGTTATTACATCACGATTAATAACACATAGTCTTTACAATAATATAGCGGAAGTAAAATATAAAAACTCTCGTGATAACTCCAATCACAGGCACATTGACTGGTTGACAGCAAGTCTAGTAATCTTCCGGAAAGTAGAAGTAGTCACTACTTGCACCATCTGTTACCCATCCGGGATTTTTATCCAAGTAAGAAAATTAAACAAGCGTAAGTACATCTCGTACTCAACAAGTGTAACATGGGGTTCATGAGGCTCAAAGGCATAACATAGGTTTATCAGCATGTAGTTTTTATATAGCATTAATTCAGTATATCAATGATATCAAAGTGTCTCAATATAATCAATAAACATATGATCCATGTGAAATGATTAACGAATAGCAAAAACATATCCATTATTAATGATCAACTATTCCATAAGGGTCTAAGGCCACTCGTGACCGTGAGCACGGCTGTTATAACAGTTTTACACTCTGCAGAGGTTGTACACTTTCACTGTGAGTCGTGATTTACCCTTTCGCCCGAGGTAGCTAATCTCTTGACCCACTTCCAAGGAAGGTCGGCAGGGTTCACTATGAAGTCTTTCAAAGGTTCGTCTAACAAGTTAGGGCCATTAGATTTCACTCGGCAAACAGATGTAGAGCCCCCCTTCCTGATGGCACAATAACACGCGGTCTATACACATGAGGACAGAGGCCGCACTATACCCGATTCGTCAAGCCATTCTTACGCCATAAAGGAATACCTCTAACAAGCTAGAAAAGGTCCTTCTATATGACTAAAGCCAGAGCCATTTTAGCCCTCACAGTTGTACTGTAAATCCCGGATTTTCGCTTATAGATGAGTCCTTATGGAGAGTAACAAGAGCACCAAAGTAACCCCATGCTCTAGTACCCTTAAACAGTAATAAAATCATCTTTTAATGTTTATTGCATATTCCATTAGTCAAATTACATGATCATAGTTCATGTTGAGCACTAGCAATACTAATCCATGCAATATAATAGGTATCAAGGAATAAGATCAATACTAAGTCATCCTTAACAAGGAAACATATGCATGATGATATTATTTGCTTATTATGAATAGGACAACAAGGATAATCCCATGCTATACTTGTCTTGCTCAAACTGGTCCTGGTGATCTTGTTCGTAGTAAAACTCTTGATCTCCAACGAATTGCTCACCGTCTATACTCGATCAACAATAGCAACAGCATTCATCCAGAACAATCATGCATAGACAAACAAGACTATAATTAGAACAATACACCAACAGTAAGAAAATAAGATAAAAAGTCTTTAAAACGAATCTACAACTCGCTAGAATCACACAGACGCGAAATTCACGAAAATCGGAGCTAAAACGACAAAGTTATGAATTTACGAAGATTTCCTATAGATAAATAATTACTTTAATTCAAGCTCGAAAATAAATTATTACAAACCTACTGAACAGTTCTATCATCATGTAGAGCTCGCAAATATGAACCTAACGCAATTTGAATGGACCAAATCGGAGTTAAAACGGAGATTCTACGACTAAAACAAGTTAAATGGCAAAACTGTAAATATCAGAAAGCGTATTTTTCATTTACCGAAATAAAATACGTTTTCAACCGATCAAAGCGTACTCTGAGCTTTACGTTTTAGGACTGCGGGTTGATATACTAAAAACTCAGGGTTTCTTTTACAAAATTACGAACGAACCGGTATCTTCTAATCTAGACCGTAGATCCGGATTTGGACGGTTCAGATTGAATCGGGGTGAGAGAAAGAAAACGGCCGGTGGCCACAGTAACCCCAACGGCGGCGCCATGGCCGGATGGAACCCGAGCTCACCGGAGCTTGAGAAGATGACCATACCGAGCACCATTCGCCAAACCAAATGCACCAAAAGAAAGAGCGCATCATCGCGACCTTACCCCGCGCGAGAACGAAACTAGAGAGCAACCGGAGGGCGGCGGCTAGCTCAGCAAGGCGGCGGTGGAGGCGGAGCTTCGACGGTGACCTTCCCGGGATGTCGAGGCTAGGGTTTTAGGGGCTCAATGAGAAGCGGGGAGGCACGGGGTTCCGTTTTATAGCCCGGAGGCATCGATATTCAAGGAAAGGAGGAGATTCGAGGCGGATTCGGATCACCGAATCGAAGAAGGCGGTGCTCACGGTTGGAAAGAACCGGAGGAAGAAGAAAGGAAAGGGGAGGCGGTCACTGACAGGTGGGACCGACTCGTCAGCGGCTCGGTGCGGGACGCGGCCGCGCGCGCGCGAAGACGGGCCAGCAGCCGTGACTTGGGCTCGGCCCAGGAGGAGGAGGCCGGCCGGGAGGGAGGGAAGAGCGGGCCGCACGTACTGGGCCGTGAAGAAAACCGGCCCGAGAGCAGAGAGAGAATAAGAAATCCTTTTCCAATTTTTCAAATTCATTTTTCAAATGATTTTCAAATCAAATTTGAATTTGATTAAAACCACTCAATATAAAACTTCAAATGCAGCAGCATGAATGCTCAATCATGTTTCTACCCTTATATTTGATTTTTTTTTAAATTTATAAAAATTATTATCATTCTAAGTTTGCATGCTCACAAAAATATACAAAAATCATATTTCTCCTATTTTTCTTCTTTTTCGAAATTTTAGGGTGTTACAACGCCGACGGAAGCGAGCAATGAAATCCTCTGGCTCATGTCCTCGAATGTCCACATCCTCGTGCCGGATCTCGTATCTGTTGTAGAGCGCCATGTAGATCATGGCTGTGCACACATAAGGTTTACTGCCACCCACGGTCGCCACCAGCGCCAGTTCACGAAGTGAGTCTTCCTCCGCTTGCAGCTCAGCCGAGCGCGGCACAACCACCATGGCGACGTTCCGGCGGGCCACGCCGGCGTCTAGCCGTACCAGACCCGAGCCGCCAGGAGCCCTGGCACGAAGTCCAGGCTCCACAGCGTTGCCCCCTGCGGCCCGGCTATCGGAGGCAGCGGAAGCGGCGGCAGAGGCGGTGGAGGCGGCGAGGGCGGTGGGGGTGGCGGTGGTGGCGGGGCCCCCACGAAGCGGAAGAAGCGTAGAGCCATCGCAGGAAGGACGACAAACGGCCAGTAAAGACCGACCGCCCAGAGATGGTGTCAGCAGTACCATCGCTGTGACTGTGACCCGCCGGCCGGTGACGCCGAGAAGAGCGCCGGCGGGCGGACACACAACGAACAACATCGTGCGGTCGCGGGGAGCGACTCCGCTTGCCACCAAGCTAGCCCCTAGGTGGCGGAAGGCGACACTCCGCTGCCTGAAGTCCGTCGCCCCAGCAGCGGTAACACCGCGGCAGCGACCGGCAATACGCCTTGACGTGTCCCGGCTGAAGACACCGGAAGCAGAGGCCCTCGAGCTCCGGAGGCACAGGCCTGGGCGAACGTGGAGGGGTGCGAGAGCGGCCAAAACGCCGGCTCCTCACCTCGAAGAACCCCTCCGCATCGAGGTGGAACAGCGCCTCCAGTCACAGCACGCCCCGCCGGGTGCGTGTGGCGGGCCGCCCCCAAGGGAGCATCAGGCCGCCTCCGATGACGGTGACGACGTCGGCGATGGCGCCTGCGAGGCAGCAGCACCTCCTTCCCCTTACCAGCCGGCGGCGAAGGGGACCGCTCCACCTCGGACCCCGACTCCAAGAGGTCCTCCGAGTCACTGAGAGCCACCCGCTCACCAGGACCACGGTCGAGCACCTCCCGAAGCAGGCCCGGGGAGCCATCGAAGAAGACCTGCGCCGGAGGCAGCTCCTCACCCACCAAGTCCGCCCAGGTAGGGCGCGAGGCCGACGGCAGCGCATCTCCCAGCAGTGAGTCCGCCTTAGCCGGACGGGAAGAAGAGGCGCCCGGCCCCCCGGGCCCGCGCGCGAGTGCCGCTAGGAGCCGTCCCGGAGAAGCCGCCTCGAGGGCCTCCACCACCCCGGTCGGCCAGACGCGCGGCGGGGACACCATGCGGGCGCCAAACAGAACAACAGGCAGCACGGGGGGTGGGGGAGGTGGGTGGAAACGCGGCAAGGAGGGGAGGGCAGGTGGCCGTCGGCGGAGGTGGGTGGAAAAGCGGCAAGGAGGGGAGGGCAGGTGGCCGTCGGCGGCCGTTCAGCGGCGGCGGGCCGGAGTTGCCGCGCCGGTCGACCGGCGGAGCGGATCTACGAAGGCATAGCAAGAAGCAGGCGGATCTGGGGAGGGAGGAGCAAGGAGGGCTGTGAGCGCGGCCAGATTCAGCCCTTTTTTACTATCAAGTTGTGTAGTGAGCCCACATGTAGATGTAGCTCAATCTTTACTGTCAGAGCCATATTTTTCCTTCTTAACATATTTCTTGTGCTAAGTTTGTCTCTGAGCAAAAGCCAGAAGAAGAATTTATGTTTACCAAGGGCACTTGATTTCCAGAGCCAGTTGAAAAGAGGAGAACATGGGTTGTGGCCGATCAGGATCTTGTATGCATTTCTGCTCCTATAAGTTGAGCTCCCCCAGGAATAACTCCAATTGCCATCTACATTAGCATCATATATTCTCTGTTGAAGTAAAACATCAATTTCTTCAAGTTGTTGAGCAGCTACAGAGGATAGAGGTAACCTGAAAAGTCTCTCTATATCCTGTTCCAGGAAGTATCTGACACTACACTTCTCCTTTCTGGTGAAAGAAAACAGCTGGGGATATAGATCCTTGAGTGGTGCACCAGACCAGTCTTCAGCCTAGAACAAAACAGTATTTCCCCTATGTGGAATACACTTGGCAAATTGTTGAAACAGACTATAAAGGTGCATGATATCTTTTCACCAAAATGAACCAACAGGACTCCTAGCTTGTGGTGGGGTCTGATAATTTGAATAAAACTTCGACCATGTGAAGGAAACCCATGGTATGTCTGCCTTATTATAGAACTTATCAAGGAACTTCATGAGCAAAACATTGTTTTGGCTCTTGATATAGTGGTGGAACAAAAAAGATATAGAAAGAGACAATATTGGTGGACTCACATACTGACCTGCGGTTGAGCAACAAAACTAGAGTTTTATTGAGAGGGGAAAATCTAAACCTCTAAGAGCATGGTGATTCCAGAAGAAACATGATAGTTAATTGTACTCTCCATCAATTGTACTCTCTTGCACGTTTAGAGTGTTGCAATTTTGGTTCAGTTCACGTTTTGTTACACATACGACACATGTTTCACTACCCCAGATCTTGATAATACTGCCGGTTCAAAACCCCCATCACTACCGGATTTTGAACCGGCACAACCAAACCGGCGGTGATGAGGGTTAGGTATCACTGCCGGTTCTTGAAAACCGGCACTATACTGAAACTTCACTGCCGGTCCTTTACATAACCCGACAGAGTTCAATTCAGCCAACACTGTCGGTTTCTGGATCGAGCCGATATTGATACTATGACCATCACTGCAGGTTTGTGGCTCGAGCCGGTAGTGATGCTTAAGATATCACTGCCGGCTTGTGGTTCAACCCGGCAGTGATGTTCAAGATATCACTGTCGGCTTTTTCCTCGAGCCGGCAGTGAGAGGTTCAGCAACACTACCGGCTCCAATCATTCCGGGTTTGTTGTTGAAGCCATCACTGCCTGCTCGATGCTAGCCGGCAATTATGTATTTTTGGTATTTTGTTGTACATAATTTATTTTATAATTTTTTTTGGTGGAATCGGTATTCACGATTTATATAACAAATTAAACATTAGAAACCCGTCAGCATTTACAAGAATGACTTTACAAAAAATGACAAGATTTACATGTTCACAGTCCATCAAGATGAGCTATTACAATAATCTATTGGCGGCAAGTTTTGCATATTCTTTGTTTTCCTTGGTCTCGGCCAGCCAAAGGGAGAATAACCCTTTCTTGCTGCACACCTCGTCCAAGATGAAGGCTGCTAGCACATCCTGGAATCCTCGAATCTCACCTTCTAGTAGGCAATGGTGCTTCAATTTTTTCCGCTATCTCAAAATCAACAAATGTTAGACAAAATGTACATTAGTTTGTTTTATTGAAATACATGAGATGGGAAATATACACACCAGTTCATGTGAGGCTGTTGTTCTCCCGCCGATGTAATGGTACATTGCCCACATTACGTAGAACCCGCATTCGTTGTTCCCCATCGGCTGCTGTAGGATAGCTATTTCCATGCGGGCAACCTCGAATGGTGGGGTTGGGAGCCCATCCACTCGTGCCTTGACACTGTCATATAATGTGCAAAATAAAAAATATAAGAATCTGCTATGTGATTTAAAAAACATGTTATTTGGTTCACTTACTCATTTAGCACTGCGCATAGGGGATTGACACAAGAAAGTGGCTTCATCTTGGAGTCCCACATCTCGATACGTGGAGGCCAAAGTTTGATATCGATGAAGATAAAATGGAAACTGCAATCACAAAGTCCTAATTAATCAAAATCTTTAAAAACACAGCAGTGATGATGAAAATAAAGGATGAGAACACGTACTCGCAATTGTAGGCTAGAAAGATGTTCGTTTTGCCCTGTTCGATGAAACCTTTGATAGCCGTGGTCACCACGTCTGTCATATGGGCCTTGTCATACCCTGGATCGCCTCTGCATGTTTTCTCGTTTACTATCATTGGGTCGAAGAATCCAATGTGAAAAAGGTTTTCTTAGTGCAATATGCAGCCACCTACCTGCATAAAGCATGTGATATGTTAAAATATTGCTAAAGTGGTTTGTTATAGCATCATACTGGAATGGAACGGTACTTACAAAGTCCACAACATCATGATTTGGTTGTCGAGGTCGCGCCTGTTGAATAACTGAAATAGACAGTCATATCCGATGTGATGTAGTGTTTCTTTTGGTCGATTGAACACCACTTTAGGCAAGATGAGAGCTTCAAAACCACTGTACTCTCCGCTCTTGATATCAATCATGTAATAGTCATGCAGTTGATGCATATTTGTTAGCAAATCATGTAGTTCCCTAGCACTTTCCAACAAAGGATGCCCAAGTCTATACTTGTATGTGATGCTCGCCATTTCAAACTCCCATTCTTGTTGTAGATAAACTAACTCAGCTTCCTCTCTGCTTATGCCCCTATCTTCAACAATCTTGTTTATTTTTCTGCTATATTCAAAATGTTGGGCTCAGGCTCTCTCTTCATTGTACACGCTCTTGTCTTGGTGCTTTATATCGCTGACTAGCATCCACCTAGGTAATGATGTGATTAAGTTAAAAAAACTAACTCATCTCTGCGTGCAATTAGGCTCGACATGTTGTGCCTTATCCATCGGCTTCTTCCTTTTAGTCGTTCTTGGAATATTATCTACCGAAGTAGATGACGCTCTCTTCGAGGCTGGTCGTGCCCTGTGCTTTGTCTACGTCGAGATGGCACTTCTTTGGATCTTGGCGGGGAATCACGAGGAGAAGGAGGAGTAGTAGTAGCAGAATCCTCTTTTCTCTGGGGTTGGGGAGAGGGAGAGGGAGAGGTACGACGTTGAGGCGTAGGAGAGTGATAGCTAGGTTCATGATCTCTCGGGGGCAATTCATCGTCGGCCTCATCATCATCATCCGAAGACAACTGGTCATCAAGCTTAATGAAGCGCTTGCGCCAGGCCACATGAGCACCCTTGTTCTCAACAAGGCGTTTCCTATCTTCATGTGTGGGGTAATCAATGTGGATCTTGTTTGTACTTTTTATGAACTATACTATCAATGCTGACATGGGCATACCCCAGTGGAATTGGGCGGCCATTGATTACCCCGTCTCCCGTAGGCCAGGCTTAGCCAAGCGCCACCTTATCAGTTGTCCATTGCTGACGGACGTACAACCTGACATTGATGGGCTCGGTGAGGTTGTCAACAAGATGAGGCTTGTCGATCGGGGTCGATCCGCAGCTGCTGCCAGCTAGGACTGAGCTAGTCGAAATAGGTTCTCGTGCTGCATCCACACTCCTAGACGCCATGATTTCACGGACTCTTACTTCAACCTTCTCTTCCAGCCGTTTTTCAAAATTGGCTTCCATCTCTTTCAAGATCCGATTAAACTCTGACTCATTTGCCGCTTTACTCCTAGAGCGGCTCCGATAAGAGGTTGAATCTTCCTCGAATGCAAGTTTCCAATGAACAATACCAGCTTCTCTAGTGCGACCAGGGGGCTCCTTGTTTCCAAGTGCTTAGGTGAGCACATCATTCTCCCTGTTAGAAGTGCGGATCCCTTGCATCACCTCTTCATTTACCTCAGAGATCCTCGTGACGAGGCTACTCGTGGATGGATTTTCAGAGGTCAAGCTCCCATCCAGGTTGTGGCGTGCCCCCCTCACCATCGCATAAGATAGTGATCTAGGCTCCCAATAGGCAGTCTGAGGCACAATGCCACGTTGTTGCAGCTCATCAAGTTCAGCTTGAAATTCATCCATCTTACTGGCGTAGCCTCGAGAGCCGAGGCGGTGAGGATCCGTCGCTTTAAGTGAGTTCTCCTTATTCTTCCTGCTCGCTGCCAAGTACTCCTCGGATAGCCTATACTGCTTGAAAGCCTCCTAGAAGTTCTTCTGGCAGGCGTACTCATCACCATCCCAATTTGGCTCTTTATCCTCGAGGATAAACTTCAGGTACAATGCCAGCTTGAAATTCTTGAAGCACGTCCCCATGGTTTCTTTTGTTTTTTCTTGATTTGCTCCATGTCACAGTCCCCTTTGAAAGTGAAAAACTTCAGAACCCATTCCTCCCATATGGCATCCTTTAGACTTTTAGGAACCCTCCACGGGTCATTTTGTTTTGCAATCCACTTTCGGTACGATATCGGGATGTGCTCCCTTACAAGTGCCCCGACGACAGTCTTGTATTTGGCCGCAGCTTTTTTAGGTTTGAGTGGCACACCCGTTTGGTCAACCTCTATAATGATCCAGTGTGCTTTAGTACCTTCTTGTGGAACCTTGTACACACCTTGCTTGGTTGTAGCCCTGCGGCTGCCCGAACCTTCTGGCTGCTCGGTCGGCTAAACCTTCTGCTAGAGACACCAAGTAAGCTAAGGCCGTTTGAATTAATTAACATGTATGGCTCTACCTAGTCAAATGATACCTAAGTTACCTGGTCATCTTGATCCAGCTGGAGACAAGAGGTAGGCGTCTATGGTACCTCGTTCTCACCGCCCTGATTGTCACCGCCACCGTTTGTCGGATCATGCGGCTCTCCTGTCCCACCGATATCAACCCCTTTTGCTTTCCTATATTCTCTTGGGTGATGGGTAACGGGTAGTTTACGAGTTATGGTTGTGTTCAAATATAGCATGAAAATCTTATTAAGTTATAGTAGAAGCAAGCCAGCAACATAAGTGTATCTATACTACTAGATAGATGAGGTTTACAATCACCTACTACTTTTTCAAAGACCGCCTCTAAAATCCACCAATAAAATCTTGATTTTTCCATCTTTAATATAATCCTCCGTGTATTTTGGTTGTCAAACAAGTAGGACCCCTAATATGTTTGTATATGCCTAGCTCGGTTGATTAAACAAGCCAAACGTCCTAATAGTTGCGTGCAAGAAGTATATTAGCCCACTGTGCAAGAAGTATATGAGGAGCCGTAGTCATGATAAATGAGGTATGTAGACATGTCTATCCTGCTTCTTGAGTGGTAAAAGACATGTCCGTCAACAATGAAACGCCTATGGTGACTTTGTCAATCTCAAGATTTGCTGGTCTATACCTCATGGGCATTTCCGAGAACACCTAAGGGGCATGGCCGAAGGCACTCACCATTGGACGGCGGTGGCAGCTCTTCGTGCGCTCCTGAGGTGCTCCAGCGGCGTCGAGGGCGCAAGCGTCGTCGGTGCTGCGGCTGCGTCGACAAAGAAGAGGGCGCGGGCGCGATAGAGGTGCTCTGGCGGCGTCAGGGAAGACAATGGCGCGACAGAGGTGCTCCGGTGGTCTGGCGGCGTCGGGGAAGACGATGGCGTCAGGCAGCTTCCTCGCTCAGGTGCGCGCACAATGAAGCAAGGCCACCGGCGTGGGGGAAGACGAGGGCGCGACGGCAGCGGGCGTTCGCCGGCGTGGAGGAATAGAGCAGCGCGCGCGACAGTTCGAAAGTGTGTGAAATATTTCGCCCGCGCGCGCTCATCCTATATATAGTGATGCATCATCACTGCCGATTCTAACTACAAACCGACAGTGATGAGAAACATCGCTGCCAGTTAACAAAATAAACCGACAGTGATCAATAACATCACTGCCGGTTTTCAAAACAAACCGACAGTGATCAGTACCATCACTGCCAGTTTTATTTAACAACCGGGACTATTAAGGGAAACAACTACTGAACAAATAAAATTTCTTTTCCACTGTGTTTGAAATACTACTAACAGCGCAGCGGTTAAGTCTCAGCAGTCTGTAACCGCAATCCCAGGCTCAAATCCGAGCCCCGAAACAATTTTTTTAATTTTTTTCTTATTATTGTTATCACTGTTGATTTGAAATGAGAAACCATCAGTGATCTTAACATCACTGTCAGTTTTGGAAACCGACGGTGATAGTATTAATAAATTCACACATTAATATTTCTATTCCACCAAAGTCAAATTGGTATGAAATTTTTTTTGCAAGCATGTACACCCAAATAATGGCCCCACACAAGATCTTAGGTTTTTCTGATCATTTTTAATATTATTATATTTTCCTCTGTGCTACACGAGACAAAAGAGGGCCACCTATATGTTGGGCACACTAGAATTTTATATCCACACAGACCAAAATTTGGTCCCTAGGCCACACGAGACCCTGTGGAAAAGTTTGGCACCATTTCGGATGGTTTTCGGGGTAGGCCTAGTTCAACATATAATTAACCGATGACATCGCGTGGAAAATCAAATAAACCAAAGAAAATACCAAACCATCACAGAAAAATCCTAAACTTGGTGCTTCCCTCACTCGTGGCACGGGCGAGCCTGAGAAAAAGTTTGAGATCAATATGACACTAGAATTTAGTGTTCTTGTTGCACAGGACATAGATTACATGACAATCCGATTTAAACTTAACCTTAGCTTGCAAATATTAATGTTGTTATCTTTATTTAATGCTCAAATAATGACTTAAAATAATAGAAAATTTGGAATAAAATTACATATACGATAATAAAGACCTAACACTAGATTTAAATGTACGATAACAAAAACCTATTACAGTCTAGGTTCATGTTACCATCGAAGTGTACTAACACATTATAATACAACCATCTCATAAGCATTCTTCTAGCACTCTAAGATCAAAGAAACGGCGAGAATACCATAGAGATGGCTGGCGAGAGCTACGCCGGAAGATGAACGGGGAGGTTGCCATGCACTGTTGAACCCGTGCCTCTCCGGACAGACATCCCAAGCACATCGGACGGTTGACGAGGACTGATGAACCAATGCCTCTCCGGATAGCTCTGTCAACCTCGTCGCACCGTCAAGCCTCGACGTCGCTCTCTCTTCATAAGCATTCTTCTAGTACCTTTTGTATACACCATCCTTGCAGATGACCAGGCTTGTTGAAATTTGTATGTGGAGGGCTTTTTCCCACAGAGAAGCCATAGCTGTGAATACTAGCTAAAAGAGAACCAAATGAGAAATAAGCAGCAAGCGGGTGGCAAGACTTGGCCGTTGAGAGGCTCCTAGCTGAGGGCCATTTTATAGGCGCTAGCAGTCGTGCTAGGTTTTTCTTTTTTTTGAATTAAAGCTATCGGGGTAGGTGGGAGCAGTGCTCCTGTTGTGGTGGTCAGCGGGAGCAATATTTGACCCGTGAGAACACATCACGGTCGGTTTTGGCTCAAAAACCGTCAGTGAAAGTATCTATTTGTGCCGATTTACTAAACCGGCAGCGATAGTATCATTGTCGGTTTGTAAACGAAAATCGGCAGTCATGTCTCTAGCATGCTTCAATGCCAAGGGCTCAGCTTTTTTTAAAAACAGCGTCACTGCCGAGGGCTCAGCCTTTTTTAAAAAAACAATAGTTCCAGCTTTTTTTATAATGCGGCAGTGATAACAAATTTTCAATAAAATTAGAAAAATATATTATGGCCCAACTCGGCAGTTAGTTTGATTTTATGTTTTTTACCCCATTTAGTAAATAATAAAAGAAAAAAGAAAAAAAATTGGACGTATGGGGATTCGATCGCAGGTGGGAGGGTTCAGACTGCACGGCTTTAACCGCTGGGCTAGGTAGCGAGTTCAGTTTTCTTTGTTTCGTTTTTTATATGATGATAACACTATTAATTAATAAAAGAAAGCACAAAAATGTTGAGCTAGGGAGTTCATATGGGTTTGTTTTTAATATGTTTTATTATTTAGCCGCTGAGCTAGGCAGGAAAGATGTTCCTTTTCTATTTATTACTAGACATAATGTAATTACTTTATGTTCTAAAATAAGACAAAAAATTGTGTCTTCATTATTTAACTCTATGATAATTAATTAATGGTCTATAATTAATCTATACAAACATAATTATGATGTCCATACAAATAAAAACCCAATGAAACATAATTTACTTGTTCATACCAACATAACTGAAATATCCATACAAATAAACCTAATTATTTGAATAAACCTGATTAAACATAACAGGACGAATAAACCAACATGGATCCTAAAAAGCGGGTGCATCCCTAGTCCGTCTCCACTGCCAGTAGCGTATGTCTTCGATGGTGTAACCCCGCTCATTGTCTATGTAATGCAAGGCCCGCAATACAACACTCTCAATTGCCTTACAATGCCGAGCACATGGCATTCCATAGATATAGCCTACCGATGGACTATGGATGGCCTGGTTCTGCCTAATTCTCACGCAATATTGGATGCCAGTTGTCGTGCTCTGGCCTATCGCGTCCACAAAGTCCTAGACGTACCCGTCTAGACGTTTAAGAGCTTGTGAGAGAATGGGTTGCAAGCCTAATGTAGCATAAGTGAAATCATAAGGCAAAACCTGCAAGTGGACAAACAAAAATATCAGGAAGCGTTCATATAATAATAAGAATAAATAAACATTACTCTCATAGCATGTCTCTCGCTTACTCGCGGCACGTCTATGCTGTGCTGCTGTAAAGCTTGTATCTTCAATGCCGACCAATCGGGTATATGGTAGCCAATTCGCTCAATTGCATGCAAAGAAGACATCACGACATCGATCTACACGCCTACCTTGGTCGGCTTGGGTCGTCCAACCTGCGTGATGTCCTAGCGCACCTAATTATTGTTCCTAATTGGGATCTTGAAGCCGAGACTGCACTTCCATAGCTTGTCTCCTTCATCATTCATGACCTCACTTGTCGTGTTCTCGAAGATGTCCCACACCCCGAGCAGCCACAATGTTGTTTCCAGCTACTTCACCGGTTTTATAGTCTGTGACATATGCAACAATCATATTATAAATAAATGTATATATGCAAAAGTTATATTAGCATGGAAAACTTAAAATATTACATACTATTGGTGGGTCTGGGTAATGCGGGACGGCCCACACTGGCGATGGCACGAATGGAAGATCACCAGAATGGAAACCTGGTTCCTGTGCCTGCGGAAGTCCACCACCATTCATCGTAACTACAAAAACTAAAAAAACATCTCAATAAGGCAACAATATATATAAGAGAAACATATAAACAATAAATCATTAAGAAATAATATTGCTAACAAAGTCCTAGAATACAATAAATATTGTTTAACAAAGGTTATGTAGAAATGATTTATAAATAAAAATAATGTTGCTAACAAAGATCAAGATATAATGTTACTAACACAGATGTTGAAAACATAAGCTTGTTACTAATAAAGGTTATGTAGAAATGATGTATAAAAAAATAAAATTCACCATTATTATTTCTAATTAAAAAACCATATATTTCATTATTTCGATGCTTAAAACTAAAGCATGAAATAAAGTAGACTATTAGCAAAGAAAGATTAGAAAAAGAAGTTGGTAACCTTTAGAAGATTGAAGACGGAGCCGGTGACCGAGAGTGTTGGCTTGCTCCCCTCAAGCAAGAACAGATGAACACGGCTGAACAAGCAAAACCACTGTCTCTCGGGCGGGGGGACACTGGATGGTGGGTATATATTTAGGTGGGGATGGCGCTAGCTTTTGTGCTGCCAGATTATCATCGTCGGTTCAAAGAAAGAACCGACAGTAATAGTATCAAATTATTGTCGGTTCTTGGTTAGAACCGGCAGTGATAGGTAGCGGTCCAGTCACTGCCGGTTAGAGACACAAACCGATAGTGATAGTAGTCGTCACTGCCGGTTCGGTCACTCCGCCCAACATTTTTTGGTTTTCAGAGTCAAGAACCGGCAGTAAAGGTCATCACTGCCGGTTCACTTAATTCCGGCAATGATGATGCCGGCAGTGATGACTGAATCTGTAGTAGTGTTTCATATCAGAAATTACTAAATATCATGGTACACACATGTATCCACTGTTGCAATTCATTTTGGTTCGTGTTTCAGAAGTAATGTAACACATGTTTCATGTGAAAACTGAGTATCTATTGCAAAAGTATGCTTTGAAACAACACATATTGCTATATGCAAACATTTTTGTTTCATGTCTACCTGTGTTTGAAACAACACAATTCAGAGAAACTGCAACATGCAGGTTATATATGTGCATCTTACCTGCTGTCTTGAAGTAGAAGGGTCCGTCGCCACTCGCCAGTATGTCCATCTCGCTGCTGGCCACTGCAACATGAGAGTCCAGCACGCCATTGATACCGCTCGAGCCCTCCTTGCGTCCATTGAACTAGAGATCTGCTTTGTGTTCCTCAACAATCGGCAGGGGAGGATGCCCTTGGGGGAACTCGATGTTGTAGAGGAGATGAGAGATTGAGGTCGGGAGCAGAGCATGGCGAGGGATGGGGCGCGACGAGGACAGGCCGCCTAAGTGACACGAGCATGTTGTTAACTAGGCTAAGGTCGTGGGCATGTTGTTAGCTAGCCTGAGGTGGCGGGTTCAATACCCGTGGCCGTGAAGTGTGCATTTTTCACGCGAAAAATCATTTGACTAGTCCATGTATTTCAATTGCGCAAATTCTATGTTGGCCTTGGATGCATCCCCTGCACAACATTTGAAAGGGTTTTGTACCCATATTCGCAAGTGCACCTTTTTGCATTATTGATCGACTATGGTGATGCTCAACGGTGGTCCAAGTAAAATAGCAAAACTTGATTATTATGAAAATGAAATAAAAGTTGGGGATGTAGCTTAATTGGTAGAGCGTGAAAATATGCACGATACAAGGCACTGGGTTCAACTCCTTGCATCTTCAATTTATTTTTTTTTATTTTTATTTACTCCTTTTTTGTTTCGCTCATAATAATGCACGACTCTGTTTTTTCAGTTCTGAATGATGGCATGCACGCAAATTGTATGTATTCCTCTGTTTTTTCAGTTCTGAATGATGGCATGCACGCAAATTGTATGTTGGCCTTGCATGCATCTCCTGCGCAGCATCTGAAAGGGTTTTGTAACGGTGGTGCAAGTAAAACAACTAAACTTGATTATTTTGAAATGTTAATTAAGAAATGGGGATGTAGCTCAATTGGTTGAGTGTGAAAATATGCATGATGCAAGCTACGGGGTTCAACTCCTTGCATCTCCAATTTATTTTTATTTACTCCTTTTTTTTGTTTCTCTCAGAATAATGCACAACTCTGTTTTTTCAATTCTGAAATGATGGCTTGCAGAAGGTTTAATTTAATTAGTCCATGTATTTCAGTTGTGCAAACCGATGATACTGGTGAAGAATGAAATGAAATACAATGATGTACTCCTTTTTTTTTTTGTTTCTCTCAGAATAATGCACAACTCTGTTTTTTCAGTTCTAAAATGATGGCTTGCAGAAGGTTTAATTTAATTAGTCCATGTATTTCAGTTGTGCAAACTGATGATACTGGTGAAGAATGAAATGAAGTACCATGATTCTGCGCTCTGAAAAAGACCCGTGTCGTATCAGAAAGAACGGGAGGCGTCATGGTGATGAACAGCTGCCAGTGCGGCAAGCAGTGCGCTGGGCTGTTGATACCGCGCACGATCTCTGGCAGATCACAAGGAGTCCAAAGCAGAAGCTTGCAACCGGTGTTGTTTGAGGGAGGCAGAGCAAGATGGCACTCCCATGGTCTAAATGCGCTAACAATGGAAGCCCTTGCGTGTCAAGATGGTGTGGATCTCGCCAGAGAAAGAGGCATCCGGAGGTTAGTAGTGGAAACTGACAGCCAGCCAAGAGTTGGTGAAGGTTTGGGAGATGACGAATTCCCAAAGATCATGTATTTCCCCAATCATCAGAGATATTAGAGAGTTGATTGCTGCTTTTCTTAATTTTTCATTGGTGTACGCCAATCGATCTTGTAATCAAGTAGCTCGTGTCTTGGCTAAGCAAGTCTTAGATGAAAACTGGATGGGTGAGTGGCAAACAGCCCCGGCCTGGATTTATCATCTTTTGACTAGAGATCGTAATCCTGGTGTTATATAATCAATAGAAGTTCTTTGTTGCAAAAAAAAACCCTAAAGTTTTTTGAAAGAAACAAAGTTGATACTTCGTTACTATATAAGCTCACCATATATAGTTCTCATGCATGCATGACCCTTTTTTCGAGGAAGATGCATGCATGACCTGAGCGAGTGTGTTCCATTGCCAATTATTATAATCTTACCTTTTTTTCCATTTCCCTTGTTTTCATTTCGGCCTGTATATATAGATGTCCAGATGGGTCAGGCCCAACGAGTGGGACAGGGCACGGCCCTACTAAGTATGGCCCAAGCATGGCATGGGCACATTTGTAACGAGCAATGCTAGTGCCACGCTTGGGTCACAACTTTGGCCCGTTGAGCTGGCATGAGCATGACCCCATTAAAAGCCTGTTCTAGAAAAACCCTACATATATAAAACAAAATCAGACATCGACTCCCCGACTCTAAATCCCTAATCCACCTGCCGCACCTAGCCCCCACTCCTTGCTCGCCCCTCCCGACCTCCTCCCTGCTCACCCCTCCCCTCCCCCCTTCCGTCTCTTGTAGCTCCTAACTCAATCCTCCCAATCCGTCTACTCTCTGACTCAATCTGTATGCCCGCTCCGATCCCCACCCCTCTCCGCCCCATCTACTACTGCCGCAAAGGCTCCCTTCCCACGGTGGCCTCTCCATTCCATGGCTCGGCGCCTTAACCTCCTCTCCCCTTCATGGGCTCGTGCCTCGGCCTCCTCTGCTCTCCTCCGTCCTCTCCGGGCGGGCCAAAGCGATGGTGTTCATCTTATTTTTGTTTGACCATTTTATATCAAATGTAAACAAAATGGTATATAAAATAGTATTCCTGATTGATCTTGAGTACATGCAAAGCATTAGACAGTTTGTAGATAATGAAACAGAGTAGCAGACCATTCATTGTGCGACCTGTCTTTTTAACTGTCTGTGTTTAGATTCCTAGAACTTACAGACATGAGGCTGTCTGTGAATTGAACATGCCCCAACATACATTGAGCCGAGACCGAGAGTACATAACCACCACGCAGCAGCAATGGCGTCTCTAGTGGCTGCCTCTCAGTGAACCCTCTTCCTCTTCTTGCTGCTGGGCGTTGCCCTAATCACCAGCAGCGGTGCTAGCACGGCCAACATCTCGGTCACCAGCCTGTGCCGATTCCCGGTGTGGTCGGCCGCGGCACCCGGCCGGCTGAACCCTGATCAGTCGTGGCACTCCATAGTGGCCACCCACACCGGCGGCAGGATCTTGGCGCGCACCCGCTGTGACTTCTTCGGTGGCGGTGTCGATAAAGCGACGTGCAAGAACGGGGACTGCGCTGCGTGCTCTCAGGGGATCCACCGAGAACGCCTGCAGAGTTCGCGATCAGGTTCAACGTGGCTGTGGACTTCTTGTGCCGCGCCTGCGACGTCCTCCGGTGCAGGGAACCCCGACGAGCCCAAGTTCCACACGTGCAAGGCCAACAACGTCTTCTTCTTCCCATGACCGATGGAGAGGTGCATGCATGCATATATGCACGGTGACCGCCTTTGCCTTCACGGTTCAAACTAGCTTTACGCGACAGTGTCTCATAATGCGAATGCTGTCCGTCTCCGTCATACATGCATGAATCTCAAAGAGTTGATTTCAAAGAAATAAACAAAGTTAATCATGTTTTGTCAATCGATAATGCTCCTATCGGGACGTCTGTTCATGACTCTGCGTCTGGATGCGGCCCCCCATACGCGGCTCTATCTTCTAAAAAAATCCCCACTCCTTATCCACTCATCACATGACCCCCGAAGCTGCGACGCAAGATTCCGCCTCCGACTTCGAGCACGAGCGCTGCCGCCCCGAGCACCGAGGACGAGTTGCCTGAGAGGCCGAGCCGAGCTGCGCGCGTGGCCATGTGGCCGGTCATCCATCGGCCCCTTCCCCCACCGCGCGCCCGCCTCCCACCGTGTCATGCCCTTCCCCCACCATGTCGTGCCCTTCACCTCACCGCGGTGACCCAAGCTTGGTGGCTACCGCACTTCCCCACCAGGTAGGCCATGACTACCGGCGGTGCCATGTTTTGTTTCAGGTGTGTTTTAAAAGTTGTTTTCAAATGTTTCATCTGTATGTTGCGTATGTTGCAAGTATATGTTTCAAGTGTATTAGTTGTTTCAGACGCATGTTTCACGTGTTTCATCTGTATGTTTCATGTGTTTGATCTTGATGTTGCATATGTTGCAATCGGTACACATATATTTCAAGTGTATGTTCCACATGTTTCATCTATTTTAAACGTATGTTACAAATCTATGTTCCAAATGTTTCAGCTGTTTCAGACACAGGTTTCATGTGTTTCATCTAGATGTTGCAATGATCATACATGTATGTCTCAATAGTATACTGCATATGTTGCAACGGTCGACGGATGTTGCAAAGGAGATGAGACGTTTGGATAGGGGAATGGGCATGACCGAGACAGAGCGCAGCGAAGGACGGGGGCGCGACGGGGATGGCAACACGCCGAGGGGCGGAGCGCGGCGCGGCCAGGGAGGAGCGTGACAGGCTTGACGTTAGGGCGCAACCGGGATGGGGATCAATCTCAGGCGGCTGGATGCGATTTCGCTGACACGGGATGTAATGCGAGCGCGCACAGGGGGGAGCATTCGATGCGAAGTGGTTACAGGCGTTGGAGCTGCGTCCGGACGCAGGTCTAGGGACGGACATCCGGGTGCCAGCCCTTCCATTTGTCAATGGTTGGACCCCTGTTTTGTTGGGATTTTGAACCAGCTTTTGCTTTTGTAAAAGCCGAAAGCCAATCAAAAGACCCAAAAGCTACAATTTCTTTTACCCAAAAGCAGCTTTTACTGCAGGACAAATCTAAAATCACCTCTCCTGGTTTCATCTGCTTTTGTAGCTGCCACTCGTTATGAAGATACAAGTTCGTTTTTTTAGCTTCTTTCCCGTCCGCGACATCTCCTCCGCGAAAACTTCACGACTTCCTCTCGTCCCCGGCTTCTCCTTGAGCTCCAGTGGTAGGCGCAACACCTGCTCCGGCCCCGGCGGCGCTCCTCCTCGATCCCCGATGGCCAGCGCAGGCGTGGCCTCTGCCCGGCGGCCGCTGTGGGTCTGGATCTCGCGGAGCAGAGCAGGCTGTGCGCGTGGCTTCCCCTGGCCGTCATTCTCAACGCCGGCCCCCGCGCCCCCGATACGGCCACGGCCGGCGCGGCCCGATGCCGGCGTGCTCGAGGGTTCCTGCGGCCGGGCGAGGCTCTCCCAAAACCACCGCGGGCCGGGACGGATGAGAGATCCCCGACGCGAAGCAGCGCCGCATGCCCAAGCCGTGCCTTGCTCTGTTCCATGGCATGATGTTCTCTGTCGGTTTTTTATAGAAAAATAAAGCAAAAAATACAACAGAAATACTAGAATACATATCTCATACCTAAATGAATAAGTGAACTTAAAATTTTTAATTTTTCTTTCCAAAATAATTATTTCTTTAGAATTAAAAAATAATCATTTATATATGAGCCATTTGCATATAATATTTTTCCAAAATTTAATTTTTCCTTTCCATCACTTTTTTAGTAAACAACGTCTTAGGCATTCATGGACATTAAGAGTATTTCTTTCACATCATACAGTTTCACGGCTGCTCGAACCAAACAGTCTTCTGTTTTTCTCACAGCTGCTTTTCTACAGCCCACAGCTCACAACAACTTTTTCAAAAACCACATCTCAACCAAACAGGGCCGGTCACTGCACCTCAAAGACGTGCTTCGCCATGTAAACCTAGCACGTACGCGTCATACAATTCCACCAGCTGTGCAGCGCTCTCGCCCTTAGGATGATTTTGCACCAGTGAAAGCCGTATATTCGTTAGTACTTACTTTTTCTATCGTTGGATATTAACATTATTAAAGATTATTGGCCAAATAAAATCTATTATATTGCAAAACTAAATAAAAGTTGGGAAATTTATTATATTGAAAAACTAAATAAAAATTGGGGATGTAGCTCAACTCATGGACGAAGCCAGCGCCCGGGCAAGGGGGGCTCGAGCCCCCCCTACGGCTGTGGAGTACGTGAAGCCCCCCTAGAGCCCCACCTACAGCTGCCAAGTACTATATTTAGATAAAAGGTTATAGATCAAATACAATGCATGCTGATTCCTTACTATTCCTGTTAGGATTAGTCAACTTATTTATAAGTGCTAAGATAGATAGTCAAGCATCGATGAGCATGTTTTCACCGTCACGTGTCGTCTATAAGTTTCGTAATTTGGCTTTTTGTAATTTGGCATTTCATGATCTATTTTTTGATTCTCGTCGATGTTTCAATATAAAACTACTTCAAATTATTATATTTGTTTATTGTAAGGAGTCATAGTGAGATTATGTTGGTGTAGCCGCGCTTTTGTTCAGCCCCCCCTAAATTTTTTCTTGGCTTCGTCCCTGGCTCAACTGGTAGAGCATTAAGGATTGCATGCTTAAAGGTACGGGGTTCAACTCCTCACATCTCCAAACTTTTTTGTTTGTATTTTATTATTTTGTTTCTCTGAGTTTTGCATATCCAATTCTGTATTTTTATATATTATTTTGTTTCTCTAACTTTTGCACATCCAGTTCTTTATTTATTACGGTTATTTTGTTTCTCTGAGTTTTGGGTATATGTTTCTTTACTATTATTTTGTTGCTCTGAGTTTTGCCTCTCCAGTTTTTTTTATTTATTACTGTTATTTTTTTCTCTGAGTTTTGGGTGTATGTTTCCTACAGATCAGGATGGCATTGTGCATGCCATCATTCAAAACTGAAAAAACAGAGCTGTGCATTATTAGAGAGAAAAAAAGGAGAAAATAAAAACAAATTGGAGATGCATTATTCTGAGAGAAAAAAGGAGTAAATAAAAATAAATTGGAGATGCGAGTAAATAAAAACAAATTGGAGATGCATTATTCTGAGAGAAAAAAAGGAGTAAATAAAAATAAATTGGAGATGCGAGGAGTTGAACCCCGTATCTTGAATCATGCGTATTTTCACGCTCTACCAATTGAGCTACATCCCCAACCTTTATTTAATTTAATTTTCAAAGTAATCAAATTTATTTATTTTACTTGCACCACGGTTATCACCATAGCGATCAATAATGCAAAACGTGCTCTTGCTTCACGGCTAAGGGGGAGTTGAACACTTGCGTCGCAGCTAAGGGGGATCGAACCCGCGACCTCAGGCCTCGCGTGTTCGTCCCCTAACCACTGCCCCCATAACACAGTTGAAATATTCATCGTCTTCATTTTATCTTTATCTGATTTTTAACAGAGCTGCTGGTGTCTAGACATCCGTCCGGATACCAATCTGTCGGATGATACCGTGGCCGCAAGCCCAGCAAACATCGCATCCACGTAGCTCCTATGCCCACATCCATCCTATGCCCCATCCGGCTAGGTCCGCCGCGCCCGTTACCATTCGGCTCCTGGTTGCGCCTGCGAGGTCCAATCCCCGCCGCGCCCGTGTCACCCGCGACATCCCGTCCCCACTGCTCCCGTGTTCGCAGCCTCCATCTTCGCCATCGATCCATATGCTAGGGCGCCGTAGCAGCCGGCCTTCTCCGTGTCCGCGGGTCTCACCAGGGTGTCTACCGAGCCTCTTAGTCTAGCAGCCGCCACACTGCTCGGACAGTAGAACGACCACAAAGGGCTCAGGCTTATGCCTACATCCAAATCTACTTTTATAACACCCACATGAAACAATTGCAATATACATCTAAAATAGATGAAACATTTGGAACATCCACTTGCAACATAGCCATTGCAACATATGCAACATCTATATCCACTTTTGCAACACCTGATTGAAACAATTACAACATACGTCTGAAAACAAATGAACCATTTGAAACATACACTTGCAACATAGCCATTGCAACATATACAACATCCAGATCTACTTTTGCAACACCAAGATCAAATACTTGCAACATACGTCTCAAACAGATGAAATATTTGGAACATGAACTTGCAACATACATATGTAACCATTGCAACCAATGCAACGTCCAGATCTAATTTTGCAACACCCAGAGAAAACACTTACAGCATACGTCTGAAACAAATGAGACATTTTGAACATTATCTAAAAATATACGTCTATAGCCATTGCAACATATTTGGCTTAGTTCGTGTATTTTAGTTGCGCAACAAAAGAAAATATAGAAACGGACAATAATTGTGGAATCACATACTGACCAACAAAATTAGAGTTTCATTGAGAGGGGAAAATCTAAACCTGTAGCTATCAACGGCCATCAAATACATATATATAGGCTATGGTAGAAAACTTTATAAGCATGCATGGTGATATAGATCACTTTGTGGAAGATGTAATTGGCTCTAATGTCTCTGTCAGCCAGCCAGTAAATATCTGCACGAGCTTCGAAGTCACTGTCGTCGTAGTCGTCTCTACCCATACCGCTTATCTCCCACCGCTTGTATGCTCCTCGAGCATCGACGACTGTGCTGCTATAGTGTGACCGAGACCCGCAATACTCCCCCAGAGCTCTGCCTTGCCCCCACCAATGCTAGCGATGAGAATGGAGGGGTACAGGAGAACACTCGTCTCCATGTCCGTCCTCTGGCTGCCGCCATCACGACCATCGCCTCGCCGTCAGCGTCGACTGAGAAAGAAGAACAGAGGACTAGAGAGGGGAAGGAGGAAGCCAGGGAGGGAACGAGGGAGCAGCCTCACCGTCACTATCGGACTCTGCCACCCCGCCTCTTCGTCGGGAAGGGAGGAAAAGGCGGGAGGCGCCTCCCCTTTGCTGCAGGATATACGCGTGCCTGTGCAGGGGGACCGCGGGCAGAATTGGACAAATATTAACGCAGGCGGTCACAAAATGCATCCGTCTCCTGATATACTTAAAGATTTTTGGAGGGGTATTTATTTACGGAGGCATTTTTACAATTGTCCGCCTTGCAAAATGGATTTATAGAGATGGGTATTTATTTACGATCTTAAAATCGATTTATGGAGGCGAGCCTGTTAAGAGGTCCGCTTCCGAAAATGGAGGCCATTTTCGTAGATGTACCTCTTTAAAGGCCCGCCTGTGTTAATGCGGCCAAGCCCACTAGCAATGAGAAAAACCCAAATCGGCCTGATATCACGCTCTGAGTTTATATACGGTGACTTGGGGTTTCACTCATTCTCACCCATCTCTCTCTCAGCCGCACAACGCTACGCGCGTGCTCTCTCGCCACCTCTCTCCTCTCTCTCTCACTAGCTGCTGTAGTGGCTCCACCAGTTATGGCAGCGCCAGGCCCCCTCCGGCAGCCCCCTCTCCCCCGGTGGCGCCCCTTCCTCTCCCCTAGCATCGAGTCTCCCGGCGATGAGCGTGTGCAGTGGCGGAGGCAGGGCACGGCGCACCTCTCACTCTCCCATTGGATCTGGCCACCAACGGCGGTGGGGGCATAGGTCTGGCCACCAGCGGCGGCAAGGCACAGATCTGGCCACCACCAAGCTCCACGATGGCGGATCTAGCTCCACTGAGCTCCACAGCGGCGGGGGCCACGTCTGCGGTGGCAGTGGTGCAGGCATGGTGCGAGCGGCGTTGTATGGGCTCGACGCTAGGCCCTACATGGGCTCGCATCTGGGCTCGTCTGCTTTATTTTTTAACGCATATGGGCAATGGGGACCACCTGTATTAATACACATTAACGCAGATAGGCAACAGATCGCCTATGTTAATAGGCATTAACACAATCCTTTTTGTCTAGACGGACTGGTTGCCCACCTGCATTAACTGCTTTTGCCCACCTGCATTAAGTTACTGTAGTAGAGCCTAGCCAAGTGGCATTTCCCCCAAGCCTAGCATGAGGGTGGATGTTGGCTTACCTAAGCTGGGCTTCGGGCTCTAAATAGGCAACCAAATAGGCTGAAGGTCCAATAATACCATTCCATTTTTTCTTTTCTCTTGTTTTTTTTATTATCTTCCTTCTATTTTTTCCTCACTTATTTCACTTTTTCCTCTTCTCTCTCTAGCTTATCCTCTCCACCACACACCTCCTCGATCTCACCTCCTCTGACGCTGCTCGCCGCATCACCTCCCCTCACCTGCTCTGTGGACCTCCTGTTCCGCGTTAAGGGCTCCATGTCGAGGATGGTGCGCTCTGCCCCCAACAGAGCTTGGGCCGCCTCCGTGTCTAGGGACGGCACCAGCTCTGCGTCCTACCTCTCCCTCCACCCATGTCAAGGCAATTTCACCCTATGCCCATGGATTTGAGGATGGAGCGAGGGGAAGCCATATTTTTGAGTGTAAGGAAAATGGACCCTTGGCCCATTTACTTTGGATTTTGGTGTTTGATGACCAACACAACCAAATTGGACTAATGAATTTGCAAGTGTTTATTTTGTAGTTCAATAGGGTGCAAGACATGACTTGGACGAAGGCGACGTGATGATCCGATGATCAACACCGTAAGCAAGACCTTAGGAGCACAAGAAAAGACCCAAGATATTAAGCAAAGTCCAAGCATGAAGATTGGAACCAAGCCGTATGCAAGATCGCGAAGAAACGGGCTCGCAGAGGCGACCGGACGCTGGACCGGACGCTGGAAGTGCGACCGGACGCTGGACCGGTGGCTCGGCAGACAGGCGACCGGACGCGAGGACCGGACGCTAGCGGCAACCGACCGAACGCAGAAACGTAGCGTCCGATCGAGTACAGAGAGGTTCCAAGCGCGCGAAACTGCGACCGGACGCGTCCGGTGGCAGGCGACCGGACGCTGGCAGCGTCCGATCGGTGGTTCGCGGCTGCAACGGTCGGGACGACCGGACGCGTCCGGTCAGGACGATTCAGCGTCCGGTCAGTAGCAGAATTGCGGGAGTTCGACCCCAACGGCTACTTTCTCAGTGGGGCTTATAAATACAACCCCCAACCGGCCATTTGAGAAGTGTGGAGCTGAGGAAACATACCAAGGGTGTTGATACACCATTTTAGTGATCTCCACTTGCTAAGTGCTTAGTGTTTCATCAGGTGATTAGCGTAGGTGCTTTGCGAAGTGCTTAGGTTGATTAGACCACCGCTTATGCGCTTGCTCTAGGTATATGCCTAGTGTTTAGTGAGGTTTGTATACCTCTTGCCACCCCGTGCTTGCGAGCACAAGTGTTGTACATCGGAGGGGCTTGAAGTCTTGCGAGATCACACCAACCGCGTTTGTGGTGTGGCCGCCACCGTGTACCGGAGGGAACAAGGCCCGCGGCGTTTCGGCCAGAAGATTGATAGTGAAGACGGCGGGGAGCATCTGGGAGAGGCTTGCCGAGAGGCACATCGGAGACCCACTTGCACGTGGGGAAGGCCCGAGGCTATCCACGGAGTTACCCGATCGGGAGCTTGGCCCTTGTGAGGGATTCCTTGCGAGGGGCTCTAACGAGGACTAGGGGGAAGCTTGCGCGCTTCTCGATACCTCGGTAAAAATACCGGAGTCATCGACGGGAGTTTGCATATCTCTACCTTGCTCTTTAAGCTTCCGCATTTACATTGATCATATTATTATCACTTGCGGTAGAGATAGCAACACACTAGCAAAACCGTAGTTGCACATCTAGATAGACTATCTTTTACATAGGTTTTGCTAGAGGTTGAAAAAGAGGCCATAGTTTAGAGTTAGAATTTTAAGTTGCCTAATTCACCCCCCCCCCTCTTAAGCGTCTCGGTCCCCTACAATTGGTATCAGAGCAGGTTGGCTCATATTTGGACCTTTGGCTTAACCGCCGTTGAGCCGACGCGATTGTAGAGTGGTTGGGATGGATACCGCTAGGCCTCCACAATTTGACGGCACTAACTTCCCATACTATAAAGCTAGAATGGCTTGCCACCTTGAGGCGGTTGATTTAGGTGTATGGAGAGTCACTCGTGACGGGATGAAACCCATCAAGAATCCCGAAAAACCCACAAAGAGTGACGAAAAAGAAATGCATTTTAATGCTAGAGCTAAGAATTGCTTGTTTGAATCTTTTAGCATGGATGTGTTTAACCAAGTGTTCACATTAAATACGGCACATGAAATTTGGTTAAAACTCCAAGAGCTCCATGACGGTACAAGTAATGTCCGTGAGCAAAAACATTGTCTAGCTAAGCAAAATTATGATTCCTTTGCTATGAATGATAATGAGCTTGTTCGTGATATGTATTCCCGATTGAATCTAATTATCAATGAGCTCCATTCAATAGCATTATTAAAGCTAGATGATGCCGACATCGTGAGGAAGATCATCTCCGTTCTACCACAAAAGAAATATGCAAGCATCATCACCATCCTTCACAACATGGAGAACTTGAGCACCATGACCCCGGGCATTATCATTGGCAAGCTAGTGGCATTTGAAATGTCACGCAAGATGGGGCAAGAAGAAGCTTCTTCATCAAGCAAAGGCAAAGCTCTCGCTTGTAGCGAGAAGAAAAAGATGAAGGGCAAGAAAGTTGAGTCAAGCTCAAGCTCAAGCTCCTCAAGTGAAGAAGAAGAAGAAGATGAGGATGATGATGATGAAGATTCAACTGATGATGATCAATCTTCCTCCTCCACCTCCAACCTTGATGAAGAATCAATCAAACTTATCAAAAAGGTGGAGAAGATGATCGTAAGGCTCAATGTCAAGGGTGTGCCCATCCAAATTCAAGACCTCGTTTTCACTAATCAAAGAAACGAGCAAAGAAAGAAAGGATGCTATGGATGCGGCGAGTTGGGGCACTTTGTGGAAGTTTGTCCAAACAAGCCCACACCCAAGGCAAAGAAGAAGGCGTGCAAGAACAAAGCCCTCACATCAATTAGGTCATGGGATGATTCCTCAAGTGAAGAAGATCATCACAAGAGGCGAGGGCGCAAGCACTCATCATCAAGCTCTTCTCGTATGTGCCTTATGGCATGAGGTAATGAAAGCTCATCTCTAGTGAGAGCGATAGTGATGATGATTTGCCTTCTTATAATACAATTGTGCAACAAAATCTTAAATATGCTAAAATTTGCACCAGTCAACAAAAGAAGCTCAAAACTTTAAAAGAAGAGCTAGGTAGTTCACAAGAAGCATACAAGAATTTGCTTGAACAATATGAAAACTTTGCAAATCTCAATGTTGAACTATCTACTAAAATTGAGCAACTTGAGGCTAGTGCAACAACAAGTGCATGCACAATTAATGATAAGCAACTTGAAAAGAAAAATGAAAAATTAAAAGAAAAGTTAGCTAGCTCACAAAATGATTATCAAAGTTTGCTTGTTAAAATGGAAATTATGTGCAAACATTGTGATGAGCTAACAAATAAAGTTGCTAATCTTGAGGCCGTCAAAAATACCCCCACCAAGGCATCTAAAAAGAAAAGTTCTATCATTAAAAAGGATGCCTCTACTTCTTGCAATGATTTATGTTTAGACTCACCTTTGTGCAACCAAGTTTGTGTTGAGAAAGTTATGTAGATACATGCACACAAGTGGTTGCAAAGGAGAATGAGCAACTCAAGCAAGAAGTAGCTCGCCTCACCAAGGACTTGACTCAAGTGAAAGGCAAGGCGAAGCAAACCCAACTTCATCAAGATAACACCATCAAGGGAGTGAAGAAGCTTGATGAAGGACAAACCGTGGTTTGTTACGTATGCCACAAGGAAGGCCACAAGTCCTATGAGTGCAAGGTGAAGAATGGGGAGGAGCAAAGAAGAAGGAGAAAAAGCAAACAAGCAAGCTCTCCAACACCTACACCAACAAGGTGGACAAGAAGGCCTCCACACCTTATCTCTTAAAGAAGAAGAAAAATGACAAGGTGGTGGCCATCAAGGTGAACAAGCAAACCAACAATGGGGTCAAACGCTTTTGGGTGCCAAAGGAGATCATTTCAAACATGAAGAGCACCAAGAAGGTTTGGATCCCGAAAGGAAAGTGAGAAGTCTGTCGGACCACGGGGAATTTGGAGACTTGGCAAAGTATGGGTGCATTTCATGGGGTGCATCAAGTTGGACAAAGTTATTGCCAAGTAGGTTAGTGAATACTATGGACCCAAATTCCCCTTCCCATGTTAGGTAACTAGATGTCACTACTTCCAATTAGTATTCATTTCAATTGACTTTGTCTTTCAATTGGTATATTCTTAAAAGCATCTAGTTATCTTTCATGCCTATGTTTGCATTTACATGCTTACATCTCTTGTTATGCATTCAATAGGTATATCATATGGTAGGCTTGCTCGGTTTCTTTATCAACCCTTGGAGCAAACCTACATGGTTTAAAATTGTTTAGGAGCACGGCACATAGCTTGTTTTGCAATTAATTATCTAATATGTGCCAAAGTCCAAATTGTAGATAATCTCTCCCAAATATCATCCTTCAAAGTGGTATTTAGATACTTAAATCTATGTGTACAAGTTTTACAAGTATTCAACACTTGTGTGCACAAATTTAGGGGGAGCTTAATCTACAACTTGGATGCTTTGAGACTAACACTTGTTCAAATGGTATCTTTTTTTTCAAACCTATCACATGTGTAGTAGTCTCATTGTAAGGAAATTGGAGTCCCCGGAGTTAAGCATCATTCTTCAATTGGCATCATCATGTTGATTTCATTTCATATTTACATGCTTTCTCCATGCATTATATAGTTTAAACTCTCTTGAACAATAAATTGCTAACTATGCATATGATTTTCTTTCTACCATATGTATGCATATATTTAGGGGGAGCTTATTCTATATAATGTGAGAGTCAAATTTTGTGATCCATTTCACTCTGTATACAAAGGATCATGAAATTTCACCCTCCCTTGTGCTACTAATGTCTTCCTTTTCGGTATTTGATGCCAAAGGGGGAGAATTTGAAGGACCAAAGGCAAGCATCAAGTTGATGTCTACAAGTGGTAATGGTCCGAGAAAGGGAGGAAAGTGAATTATGGATTAGTCTAAGTAGTGGGAAATTTTTTTTTGAAAGCTAGGCTTTAATCCATAATATCACATGGGGACATTTGCAAGGGCAAGACAAGTTTTTAAGTAAAGTTTTAATTGGTATCTATCAATTAGTATCATATAACCTTGCCCTTTGCATTGCATCCTAGCAAGTAGGTAGTTTTTATCTTTCAAATTCTTATTATTTGCTTGCTTTGGTCGTGTTGTCATCAATCACCAAAAAGGGGGAGATTGTAAGGAAAATGGACCCTTGGCCCATTTACTTTGGATTTTGGTGTTTGATGACCAACACAACCAAATTGGACTAATGAATTTGCAAGTGTTTATTTTGTAGTTCAATAGGGTGCAAGACATGACTTGGACGAAGGCGACGTGATGATCCGATGATCAACACCGTAAGCAAGACCTTAGGAGCACAAGAAAAGACCCAAGATATCAAGCAAAGTCCAAGCATGAAGATTGGAACCAAGCCGTACGCAAGATCGCGAAGAAACGGGCTCGCAGAGGCGACCGGACGCTGGACCGGACGCTGGAAGTGCGACCGGACGCTGGACCGGTGGCTCGGCAGACAGGCGACCGGACGCGAGGACCGGACGCTAGCGGCAACCGACCGAACGCAGAAACGTAGCGTCCGATCGAGTACAGAGAGGTTCCAGGCGCGCGAAACTGAGACCGGACGCGTCCGGTGGCAGGCGACCGGACGCTGGCAGCGTCCGATCGGTGGTTCGCGGCTGCAACGGTCAGGACAACCGGACGCGTCCGGTCAGGACGATTCAGCGTCCGGTCAGTAGCAGAATTGCGGGAGTTCGACCCCAACGGCTACTTTCTCAGTGGGGCTTATAAATACAACCCCCAATCGGCCATTTGAGAAGTGTGGAGCTGAGGAAACATACCAAGGGTGTTGATACACCATTTTAGTGATCTCCACTTGCTAAGTGCTTAGTGTTTCATCAGGTGATTAGCGTAGGTGCTTTGCGAAGTGCTTAGGTTGATTAGACCACCGCTTATGCGCTTGCTCTAGGTATATGCCTAGTGTTTAGTGAGGTTTGTATACCTCTTGCCACCCCGTGCTTGCGAGCACAAGTGTTGTACATCGGAGGGGCTTGAAGTCTTGCGAGATCACACCAACCGCGTTTGTGGTGTGGCCGCCACCGTGTACCGGAGGGAACAAGGCCCGCGGCGTTTCGGCCAGAAGCTTGATAGTGAAGACGGCGGGGAGCATCCGGGAGAGGCTTGCCGAGAGGCACATCGGAGACCCACTTGCACGTGGGGAAGGCCCGAGGCTATCCACGGAGTTACCCGATCGGGAGCTTGGCCCTTGTGAGGGATTCCTTGCGAGGGGCTCTAACGAGGACTAGGGGGAAGCTTGCGCGCTTCTCGATACCTCGGTAAAAATACCGGAGTCATCGACGAGAGTTTGCATATCTCTACCTTGCTCTTTAAGCTTCCGCATTTACATTGATCATATTATTATCATTTGCGGTAGAGATAGCAACACACTAGCAAAACCGTAGTTGCATATCTAGATAGACTATCTTTTACATATGTTTTGCTAGAGGTTGAAAAAGAGGCCATAGTTTAGAGTTAGAATTTTAAGTTGCCTAATTCACCCCCCCTCTTAAGCGTCTCGGTCCCCTACATTGAGCACCGCTCCTTACCTATGCCATCTCCCAGTGCGACTCGCTGGCTCTTCACATGTGGAGCCAGAGCCTCCCAACGCGTTTGGTTGGCAGAGTCGTGAAGATGTTCATGGAGCTGTTGTTGGAGTGCAAACTGGTGACCATGTATTTCAGCTAAACTGTTAGTCATCCCCTGCGCAGCATCTGATCTGAAAGGATTTTGCATTGTATCAGTGAAAGCCATATTCACAAGTACACTTTTTTTAAATGCAATGGCAGGAGCTCTGTCTTTCAATTAAGATAGAGAAAGAGAGTTTATATACAAGCAAAAAGTCACTCCGAAAGGGGTTTTAAGGACCCTTGGAGTAGAAAAACACCGGCAAAAGCCTCTGGTAGGGTAAAAACTGCTAAGCGAAAACGAAAGCTCTCTTTCTCTGCTCTATGTCTTCCTTGATTCTTGCAGCCACTTGTGGCACCGTCTCTGTAGTGTTATTGAAGATTCTTCTATTTCTTTCTTTCCAAACATTCCAAAATGTGTAAATCACTACCCCATTCAGTCGTCTGTGTTCAGCAATTGGGACTTTCCTTGCCATCTCTTCCCACCAAGCTTTGATGTGGATAGGGTCACTCTGGGGCTGTGACTGCAGCTCAGTGAAATTTTCCCAAGAAAGTATTTGGTCCCAAACTGCCTTTGCAAATGGGCAGCACAAACATAAATGTAGGGCAGTTTCTAAGGGCCCATTGCAAATGGGCAGCACAAGTACACTTTTTTTGCATTATCCATTATTGTGACACTTATTGGTGCAAATAAACTAATTAAAGTTAATTTAATTAAATACTTAATAAAAGTGGGGATGTAGCTCAACTGGTAGAGCATGAAAATATGCATGATTCAAGGTACTTCGCATCTCCAATTTTATTTTTACAATTTTTTGTTTCTCTCAGAATGCACAGCACTGGGTGTTTTTTCTGGTAGTATCCCAGTTGCACAAAAACATAAGTAAATAGACGACAGTGGTGGAATCAAATACCGAGCATTTATGCACCAAAACAAGAGTTCATTGAGAGGGCAAAGCTCGTCTTGTGGCTACCAATGGAATTTGGAGTAGTGCTTGTGGAGGCCACAGTAGAGGTGGCTCAATTTCCAGCTGCCTCTACATAAAAGGACCTCGTTGCTACCACTGGTTCAGTTCTGGAGATAAACGCATTAGCTTTTGTGTCAACTCTCTCAACAATCTTCTTGTCGGTCAAATAAAATAACACACTGAGAAGGTTTAAGAAAAAACTACAAACAACTGATAGACGATTTTGCCAGGAACTAGAAATATTACGAAATGAACGAGGAACAGCTTTCACTAGCAAAAGTGCGAAATATTCGCCAGAAACTACACTCCATGGATCAATATGAACAAGCAGCAACTGCATATATGCTTCCATGTCCGCCAAATCTCATTAACACGGCATCTAAGATTGGTACTACGTGTGACGAGCCATTTCAAAAACTACTATAAGTGATGGATGGATGGATGGATGGGCAGATGGGCAGATGGGTTCATCCTCTTCCACTGGATGCCACCTTCACCTCATACATTTATAGGCAGGCATTGCACAGCTAGCTGCTGTTGGTATTGGAAAGCCAGCTATACTAGGAAAATTGTAGAGATAAATAATATATAATCTAATCACTTGAGTATGAACTAACAAGGAAATTGGAATGATAATGAAGGATACATATATAGCATTAATAGAAACACACATAGCGAGTTATTATTAGTTGATCACTGGCGGCGACAGATAGAAGTAGATTAGTAGTAGGTTTTGACTCAACTGGATAATAATGATTCCATGAGAACCTTCAGATTCCATTGCAAAGGATGTGAAAGTGCATAGTTATTTTGGAAAATAGTTTTGCTCTTCATCCGTATATATGAGAACTGTTTTTTTTTATGAATCAGGAGGGGTTTGATCCCCTACTGTTAAATTTATTAAAGCTCCAACAAAAAGTACAACAAGTCTCAAGAGACAAAAAAGTCAAGAAGAAAATAAGGAAAATTACACAAATGCTTCTAGCCATAAATCTATAAGAGGATGAAATTTTGATCTTGCTCGTAGTATAACTAGAGCAAATTCTTTGCGAAACACCAGCTTGCATCGTTGCACTGAATGAGGAATGTTTTTGAAGATGACATCATTTCTCATTGTCCAAATTGACCAACACATTGTTATGACAATCTCCATGAAGAATGGAAGCTGCAACTGAGCTCTGAAACTTTATGTGATATTACCTGCATCAGAGGTGTTGGGCACTGCCAAATGAAGAGCGTCCCAACAGGCTAGAGCGAAAGGGCACTGAAATAGGAGATGAATCAAATCTTCTTCAACAGTACAGGCACAAAGAACACATGTGTAATCAGGTAACTGCATATTCTTCCTTTTGAGTAGAGCTATTGTATTTAGCCTGCCTTGCAAAATTAACCAGAAAAAGAATTTCCTCCTGTTTTGGCAAGAAGATTTCCGTAGCCAAAAAAAGGTTTGGTGAATGTGTCTATGCCCAATCAACTGTTTGTAAGCCTTCCTGGATGAGAAGGTAGAAGATCCCCAAATATAGGTCCAAACATCAGTATCTTGTTGAAGCTGAATTGACTGTACACTATCATTCAGTTGCAAATACTGTGCATAGGCTTCAGGAGGTAGTGGTAAATGAAATTGATCATGAAAAGGAGTTTCTGTAGCTGCTAGCTGAACTGATATGTTTTGATTTTTTGCAAAGGAAAACAATTCTGGGAAAGTTTGACTACAAATTGTACCATCCCAAAGATCATGCCTGAAGAAACAAGATTTTCCATCTTTCACTGAAACCATAGCCATTCCTTTGAACTGATCAATTAATTTTAAAATGTCTCTCCATCAGAAAGAACCTCTAAAAGTAGCCCCAGCTATTGAGAGTCTGTCTCTTGAGTAGTACTTTGTCCACACAAGTTGCACCCATGGTATGTGGACTCTATTGTAGATCTTGTGGAGATGCTTAAGTAAGAGGCTTTCATTCTGAACAGTTAGGTTAAGAACACCAAGTCCTCCCTCTGGGTTGGGTAGACAAACTAAAGGCCAAGCTGCCTTTGATGGCTTTTTGCTAGAGATATCAGAGCCTCTCCACAAGCAGTGCTTCCTATAGAACTGTTAGCTAGCTGACCATATCATGACTTGAAGTTCGAAAAACCTGGAGCAAATCAAAGATCAATTGCACTCTGTTGGGGATAAAAAAAATTAAAGTGATATCATCATGGAAGAAACCTAGAAAAAGTAATACAGCGAAACAATTATTTGTTCTGATAGGCTCAATCGACAATGAGGATCCTGTTGTCCAAAGGAAAGCGAAATTGGACAATGAACACGACCTCAACAACTCACTGTAGCAATGGCCGACGGAATAGCTGCTATGGGCCATGGCTGGTCAATTTTTATTTATTTACCTTTTTTTCTCTGGGAATGCACAACTCTCCGTTTTTATTTATTAACCTTTTTTTTCTCTCAGAATGCACAACTCTGGGTGTCCTTTCAGTTCTGGACTTACGGTTTGGTTTTTAGGCCAATGTGATTCAGGAGTGAGCAAACTGGTGCTGTCGTTGGAGGGCAAACTGGTGACCATGTATTTCAGATGTGTAAACTGCTGGTCATACCCTGCGCAGCATCTGATCTGAAAGGATTTTGTACCAATGAAAACCATATTCACAAGTACACTTTTTGCATTATCGATTATTGTGACACTTATTGGTGCAAGTAAACTGATTAAAACTAATTTAACTGAAAAATCAAACAAAAGTTGGGGATGTAGCTCTACTAGTAGAGCATGAATGTATATGCAAAGGTGGGTTCAACTACTCGCATCTTCAATTTCATTTATTTATTGTTTCTCTATAAGAATGCACAACTCTGGGTGTTTTTTCCAGTTCTGGATAGCTTAAGGTTTGGGTTAGGTATATTGCGGAGGCACTACTCGAATTGTTTTGGAGACATAGGCATAAGAAATTCGTAATGCGCAACAAAAGCTCGACCGGTGGAGAGATAGACATTAGCTTTTGTCTCAACTCTCAACAATATTTTTGTCGGTCAAATAATATAAAACATTGAGATGGTTTAAGAAACAAGTGGCAACAAATGTCAAATGTCATCTGATTTAACAGGAACAAGAAATATTGTGAAATGAACAACCCCTTCCAAATATATGCATTGGCATCCAAATCACATTAACACGGCATCTAATATTGGAACGATGAGATGGCGATCTGCTGTGTGTATACACTTGTGGCGAGCCTCTGCAAAAGCTACTATAAGTGATGGATGGACGGTCATCAGATGGGTTCATCCTCCACTGGATGCCACCTTCACCTCATATATTTATGGGCAGGCATAGCACAGGTAGCTGCTGTTGGTATTGGAAAGCTAGGTTACGCCTCAAACACGCTAATCCTTCTATATAAGCAGGATAGTCTTCCAACAAGCCACTAGCTTAGCTTGATCAGAATAATTAACAGGTAGCTAGTCTTCCAACATAAGAGAGAGGGCATCTTTGTAATCTCACGTGCTCTGAGTCTGAGTTTCCCAAATATATACGTTGGCATCCAGGTCACATTAACATGGCATCTAATAGTGGTACTACTAGCAGATCATAGTAACTTGATGACGATCTGTATATTCACTTGTGGCCAGCCGTTGCAAAAAACTACTATAATTGATGGGCACATGTTCAGCCGCACTAGATGACGATCTGTATATTCACTTGGGGCACCTTCACCAACTATTCAAGTGAAGTCACTTTTTGCATTATCAGTTCAGCAGTGACACTTACCGATGCAAGTAAAATAGTTAAAATTAATTATACTAAAAAAATATACAAATGTTGGGGATGTAGCTCAATTGGTAGAGCGTGAAAATACGCATGATTCAAGGTATGGGGTTGAACTCCTTGCATCTCCAATTTTTCGTTACTTACTCATTACTCATTTTTTCTCTCAAAATGCATAGGATTCTGGGTGTGTTTTTAGTTCTGGAGATTTTTTTTATTTACTCATTTTTTTCTTAGAATGCATTAGGAATTAGGATTCCGGGTGTTTTTTATTTCTGGAGATGGCATAAGGTTTGATTTACTCTTAGTAGGAGTGAGCTTACTGATAAGCTACTAGCTTAGCTTCATCAGAATCATTAACAGCTAGCTATTCTTCCAACATGAGAGAGAGCATCTTTATTGTAACCTCACGTGCCCGTGGGTTCCTTCTATATAAGCAGGGTAGGCGTCGCATCATTTGCAAGCACACGAGCCCATCGTACACAAGCAACAAGCACAGCGCGCAGCACCACACCAAGACCAAGCGCGATGGCCAGCGGCACCAGGAGCAGGAGGCCAGCGGCTGCCCACTGTTAAAGAATTAGGCAATTTCCAGATTAAAAGCATGATTAAATCTAGAACATAAATCATGAAAAATATATGAACTAGATTAAACATGTATGGCATACTAGTATAATAGATCAGCATATTCCACAGCATCAATATGACAAGCATTGATAGTCCAGCAGATAGATTAGATTGTACGAACGTCAAGATTAGATCAAGAGAATTATACCTTTCGGTTGTAGTAGTAGATGGTGTTGAAGATGTGGCTGGCGGTGGTGATGGAGCGAGATCGCTGATGTCGATGTCGTCGATGTTGAAGTCGTCGTCGAAGTCGTCGATGAGAGGCGGAGGAGTATTCTTGATGACGATCCCGCGAGCTCTAGCACGACGAAGCCGACGCGCCGATGCACCATTTGGAAGACGAGCCGTTGTGGAAGCTTTGGGAGCAGTCGCGCGAAGAACGCTTCCCAAAAACCTTATACGGTGAGATTTACCGGTATAAGTAAAATAACTAAAATTAATTATAATTATTAATGATACAAACGTTAGGGATGTAGCTCAATTGGTAGAGCGTGAAAATACGCATGATTCAGGGTACCGGGTTCAACTCCTCACATCTCCAAAAAAATTTATTTACTCTTTTTTCTCTAAGAGTGCATAACATCCAAAAAAAATTACTTTTTTATCCTCTCTGTATTTACTCTTTTTTTCTCTTAGAATGCCTAACAATGTTCAACTGCTCGCATCACCAACCAAACCGAATCAAAGTTTTGATGTTCCAGCTATGCTGTTGCGCAGAAATTTCTTTTTATTTTCTCTTTTTTTCTCTCAATAACAGTCCAAAAAAAATTATTTACTCTTTTTTCTCTCAAAATGCATTACAATGTTCAAGTCTCGGCGTCTTCAACCAAATCAAATCGAAGTTTTGGTGTTCCAGCTGTGTTGACACGCCGAAATTTCTTAGCGCCCGTGATGCAAGCTGCAAGCTCCACCGTGGCCATGCCATCCCCTGCATCCTTGTTGCCCTTTGCACGGCTCGATGTCAATCCAGGATGGCAGCTGTGTAAATTAAACTAAAGCATCGAGCAGCACAGATCGAGACCAAAATTGCATCGGCACCAAGAATTGAGGGATGGGAATCGGGATCTAGAAGAGGCAAGAGAAGGAGAACGGAGGGTGGAGGGAGGGAGAGCTCGCCCACAGAGACCTGAAGCACCGCGGTTCTGTTGTGTTCGTTTCGTTCGAATCATTACGCACAAGAATCAGAATCAGACAGGAGCAAACGTACACATGTTTCTTGGTCTGTTTTCTTGGGGTTTTCTGAGCATTTTTTTTAGGGTGCGAAACTGTGCTGTAATTGCATTCCTTCTTGAATCCGAATAAGAAGAAGCGAAATGAGTGGCACAAGAAAAGTGGTTGTTTTGGTTAGTCTGTTGGTGCATCTGCGGTCTGGATTCTGAAGCTCTTGCCTGCTGTTCGACGGAGAGCAAGGCAGCTGACAGTGACGCTACGTGAGACGGGACGGTGTGGATGCTTGTCCCTGTGGCGACCACATCACAGGTGCGAAGATCATCAGAAATTCAGAATACGAACATTCGGAGATCTTTTTCTTTCCTTTTGATTCGGAAAATCCTTGTCCTGGTCTCAGAGTCAGAGAGGAGCTTGCATAGTACATGTAGTACACCGAAGAAGCGACAGACGCCCTGTCGTTTGGATTCCATCTGTATGACTGTATGTATCGGAGGATCCGTGGAGAGTCCGGCGCAGGGCGACAGCATCTCACTTGTAACCAATCCGATTATAATTAAGTAATTATAAAGATTCTCTGCTCAATGATGATGGATATATAACTGAAGATATTGGTTGCGCCTATGCGAATGCCAAGGAACGTTTTCCATGTTCGTGCTCACAGCAATCACTGAACTGAATCATGATCATCTTCATTATCATCAATTCATCACATAAAAGAATAGGGAGATTGGTTAGAGATGCATCTGCGATTCTGCATGGAGAGAAGGTCAAAGACAGCGCGATTTATTTGGTTTTGAGCACACGGAGGGACAAACGATCCAGCTCGGTGATCATGCCTGCTGTCAGTGGTTGGGATTCTGCCTCTCTTCCTCTGCTTCTGGGAAAACGCCTCCTCTGCATCTTTTGGGATCCTCGGCGTCTCAAGTCTCAACCTGCTGCAGTTCAGTTCCATCAAATCAAACAAAACAAAAATAAAGAAAGCATGCTGCTTAACTTAGAGCATCTTTAATAGTTCTAAAAAATAGAATTGCTAAATCAATGTGTCTTCCAAGTCGATAAGAAAAGGAACAAAAAATTCAGTTGACGCTGGGTCCCGTCAAAGACCGTAGCTTCCATCTTTTGACGCGTGGACACGGAATCGATCGCACGACAGGTTGGATGAGTGACTCCCTCAACCTCAACGGCTCCATTGTTTTTGGGGGTATTCTGAACCTTCTTTTATCTTTTTTTTCCCTTTCGTGTGTGTGAAACTGTATGTAAGTACTCCTAAATTCATTCCTTCTTGAATCCGAAACAAAGAAACTGTATGTGACGGAAGAAGAAACTGGTCACTCTGGGTTCTGAAGCTTTTCCTGCTGTTCCATTCCTTTCTAATTCGTGCAGAGCAGAGCAGCTGACAGCGACGCTAAGTAAACGGAGAAAGATGTGGATGCTTGGCCCTTTGGCGACCACTGTTCCGAAGACGAGCTTTCGGACTTTCAGAGATCTAAAATCCGAATTTTGATCTGTTTCTTTTTTTTTATTTCGATAATGGTTAGACCCGCCGTCCCGACGGAACAACCTGCCGTGTGCCCCCGCCACACGTCGCCTCGCCGCTGCCACCTTTCCCATTCGCAACGGCGCCTTGCCAATCACGTCTGCGAACATGCCCATAGCGGCCACCGCAACCCGCTTGGGCCTCCGACCGGTCTTCCTTCCACCAGATTGACTGGGCGGTGAGAGATGCGGTGGTGGTGGGGCTACGGCACCAGTGGGGGGAGTGGGGCTGCGTGTCCTAAATGGAGCTCGGCGTATCAGCGGTCACGAAGAGGCTCCCGCCAGCCTTGCGGTAGGCGGAGTCGATCTGGGCGCGGCTGAGCCTCCATTCTCCCGAGCAGCAAGGAGATGTTGCGCTAAAAGCGTATGTTGCAAGTGTATGTTTCTAACGTACGTTTGAAGTGTTTCACATGTTTTAGAGATGTGTTGCATGTGTTTCATATGAATGTGGCAAAAGTAGATCGAGATGTTGCATATGTTGCAATGACTATACACATACGTTGCAAGCGTCTATTCTAAATGTTTATCTAAACGTTGCATATATTTCACATATATATTGCAAGTGTTTTATCTGGATGTTGTATATTTTTGCAATGGCTTTCAAGGGGTTTTAAAGTGTTTTTGCAAGTGTTTATGTTATAAGTTTTTCATTTGGATGTTGCAAAAATAGATCGAGATGTTACACATTTTATAATGGAACCCACCTGCTACCTAGTGCACAGCTCGAGCCCACAGCCTAGCCCCTCTCAGTGGTAACCAAATTTGACGGACGAGTGCAGCGGATCTCCGTCTGGTGGGCGGGGATCCAATGCTCGCCTCCAGGGCGGTTGGTTTCTTGGTTTGTTTTTACGAAGATGAGTGATGAGTGATGACAGAAGAAAACTGGTTGGTGCATGTGTGGGTCTGGAGTCTGAAGCTGTGCATCCCCGCTGTTCCCCGACGGAGAGCAGAGCAGAGCAGCTGACAGTGACGCTACGTGACGGAACAGTGTGGATGCTTCTCCGTGTGGCGATGGCGACCACATCACAGGTGCGAAGATCATCAGAATACGAACTCACGGAGATGTTTTTCTTTATTTTTCCCACTTGAGACACAGCACGTCCGTCTATCCGTACCTCCCTCTCTCTCTCTATGGGATAATCAGCTTTTGCTTTCCACTTGAAACCAATCCGATTAATTAATTATACAGATTTTCTGCTCAATGATGGATAATGCAAGATATCGGTTGCGCCTATGCGAATGCGAAGGAACGTTTTCCATGTGCGTGCTCAGCTCACAGAAATCGCTGGACTGAATCATCATCATCGTCACATAAAACAACAGGGAGATTGGTTAGAGAATATAGATGTATGCATGTATGTATGTATGTATCTGCATGGAGAGACGGTCAAAGACAGACAGACAGCGATTTGGTTGTGAGCATCGCACACGGACGGAAAAAAAATCCAGCTTGGTGATCATGCCTGCTGTCAGTGGTTGGGTTTCTGCCTCTCTTCCCCTGCTTCCGGGAAAACTGCAGGACGCCTCCTGCAGTTTAGTTTTGGGATCCGACGGAGAGCAGACCAAAGCAGATCAGCTGACAGCGACGCTACGTAAACAGAGAACGGTGTGGATGCTTGGGCGCTTGGCCCCGTGGCGACCACTTTTGGAGATCTGAAATCCGTGAGGAGGCTCGTTTGGTCGAGCAGCACGAGCCGAAGGCCGGCGCTCGCCACCCGGGTTGGAACCCGGCGCCCCTCAGTATTCCTATGTGCACTGTGTATAGGGAGAAAAACTCATCGGTTCAAAAAAAAACTGAAATTCGTGTCTTTATCTCTTTCTTTTCTTTTTTTATTTCTGAAAAATCCGTGTCCTATGTCTCTGTGAGGAACTTGCGTGCTCCACATAATTGTAAATCACGCTTTCTAAAGACTCAAATGATTTTGAGTTTTTCTGCATCCCACTTAAAAGTTAAAATTTTGCATTATCCGTTATACGGTGTGAAAAAGCCATATTCGAGTGGAGTCACTTTTTGCATTATCCGTTATACGGTGTGATTTACCGGTACAAGTCAAATAATTAAAATTAATATATTTATAAATGAAACAAACGTTGACGATGTAGCTCAATTGGTAGAGCGTGAAAATACGCATGATTCAAGGTAGGGGGTTCAACTCCTCGCATGATTCAAGACACGCAGCCCTAGCAGCCGGCGCTACATTCCCTACCACCACCAGTTCTCTCGCCGCGCAGTGGATCTTGTGGAAAGAGCAGCGAGGCAGAGTGGGGCGGAGGCGTGCGACGCGTGATGCGGGCGAACGGGTTGGTCCGTCTAGATGGACGGACGCCGGGTCTAATCATTATCAGACCTGTAAGTACTTATCTAATCGGTGGTAGCGAAAGGATGATTTTGTACGAGTGAAATGAAAGCCCTGCATTCGTATGCATTACACTTTTTCGATTATGGTCTATGATCAAATGAAAAGAATTACATTGCAAAACTAAATGAAAGTTGGGGATGTAGCTAGAGCGTTAATATGTGCATGATTAAAGGTACGGGGTTCAACTCCTCGCATCTCCAATTTATTTATTTACTTTTTTGTTTTTATCTCCAATTTATTTATTTGCTTCTTTGTGTGTTTCTCTTTTCTGAGTGATTTTTCAGTTCAGGGTGGAACAATGTTTGATTTTTTTTTTAAGTACCATGCATTTATAGCCTGTTTGAGAGAGCTACATCAGCTCAAGATCTGAAAACAAGGGGCTTAAGCACATATGTTCAGTGAAACATTTGAGCAAGCAGCAGTAATCCCTGCTCAAATATATCCCTGCTCCTTTCAACTAGCAGCATCTATTCTTCCTCAAAAAACAAGAAGCAGTTGTTCCTCATCCCTACGCAAAGTAAAAATGCAAGCAAGCATCAATAGCCTCCTTACGGATCCTCTCTCTAAGCAGCAAGCAAGAAACAGATTCTTCTGTACATGTGCTCCGGCCAACAAGCAAGCAAGCATTAACGAGCCGCGCGGCCATTTGCTGGAACAGAGAGCCACACGGTCATTTGCTCGAACAGGTGGTGGGCGGACAAACCGCGCCTGGCCCCATTGGCCGGCTGGCACCAGCCTCTGGCCGGTCGTGGCTTGGCTGCCAGCGGCCTCGGCGGCTGTGGGTTGGCCGGCCGCGGCCACTGCAGGCTGGGCGGGCTTGCCTAGCCACTGGCTGGCCGGGGCATGACCATGCGAGGGGGCACTGGCTGGACCGCGGCGCACGGGGCAGCCAGGGCCCTGGCTGGACGGGGGCGGCCGACGGCGCCACTTGAGGAGGCCAAGACAGCCCGGCCCTCGGCACCGGCGAGCTTCCTCGAGTCACGGCAACGGCACCAGTAGTTGGGGACGACAAGACGAGGAGATTTGAGGACTTCCATGGTGGCTAGTCCCGAAGCAGATCGGACGCAGGGGCGTACGTCGAGGCCACCACCAGCTAGCCGGGGGAGGTGGGCTAGGCAGCGGGCGAGCCCTCAGCCACGCCGCCGCGGGCGTGAACCCCGCGGCTGATGCAGCCCGCGCGACGCCCTGATGCAGCCGGCGCGAGACGTAGGGTGAGGGGGGCAGGGAGAGGGAGCTCTGCCGTCCGCAGCCGTACCGCCGCCCGCAGCCGCGTTGCGTCGGAACCCTAAGCCGCGCCCGAGGCCTGACGCAATTTCGCGAGTGAAGGCCGGTTCAACGCTTCGAGCGACTGTAGGAAACTCCCAGGGGCATTGCTGTCTTTTGGTCCACCTGCCTTTTCTTTTCTAATTTTTTTACCACTTAATCTAACCATTACTAACAGTGTTAAAAAGCAGGGGTAGATGGCGCCTTCGTTTGAAAATAATGAGAGTAAAATCGCAAAGTTAAAAAAAAGAGGTAAAATCACCATTGAGGTTTGGAATAAGGGTAGAAACACCAAAAATCCCCCCCCCCCCCCCCCCCCAAAAAAAAAATAACAACTCTACAAAAACCAGATCTACAAAAGCGTTGCTTTCGTATCTACTCAAAGAAATCCAGATTTGCACAAAGAACATAAATGTAGAGGCCAAATCCATGGACTTTATGTAGATCCTCAAGGGGTCGTCTGAAAAAGTTGGTTCCAAACTTTGTGAAGTTTGAAAAAAAATCATTTAGGCAACGAAAGTAGAGTTTGTTTGAGGGTAAAATCTGAAGCTGTAGCTACCAACGGCCACTCAAATGCATGGTGATTCAAGATGTAGAACCAAACTGATGAACCCAGATGCACTTTCAGAAATTTTAAGTCAAATAAGATCACACGCATAATCCCAAGTAAGGCGAAACATCCCTGCTGTTTTCAGGTCAGAAATTGGGAGCAGAAAGGTGGCTATAATAGTAGGCCGCCCATATTCACATGACAAAACTTGGCTTATATATACTAAAATATAAATATAATTGGGAAAGTTCAACCTGTCAAGCACTTACTTGTAGCAAAAATTATGCAGACATAGGCTACCAACAGCCCATTGCAGAGGCTACGGTACTAATGAAGAGAACTCTGTACATACATGCTGATCTAACAGCTGGCACTAACATAATCTGAACGACCGCTGATGGACTGGACTTGAAACGAAACTGCTCTTGGAAGGACCATGGATCGGACAAGACCTTCAGTCGCATCTGCGAGCCAGCAACTGGTGATCGCATTCACAGTTGGTCCATGGATTAGAATCAGAAACTGGATAGCAATTTATCCAACAAAACCTCCACCAATCATGAATAATCTGCAATTGATGATTTTATAAGTCCTCTGCTAGAAAAAAAAAAAAAGACACTGCCAAAGGCAAGACGGAACAGGAAAGTTGGCCTAAGAAAGTGGACACAGGCAATGCGAGCAAGCCTAACCTCACTAAGGTTTTGCAAAGCAGAAGATCCAGTCAAAATCAAATGCTCTTGTCGACAGTTTTGGTAGAAGGCAGCGTGCCAAATACATGATCCCACAGGGTCGAAGTTATTCCAAAGCCCTTGGTTTGAATTCTGAAGTGATGGTTGAGATGGTACTTCTGAGGTACAGCAAAGGGTAGTCTGAGTGTAACATGACATAGATGACTGGTTGGATAAGCTTCAGAAATGAGAATGAAGAAAGAACCTTGAGATATTTTGCAGGATCTGATGATGGCTGGCCATGATGCAGGTAGTAGTGTGTGCAATCATAGATCACGTAACCCAGCAGGCCACCTCCAAACAGGCCAGGTGTTGTAGACGGGGTCGAAAATAGCTTGATCATGTTCCAGAACTATATGAACAGTTCAGAAAAAAAAACATTATAAATTATCGATCCAACTGAAAGTTAACGAAGTTAAAGGAAATTCTGATTAGCTTGAAAACGTGATGATTTTCATGTACAAACAGGGCACTTGAACCAGCATAAGGAAAAAGGATTAGGATGCAATATTGAACAAATGTAGTAACTACTAACTAGTAAGTAATCTCAACATTAGTGTTGTGGAAATCTGAAATTTGTCAACAGTAGATACCCATACCCTTGTACGTAACACATGAGGAAGATTATTTACCGGAAAGCACAAAATAGCTGCGGCAGCTGGTGGAAAGACAAGTCGAAGTCCATCCATCGGATGCTTGTGATGGCATCCATGAAGAAGATAATGCGCTGTGTTTCCCCTGCAACATATCAAATGGCAGTGATTAGACAGATGCTCAACTCATATAGTTTGACTTGAGCATATTAGAAGAATATGTTACCAGTAACTTTTGGTTTTTATGTGGAACAAGAATCGGTGTAGCACATATTCGATCAGTGTCCACAGAAATATACCAAACACAATCATCATAGCTACATCTGTAATTGTACTGCCCATCTGGATAGAAGTACTCAGGCACCAACAGACAACAGGCAACCAGATAAGAGGAACTGCCCACCATTTCGTGCGGGTTAAGAACTGAACAATGAACCAATCATCAGATCACAGTATTCAGGGTTTCAAATGCTATGCAATGCAACAAATCGAATATATTCACCTCCAATATATCATTTTCAAAAAATCGTGGCCCTTCCTTGCTAACAATCGGCTGGTGAACCCACTCCTGATACTGCTCCTCTAGATGGCCAACCTAAAAAATTTCATATGCTTCCAGGCATCAAATCAGCAATAAAAAATTTTGCGTGTAAGGTGTGCATAGTAGTCAGTAAGTGACCTCGTGAAAATAAAGTGATTCGCCATTCTCAGACATGTAAATAATGGCAAAATCTACATGAGAAATAGAAATAGACAACAGAAACTAATAGCCAGTAATTATTTTTAACAACCGGACTTTTGGTCATATGTACTCTAGGCAGCTGACTAGAGATTATCTATTTCATTGGAAACCATCTGTATAACGAAGTTTTGATATATAAGATGTACTGCTGGTACATCAAAAGAACATGTATGTGTGTGCGTGTGTATAAAGACAGGTTTGGAAAATAAAGTATGCTCTTCAGAGATGTTACACTGCAAGACATAGAAATGATCAAATTTCAAATTAAATAAAATTTGAAGAAAGGTAGAGTTATGCTACCTGGAATACTAGAGGCTTGTCCAAATCCACTGTAAAGGCTGCTGCAACCATTTTCTCCGAAAAGTGATGGCTGTAATAATAAAAATTTATAGCATAAGAGTGTTGTATTCAAAATTCAAGAACTTTGAGACACAAAGGTTACAGGAAATATGTTTGAGCCCAACTGCCCAAGAACCTGGCAAATGGAAATATGCGTGAAACTAGTGAGCGGTGGGCACCATGTCCAAATATGGCAATGTAATTGACTGGGTGATTCCAGACAACCATACTACTTCCACATCAATGTCATGATTTGGACCCAGAAAGCTCATAGTGTGCCCAATACTAAACTAGTTTAGTAAGGTTCTCAGGCCACTACTGCTTAAACAAACAGCATGTGGTCATAACCCCAGGCAACTGGCATTACTATTCTATCAGGATCTGGGACCCCAAAAGGCCAGAACCATGTTCTGTGGTGCCATTTAGTCCTATATCTCAAGGTGTGCCAGAGCACCATGGATCAGAAAAACCAGACGATCTAGCACTCACAATCTGGCCTGTCCACGCTGCACACAAAATATCTAGAGAAAATCCAAACAACCAGCTTCACAGACAAGAGCACATGGCACATGCTTTCTGTCGTCATGTATTCTCGTGCAATTTGACTCTGTTGTCTGATCAAGTTGAGAAAGAATCCAAACATAACCACAGCTAAGAACCACCAGTAGGGCATCCCACAGGAATCCAAGAAAAACCCGTGTGCTGCCCGGGGCTTACCAAACCACTGACAGCTGACCACTTTATTAGACTGAAAATGGGACACAAGCGATCCCTGTATGGCTGTATCACAAGTATCAGTTGTTCAAGCAGCTAGGACGGGCATTTGCGGCAGACATCAGTGATGCCCAAATGAATTAATTGTTGAAAAAGGTAGTGAACCACAAAGAAAAAGGTGAAATCAAGCATCTCAAGTTATGGCTGGCATATATATAATGAATGAAGGCACAGATGCCATGGACAAAAGTTGGCGTGTGCGTGTTGATATTCTAATAAATGACAGCAAACAATGGACAGATCCTTCTCCCACTGTAAACTAAAAGAAATTACTCACGAATCTAATTGAAGAACATCAGACATAATAACAGATTAACAGCACAAGCGCAGCCCAGATTCTTTTCTCGAAGCATACTGAACCAAAGTTGACGACGGCCCAGCTCCAAGATTAAAGAGCTTGGGTTGCAAGAACCAGCATTGTCCAGATGATTTTAGTATCAGAGATAACTTCACCCTCTACTAGGTCTAAATGTACCCAGAATCTCGCGCCAAGCCGCCATCGGAAAGGTTACTGTTACCGGCGGCGGTCAATGCAGCGGCCAGGACGGATCTAAACCCCCAAAATCCGGACGGATCTCGGACCACGGACACCCAGCGAGCCCCCAAGAGAAGAAATTGACGAGGAAGAGAGATCTCCTGGTCGGCAACTCACCTGCGCAGCAGAAGTACAATGCCGGCGCCGTCGACGGCACCGCCCGCGGTAGGACTGAACTGAAGTGGGGTACGCGCGAAGCGACGGGGGAGAAAAGACGAGGCCGCTTCTTGTCCTCCCGGTCGCCCCGCCGCCGCCGCTTCGCCTTGGGAGGTCGGAGGTGGACGGGGACTGAGATGGGGGAGCAAGAGGCGCCGGCTTTTGTGAACACGACGGCGACGGCCACGAGGAGTTCCAGTACTTGTATATAGATTTCGTCCCTCTCCCTGTTGCCTGCTGGAGACAGCTCTGCTTTCCTTGCTGCTGCAAGTCTGCAACCAAACGTGTTATTGGGCCGGCCCTTTTGCCACTCTCCTAGGTCTGTTTAGTTCTCAAAAATTTTCCCAAAAATTTTCAGATTCTCCATCACATCAATTTTTGGATACATGCATGAAGCATTAAATATAGATAAAAAAATAAAACTAATTACACAGTTTAGCTGTAACTCACGAGACGAATCTTTTAAGCCTAGTTAGTCCATGATTGGACACTAATTACCAAATAACAACAAAAATATACGGTCTGCTACAGTTGTTTTTTGCAAAAAAAATTTTGCAAACTAAACAGACCACTAGATGCAAAGGAAAAAAGAAGAAGAAGAAGCCCTATCGAATGGACCGGTGTCGTTGCAAGCAGAATAGGATTGGTTTCGTTTCATGTATAGCTAACGCTCTTACGGCATGCTTCCCCGTTAAACTTACTTTCGCAGGTGTTGATCATGAGGTTGACTATAGGGTGTTCGATACTAATATATATCTAATCTATACCTAATAATAAATCGTGAAAATTTTTGCACTTCTTTTTGTTTCCGCCTCAAAATTTCAGTCTGCCACCGCCCCTCCTGATTTTCCCTCACGTAATCCTTCTTTGGATTTTTATACATGTTTCCTGTAAAAGAACTCCCCGAGCGTACGCGCGCAAGATTTTGTTCCGTTTTTTATTTTTGTTTGCCCATACCATGTCAAGGCTGAGTCCAGATACAACTCATATCATACGTTGAAGCGGATGTATATATAAAGAAAAAATAAAGAGGAGGAATCGGCAAAGCTCCATATTGAATAAAAAACGAGCATAATATTTTCCTGTGCATTTTATACACGTTTCCTGTAAAAGAACTACCCGAGGACGCGACTTCCCATCAAGATGACCATGATTGCGACGAGCTTGAGCAGGCAAAGAGAAGGAAAGAAGAAATCGGCTAAAGATCCAAATCGAATCAGAAAAGAGCTTTAAATCGATAAAAAAACATGTTTGTGACGAGCATACGAAGAGAAGGAAAGAAGAAATCGGCCAAAGATCCAAATCAAATAAAAAAAGAGCTCTAAGTCAATTAAAAAATAGGTTTTCCTCACCCGTGCAAGTATGCAATTTTCGATATGTCTACTTATAAAAATCATAGCAGCTTAATATTTCATCGGAGACACGGAGCACCGCATATAGCAGAAAATAGAAGAAGATAATACAATCTCTAAAGAGGAGCAGCCACACGATGTGAACCACCGTAGCTCCCTGTCGTCGGACATTGTGCGCCCACGCCCTGCTCACGCTCGGGGACGCGCCGCTGCCGCCGCTGACCAGCACAGCTAGGGTTGGCGGTGCAGCCAGGACGAGTGAGGATGAGGAATCGTGGTTCGTGGAGGTGCCGGGCGTAGGGTACTGGGAAGTATGGGACATGGGACTTTGGTCACTTAATGGGCCACCGAGGTGGGCTCTATGCTGCTGCGGCTCTTTGTGAGAGCACTGAAAGCCCGAAGCGGTGAGGGACCAAGTGTGCTTGTATTTGCAAATTCTATTTGTTTTCTTTTTGCTTTGGATTTTTTTTGGTTTCCGGCCGGTGTGTCCGTTCATCCGCTCGTGTGAGTTTTGTTTTTTCACAAAGCAAAAACAAACAAATAAATATAATATATTATAGGTATGTGAACAATTGATCCTTTCCCTATCCCTAAGTAAACAAAAATTTCAGTTGTGTTGTTGTAGTTTTAATTAGAACAAAACTTATATTTTTATTAAAACCTAGATTAGTTGATAGTTCAAGTAATTAAAACGTGAGCTGAACTCTAATAAATATCTCTTTAATTAAAATACAATGCGCGGCGGCACGTGAAGCCGGCGCGGAGGAAGACATAGGAGCCCGTCTGATTTTCCTAAATAAAATACTCATACTTTATACTTGAATGGTTGTGAGCCATCGGATCTGTGCTCCACGGTGGATAGAGGTGCGAAAGTTACAACGTGACGTTATAGAGCAAAGTTACTCAATCCGCGTCCACCACATGGTGTAGCTTGGAAACGCGGCTGCCACGGGATGGGGACACACGGACGTGGGTCGTGGGGGCCTGGAGTCCAACAGTTGCACCCTCTCGCACGTTCCGCTCTCAAGTCCTCGGTTGCTGTTCGTGGGACCACGGAAACTGTGGACCATCTTGTCAGGAGGGATATAAGGAGTCGCTGAAAAAAGAGCACGTACCGCAAGATGGAACAGCTGTCGGACGATGCGTGCAAAGCTGAAAAAAGAAACGCGCACCACGGAGTGGAACAGTCACACGACGCTTCGAGATCCAACGTTTCTCGTTTGCTAGTTATAGGGTCAAGAATAAACAGACCTCATCGGGCAGTGATGGAAGAGTAGACCACCCATGCGTCAACGGAGGCCAAAAGCCAGGAGCGAGCGCCCTCCCAGCGTGAAGGTTGTGCCACGCGTCGGCACGGCAGATACCCCACGAGGCCGCGAGGCCCTGAAGCGCGAGGAAGCGCTGGTGATTGGTTCTCGGTCTCCCTCCTTTTTTTGATTTCTTCCCTTTTTTGTTCGGATGATTGGCTGGTATTTGCGATGATTGGATCGATTTCTGTTTTTCAATTTATTTTTGTTTCCGTTAGTTTTCTGTTTGCAACAATTTTTCTTGTTGCCCTCGGTTTTTAGGTCTGATTTTTTTTACCGGATCTTGCACTACTCCTTGCAGACTTTAATCAAATATACGAGAATTTAAATGTTTTTATGGGTCTTCAAAGAAATTTATAGAGCTCGACTCGATATTTAAGTGCAACATCATATGAAAATAGTATGAAAATTAAAGTTATGATACATTTGTGTTAAAAAGTTGGTGTGCTTCGCAACTGAAGAAAAAAAATCTATCATAATTTTATTCTAATTCAATATAGGCTTTTAATAGGACATGTTAAACCAACGTTAACATATATTATGAATACCATAGTCAACATAAAATAAATTAGATTCAAAGTTTTACCTTTGTTTCTCCCGTTGTAACGCACGGGCATATTTTGCTAGTAATAATAATAAAGAGGCAAAATTTCAGGCTCTTTTTTTTCATCCATCCATTTTTTTGTCTGTCTCTCCCTAACTACCGGACAATGAAGATTTCCTTTGTCCAGACTTATATGACCCATGCTCAAGAAGTTCCATTATACTGCGTCTAGCGATGATCCATACAGACAAGTCTGACTCCAATACGTATTGGATTCGTCCTAGAGAATTTTTTTTGCAATAATTAAATTTTTCGTCCAGCTTAAAACGTGGGTCCCTGTATCCATAATTGTGTCTGTTCTCGCGTCTGTATTATTTCAGATTTTCTGTCCGCCTTCTGAGCGTCCGTATTTCTTTTGGTTCCCTTCCATCCAGTCCGTGTCCGCTTCCTTTTTCTCCTTCCGGTTCCATACTTTTTTTTCTTTTTTCTTTTCTAGATAGACTAGAGTATCTAAAGTTTTTCTTATAAATATAAGTAATAAATATATGTCTTTGAACCCATAACTTTTATTTAATAAAAAATATTTTCACCACTAAATGTGAAATTTATTTTTATTAAAATTTGAATGAGCCAATGATCCAAAATCAATCCATGAACTAAAATTTTAAGTAGTTAATGTCTAATCTAATCAAAATAAATTTATCTCTAACCCGATGCATATATCAATGTAACTCTCGACATGGACTACTATGTGGAAATTAAGAAAAAGATCTATTAGAATCATGAACGGACAAATCAGTTCTTGACACGAAACTCATTACCGACTTTGATTGGATAACAGAATTACAATGTAGTCAATAAAATCATGTACCTAGAAATGTAGGTCTACCAACACAATGATAGTAAGAAACTTAAAGTTATATTTTTATACCTTACAACGAAAAAATATCTATCAAGGTTATATTTTAAATTTGGAAAAAAAACTTAATAGTATTTTATTATATTATTGTCAATATTAACTTATAGCATAGATGTCACGATTATTATAAAATAGGTTATTAATCTAATGGGAACGGTAAAAAATAAGTAGAAATATAACATTCTCATTTTCCTTTAAGGTTTGATAGGTCAGCATGGGGCAGTAATCCTGCGTGAGCTGCCGACTGCGTGTGCTGGAAGCCCAATGAAGAGGGGCAACATATGAGGGGTGCGTGAGGCAGTGTGCGCAAGCGAGAGCAGGGACGGGGGCAACGCTGGCAAGGAGGAAGAAGGATCACACGGTTCCCAATGATGTGAAATTTCTCCCGTAGCAACGCACGGGCATATTTTCTAGTAATAGACTAATTAAGCTTAATAGATTCATCTCATAAATTAATCTTAATCTGTGCAATTAGTTTCGTAATTAGTCTATATTTAACATTGCATGCATGTGTCTAACATTCGGTGTGATAGGTGTTAAAAAAAATAAGGGAACCAAACACTCCCTTAGAGTCCTAGCTAAGCCTATGGACCGGTCCACAGGCTTGCTCCCTCACATATATACCCGGACGCTCCTACACCGTTTCTCAAAAAAAAAAAATCCAGCGCATACGTGGCACTGTAACCTACACAAAATTTCACTGTTTGTTTCTGTCCATGACACACTTGCTCCTCACACATCATCTCTCCAATCGTTTTCCCGCTCGTGTTGCTGCTCTTGCTACAGCATAAGGCTCTACACGCGCAAGCCACAAGGCTCTATGCACGCAAGCTGCTGGTGCTCGTGCGTGCCCCCGTGCCCACATGTTGCTGCTCCTCCTGCGCCGGCCACCGTGAGCATGCTGCTCCTGTTGCTGCGGCCACTGCTCAACTCGCCCTCTGCATCATCGCTAATGCCTCCATCTCCAACCTTTGTGCCACCGCTGTCATCCGCACCCACCATCTATGTCGTGTTGTCGTCATTGTCATCGCCGCTGCCCCATCCCACCCTATGTGCCACCTGCCCCCCCACTCCCCGCCCTCTATGCACTGTCGCCCCAACTCTAAGTTGCCGACGAGCTCCACACCAGTGACCTTCACGCGCCGACGAGCCTCTATTCGCTCAAGTAGTAAGGTGGCATTGCGCTGGAAGCGCATGTTGCCAGCATGTTTCAAGTATTTCACACGGTTTATAGTTATGTTGCAAATGTTTCATATGGTGTTGCAAAAGTAGATCGGGATGTTGCAATGGCTATACACGTATGTTGCAAGAGTTTGTTCAAAATGTTTCATCTGTTTCAGACGTATGTTACAAGTGTTTTATCTGGATGTTGCATATGTTGCAATTGCTATGTTGCAAGTATATATTCTAAATGTTTCATTTGTTTTCAGATGTATATTACAATTGTTTCATCTGAGTGTTGCAAATCTAGATTTGGACATAGGGTCGTTGAGCGAGGAAGAAAGAGCTAGACCTCCATCCTACTCACTTTGGGCCACTGGCCACCCTTGTCTGCTGCCTGGCTGAGCTCAATTCAATTTGAGTGCGGAGAACGAAACAAAAGCAAGCGCAGGGAGAAGGTGCCCCGCGGGCCGCGGACGCGAGCGAGCGAGGCGTGGCAACGCGGAGACGCGCTATTGTGAGCTGGTCCTTGGCGAGAGGAGGGCCAGGGGGTCCAATTCGGCTGGGGAACCAACATGGGGCGAATGGCTGGCTTGGCGGAGGTAGTGGTCGTGGAGGACACGGAAAAAGGAGCTACGTCTGGACATGGGCCTAGGGCCGGACATCCGGGCGCTAGCCTTGCCGTTCATGTATTTAGGATTAGGACCCGTTTAAGAGGAGAACTCTTAGGCTCTATTTGGCTGACGTCGGCAACAAGCCACAACTAAACTACGGCTTGCCTAAGCTGTGGCGACTGTAGCTAGTGGCGCAGGGAGGGAGGGGCCTGGCACCCCTCAACAATCTGGTGCCCCCCACAGTACCCCTCCATTAGCTAGATAATCTCTAATAATTTACTAAGTTAACTATATTAATTTATGTCTAAGTTGTTTATTCACTCTCCATATTAATCTACAATATATAGTATCTATATAATCTAGAATTGGTCGTCTTCTTATTATCTTTTGTCCTTGTTGTGATTTTATTACCTACAGGTTGGTCAAGTACACCCATAATTAGCTAGTTAATAAATATAATCAATGTTTTTGCCTTTTTATTCTCCCTCCGCATTTGTCTCAACGATTTCTATTTTATTTAGGGTTATTCTTCATTACCATTGCGATTATTTTTTATCCAAGAATTGGATTGATCGAGTGGATGTTAGACACCAAGGTGTAATTAAATTTTGTTCTCATTTTCTTTGTAGTATTTAGTTTTTTGGTTTTTTGCCTTCTTTTGCATTGTAAAATAAACGTTTATTTTGGTTATTATCGATGCTCATGTTGTATATATATTTCATTATGTATGATTGTTGTTGGCTTGAACAGCCCCCTATGCTTAAATCCTGACTCCACCCTTGACTGTAGCCCTCAAATTGTGCGCAAAACATTTGGCGAGCTGCGGCCACCAGGAACATTGAAAGGACACCAATCCAGCCAAACTTTGCCAGAGCTTAGTTAGGAGCCAAACGTGAGCCTGAGCACGCCGCAGCTTGGGCGTGGTGAGTGGCGACTTGCGTCAAGCTGCGACACCAACGAAATAGAGCCTTAGTTGCAACTTCGTGCCAGAGTATCCGGAGGAGCCATAAAAAGTGTTTTCCTCTTTATACAAAAAGTGACTTCACCAGTGCGCTATTTATGGAAGTTGAGAAAAAAAAATGGCTTCACTAGCGCCACAATACTTATGTTAGAAGGAGCTGGGGGTGTGGAAGTGTCTCAAACGGGCCTAAAGGTTTGTTTGTTTGTTTGAGCTTCTAGGCTTTTGACTTATTGAGTTGTTTAGTTTTTGAAAAATCCAAAAATGGCCAAAGTTCAAACAGGTTTTAAGAATACTTTTTTGTTTGTTTGTTTGATGGATGCAACTGCAGCAGGTTCAGATTTGAGAGGGATCCCAAAACTCAAGGAGGTTCAGAGTTGACAGCAGGCATGACCGCCAAGCTGACAGGCAGGGGAGGAATTTTTTTGGAATAATATTATTTAAATAAATAATTGTAGATTTAGGTGTTACTTTTAACAAATAGCAAATCTAGCATCTTATCGGCAATTGCAGAGCCGATACGGGAGCTATCGGCCTCTCAGCAGCCGATACCTTGTCACGCTAATTGGGCCTATCGGCTCATGCCTCATGGTGCGCCGACAGGGCTTCACCCCCTATGGTCATTGTAACATTCAGTCTTGGCATACACGGCCCAGGCCCACCCTGGCGAGGAGTGGTCCCACCTGCGTAGCAACCCGCTTGAGCTTTCGTCCTCGCTTCGCTCAAAATGGTTAACCGAAGGTTATTATGCGTTCCTGGCCCTGATATTTAAGCTGGTCAGACGATTCTCATACTCACCGTATGTACTAAACTTCTAGCTCCACACCGGTGAACAGTACCCGAGCTACAATATACTAATTCGGCCCAGCCCAAATTGGTGAATAGTAACAGGATACTACAGTATCTGAACCACAGTATCATGTCGCTACAGTACCCTCGAAGTCCGGATGTGCAGTAACACCATCTATAGTACCGGCCCTGCCCCATGCTACCGTAGTATCAGCCCCATTTCGTGATTTGGGCCCGCTTGGTCCCTGGGCTGTTACAGACATCTTCCCAACTGACTTCCTTTTTTCAACTCATTCAAATCAATTTGCATGCCGACTTGTTTATCCTATTGCCACTAATCCAAATCCCAAGAGGCTTATTCCACAGATATGCTATTCTAATATGATGTATATATATTATTCTTAATCAAGGACGATGCGTTGAAAATTGAAGCATGGTAAATCAGTACATTTTATTTTTCTTTTATCAATCTAGAATAATGTTACGTGGATCTCAAAAAATCTTCAAACTTTTTAGATGTTAAAAATTCTAGAAAAAATCATATAACGTTGTGGTTTGAAAAGTAGTATTTTATCTACTAATTTAGAGTAAGGATTGACTCAAATATAATTGAGTCAAACATGATTAAATGAGCTAAAAGATTTTTTTAATTTACTATTTATTTGATAGAAGGATTATAACTATCATATTTGGAACTAGATGGAGGTATCGGCTCAAGCAACGCAGATCAGCATATCACACATTGGAAATCAGATGGGTAGCCCCATGGGACACAAATTTATATTGATTTGTATGCTCGGGTTTACAGGAGCGCTGATGGCTAGTTGCCTAGGGTCGCTGTGAACTTGGGTTCAGATACTGATCGGGGACTCCCCACCCCTCATTATATAGTCCAGGGGTGAAGTTATAGATAGAGTCCCAATTAGTGTATAAATAGCTTAACAAAAGTTCAAATATATCTTTCAAGACTGCAAAAGTTATTATATATGTCGACAGGAACACGTTGCCTACCAATGAAAGTGCAACGCCGTTAAATTATAGAATATTCTCTCCCACGAGAAGTCGAACCCTGAACCAGAGCAACGCCGTTAAATTCTGGAATATTTGCTCCCACGAGAAATCGAACCTTGGACCTCATCAGGTGCTACTGAGACTCTTTGTAACCACCAAGCTACGTGCCCTTTTTCGTGATTTTTACATCTTATTTGAAACCCTACAAAAGGTTCATAAGTTCTTTTGTTTTAGGTCAACAGAAAAAGATTCCTAGAAAAAAGATAAAAAAAACCATGTGAGAATTGAAATGTAATTCTCAATTTTTTATTTATATACTTTGTCCATGGTATGAGACTTCAAGTCGCTTTTAACATTAGCTCTACCGTGTGAAGTTGTGTGGCCATTCCTAATCCTCCGTCAAGTGAAAAAAATGATTTTCAATTGTATACACCATCTTATCGGACTACTAGTAGCCGATAGGATCTAGTCGGCAATACAATAGCCGATAGGAGCCACGCACTTAACAGCAGACCAGTGATATCCTACGTGGCAAAACAAATCGGATTATAGGCAGCCGACAAGTACTAGTCGGCACTCAAACGTCCGACAGGCTCCATATTAAGCCAACAGCCATCTATTTGTGCAATTTAGGTATTTTGCCATCTAATTTTGTAATTTTTAATAAAAAATAATATTATTTCAAAAAAACGTTCGGCAGGGGATACGTTGTCGACTGAATGTCCATGTCCTCACAATCAAATCCCCGTGTGTCTCTGACCGTCTCTCCATACAGATGCATCTCTCCTTCTCTTTCAAGATCCGAGACCTCCATACAACTCTCACTGATCTCTCTGTTGTTTTCCCCTTCAGTCCAGTGATTGGTGTGACCACGCACGTGGGAAACGTTCGTCCGCATAGTGCTATCAGTTTCATCGTTCGATCGCGCGCTGGCTCCATTATCATGGTTTAAAAAATATACATCCAGAAAACCTAGATACAGACCTTATTTAGATCCATTATCTGTTAACAGCTAGCTAACCACTAGCTGCTATTCGCTGGTTTAGTTGAACCAGTGAGATAGTTGTTAGCCATGTATTCAGCTAACAATTAGCTAGATTATTAGTTGGATTCGTTTGGATTTAAAGAAGTTAATTAATATTAGCCGTTAACTATTACCCTCTTGTGCCAAAATCGAAATCGTTCTCGTTTCCTGAGAAGTCGGTTTTTTTTTAACTTTGACCGATTATATATAAATAAAAGAATATTAATATTTATAATACCCAATTAGTATCATTAGATAGATCGTTGAATATACTTTCATAATAAATTTATTTGAAAATATACTTTCACATATTTTCTACAAATCTGGTTAAAGTTGACAAAGTTTGACCTACACGCATGCTATAACGACTTCTGACGCAGGTAGTGGCTCTATGGATCTATGGATCGAATCTAGGTAATCAGATTGATTTTAACTTTTAAGTGGGATGCAGAAAAACTCAAAATCATTTGAGTCTTTAGAAAGCGTGATTTACAATTATGTGGACCACGCAAGTTCCTCACAGAGACATAGGACACGGATCTTTCAGAAATAAAAAAAGAAAAGAAAGAGATAAAGACATGGATTTCAGATCTCCATAAGGTCGTCTTCGGAACTGTGGTCGCCACGGGGCCAAGCGCCCAAAGCATCCACACCGTTCTCTGTTTACGTAGGCTGTCATGCTCTGCTTTGGTCTGGACGAACTGGAATGGAATGGAACAACAAGAAAAGCTTCAGAATCCAAACCAACCAGTTTTCTTCTGTCACTCATTTCACTTCTTCTCATTCGGATCCAAGAAGGAATGCAATTACTTACATACATTCCGTGTCCACGTGTCAAAGATTGAACTAGGGTCGTTGACTTGGAAGTGTCATTGATTTATAGCAATTCTATTTTCAGAACAATTAAAGATGCTCTAAGCTATGCAGCATGCTTTCTTTCTTTATTATTGTTTGCTTGATGGATGGAACTGCAGCAGGAGCATCCCAAAACTAAAGGTACGTTTGGTTTCACTCACTAAAGTTTAGTGATCCCTCTAAAATTTAGTGGCCCCTGTATGATTCCACCCACTAGAGCAGCTGTTTCATGTGTATTTTAGTCACTTTTAGTTACCCCTTGGTTACTAAAGCCACTGAACTTTAGGGGCAGCTAAAGTTTAGTGGAGTATTTGGCATTTTAGTGACAAAAGTAACTAAAGTTTAGTCACTGTGAGGGGTGAACGAAAAGGCCCTAAACTGCAGGAGGCGTTTTCCGGGAAGCAGAGGGTGAGAGGTAGAGACCCAACCACTGACAGCAGGCATGATCAGCAAGCTGGATTGTTTGTCCCTCCGTGTGATCTGCTCACAACCATATCGCTGTCTGTCTGTGACCGTCTCTCCATGCAGATACGTCACGATCTCTTTCAGCAAGAGCCGACACCTCCATACATACATGCATACATACATCTCTAAGGGCTTCCCCGTCGCGACACGGTTGCTATTAGCCTCAACCTCCACATATGCAACTGGTGTCCACCTTATATCCATCAGCTGCCTCGCAGGATGTCAATACCTCCTATAGAAGCGCCGAGTGCTTCGTCTGACGAAAACTAGACGCGGTCATCCTCGCGCGCATTGGAGAGCTAAAGCAGCACAGCCTTACCACGGGACCACAGTACCAAAGACAAAACACTCGTAGGCCTTGTTTAGGCCTTGTTTAGAATCCAGAATTCATCCCCAAATTCCACTATGCAAAAAGAAAATTCTCCATCACATCGAAATACCGACATATATATGGAGTACTAAATATAGATAAAATAAAAAACTAATTGCACAGTTTTGTTATACTTTGCGAGACGAACATTTAGAGCCTAATTAATCAAGATTTGAACAATTATTACCACATAAAAACAAAATTGCTACAGTGTGACGCGACATACACTATGCAGAATTTGCCACACAATTTTGGCATCTAAACAAGACCGTAGGCTACTAGTGTGTCAGAGGATAGCATTCACTTGCGTTGGGAAAATTGATTGCTAGGCGCTGCTCTATCTAGGCGCCTTAGGCAGTGTTTAGTTTCGCCCTTGTTTAGTTCCCAAATTGGGAGAGCCAATTTGGAATAGTGTAGGTCACGTCGCACTGTAGCAACTTTTGTTTTTATTTGGTAAAAATTGTCCAAACTTTGACTAATTAGGCTCAAAATGTTCGTCTCGCAAAGTACAACAAAACTGTGTAATTAGTTTTTAATTTCATCTACATTTAATACTTCATACATGTGCCGACATTTCGATTTGACGGGGAATCTTCTTTTTGCATAGTGGAATTTGGGAGGAGAAGTTGGGAACTAAATAAGAGGTTCTTCAAAATTCCAAAAATTTTATAAGATTTCCCGTCACATCAAACCTTTGGACGCATGCATGGAGCATTAAATGTAGGTAAAAAATAACTAATTGTACAGTTTGTCTGTAAATGTCGAGACGAATCTTTTAAGCCTATTTAGTCCATAATTAGATAAATTTTACCAAATAACAACGAAAAGTGCTACAGGGACTTTACACACACTTTACAACCATCTAAACACATCCTAACGCTAACACTCCTAGCAACCTGCGTTGCTGCTGCCCTAACCAATCTCCCTGTTGTTTTATGTGATGATGATGATTCAGTTCAGCGATTGCTGTGAGCTGAGCACGCACATGGAAAACGTTCTTTCCCATTCGCACAGGCGCAACCAATAATCTTCCATTATCCATCATTGAGTGAAACCAATTCAAATGGCAGGGCGTCTGTTGCTTCTTCGGTGTACATATCCCTCTGTCTCTTTATGCTGGACGCTTTACCTGCTGAGGAGGTACGCCGGAGAATCAGTGAACGTGGACAGAGGGTAGTTCAAATGCATGCGAGAGGTAATGAGGCCTCGTTTAGCTCGGCGAATAGGGAAGAAAAACACTGTATCAGAATTCCTGTAGCATTTCGTTTGTATTTGATAAAAATTATCCAAATTTTGACTAACTAGGCTTAAAATGTTCGTCTCGCAAAGTACAACAAAACTGTGCAATTAGTTTTTAATTTCATCAACATTTAGTACTCCATGCATTTGCCGACGTTTTGATGTGACGGAGAATCTTCTTTTTGCATAGTGAAATTTGGGGGAGAATTGAGGGAACTAAACAAGGCCTGAATGGAGACACAAAATTCAAATGCTCCGACGTCCAACTGTATGGGACAGAGGGAGTACTATGCAAGTTCCCCTCTTACTCTAAGGGTGTGTTCACTTCGCGAAAAGTAGGTGAAAAGTTACTGTAGCATCTTTCGTTGTTATTTGACAAAATTTATCCAATCATGGACTAACTAGGCTTAAAAGATTCGTCCCGACATTTACAGACAAACTATACAATTAGTTATCTTTTTTTACCTACGTTTAATGCTCTATGCATGTGTCGAAAGATTTGATGTGATGGGTGTAAGAGAAAATATTTTAGGTTGGGATGGGGAAGTGAACAAGGCCTAAGACTAGGACATGGAATTTTCAAAAAGAAAAAAAGAAGAAGAAGACCTCCATGAGTTTGTCATCCTGTTCGCTTGAGCTATTTTTTAATTATAGAATAATATTTTTCTCTCATAACATTTTAGTATAAACATCAATATAAGCTAAATTTTAGCATAACCGAACATGATGACGCGTATTCTGATGATCTTTCACACCTGTGACGTGGCCGCCACACGGAGAAGCATCCACACTGTTCCGTACTCCGTTACGTAGCGTCACTGTCAGCTGCTCTGCTCTGCTCTCCGTCGGGGAACAGCAGGGATGCACAGCTTCAGAATCCAGACCCACACATGCACCAACCAGTTTTCTTCTGTCATCACTCATCACTCATCGTCGTATCGTAAAAACAAACCAAGAAACTAACCGCCCTGAAGGTGAGAAACACCGCTGAAGATTCGATCCACGCAGACTAGACGGAGATCCGCTGCGCTTAGCCGTCGAATTTGGTTGCCACCGAGAGGGCTAGGCTGCAGGCTCGAGCTGTGTACTGGGCAGCAGGCGGCTGCAGCAGGTGGGTCCTATTACAATATATGTAACATCTCGATCTACTTTTACAACATTCAGATGAAACACTTGCAACATACGTTCGAAAATAGTCGAAACACTTGCAAAACACCTGAAAAACACTTGAAAGCCATTGCAAAAATATGCAACATCCAAATAAAACACTTGCAACATATGTGTGAAACATATGCAACATCTAGATAAACATTTAGAATAGACGCTTGCAATATACGTGTATAGCCATTGCAATATATGCAATATCCCGATCTACTTTTGCAACATTCATATAAAAACACTTGCAATACGCTTTTAGCACAATATCTCCTTGCTGCTCAGGAGAATGGAGGCTCAGCCGGGCCGTTACCACCATCGACTAGATCGACTCCACCTACCGCAAGGCCAGAGGGGACCTCTTTGTGACCGGCGATATGATGAGCTCCACGCAGTCGATCTGGTGGAAAGAAGACTGGTCGGAGGCCCAAGTGGGTTGCGGTGGCCGCTACAGGCATGGTTGCGGACGTGATTGGCAAGGCGTGGTTGTGAGTGGGAAAGGTGGCAGCGGCGAGGCAACGTGGGGTGGGGGCACGCAACGGGTCGTTTTGTCGGGACGGCAGGTCTAACCATTATCGAAATAAAAAAAGAAAAAGATCAAAATTCGGATTTCAGATCTTTAAAAGTCTGAAAGCTCGTCTTCAGAACAGTGGTCACCAAAGGGCCAAGCATCCACATTGTTCTCCGTTTACTTAGAGCATCTCCAACAGCTCACCAATACTTCATCCCCATTAGACTGATATTGATGATCACCAATACTGTTTTTTAGACTATTGGGAGAGATACTCCAACAGATCACCAATAATCTCTCCTAACATATGGGGCCCACCTCCCTCCACCTCGGGTCCACGATGACCATGGCCGCCGGAGCAAAGCTTTTCGTGAATGCGTCTTCCACCAGCTAGCCATCTCCGACGAGCGTCGCAGGAGAGAGAAGTGGCAGTTGGAGGTGGGTCCCGACTATTGAGGGAGATACAACTTCATCTTCATTTGAGGGGAGATGAGGGAGATATTAGTGATCACCATAAAAAAGGATGAGAAAGAGGAGTTGTTGGAGCATCGAATTTGACTTATCTCCCCCAATACGACAGGTTTATAGGGATAGGAGATGAGAAAGAAGAGCTGTTGGAGATGCTCTTATGGGGTGTTTAGTTTTAAAAAATTTTGGGTTCTATCGTAACATCGAGCGTTTCGACATATGCATGGAGTATTAAATGTAGACGGAAAAAAACTAATTGCACAGTTTGGTGGAAAATCGCGAGACGAATCTTTTAAGCCTAACTAGTCCATGAATATCCTTAAGTGCTACAGTAACCCCACATATGCTAATGACGGTTTAATTAGGCTGAATAAATTTGTCTTGCGGTTCCAGACGAGTTATGTAATTAGTTTTTTTATTAGTATCCGAAAACTCTTTCCGACATCCCACGAAATATCTGATGTGACACCCAAAATAAAATTTTCACCCCACGAACTAAACACCCTCTTAGGGTCGCTGTCAGCTGCTCTGCTCTGCACGAATTAGAAAAGGAATGGAACAGCAGGAAAAGCTTCGGAACCCAGAGTAACCAGTTTCTTCTTCCGTCACATACAGTTTCTTTGTTTCGGATTCAAGAAGGAATGCAATTAGGAGTACTTACATACAGTTTCACACACGAAAGGAAAAAAGAAAGAAAGATAAAAGAAGGTTCAGAAAACCCCCAAAAACAATGCAGCCGTTGAGGTTGAAGGAGTCACTCCTCCAACCTGTCGTGCGATCGATTCCGTGTCCACGCGTCAAAGTTGGAAGCTACGGTCTTTGACGGGACCCAGCGTCAACTGAATTTTTGTTCCTTTTCTTATCGACTCGGAAGACACATTGATATAGCAATTCTATTTATAGAACTATTGATTGAAGATACTCTAAGCTAAGCAGCATGTTTTCTTTATTTTTGTTTTGTTTGATGGATGGAACTGCAGCAGGTTGAGACTTGAGACGCCGAGGATCCCGAAAGATGCAGAGGAGGCGATTTCCCAGAAGCAGAGGAAGAGAGGCAGAATCCCAACCACTGACAGCAGGCATGATCACCGAGCTGGATCGTTTGTCCCTCCGTGTGCTCAAAACCAAATAAATCGCGCTGTCTTTGACCTTCTCTCCATGCAGAATCGCAGATGCATCTCTAACCAATCTCCCTATTCTTTTATGTGATGAATTGATGATGATGATGATCATGATTCAGTTCAGTGATTGCTGTGAGCACGCACATGGAAAACGTTCCTTGGCATTCGCATAGGCGCAACCAATATCTTCAGTTATATATCCATCATCATTGAGCAGAAAATCTTTATAATTACTTGATTATAATCGGATTGGTTACAAGTGAGATGCTGTCGCTCTGCGCCGGACTCTCCACGGATCCTCCGATAGATACAATCATACAGATGGAATCCAAACGACAGGGCGTCTGTCGCTTCTTCGGTGTACTACATGTACTATGCAAGCTCCTCTCTGACTCTGAGACCAGGACAAGGATTTTCCGAATCAAAAGGAAAGAAAATGATCTCCGAATGTTCGTATTCTGAATTTCTGATGATCTTCGCACCTGTGATGTGGTCGCCACAGGGACAAGCATCCACACCGTCCCGTCTCACGTAGCGTCACTGTCAGCTGCCTTGCTCTCCGTCGAACAGCAGGCAAGAGCTTCAGAATCCAGACCGCAGATGCACCAACAGACTAACCAAAACAACCACTTTTCTTGTGTCACTCATTTCGCTTCTTCTTATTCGGATTCAAGAAGGAATGCAATTACAGCACAGTTCGCACCCTAAAAAAATGCTCAGAAAACCCCAAGAAAACAGACCAAGAAACATGTGTACGTTTGCTCCTGTCTGATTCTGATTCTGGTGCGTAATGATTCGAACGAACGAACACAACAGAACCGAGAAAAAGAAGAAGAAAAACAAATTCGACCCGCAAGCTCCTCCGATTCTGATCCCCCGGTCGGTTCGTTTCGGCCTTTCGGGGATCTGCGCTGAGGTCGATCTCGACTCGACGCCTGAACTCTCTGCTACCTGCTGGCCTGCCCTGCTGGAACTCTCTCGACTGAGCTGGAGAACGCCGCGCAGAGCACGGCCAGCGCCAGCGCCGGGAGCTTCCCGGCGACGAGGCCGGCCAGGATGATCGGCACCAACGCGGGCAACGGCAATGCGCGCCCGCGTCGACGGCGCCAGCGATAGTCGTCGGTGATCGCCTCTGGTGGCGGTGCCGGCGTCTCCTCGGCGGGAGCAGCAGCAGCTGCTGCGGGCTCCGCGTTGAGTCTCCCCGGCGCCTCCGCGTGCTCGTGCTCGCCTGCCTCGCCGCCGTGGCTGGAGTCCGTGGCCCGGGGCGTCTTACCGTTCCGCAATTTGTTCGCGAGTAGCTTTAGCTTCCGCAGCGACCTCCTGCTCTGTTTCGGATTATTCACCGACGACGACGTGTCGTCGCAGCCGAGGTCACCGCTGTCGGCGTCGGGAGAGCAGAGCGAGGCGGCGTCGCTGCCTCCGTTGTCGGACTCGCACTCGCCGCAGCTCAGCCTGGGCGACTCCGCCGCCGAGCGGATCGGCGAGACGGATCCGCGCCCGCGCCCGCGGCGCGAATCCACTTCTTCCTTCCTCTCCGGCCGCCGCCGATCACGAACGGCCCTGGCGTACTCGATCCAGGACAGCGCCACCGACGCGAGCGTGGCCGCGGCCACCAGCTGCTTGCTGCAGATCACCAGCAGCGCCAGCGCCACGGCGACGCCGGCCACGAGGAGACCCGGGCGGATGCTGAAGCCCGCGCCTTTGCCTGGCCGTGCCGTCACCGTTGCCGCTGCCGCCGCGACGTGAGCCGCAGAAAGCTCGCGCCTTTCCTGCGACTGCGGCACGGGCATCGGCTCCGAGGCAGCGGCGGGCGCCGGGGCGGCGGCGCCGGGGGCGCGGTGCCGCCTCCGGGGGTTCCTGAGGCGGCCGTGGTTCTTGACGACGATATCGGCGAGGGAGGTCGGGAAGCCGGTCTGCACCGGGAGCGGCCCCGCGCGGGCCGGCGGGCGCAGGGACGCCAGGAGGCGGCGCAGGCGGCCGCCGCTGGCGGAGGGGCGCTTCAGCGGGCTCGATGGCATCGCTGGCGGCAACCGACGCCGGCGAGCATCGGAGGCGTGAGTCGTGACGACGCGGCGAGGCTTTGCGCGTCCGCGTTTTAGGTGGGAGAGAAAAAGGAAAGTGGCGAGGAAATTCAGATGGTGGGATTTGGAGGTATCGGTTTGCTGTTTTGCATTGGGTGTGCTGTTTTAAGGTGACATTTTCTTGGTTGATTCTGCTTGGAGTTTGTGGCAGCTGGGTGAAGAAATCGAGGAGACCCTTTTTTATTTTATTATTAAAAATGTTTTGTCTTTGTTTTATAAAAAAAACATGCTGTTTGATTCGTAGACTAGCAATATGGAGGTGTTACCAAGGGCACTAGAAGTGTATGCACCCAGGGTTAGTACTTGGATGAGATCCATAAATGATTTGACAGCATCCGTTTTATCAGCACCAATGTATAGATCAGGTTCCTGCGGCTGATAAGCCGGCTAAAGCTGATTTGTTATGAGAGAAAAACAATATACTATGACTGATAAATCAGGCTAATAAGTTCAAACGAACAGGACGCCAGGTCTAGCTCCAAAAATAGGACCCACAGGATAGATCAACCTTTCCTCAGCTTGTTGCTTTTGTTTGTCAATTTTTTGTTTTTCTATTCTATGGAACCTTGTTCCATCCTTCGGACCAGGATCATCATAGGAGCACGCCACAATGTATGGATCCCGGCTCTATAGAAGCATTTAATGCATAGGCCCCGCTTTGAACCGCCCACCGCGGGCGCTCTAAAGGTGAGATTTGGGGGTACGATTTGAAAACTTGGAAATTTTGGGTCATAATACAGCTTTTGCAAGGATGTGTCTATATGTCACCTGAGCGCCTCATCACTTGATTTTTTTCGCCTCCCAACCAATCATCGCTCATCTTCCTCCTCACCCCCACTCCCCACTGCCCACCACCCCGCCGCGGCCCCGCTAGGTTTTCATCGCATCTCCGTGGGCGCGGCGGCCTCTCCCTTCCCCTCCCCCCTCCTTCTTCCGCGGCAAGCTCCGGCCATGGAGCTCCCCTGCCCTGACCTGGCCCGACCGCCGTCAGGGCACCTAAACCGCCCTGCAGCCGTCCCCACCGCCTGCCCGCCATGCCTCCCCCAAGCTCCTTCTAAGGCCGCCGAACTTGGAGAAGAAGACCACGTGGCGTCCTTGGATTGGGTAGAAAAATTCAAGTGGGTAAAGGCTCAAATCACATGAGCGAGCTTTAGCTTTTACCTTTTGCAGCGGGTAATGTGTATATGAGTCTATCATGACTAAACACTCTTCATATATTGTGGTTGGGTCAAAATAATGCTATGTTGTGGCTGGGGTGCTTGGTTAAATCATAGTCGTTTAATCAATTGGTGTGGCTAAATTGCGTGCCAGAGATCGTAGCTTGAAAGGTGCTTTTGCAATAGAAATGTTACTTTCAGCATTAATAAGGAAAAACGATATCCCTGGAAGCTGATCATAATTACTGAAAAGGATACATATCTCTCCAAGTTATTGTATCATTGCATATTTAAAACATGTGGTTAGCGGGCAGTATGAATCATATTTTCATGCCAAGCACACATCAGGCATTAATAAAAACAATTCTCCTAGATAAAGTTACTACAATATTGTTTTTGTATTTTACTGAGAGAAAGAGAATCAATCATGTCAACAGCTTGTGAGCTCGTGGTCTTCGTTGGTTATGTGTCTCGTTGACCAAAGATGTGACTTGTAAGGACCAGCATGCCCATAGCATTCCGCGTCTATTGTAGTTAGGTCCACTCAGGAGGAAAAAGGGGCAATGAAAGCAGTTTCCTTTAGCCTGCGCTTTGATATATTCTCTCTGTCCTCAAAGATTATAATTCCAGATTTAGAATAAGTCAAAACTTTTTAAGTTTGATTATTGAATTTATAGAAAAATAATATCAACATTCATTTTCTGCAAATAGGTTTGTTATGAGATCCCATAATTAATCCAGTGATACTTATCTCATATCATTGATGTTAGTATTTTCTTGTATAGATTTGGACAAGCTTAAAATTGTTTAACTCCTTAAAAAGAGTTTTTTTGGTAATCTAAAGTAATTTATAGAGTTTGTTTGGTATGCGAATTTTCACATATCAAATAATCTAAAGTACTTTATATAGAGTTTTTTTTGGTATGTGGATTTTTTCGGTAATATAAAGTAAATTATTTAGTAATTTGTTTAACTAGTCTGAGAGTAGTTAAACAACCGCCCGTGTGTTGGTACTTGGTGGGTGTTTGGCGTGTGGCCATGTGCTACTGAATTCATAAAAGAGAAGAGGAAGGAACAATCGAACTCTTCTGAATGGCATGATAATTTCACTCGACTCATTGTACCACAATCCCACAAATTATAATGCTCGCTTTGTGTTGTAGTTCTAAAATATTGCTTGATCAAATAATCTAAAGTAATTTATATAGAATCAAATATACTCATATTTGCGAAAGGGCTTGTAGCCTAGTGGTTACAAGAGCCCGAGTAGCATCTCAAGTCTTGGGTTTGACTCCCCATGAGGCTGAATTTTTCATGATTTCTTCATACTCATATTTATCACACTAAATAAATGTTAATAGATTCGTAACGACAGTATTATGTCTTTGTGAGAAATTAACCTCAGGCTGAGGCTCATTTTATTATTAATGTTTTTTTAATCTTGGATTCTTTCTTTCTTAGCGTCCTCTTTTCTCTCAGTTTCCTCAGGTTTCCTGTTTCCGTTGTAAAACTGTTCTTCCTTGTTCTTTTTTAATCTGATAAATTTTACTGTAGGGGTTAAAGCCCCTCCATATTCCTAAAAAAATCGAATGAAAATTGACCTCATGCTGCCCATTTTGTGTGCCCTTCTCCTCAGGCCAAGCATGAGGATCACAACACACAACACTCTGACTTACTTATAAAGTGGCGGATCTAGAACAAGATAATAGGGGGGCTGAGATTATTAGACATACAAGTCATGGTACTTGACCAGATCGCGTACAGGTCGTCTTCAACCTCTGGCTCAGCTCCAGCCCCTCCTAGACAGTGCTCCCATGGCAGAAATTCTTAAGGGGCTGAGGAGGGGTTCCATGGACTCGGCGGCGGTAGGGGGGGCTGGAGCCCCCCTGTAGATCCGCCCCTGTATATAAGAGGTGCTTGTTTCTTTTCAATACAAAAAGAAAATGAAGAAGAAGGTTGTCCCAGCATCCAACTTGCAGCAACCCAATTGGCGTCTCGTCTCGTCTGCCAACCCAATCGCAATTGGCAACTGCAGCTGGAGCAGTGGCGAAGCTAGAGCAAACTAGAAGGGGTGCCTTTCTCTTATAGGTGTGAAAATTTAATGCGCAACCATGGTGAAAATTTGTTCCTGATAGTGGTTTTTCAAATTTTTGTGGACCTCTAACATAGCTTCGCCCCTGAGCTGGAGAGCAACAGAGAGGTGTGGCCGGCCAAGGCCTGCTCGTTGTCAGGTCACACCAAGCGTCAACCGCCTCGTGCTTGGCCTAATTTGGAAACTCCAATTCCTCCGGGATCCCGGACTTTTCTCGGGGTGATAAATCCATGGGGATATCGTTTTAGTTATCATCTTAGTTCTTCCGCAACCATGGTGGAGATTTACAGAGGAAAAGGTTGTGGCTGCCAACACTGGTACCAACCAAACAGCAGGAGCAATAACTGTGGCAGCCTTGGTTGTGGCGGTGGCGGCCAACCAAACATCTCCCTAGTCTTTCCTTAGAAACAACAAGTGTCCAGTGTCTCAGCTTTGTATCCTGCTGGTGCTATGAATGAATAGATTGATCTATCTAACACAGTTAACTGGTCAATTACATCTATGTTATTAAAACTGTCATGAAAATATACCACTGTTATAAGGTGATGTGCGCTTGCGACTAGATTTCAGGTATAATTCATCTAGCCTGTAGAGTGCACAAAGTGGTATATTTAAGGTACAGAACATATTATACCTCCCAACCATGACAAAGTTACCGGCGTAGATTGAACCAACCTTTGTGCAAAAAAAAAATGATATCGAACTTAACAAAGTTAAACTTCGACGACAACTATTTCTTTTTTTAGAATTTTACAGTACCAACGCAGACGCCCATAACACGCACGCACACTCACCTCTATGAACACAGGTACGCAAACCCTACCCCTATAAATACCTCCGAAGGACTGAGTCGACAAATCTCGAGATTCACGAAGTCACCACAAGTGCCTCGCTGTCGACGTCGCCTACCATTGAAAGCATAGCGCTGTTAAATTCTATAATAAATCCAGAAAAATACGAGCACCGGTGCTGTGAAACAGTTCAATGCCGTCGTAACTTAACTTCAACTGTTGAACACTCACACATGGCGCCGTTACGTTCATATCATAAAGCCGACAGAAAAACAGTCACATATACGCCTGGATTCCGTTTGTCCCCGGCTTTTGCATGCTCACCATCTGCAGCTTTCTTTTCAGGACATGTGTGACCGAGATTTGACTAAAAGTCCAGCAATTTTTTGAACTTTTCCACCATCTCAAAAAGTCCGGGATATACTCCATCTGCGGCCGTTTTTTCATCATTATGCCCTTCTCTTGTTGATCGTCTTTCTTTTTCTCCTTTTGGTTTGCGTCCTTTGTTTGAGGAATAAAGCAGGCTGCTACCTTCTCATTATTCCACCAACTCTTTCTGTGACTTCATTTTCTTGTGTGTGAATATTCGCTTGACCGTACTGCTTTTTATGTAGTATATATAGGCTGTGTTTAGTTACCTGAAAAAAGCATTATACAAAAAAAAAAATTCTCCGTCATATCAAACTTGCGATACATGTATGAAGTACTAAATGTAGTTGAAATCAAAAACTAATTGTACAGCTTGGTTGTACTTTGCGAGACGAACGTTTTGAAACTAATTAGTCAACGGTTAGACACTATTTGCCAAATAAAGCCAAAACGTGCTGCAATACACTTTTCAGCCTTTTCAGGTCAATTAAAAAAAACTCGACCCGGTGGGGGAAAGACCGCCCCCACGGCTTTCAAATAAGAAGGAAACCTCAGTTCCCCGAGCCGAGAAAACCCCCGAACCCTGGCCCCGTCCCGACACTAGGAGCGGACACCGCGGGGACCGTTACCTGGGCCGGTGCCGGGCCGGTGACTTCCGTTGCCCGTAGGCCGGGTCATCCGTTGCCCAGACTTCCGTTGCCGCAGGCCGGACGGGCCGCACCACTAGTGCTTTGGCACACGGGACCAGCGAGGGGGTTTTTTTAACCACAGCCTGAAATTCGCTCCCACTGGGATTCAAAGTTCTAAAAATTTTACAAGATTCTCCGTCACATCGAATCTTTGGACGCATGCATGGAGTATTAAATATAGGTAAAAAAATAACTAATTACACAGTTTGGTTGTAAATCACGAGACGAATCTTTAAAACCTAATTAGTCCATGATTGGACACTAATTGCCAAATACAAGCGAAAGAGTTACTATGCTTCAAAAAAATGTAAAGGGGCAACTAAACACACCCTTCGTTAAAAACAAACAGTAGGCCAGCGAAATGAAATGAACCATTGCATCCATCGTCGTTCAGTCCACCGATCAGGAGCGTGACATTTGCCGGTGGACAGCGCTTAACCTTGTGTATTTAATTGCTAGGGGACATTATTTAAATTAAATGTGCTTATTTGCTGAGACACCTAGGGCCTGTTTGGATCTACTAAACTTTAGCTGGCTAAATTAACTTAGCTGCTAGGGATCCAAATGGCCAGCTAAATGAACAGCTAAAGTTTAGCTGAGTCAATTAGCTTAGGGTCCAAACGCCCCAGCTAAAGTTTAGGTAGGAGAACTTTCAGCTGGCCAAAGTTTAACTTTAAAATACTAGCTAAATTTTAGTTGGGTGGATCTAAACAGAGCCCTAGGCTTGAGGAAATAATTATTTTCAAGTGGGGATTAGGGAGAGAGAGAAATTTAGAAATGACAATTGCGTCCTTGATGCAATCCTAACTGGCAGTGGCCCATTCCTATTTGCCCACTGGTTTGGCCCAGTTTTGAGCACACAAGTAGTAGTATATGCCAGGATTCGTTTGCCCCTGGCTTTTGCATTATTGCCGTCTGCTGCTATGTGATCTAGATTTGACTGAAATTCCAACAATTTTTTGACCTTTTATTTATTTATATTTGTAATAAAACACGTTATTGACGTCGGATCGACTCCTGATCATAATAGCAACACAAACACAGAAGTAACGCAAGAGAACAATTGTGAGACTATTCTTTATTGCTTTCTAGATATTGATGATTACAATAGGGGATCTCCCACATATATATATCCCGAATATGTCCTAGAGTTTGGTAAGCGCCCACATAACAAACGGACTAGGATTAGGATTCCTTCTTCTCCTCTTTCTATATTCCGAAGTCCGTATGTTTTACAACACTCCCCCTTGGGCGATTACTATAATATTATGCCTCGTTAAAAACTCCATTCGAAAAACCCAATGGGAAAAAACGGTTAATGGAGAAAAGAGTACATATATACCATTCTTGTTAATTGCACATATATTGCCTCATTAAAACCTTTATGAGAAACTTCAGGAAAACTCATAATAGGAAAAGAGTACAATAATAATCTTCAAGACTTCATTGAACATTCTTCTAAAATGGTCACTGTGTCTTCTAGACATAACAATCAGGTTTATTTAATCAAGAAGTTCTCCCCCTGATTCTTGTATTTCTCTTAGTCTTTTCATGCCAAGCCCACGTATGCACTTTTCAAAAATTGGTGGGGCTAAAACCTTTGTGAATACATCTGCAAGATTATCACAAGATTTGACATGAGTTACCATAATTTCTCCATTCTTTTGCAACTCATGCGTATAGAAAAATTTAGGCGAAATATGCTTTGTGATATTTGATTTAATATAACCCGATTGAACTTGTGCAATACAAGCTGAATTATCTTCATAGATAATAATAGTGGTAGGCGCAATATTGATTCCACATGCATTCTGTATATGCTGATGAACACACCTAAGCCAAATGCTTTCTTTGGCTGCTTCATATAATGCAATAATTTCAGAGTGGTTAGTGGATGTTGCTACCATAGTCTGTTTAGATAACTTCCAGGAGATAGCTGTTCCACCACTAAGAAATACATACCCAGTCTGTGATAATCCGTTATGGGGATCAGACAAATATCCTGCATCCGTATACCCAATTATGCTAAGATCTTGTTTCTTCCGAAAATATAATCCAAGATCAATAGTACCTCGAAGGTACCTAAGAATTCTTTTTACACCACTCCAATGCCTTTTGGTAGGTGCCGAACTAAACCTTGCTAATAGGTTAACAGCAAATGCAATATCGGGCCTAGTACCATTTGCAAGGTACATTAACGCACCAATAGCACTTAAATAGGGATACCCAGATCCTAATATTTCTTCACCTTCTTCTTTGGGTCTAAAAGGATCTTTTTCTACGTCGAGGGATCTCCCCATCATGGGTGTACGTTCAGGATGTGCATTTTCATGATGGAATTTCTCTAATACCTTCTTGGTATATGCAGACTGGTGCACTAAAATCCCTTTGTGGGTATGCTCAAGCTGCAAGCCTAAACAAAATTTAGTTTTACCCAAATCTTTCATTTCAAATTCAGAGGTAACTACTCGCTTCTTCGATGTCTTTTGTAGTTCCAATGACATTTAGGTCATCTACATAAACTGATACTATACAGAAACCTTTCTCAGATTTTCGTATAAATACACAGGGACAATCTTCATTCTTCAGGAATCCCTTCTTTTCAAGAAAATCGCTAAGACGATTATACCACATTCTTCCAGATTGTTTTAAGCCATAAAGTGATCGTTGCAATTTTACGCTATACATGTTACGCTTTTCCGGTTTAGGGACGGTAATACCTTCAGGGACTTTCATATAAATTTCAGCATCTAATGACCCATATAAATATGCAGTCACGACATCCATTAATTTCATCTACAAGTTCATACTTGCTGCCATTGATATCAAATACTGGAATGTGATTCCATCCATTACAGGAGAATAAGTCTCATCGAAATCGATGCCGGGTCTCTGCGTGAACCCTTGTGCTACTAGTCTCGCTTTATATCTTACCACCTCATTATTTTCGTTCCTCTTCCGAACGAAAACCCATTTGTGTCCTACCAGGAATATACCTTCAGGGATTAGGCCTACAGGAGCAAATACTTTTCTTTTATTTAGCGAAAGTAATTCAGCTGTGATTGCTTCTTTCCACTTAGGCCAATCAGAACGCTTCTTGCATTCTATCAATGTTTTTGGCTTGGGATCTAGATCAATTTTCGCAATCTTCTCAGCAAAATATATGTCGACATTAGTAGTCTTTCTATCATATACTTCTCCTGTTTCAACATAATTTGTTGAATTTTCTATTATTCTTTCACATTCATCCTGATTAACCGGTATATTTAAATCAGGAATTTCCGGTCTCCCATGTGAGTTTTTTCAATGTGCACATTCTCACTGGGTTGTTCATCTTCAAGATGCGTCACTACAGGTGTACCTTCAATTTTATTCTTATTTTCTTTCTGCCCAGTCTTAAGCTTCTTAGGACGTCTCCATGTAGCTGTGGACTGAGTAGATGCACCTTTTTCTTTATTAGTATTTCTACTTTGTCTCCCCCTCTTGAGCGTACAAGGAGTCAATGTAGATTTTACTTGGAATTCCAATTCATCCACTTCATGTGGTATTTCTATTCTTTTAGGTGCGTTTACTGCAGGTATGTGAGATTTCATAATCCCTTTAGTATTAGTGAAGGCTTCAGGCAGCTCGTTTGCAATTCTTTGTAAATCTATTATATTCTGAACTTCAAGTTCATTTTCTTTAGTGCGAGGATCCATTCCAAGGACCCCAGTGCTTTCCCATGTAATTTCTCGGCATTCGTTCCTAGCGAGGTACTTTCCTCCCCCTAATGTCGGGAAATGATCTTCATTAAAAATACTATCAGCGAACCGAGCCGTATGCAAATCTCTAGTTAATGGCTCTAAATATTTTATTATTGATGGGCTTTCAAATCCTACATAGATTCCCAGACTACGCTGAGGCCCCATCGTTGTTCGCTGAGGTGGTGGTATAGGAATGTATACAGCACATCCAAATTTACGCAGATGGGAGATATTTGGTTTTATTTTTTGCACTAATTGTATCGGTGATACATCATGATATGCAGATGGTCTAAGTTGAATTAATGCTGCTGCATGCAACACAGCATGCCCCCAACAAGTGGATGGTAGCTGACTATTTTGTATCAACGGTCTTGCAATCAACTTGATCCTCTTAATTAATGATTCTGCTAGACCATTTTGTGTATGCACGTGTGGCACAGAGTGCTCAACTTTAATTCCCATAGCCATGCAATAATCATTAAATACCTTCGAGGTAAATTCTCCAGCATTATCCATTCTGATGGATTTAATTCTTGAGTCTGGAAAATTGGCTTGTAATTGAATTATTTGGGACATTAATCGTGCAAAAGCATGATTTCTAGTAGAGAGAAGACATACATGGCTCCACTTCGTGGAAGCATCAATTAACACCATAAAGTACCGAAATGGCCCAGACAGGGGACTAATCGGACCACAAATATCACCCTGAATCCTTTCCAGGAATGATGGTGATTCATCTCTCACTTTTAAAATAGAGGGTCGAGCTATTAATTTCCCTTTGGCGCATGCAATGCACACAAAATCTTCATGATTAGGGAAATCATTTTTCTTTAAATTATGACCATTTGAATTATTAGTAATTCTTTTTATCATACTGAGACCAGGATGTCCCAAACGATCATGCCATATTCTGTATGACTCATTATTTCTTAGGATCGTTTGCATTGTAACATGTTTTTGAGTTGGCTTAATATATGTGTAGTACAATGCTTGGCGCACGGAAGGAAAAATTTTGACAATCTTCTTGTTGTCTTCCATTGACTTAGTCATGATTAAGCGTTCTTCGCCTTCATCATCATTTGTTTCTAAATGAAAATTATTTGCACGTATATCCTTAAATGAACGCAACGTTCTAGTTGATTCTGGATAAAGTAATGCTTCTTGGATTACTAGTTCCGTTCCATTAGGGAGAATTATAGTGGCTCTTCCAACGCCAACTATATGTGTATCACTTCCGGTGATAGTAGTAATATTTTCATCATTCTTTCTAATAGTCTGAAAATATCTTGTGTCCCTAAGGATTGTATCGGTTGTGCAACTATCAATTAAACATAATTCCTCTTCCATAGACATTTGTACTCCACGAGTTCTATAATAAAGCAATTTAATTTATTCAGCAAGCAACTAAAATAAGCTTTAAAATAGAACAATAATATAACTAAGAATTTATTTAACTGAAAATTGTCTACAAGACTCTTATTACATATTTAGGCTCTACATGAGCCGACTCTAAACCACATATTCATGCAAGAATTAAAATACTTAATGTATACTATTATTTATTACTATACTACTGGATAGCTAAATAAGAGCTCAAATTGAGTCTCCGTGCACATCTTCCTCTTCTTCTTCTTGAATGTCATCAGTTTCCATGTCTGTACGCATGCCTTCAAGGTTTTTCATAATAACGTCCCAGTTATCATTGGATGTGACGGCTGCTGGCACATCTTCAGTCTTCTTTGGAGCTTCAGTCTCTTCTTTTTCTTTAGGTTCAGAAGATTCTTGCTCCTTGGACTTGGAACATTCTCCAATTTCTAGCTTCTTGGTAGAGACAAAATGAGCTTCATGCTTAGCTTCATTCTGATTATTCTTGAGCTGAGCCTTCCATTCTTGATAGAGTATCACTATATGCTTAGGAGTGCGACAAATTCTAGACCAATGGCCTTTCATCCCACACCTATAACATTCTTGGTCCTGTTTGCCATATTCTCCCCCTGGTGGAATCTTCTTTGATTTTCACTGTTCCTTCTTCTTGAAGTTTTGAACCTTCTGGTTCTTTCCCTTCCATGGTGCCTTCTGGGGTCCCTTCCCTTTTCCTTCATTCTTCTGAGATGAGGAAACAGCATGTGCTTCATGCTTACTTAAGCTGCCAGTAGGACGAGTTAGATGGTTCTGCATCAACTCTTCATCTTCACCTTGGTCTTGCTGTAAAGCATTACTAAGGTCAATGTACTTCTTGTACTTTTCTTTCTTATACTGATGACTTAAGTAGGTGAGTTTAGGGTGGAAGGTTGAGAGGGTTTTCTCTATGAGGTCTGATTCAGTCAGAGTAGTGCCACATAGCTTCATGCGTGTGACAATCCCATGGAGCTTGGCATTGTAATCCTCAACAGTCTTGTAGTCTTGGTAGCGAAGATTCTGCCATTCACGTTTCACCCGAGGGAGAAGTACAGTCTCCATCTTTTCAAAACGTTCATGTAACGCATTCCACAAGACTTGAGGATCACGTTCAGTCATATACTCATTCTTCAATGATGAGTAAGCTTATGTGATGCCTGAGAAAGTGTAAAGCTTGCGCCCTTTCAGCATTTGTTGCTTTCTTGTCATTGTTAGGTTTGATAGCATGCAAGAGATTCTTCCCATCCAAGACAATCTCAGCATCTAAGGACCAAGAGAGATAGTTGCTGCCATTCGGGGCCAGCTCAGTGATCTCTCTCTTCACAAGCTCAGACATGTCTATATGATAAAAATAATGTGCATATAAGTATACTGCTAGTAAACATGTAGTATACAAAAGTAACGTGGATGGAAAAATTCTTAATAATATAATTTATAGCATCTTCAGGAATTAACTTTCTATATAATTTTCAGAATTATTTACCAATTAAAAAAATGGAATATGAGTCTCGTAGGGGGATTTCAAAATCAGAGAACTCATATTTAAATTACTGTAATAATTCAAAACAGTAATAAATTAATGCAAATTATAATTTTCAGAGATTGTAAAATGTAATATTCATATTCTTTACCAAAAAAAAAATCTCCGTGCAATCTTTCTACAGGAAAGAGCACTAGCAGTACTACTTGGCTTAGAAGATCCTTCCAGGCGAGCTATCCGTCCAGACTGAGAACTCTACTATCCCTCTTTCTCTACTTGTTCTCGCTCCGTTCAGCAACAGCGGCACATCTTCTAGCAGCGCAGGCGAGCGGTGAGCCGCGGTGTTCATGCAAGGTGCAAGTACAAAATACTCAGCATGCGGGCGAGCAGGATCTTGCGTGCGGCCCTGTTGTAGCTCGCGTGCGGGCGAGCAATAGTTGGAAGATGAGCCGCATGCGGGCGGCGTCGTCCGGTAGCGGTCGGCGGTGGCGTGCGTGCAAGCGGCCGGGATTGTGGCAAAGCAGCTAGGCGGCCAGGCGATGTGCGACTTGCGAGCAGGCGCTTCGCGGTGAAATTCTAAAGTGGTGAGCAGGGATGCTATTTCTCGTAGATCTAGATCTGAGTCATCTTCCTGCTTCTCAGATTGGGGTTCATTTGATTTCAACCAATCAGTCTGCGTGCTGATTTGAGATCATCAGACTACGTGCTGGCGACATGTACCCTATTAATCCTTTGGTTTTCGATTATGGTGGATTTTCTTCTTTTCTAGATCTAACTATTGATGGATCTGGCCTTCAAGACTAGTACTGAGACTACGATTTTTCCTTATCTAGTAGATTAGAATGCATGTAATGTAATCTACTAAAGAAATTCTTTTGTACCTTCGGTTCTTGGGTTCTTGAGTTCGAGAAGCGAAGGCTGTCGCGTAGGACAGTTCGGCTAGGCCGTGGGGACCTGCCGGTGTGAGGATGAGTCGATGCAAATCGGGTTCGTCAACAACGTCGGTGTTCTCGGCGTCGTCGAAGTGGACGCCGATGCACTGCCTGTATAGACGTACGGCTGAGTAGATGTATGGTGGCAGACTTGATGGCGTCGACTCCGTGAACATCGATTCAGAGCGGTCGTGCTGATAACGTGTGATAAAACACGTTATTGACGTCGGATCGACTCCTGATCACAATAGCAACACAAACACAGAAGTAACGCAAGAGAACAATTGTGAGACTATTCTTTATTGCTTTCTAGATATTGATGATTACAATAGGGGATCTCCCACATATATATATCCCGAATATGTCCTAGAGTTTGGTAAGCGCCCACATAACAAACGGACTAGGATTAGGATTCCTTCTTCTCCTCTTTCTATATTCCGAAGTCCGTATGTTTTACAACAATATTTACATCGTTCTTCTCGATCGTTTTCTCGTATTTGCCTTTTGTTTGTTGGATCACTTTTGCGCCCTTTATTTGAGCAATACAGCATGCTTCTTCTCATTAGGCCAGTGGGGCTGACGTTCCATTTTGGTTTTAGACAATTCTTTGTCTTTTGCAAAACGGAAGGGCTAGCACCCGGACATCCAAATGCAGGACTTGCTCAGACGTTGCTCCCGCACTAGTGCCTGCATGGCATCCCATGCCCTTTGGCCCCGCATCGCATCCCATGACCCTGCGCTCCACGTCGCATTCCACGCCGAACGCATCACCTCCGAACGCAGCACCCTCGACGAACCCCACACCAACGCCAACGCCAACGCCAACGCCGAGGCGAGATGGAGGGAAGGGAAGGGAGGGGAGGGAGAGAGGAGAGGAGAGGGCGAGGCCGTGAGGCGCGTCACACGAGGTAGGAGCCAAAGCCCTGCCCAGGCTACTGTTCGCCAGCTACCAGAGCCAATGCAATATGTGCAACACCTACTTTTGAAACATCTAGATGAAACAATTGCAACATACGTCTATAGACAAATAAAACACTTAAAAAATGCATTTGAAACACTTGGAAAACACCTGAAAACTCATGAAGAGCCATTCAAATATGCAACATCCAGATAAAACACTTGCAACGTATGTGTGAAACATATGTAACATCCAAACAAACACGCTTGCAACATACGTCGAAAAAACAAATAAAACATTTAGAACATACACTTGCAACATGCGTGCAGCCATTGCAACATGTGTAACATCCAGATCTACTTTTGCAACATCCAGATAAAATATCTGAAACACTTGGAACATACGCTTCCAACATGCGCTTTTAGCGCAATGTGACCTTGCAGCTTAGAGGAATCGAGACTCATCGTTGCGGTTGGCAGCAGCGCATGGAGCTCGCTGGTGTGGCAGCCGCGCGGGAAACTCACCAATGGGATGGCGTCACACGAAGCTCCTCCATTGGCTAGGGAAATGGCGATGTCGATAGCACCTCGATGCGGAGAGAGATGGGGCACGACGCACGTACAGAGGTGGGGGATGGTATAACATCTCGGGTGTTATGGTTGCTAATTAACCTGCCATGTCATCATATTGCATCACAAAGCATCCATGATTAGGTGAACCTTGTTATGCATTAACTAAAATGAGTTTACCTTTCTAGGTTGGATGTGCTTCTCGGTGGTGTGATTCGAACCGAAAACCCTAATTTCGAATGCCACCGCAAATACTTAGTCCATGCCCTGCGTAATTTGAGGTGTGTGACTGTGTTACACACTAGTGTCAAGTGTAGGGTATGAACTCAAGTACGACACGTAAAATGAAGCTCCAAGTTTGAGTTTGAATTGGAATCCAAAAACTTGTCGTGAGTTTTCCGATTCGAATTTAAATTCAAATTTGGGAAAATATTAAAAGATTTTCAAAAGTTAAATTGATCAACCAAGAGTGGCATTTGGTCAACCATGTTATGCTTGTCTAAATGATGCCCTTGGATGATGATTTGATCATTAAATAATCACCAATTAAAGTAGCAACAAATTTCAATTGAAAATTCCTCCGAAAACCTTAAAATCCAAAACCCTGTTTTACCCCTTTTGAAATAATTCAAAATCTAAGCAAAATTTGGGAAAAAGTTTAAAACCAAGTTTGTAGAACTTTTCAAGGGCTACAACTTTGGTGTTTTGAGTTTTCAAAGTTTTAGTGTAAAATGTGGAACAATTTTGAAAAGAAGCAAATTTCAAATTCGACCCCTTTTTATCCCCGAACTCAAATTTCAAAATGGAGGCAAAATTTTAAAATGGTTTGTTTAGCAAAGTTGTAGGTCTTGGCTAGATGTACAACTTTGGTGTTTGGAGTTTTTGAAGTTTCAATATACAATCCAAAGTAATTTCTAAATTACCAAATTTCTAAAAAGTGTTCCCTTTTGAATTTAAACTCAAATTTCAAAATTCAGTTCGAATTTGAAAAAGTATTCAATACAAAACTTGTAGAGCTTGAAATTCTGAAGATTTCATATCTTGGGAATTTTTCAAGTTGTTACATGAATTTGGGAGTAATTTGAGAAAATAGTTTGGAATTTGAAAAGTTTGGGTGGAGAGCTACAGTGCTCGGTGAATCAGAGCAGGGCACCGCGCGGCATGGGGGCCGGCTAGTCGCCGTGACCTTCGGCCAGCTTCCAGGCGCGCCTTCAACCGCCAGCGTGGGCCTTAGTAGGTTCGCGTCGAGCCACACGTCGTCTGGAGGTCGTTTTCGTCGCCCTATAAAAGGAGAGCACCGTCACCGGCGTGTTTTCTTTTTCTCCATGTCCATCGCCACCGCAGCTCCGCCGCTCGCCGTTGCCTCCGTCGAGCCACCACCAACCACGCAAAATGCCTCACCGCAACCGCGTCGCTTTCGCGCATCTCCCCGACCACTCACATCCACTTCTACCGCCCATAGCGCATGGATAGCCGACGTCTTCCTCGCGTCCGGTCGAAGCCCCGCGATCACCGCCCTCACGTGGCCAGACCACTCCGACCCCTCTCTATCATCACCGAGAGCACCAACGTGATCGCTGTGATCCCCTAAACCTTTTTCTCGCATCAATTTGGGCGCTACGTCGCTGGTGGCGCGTTTCCGCGGCTCACCGTCGACTGTGGTACGCCGTCGTCGTCGGTAAGGGGTCGCTAGTGCTCGAGCTACGTTGTTAGGGGGTGTAATGAGTTCATGGGATGGTGTAGATCGTTTTGGTCATGATGGTTGAGTCGTTGGCGGTGTGATCATCGGTCGGCCGTCGTGCGGGCATGGCCGAGCGCGCGGGAGAGAGCGGGAGGAGGGAGATGACAGGTGGGGCAGAGCTGTCAGCGAGCAAACACGCGGGTGTGGGCGTTGGCGCGGATGGGCCGTGTTGCTGGGCCACGCAGGAGCGGGCGCGAGCGCACGGGCAGGCCATGCGGCTGGGCCGAGCCGGTGGAAGGAAGGGAAAGCGGCCCGAAAAGAAAGTTTTTGTTTTTCTTTTTCAAAAATGTGAATAGTAATAGTATTTGTTTATTTTATTAAAAATTCTGTAGAGCTCCAAAAATAGTGAGAATTTTGGTGTAAGCTTTTCAAGATGTAAACTACTTAGGAAAAATATTAATTGCTAAATTTGATTACTTTTTGCAAGTTATTTAATTAGTTTAATTAAATATTAAATGCAACTTTCATGAATTTTAGTAATTAAATTATTAATCCAAAAATCATGAAATTTATTCTAACACTGTTTTAGGCTATGATTAATTCTTAGAAAAAGTTTAAGCTCAATTAGATGAAGTTTGAGTTATTATTAATTATGCCCTAATTAATTAAATGTTTAAATAATTGTTAAATTGGTAACTTTAAGTGTTGTGTGCCTTTTTGATTGAGTGATGACCTTGGGTCACTAATTCTTGGTGATCCTTGGCACCTTAATTTATGATTGAGCTCGTTAGTAACATGTTTGGTAAGAAACATTAGTATCGCTTAAGTTATCGCTATTAGTTAGTAGATTTTACTGTTTTGCGACTGTACCGCGAAGGAAAGTTGTACTCAAGTCATAAACCATGGCATATCATCATCAAGCATCATGTTTATCACCGCATCATGTTGAAACATGTTACATACTCGTGTAGTTCCCGCTTTCAAGGAAGTCGAAGTTGGTGAGCAAGTCTCCGAAGAAGAGTTGTCGTCGGTGGGTTCCAGACCGGAAGTTAGAGTCTTCGAGTCCGAGTGAGTCATCACGTCAGAGCAAGGCAAGCCCCGGTGCATTTAAACCCTACCTTGAGTTTTACAAATCTTTATTATTTATACTAGGGTTTACTGCATTAAGTAATTAGGAGTTGAGTGATAACCCAATTGCTGCATTGTCATCCTTGATTATTGTGATATCACCCTTGATACCTATTGTTACTGAAAATGCGTAGTATGCTTCGCTATGCTTATGAGTTAAGCTTTTTAAATGAATGTTTACATGGCCATGATGGCATACTTGATAAATATTGAAATATGAGAATAAACTTGTAAGATCGGGCGGGTGGTTTGGCCACTGCTAACTTGCATTGGGAAAGGAGTCTCAATGTAGTGTTTCAGCCTTATCAGTTAAGGACCGTACGTTGTTGGCCCTCGCGACATTGAGTTTTTATTAGTACTAGCCATGTACCCATGTCAGGTAAGCCTTACTTCGACTATTCCATTATGAGAACGTCTAACCTCGCACTGGGAGTGGAGAGATGGCGAGAGTAGCGTGTACCCTCGGGGCTAGAATTGGGCCAGGTTCGAGGAGTACTGTGCTCTCGGGTGGCGATGGACACGTTCTGGTTTGGGTTACTCGGGTAAGAGTTGATATATGCAAGATTCGGTTCTACATATGTCGTGTGGTTAGGAATCCCCAGCTGGGTAAATGAAGCGGTTCGAATCGTCGTTGCTCCACGAGAAAGGAGTCTTGGCCTTGCACCAACATCGTAGTTAAGAACTGGAATTGAAAGAAAGAATGAGAAAGGTCTTGATAAGAATTACTTTGATCTAGATTAGGATCACTTAGAATTGGTTAATGAACCATCAATGGTAAAAGTAAAATAATGAAGGTAAGAACTTATTTTAGCAAGCTTTTCTGCAAAAGAAATTTTGATTCTTAAATATCCGTACCTTGATTCCCTAAAGCTAGCATGCCCTTGGAGTCTTTTCCTAGTCAGGTAAGTCTTGTTGAGTACTCTTGTACTCAGGGTTTGTTAAACCCCTTGTTGCAGGTGCGGTTCATGAACAAGTCTGTTTTGAGCCTTGTTGCATGACCGTTATGGCTGAAGAAAGTGACGACGAGTAGACTGTGTGGCCTCTGGGCAAGGCACTTCGTTTGTGTAATTGTAATAAAGTTACTACTGATACTTCTCTACTACCGGTTTGTAATAATGTTACATAAGGTTTGAAGTTTGGAAACTGTGGTTTGTAAACTTAAGTTATTGTAAGACTTCCGCTACTTTACTCTGATGGTATTTTGAATAAACTATTGTAATATTGCAATACTCCTATGATTAGAAGCTGTTCGGAGGAAAGCAGGACTTTTAAGTTATGAGGAACAAAAGTACGGTTTTCAGAGGTCATTATGATGATGATAGGTAGATGTGGGCCATCATAATTAGGAGGTTCTGTGACAGCTGGTACTAGAGCATAATTACTGAAGTTATTGTAGTATTACTTTACAAAACTTCAAAATGATTTGGATCGAACAAACTTAATATTGATATTTTGGTCCAAATTGCTTTTGGCTTATCCCAATCTACTCTCTGTAGTTTCCTTAGCTCATATTTGAAAGCTTCATAGTGAAGTATCATGTTATATTGCCCTAAGTTACAAATGTTATTGCATGTGTTACTTAAACTTTTCTGTTAGATCGTAAGTGCGATGCATGCATCATGTTTAATTAACCTGTTTAAGTTACCTTCCCTTTTAAACTGGTTTGGGTTAAGTAAGGTTCAATCCTGTTCATGCTAACCTTCAGATCCCTCCCATCCGTCCTCATCTTTCTAATTTTGTATTGCTTCAGGATGGCACGTGTGAAGATGACTCCTCACAAGAAAACTGGTCCGCAAGGAGTGCCACGTCATCAGTTGGCAACCAGAGGTGATGGAGCGAGCAATAGTCACAATCCGAACCTGGATTCACAATTAGAGGTCGCAAGGCTTACGTCAGAGATAGAGCGACTGAAGCGCAACATGCATTTTTGGAAGCAGTGCCAGAACAAGTCTCTGGAAAGGAGACATAAGCCAGGGCTCGTGTTCGAGAGTTAGAGCTTTATGCGACACACCTGGAGCAGTACAATACAATCCTGCATGAGGAAGTCCATAGGTTACATGACCTGATGAATCCCAATCATCAGCCCTAGGCGGTAGAAGATGATGTCGGCGCCGTGGTCGTTCCTGGTGGAGAGGATAATGAGGAAGAGGATCCGGATGAAAATGAACCCATGATGGAAAGTGGGGATGAGGCAAGTCATGTCACTGGTGCAAGTGTTCAGGAGAATGAGGATGGAGTGATAGTGATCAGTGATGATGATGAGGTGTGAAGTGTCAAAATGGATGGTTATGTAATATAGTAGTCTTTCCTATTTTTCTAAGAACCTTAGCGGGGTTGGTTTGCTTGCTTACGAGCAAGTTTGTAAAAAAATAATGTAAAATAAGGTTGATGTGTGTACTAGTACTGTACTAACTGCTTTCTAATTTAATAAAGCAATGTAAATAAGCATGGTTTGTGTACAACAGATGGACGACACTGGAACTTCTCAGGCTGGGGACAATGCTCCAAATCCCCCACCATTTCCACATACTCTGGCAGAAGCTATTGCAGCGCTGGTCAATGCCACTACTCTGTTGGCCTAGAATCAGAACATAAATCAGGGTCATCGGGGCCGAAATAATGGAGGAGAAACCACTTATGTGGATTTCACCGATACCCGTCCACCGATGTTTTCAAAGGCTGATGAGCCGCTAGAGGCGAATGACTGGCTCCGAACAATGAAGCAAAAGTTTGAACTTATCCAGTGCATGGAATACTAGAAACCCGTGTTTGCAGCACAATAGCTTAGGGGTGCCGCAGGGGCGTGGTGGGCGAATTTGGTCGCCGCACAACCCGTTGGCCATCGTATCACTTGGCAAGAGTTTCATGATGCTTTCAGAGCACACAACATTCTAGATGGTGTCATGGCCATGAAGTTAGAAGAGTTTCTCTCTCTGAAACAGGGAAACCAGACAGTTCTTCAGTATGTTGGCAAATTCAATCATCTGTCACAGTATGCAGCCGAGTATGTGAACACTAATGCAAAGAATAAGAGTTGTTTCATGAGGGGTTTGAATACCAAGATTCAGGTAGCATTGGTCACATGCTACAATGCCACATATCATGAAGTAGTTAATGTCGCTATCGCTTCAGAAGAGAAGTCCTGCATTCACAAAGAGTCAAAGAAAAAGAAGCAGGTGTTGTCCAGCTCATCAGGCGGCATTAAGAAGCGCCAAAGCTTTATCTACCACCCTCAGAATTATTTCTGCCCTCCTTATCGTCCACCGCAATACCAAGCTCGGCCGCAGATGTTTATCCGTCCTGCCGTAACCCAGCAATATCCACAACAACTGAATGCCACTGGTATTCGAAATCAGAGCCCAATAACCCATAACTTTCCCTGCTATAACTATGGAAATCCAGGCCACTTCTCAAAGGACTGCCCGTATCCAAGGCAGTACAACCCCAATTATCCAAGAGCTCCCGTACCACAACAACAGCAGCCTCAGAGTAAGAATAATAATCTAAATGTCCAGAAGGGTAAGGGTGAAAAGAAGAAGACGGGACATGTATTCTACACCCAAGCAAGTGCAATTCAAGAGGGAGAACCTGTTATGATGGTATGTTCCCTGTTGCTAATCATCCAGCAGTATTGTTATTTGATTCTAGTGCATCACATACATTCATAAATCACACCTTTGTTACAAAGCATGCCATTCCAATTATGGGAACACAAGAGGATTTCTTTATTCAGTCGCCCGGGGGACGACTGTGTACTAAGGAGATGGTACATGAAGTACCTATAGAGTTGGGTGGGCATATATTTCCTACCTCAATGATAATATTACAGAAACAGGATATAGATGTAATCCTGGGTATGAATTGGATATACCAACGAGGAGCTATTATAGATACACTGCACAGAACTATAAGGTCGAACTTGCTAGATAATAAATCTCATCTTCTTATCCAACTTCCTATTCCAAAGAGAACCGTTGAGAGGATATGTGCAACTTCAGTGAAAGAAATTTGTGATATACCGGCAGTCTGTGAATTTTCAGATGTGTTTCTAGATGATCTACTTGGTTTGCCATCGGACAAAGAAGTAGAATTTGTAATTGAGTTAAAACCTGGTACTGCCCCAATATCTAGGAGAGCTTATAGAATGCCACCAAATGAATTGGCCGAACTCAAAGTTCAATTGCAAGAGTTGCTTGAAAAAGGTTTCATCAAACCCACTTCATCACCGTGGGGATGTCCGACTCTTTTTGTCAAGAAGAAGGATCAGACTTTAAGGATGTGTGTTGACTATCGTCCGTTGAATGAAGTAACCATTAAGAACAAATACCCGTTGCCTCGCATTGATATACTTTTTGATCAACTTGCGGGGGCAAAGGTATTTTCAAAGATCGATCTTCGATCGGGGTACCATCAAATCAAGATTCAACCAGAAGATATTTCAAAGACTGCATTCACTACCAGATATAGATTGTATGAGTATCTAGTTATGTCTTTTGGCCTCACTAATGCACCGACACATTTCATGTATTTGATTAACTCAGTTTTCATGTCGGAGCTTGACAAGTTTGTGGTTGTCTTTATTGATGATATTCTGGTATACTCTAAAAGTGAAGAAGAGCATGCTGAGCACCTTAGAGTTGTTCTGACTCGTCTGAGAGATCATCAATTGTATGCCAAGTTTAGTAAATGTGAGTTTTGGTTAAAGGAAGTACAATTCTTAGGACATGTGTTGTCAGCCGAGGGAGTAGCAGTTGATCCTGGCAAGGTGAAAGATATCTTGAATTGGAAACCCCCAATCTCAGTTCATGAAGTCTGAAGTTTTCTAGGAATGGCGGGTTATTACCATCGATTCATACCTGACTTTTCAAAGGTAGCCAAGCCAATCACGGAGTTGTTGAAAAATCAAACCAAATTCATTTGGTCTCCAGAATGTGAGAAGGCTTTTAGAATTCTAAAGAAGTCACTGACAACTGCTCCAATTTTAGCACAGCCAGATATAGAAAAGCCATTTGATGTATACTATGATGTCTCTGGTATTGGCCTTGGTTGTGTATTAATGTAAGAAGGCGGAGTCATTGCTTATGCCTCGAGACAGTTGAAGCGTCACGAAGAGCATTATCCAACTCATGATCTTGAACTAGCAGTTATGGTTCATGCATTGAAAATCTGGTGTCATTACTTGTTGGGTAATACTTGCCATATTTATATAGATCACAAAAGCTTGAAGTATATCTTTACTCAGTCAGAACTGAATATGAGGCAAAGAAGGTGGCTTGAGTTAATAAAGGATTATGATCTAGAAGTGCACTATCATCCTAGAAAAGCAAATGTTGTTGCTGATGCACTTAGTAGAAAGAATCATTACAATTGTATGACTGTAAAGCCAATGGATTATAGTTTGTGTTACGAATTGGAAAAGTTGAATATTGGAATAGTCCAGCAAGGTCAGTTAACCAATGTCACTATGGAATCAACAATCAAAGATCAGATTATATCTGCTCAGAGAAAGAATTCTGGTATAGCCCACATCAAAGAAAAAGTTAGAACAAGTCAACAGACAGATTTCAGTATTGATGATACTGATATGTTGTGGTTCAAGAACCGGTTAGTGGTACCAAAAGTTCCAGAGTTACGACAGCTCATTCTTGATGAAGCACATAATACAAGGTTTTCTATTCATCCAGAGAGTAATAAGTTGTATCAGGATTTGAAACAGAGATTCTGGTGGACTAAAATAAAAATTGAGATTGCTAAGTATGTTGCCAGATATGACACTTGTCGTAGAGTGAAGGTTAAACACTTGAAGTCAACAGGAATGTTATAACCCTTGCCCATTCCATCTTGGAAGTGGGAAGATATCAGTATGGATTTCATTACTGGATTACCCAAGACCTCAAGAGGCTTTGATTCAATTTAGGTTATTGTGGATCGTTTGACTAAATCAGCTCACTTTGTACCTGTGAAGACTGACTATAGAGCATCTAAATATGCAGAAATATATGTTGCCTGAATTATGAGTTTGCATGGAATACCTAAAACAATTGTTACTGACAGAGGTACTCAGTTTGTTTTGCAATTTTGGAAACAATTTCAAAAGTCACTAGGTACTAAACTTCTTTACAGCATAGCTTATCACCCGCAAACTGGGGGACAGACTGAAAGAGTAAATCAAATTCTAGAAGTATGTTAAGATCTTGTGCTCTCACTTATCAAGATCAATGGGATGAATGTTTACCGTTAGCAGAATTCTCCTATAATAATAGTTATCAAGAGAGTATCAAAATGGCACCGTTTGAAGCATTGTATGGCTGTAGATGCAGAACTCCATTGAACTGGTCAGAACCGGGAGAAAGATGGTTTTATGGAGTTGATCTAGTGAAGAAAATAGAAGAAAAGGTCAGGCAGATTCAGAAGAGTTTAAAAGTTGCTCAGTCTCGACAGAAGAGTTATACTGACAAGAGGCGTAGACCCTTATTGTTTAAAGTGGGAGATTATGTTTATCTGAAAGTGTCACCCATGAAAGGAGTTACTCGATTTGGAGTCAAGGGCAAACTCGCACCACGTTATATTGGACCCTTCCAAATCATTGAAAAATGTGGAAAGGTGGCATATAGATTAAAGTTGCCTGAACAATTGTCAGCCGTGCACAATGTATTTCATGTATCGCAATTGAAGAAGTGTCTTCAAGTGCCAGATCAAGTTGTTGATGTTGATGGAGTTGAACTTGAGCCTGATTTGACATATTCTGAATATCCTGTCTGAGTTTTGGATCGAAAGGATCGTGTTACCCAAAGGAGAACAATCAAATGGTACAAGATACAATGGGATCAACATTCAGAAGAAGAAGCCACGTGGGAATCAGAAGATTACCTGTTGGAGAATTTCCCCGAGTTCTTTGCTTCTATCTAGGTTGCAATTTCTTCTTTAAATTGTAACATGTCCTTTTGAAATTTTTGTAATGCAGAAAACCCCCTACCTATTTTGTAGACAAGTTCTGAACGTGTTTGTTTGACACGTTTCCTTTTCCATTACTTAACTCAAGGCTTCAAATCTCGGGACGAGATTTCTTTAAGGGGGAAGGGTTGTAACATCTCAGGTGTTATGGTTGCTAATTAACCTGCCATGTCATCATATTGCATCGCAATGCATCCATGATTAGGTCAACCCTGTTATGCATTAACTAAAATGAGTTTACCTTTCTAGGTTGGATGTGCTTCTCGGTGGTGTGATTCGAACCGAAAACCCTAATTTCGAATGCCACCGCAAATACTTAGTCCATGCCCTGCGTAATTTGAGGTGTGTGATTGTGTTACACACTAGTGTCAAGTGTAGGGTATGAACTCAAGTACGACACGTAAAATAAAGCTCCAAGTTTGAGTTTGAATTGGAATCCAAAAACTTGTCGCGAGTTTTCCTATTTGAATTTAAATTCAAATTTGGGGAAATATTAAAAGATTTTCAAAAGTTAAATTGATCAACCAAGAGTGGCATTTGGTCAACCATGTTATGCTTGTCTAAACGATGCCCTTGGATGATGATTTGATCATTAAATAATCACCAATTAAAGTAGCAACAAATTTCAATTGAAAATTCCTCCGAAAACCTTAAAATCAAAACCCTGTTTTACCCCTTTTGAAATAATTCAAAATCTATGCAAAATTTGGGAAAAAGTTTAAAACCAAGTTTGTAGAACTTTTCAAGGGCTACAACTTTGGTGTTTTGAGTTTTCAAAGTTTTAGTGTAAAATGTGGAACAATTTTGAAAAGAAGCAAATTTCAATTTCGACCCCTTTTTATCCCCAAACTCAAATTTCAAAATGGAGGCAGAATTTGAAAATGGTTTGTTTAGCAAAGTTGTAGGTCTTTGCTAGATGTACAACTTTGGTGTTTGGAGTTTTTGAAGTTTCAATATACAATCCAAAGTAATTTCTAAATTACCAAATTTCTAAAAAGTGTCCCCTTTTGAATTTAAACTCAAATTTCAAAATTCAGTTCGAATTTGAAAAAGTATTCAATACAAAACTTGTAGAGCTTGAAATTCTGAAGATTTCATATCTTGGGAATTTTTCAAGTTGTTACATGAATTTGGGAGTAATTTGAGAAAATAGTTTGGAATTTGAAAAGTTTGGGTGGAGAGCTACAGTGCTCGGCGAATCAGAGCAGGGTACTGCGCGGCATGGGCGCCGGCTAGCCGCCGTGACCTTCGGCCAGCTTCCAGGTGCGCCTTCAACCGCCAGCGTGGGCTTCAGTAGGTTCGCGTCGAGCCACACGTCGTCTGGAGGTTGTTTTCGTCGCCCTATAAAAGGAGAGCACCGTCATCAGCGTGTTTTCTTTTTCTCCATGTCCATCGCCACCGCAGCTCCGCCGCTCGACGTCGCCTCCGTCGAGCCACCACCAACCACGCAAAATGCCTCACCGCAACCGCCTCTCTTTCGCGCATCTCTTCGACCACTCACATCCACCTCTACCGCCCGTAGCGCATGGATAGCCGACGTCTTCCTCGCGTCCGGTCGAAGACACGTGATCACCGCCCTCACGTGGCCAGACCACTCCGACCCCTCTCTATCATCACCGAGAGCACCAACGTGATCGCTGTGAGCCACTAAACCTTTTTCTCGCATCAATTTGGGCGCTACGTCGCTGGTGGCACGTTTCCGTGGCTCACCGTCGACTGTGGTCCGCCGTCGTCGTCGGTAAGGGGTCGCCAGTGCTCGAGCTACGTTGTTAGGGGGTGTAATGTGTTCGTGGGATGGTGTAGATCATTTTGGTCATGATGGTTGAGTCGTTGGCGGTGTGATCATCGGCCAGTCGTCGTGCGGGCATGGCCAAGCGCGCGGGAGAGAGCGAGAGAGCGGGAGGAGGGAGATGACACGTGGGGCAGAGCTGTCAGCGAGCGAACGCTCGGGGGTGGGCGCAGGCGCGGATGGGCCGCGTTGCTGGGCCACGCAGGAGCGGGCGCGAGCACGCGGGCAGGCCATGCGGCTGGGCCGAGCCGGTGGAAGGAAGGGAAAGCGGCCCGAAAAGAAAGTTTTTCTTTTTCTTTTTTCAAAAATGTGAATTGTAATAGTATTTGTTTATTTCATTAAAAATTCTGTAGAGCTCCAAAAATAGTGAGAATTTTTGTGTAAGCTTTTCAAGATGTAAACTACTTATGAAAAATATTAAATGATAAATTTGATTACTTTTTGCAAGTTATTTAATTAGTTCAATTAAATATTAAATGCAACTTCCAAGAATTTTAGTAATTAAATTATTAATCCAAAAATCATGAAATTTATTCTAACACTGTTTTAGGCCATGATTAATCCTTAGAAAAAGTTTAAGCTCAATTAGATGAAGTTTGATTTATTATTAATTATGCCCTAATTAATTAAATGTTTAAATAATTGTTAAATTGGTAACTTTAAGTGTTGTGTGCCTTTTTGATTGAGTGATGACCTTGGGTCACTAATTCTTGGTGATCCTTGGCACCTTAATGTATGATTGAGCTCGTTAGTAATTTGTTTGGTAAGAAACGTTAGTATCGCTTAAGTTATCGCTATTGGTTGGGAGGTTTTACTGTTTTGCAACTATACCGCGAAGGAAAGTTGTACTCAAGTCGTAAACCGTGGCATATCATCATCAAGCATCATGTTTATCACCACATCATGTTGAAACATGTTATATACTCATGTAGTTCCCGCTTTCGAGGAAGTCGAAGTTGGCGAGCAAGTCTCCGAAGAAGAGTTGTCGTCGGTGGGTTCCGGACCGGAAGTCAGAGTCTTCGAGTCCGAGTCAGTCATCGTGTCAGAGCAAGGCAAGCCCTGGTGCATTTAAACCTTACCTTGAGTTTTACAAATCTTTATTATTTATACTAGGGTTTACTGCATTAAGTAATTAGGAGTTGAGTGATAACCCAATTGCTGCATTGTCATCCTTGATTATTGTGATATCACCCTTGATACCTATTTTTACGGAAAATGCGTAGTATGCTTCGCTATGCTTATGAGTTAAGCTTTTTAAATGAATGTTGACATGGCCATGATGGCATAATTGATAAATATTGAAATATGAGAATAAACTTGTAAGATCGGGCGGGTGGTTTGGCCACTGTAACTTGCATTGGTAAAGGAGTCTCAATGTAGTGTTTCCGTCATATCAGTTTAAGGACCGTACGTTGTTGGCCCTCGCGTCATTGAGTTTTTATTAGTACTAGCCATGTACCCATGTCGGGTAAGCCTTACTTCGACTATTCCATTACGAGAACGTCTAACCTCGCACTGGGAGTAGAGAGATAGCGAGAGTAGCGTGTACCCTTGGGGCTAGAATTGGGTCGGGTTCGAGGAGTACTGTGCTCTCAGGTGGCGATGGACACGTTCTGGTTTTGGGTTACTCGGGTAAGAGTTGATATATGCAAGATTCGGTTCTACATATGTCGTGTGGTTAGGAATCCCTAGCTAGGTAAATGAAGCGGTTCGAATCATCGTTGCTCCACGAGAAAGGAGTCTTGGCCTTGCACCAACATCGTAGTTAAGAACTGAAATTGAAAGAAAGAATGAGAAAGGTCTTGATAAGAATTACTTTGATCTAGATTAGGATCACTTAGAATTGGTTAATAAACCATCAATGGTAAAAGTAAAATAATGAAGGTAAGGACTTATTTTAGCAAGCTTTTCTGCAAAAGAAATTTTGATTCTTGAATACCCGTACCTTGATTTCCTAAAGCTAGCATGCCCTTAGAGTCTTTTCCTAGTCGGGTAAGTCTTGTTGAGTACTCTTGTACTCAGGGTTTGTTAAACCCCTTGTTGTAGGTGTGGTTCATGAACAAGTATGCTTTGAGCCTTGTTGCATGGCCGTTGTGGCTGAAGAAAGTGACGACGAGTAGACTGTGTGGCCTCTGGGCAAGGCACTTCATTTGTGTGATTGTAATAAAGTTACTACTGATACTTCTCTACTACCGGTTTGTAATAATGTTACGTAAGGTTTGAAGTTTGGAAACTATGGTTTGTAAACTTAAGTTATTGTAAGACTTCCGCTACTTTACTCTGATGGTATTTTGAATAAACTGTTGTAATATTGTAATACTCCTATGATTAGATCCTGTTCGGAGGAAAGCAAGCCTTTTAAGTTATGAGGAACATAAGTACGGTTGTCAGAGGTCATTATGACAATGACAGGTACGTGTGGGCCATCATAATTAGGAGGTTCTGTGATAGATGGGCACGGAGTGCAGGGGTGGGGACAGGGCACGGCGTGACGCGATGCCATATGGGGGCACTGCGTGGTGGTGAGGCGGCTTGGGGCGGGCGGATGGCGCGACTCACCACGATGAGCGAAGGGAGTCGGGGGAGTTGGAGATTTCTCGGCAGTCATAGTGTAGAGATGGAGGAGAGACAATAGATAGAGCAAGCCCGTCGTTGGCTGTTGGGCCGATCGCCGCGCAGGTCTAGGTATGGGGCATTTGGACGGAGGCGTATGGACGGACACCCTCACTAGAGTATTATCGTTGCAAAACAGAGTTTGGGCTTTGGATAGATTGGCATGAAGGGGTGGATTCATTGCCCGAGTTACCCGCTATGTTGGCAATCGGCAGAAAATGACACATCATATACTAGCAGAGTGTAGATTCACTACAAGGCTCTCGAGATTAAGTGCCGATTAGATAGTACAGTCCGAAACCTGAGAATTGGGCAACAAGCACCACGTACAACACATAAGTGGTGGACAAAATTGTCAATAGAGTAAAATTTATTTGCGGTCCCTAAACTTGTAAGGTGGTGTCACCTAGATCACTAACTCTTAAATTTTGTTTTATAGGTCCCAAAACTTGTATGACAGTATCATATGAGTCCTTAGTTGTTGAATTTTAATGTTTCAATCCTAGAACTTGTAAGGTCCCCAAACTTGCACACCAACACATATATGGCACTAATATGTCAAGCTATTTTATGTGTTGATGTGCAAGTTTAGGGACCCTAGATAACACCACTATACAAGTTCTAGGACTTAAAAATCAAAATTTGAGAACTAGGGACCTATATGACACCATTGTACAAGTTTAGAGACCCATAAATCAAGATTCAGGAGTTAGGGACCTAAATGACACCGTCACGCAAATTTAGGGACTGCCAATAAATTTTACTCTTGTCAATAATACAAGACACCCCTGGAAAAGCACTCAAGAGTCCTGTCCTCTTCATTATCTGGGAAAATTGGGAGAGGAATGACAGGGTCTTTAGAAGCCACGAAACATCAATTTTGGACCTAATGCCCCAGATAAAAAACTAAGCGCGCGAAACTGTTGGTGCTTCTTTTAGCTTGAGAGTAACTTTCTTTTCTTTCCGGCCTGTGAGCCGTTTGTAGTACACTCTTCTCTATTAATGAAATAGCCATACTATCGTTCTCATTCATTCAAACAAAGACATGGACAAAGATTTGAAGGCTGTTTGGTTCCTACCCTGGTTTATAGAGGAGTAAATAAATACTCCTTGATTTATCAACTCGCTAACATCGTTTATTTTTAAAAATTTTATCAACATGCCAACATCGTTTATTTATAAAAACAAACAGTAGGCCAATGAAATGAAATGAACCAATTTTTTTTTGAAATAATAGTATTTTAATAAATAATTGCATATCTAGATGCTATTTTTATAAAATTACAAAACTAGCGACCTATCGGCTATCCAGCTGCCGACAGGACCCAATCGGTTACTAAGCGACCAACAACCCACGTGGTTCCATCTGGAGTTCCGGACGGAACGGAGCTCTCTGCTCTAGCTACCTACTGGTCTGCCTGCCCTGCTGCTACCAAAGAATCGGATCACCACTGGCCGGAACTGGAACTGGAACCGGAACTGGAAGTCTCTCGACTGAGCTGGAGAACGCCGCGCAGAGCACGGCCAGCGCCAGCGCCGGGAGCTTCCCGGCGACGAGGCCCGCGAGGATGATCGGCACGAGCGCAGGCAACGGCAATGCGCGCCCACGTCGGCGGCCGCAGCGATCGTCGTCGGCGATCGCCTCCGGTGGCGGCGCCGGCGTTGGCGTCTCCTCGGCGGGAGCACCAGCAGCTGCTGATGGTGCGGACTCCGCGTTGGCCTCGCCGCCGTGGCGGGAGTCCGTGGCCCGGGGCGTGTTGCCGTTCTGCAACTTGTTGGCGAGTAGCGTCCGCAGCGACCTCCTGCTCTGTTTCCCCTTCGGACTATTCGCCGCCGACGACGTGTCGTCGCAGCCGAGGTCGCCGCTATCGGCGTCGGCGGACCATAGCGAGGCGGCCTCGCTGCTTCCTTTAGCGGACTCGGACTCGCACTTGGCGCGGCACGGCCTCAGCGATTCCGCCGCCTCGCGGATCGGCGAGACGGATCCGCGCCCGCGCCCGCGGCGCGAATCCACCTCCTCCGTCTCCGGCCGCCGAGCACGAACGGGAACGGTCCTAACGGACTCGATCCATGACAGCGCCACCGACGCGATCGTGGCCGCGGCCAACAGCTGCTCGCTCCAGATCACCAGCAGCGCGAGCGCCACGGCGCCACCGGCCGCGAGGAGCCCCGGCTGGATGCTGAAGGCCGCGCCTTTGCCTGGGCGTGCCGGCACCGGTGCCGCCGCGTCGTGTGTCGGCACCGGCTCCGCGGCAGCGGCGGGCACCGGGACGGAACGGTGCCGCCTCCGGGGGTTCCTGAGGCGGCCGTGGTTCTTGACGACGATATCGGCGAGGGAGGTCGGGAAGCCGGTCTGCACCGGGAGCGGCCCCGCGCGGGCCGGCGGGCGCAGGGACGCCAGGAGGCGGCGCAGGCGGCCGCCGCTGGCGGACGGGCGCTTCAGCGGGCTCGATGGCATCGCTGGCGGCAACCGACGCCGGCGAGCATCGGAGGCGTGAGTCGTGACGACGCGGCGAGGCTTTGCGCGTCCGCGTTTTAGGTGGGAGAGAAGAAGGAAAGTGGCAAGGAAATTCAGATGGTGGGATTTGGAGGTTTCGGTTTGCTGTTTTGCATTGGGTGTGCGGTTTTAAGGTGACAGTTTCTTGGGCCGTGTTCACTTCCTAAATTCGGGGCACGATTCGGGCACGGTAGGTACGGTGCCCGTGTCGGAACACTGTAGCAACTTTTGTTTTTTAGTGTAAAAAATTATCCAAAAATTGATTAATTAGACTCAAAATGTTCGTCTCGTAAAGTACCATAAAACTGTGCAATTAGTTTTTGATTTCATCTACATTTAGTACTCCATGCATTTGCCGGCATTTTGATGTGATGGGGAATCTTCTTTTTGCATAATGGAATTTAGGGGGAGAATTTGGGATCTAAACAAGGCCTTGGTTGATTCTGCTCGGAGTTTGTGGCAGCTGGGTGAAGAAATCGAGGAGACCCTTTTTTTATTTTGTTATTAAAAATGTTTTGTCTTTGTTTATAAAAAAAACATGATGTTTGATTTGTAGACTAGCAATATGGAGATGTTATCAAGGGCACTAGCAGGGTATGGACCCAGGGTTAGTACTTGGATGGAATCCATAACTGATTTGACAACATCCGTTTTATCAGCACCAACGTATAGATTCAGGTTTAGCTCCAAAAAAAAAAAGAACTAAAAAAGATCTAACATTTCTCTCGGCTCGTTGCCTTTGTTTGTCAATTTTTTGTTTTTCTATTCTATAGAACCTTATTCAGTTCTTTGGACCAGGATCTTATAATCTGATCCTTTCATACTATGATATATTTTATAGGAAAGGTGTGTTAAAAACATTGAGAATCGTGGGAAAGTTCGGTTCGCTCAAAGGACAGGTTCTAGATGCTTCATTGCACACGCCCATGTCCTGGTAAGATACAAAACATTATGTGTGTGTTCAATGTTTATTCTGTGTTGAACTATTTTGTAGATTTAAACTAACATTTACAAATTGTTTGCATGTTAATTCAGAAACAAAACAAATATAAAGATGTGCCGTCCACTGCAATCGATCTTTTCAAGTAATTACACTGCAGCAGCAAGACCGGTTTTTGTGAGCCCATGAAGGAAAAGATTGTAAGTACATGTTCTAAATGAACTGTTCTAGACCTGATAAGGCTGCAGTATATCCTAATGACAACATAGTAGCACTACCTCCTTTCGAAATTCAAGGGATTAAACAAAATCACACTTAACTGAGATAGGAAGCCAGAGCGGCCAAAATCACACTTAACTAAAATTTGGATGGAATTATTTCTAGAAGTTCAAATCATCAGGCCAAAACTAAATTGAGCCGTACTCTAGAAATTTGGTTAATGATGAAATTGGGAAGTTGGGGGTAGTAACTGAGTTTAATTATTTGAAGGACCAAAGTACAATTTATTTACTGTAACTGAAGTGGCCAAAGGTTCATAGCAGCTACAGGTCTGCAACCTACAAAACTTTGCATACTTTTAGTAGCAGCAGCAGATCATTAGCTATGTTGCTATATGGATGTTCTTCTAGTAGTGTCAATGTGTCATTGAAGTAATGTCCTGGAGTGAAACATACAACTCTTTTTAGTTGCATAGTCTGAATCTGAATTCACTACTTATAAGTGGCAACAACAAAATTATCTGTACTGGTTCTATCTTGTTTTGTCATCAAATGTAGTATGTTTTTCTATTCAGTCAGTAATTGCTTGAATTTTTTTTTCCATATTTGTATACTAACTATAATGCAAACTATTTTTCTTATCATGTTAGGACCAAATGGATACCATGATGACTCAGCCTACACCAGAAGGGGAACAACCAAAGACTCCTGCTGAAGTTGTTGCTCATGTTTTGCCATCAAGTAAATTTCTTCGAAATGTTGGCCTTGAGACAACAGTCCCCAAGAGAAGTGCTACCACTGCTGCACGTGTACAAGAGTTGGAGGCTGAAGTTGCGGCAGAGAAGCAAGGTGCTGCAGCACTTAGATATCAACTTCATGGTCAGCAGGATGAGTTGGAATCAGAGGAAGCAAGGGAGAGGCAGGCGGAACAAATTGAAAATTTGAAGAAATAAGGAGAGGAAACCAATGCTCTTCTTCGTCGGTTGTTCACCTTGAACAAGGACTAGGTCACTCCTTACCCTTTTCCTTTTACCCTACTGATCATGATGCATGACCTCAACATGGCTTGGATATGTGGCTGTTTATTTTATTTTGGTACATGGCTTGGACCTGGTAATGGTTTGCATCTGGTTGTCTATTTGGTAATGCCTTGGATATGTGGCTATTGATTTTGCCACTTGGTTGGATCTGGTAGTGACTTGGACAGAGTTTAATGTATTTTGGGTTGAGTTTGACATGTGAAATTATTTGAACATGTAACTCTGAATGGATCTATGATGTAATGGATGTGAGCACTTTAAATTTGCTTGATGGTTGTCTATTGATTTCTGTCTGCAATGCTACGATGGGATGTATATTGTTCAATGGACTTCAATGTGTATTGTGAGCTGCAATGTGCTGTGTCAAAACCTACCACATCATATGACAACATTCTACGATGATTTTTTGTCCTACATGACACATGTATAGTCATCTATGGTCAACTTTATTGCAATGTTTTCTCTACATGATAACGACGAAAATTGAACGTCATAAATCAACGACGCATGTATGATCGTCACAAAATTACGACGGTAATATTAGTTTTGTCGCAGAACACCTTTAACTACGGGGAATAGACGACGAATGCATTTTCATCGTGCATTCGTCGTAAATTGTGAAATACGACATAATTTTCAATTTCTGCGACATAAATGGAACGTCACAGAAGGTCATACCTCTCGTAGTGTTTTGAGGCTTGGGCTTTTGTGCGACCTCATGATCTTTTTCTATTTTGCTTTTTACCTTTTTACCATGTATGACTCCCTCCCTCCCTCCTCTTTGGTGTTGCAAGAGCAGAAGAGAGAGAGAGGTGAGGGATTTAGTATGAATTGTTCTTGTTTAGTTAGCTTCAATTTCCAATGTTTAGTAATAATGCTGCTATGGATATATCGATCGAAGGATATTAAGATGACTACATATATACACGCTCATATATATATATATATATATATATATATATATATATATATATATATATATATATATATATATATATATATATAACTATTACCCTACAGCTGGCTACGAAATAACTTATTCTGTAGCCACTTTGAGTTACGATAATTGCTATGCTAATTTATGAGATTATAGTAACTCCTTACTATGTGATTTACTATAACGTTATGGTAAATATCCACATGTGTTATAGTAATCCAACTATTGTAAATATGTACTGACATTATCGTAAATTAGTATATAAAATTACCGTAAATAGAGGTGGCTACAGAATAACTTATTTTGTAGCTAGCTATAGAGTATACTCTCCCTATATATATATATATAATTTGAGTGTTCTGTCTTCACTCACTTGCAAACTCCATAATTAGTTTGAACATCCTAACTCTTCACATGTTTTTTTTCAAAATATTTGCATCTTTCTATGTTTCTGTTTGGAGCGTAGCAATAAAGTGACAAACTAGTCCTTAAATAGCTAGGCTGCGAACTAAGCCTGTCCACCTAGGTTTAACACACACCTTGACTTAACAGTTACTAAGAGCAACTCCAACAGATATGGTATCCTTGTTGTGTATGCTATATTTGGAATTTTACAACAAATATTGAGCTCCAACAGCTGTGCTATATGGTTTTCTAAAATAGCAAACGTGCTATCCCTGGAATTTCGCTCGGCATAGATAGCACTCCGCGCTCGCTAGCCATCTGCCGAAATCGTTCGCCATGGTGCCTGCCCGCGCGCTCGCAATCCTTCCCGCGCTCGTGCTGAACTTTCCCATCGTGCGCGCAATCCTTCCCGCGCTCCTGCTCGATTCAGTCCCCAGCTCCATCGCCTCCTCCCCAGCCACTTTCCCATCGTGGGGATCACAGGCCCGATCTGCTCGATTCGGTTCCCAAGTCATCCATCGCCTCCTCCCCTCCCCTGCCGCCGCTGCCGCCCCCATTAACGGTCGGAGCTGCTGTTTGCTTCCCCTCGGAATCGGCCTTTTCTTCTTTGTCGTGATGTCGCAGCATCCTCATGGAGAGATTATGCCGTACGTGCGCCGGAGAGATCCCAATTGTGCTGCCCTATATTCACTCCCCAATGTTGCAGCGTCAGGCGGATGGGAGGAGCAGTATGTAAAAAAGGATCAAATCCAACACACATACTACAGACGACAGACTAAAACGTGTCTGTAGTAAAATGTTACAGACGCTCTTTCTCTGACAAGAGTCTGTAATAAGCCAAGGGTTAACGCCCGTCTGTAATAATAACTAACACAGACGCGTGTAGAAATTGGACACTATCACAGAGATGTCCTAGGAAGAGTCGTCTGTACCATCTTCCTAGGACAGACGAGTGTTCTATCTTCTGACGCTTGTTGCTAGACGCGTCCGAACTATCCCCGTCAGGCGCAGGTTCATCTATATGTGGTCACGGCCAGCGACAACGGACCGTCCATGGCGTCGCCCCCACCACCTAGACGTCCATGGTGACAGAGCTCGTGCGCAGCGCCGCCCCTTCCCCCGGGCGCGCGCAGCTCTCCGAGACCAAGGCGGGCAGGAATCCGGCCGGTGGCGGGTGGGTTGGAGCAGGCGGCGGAGGTGTGCTCCGGCCAACCAATCGGGACGGCGGGGCGGGGATCCATGCCGGTGCGGGGTTCTCCGAGCGCGCGCGAGTGGGGCCGGTGGACGCGGACTCGCCGGAGTTCGCGGACGTGGCCTCGCCTTCGTTCACGCTGCTGCTCAATTCGTCCATCAGGAACACGCCGCCGGGTGGTGCTCGAGCAGGCTAAGGCCGACGAGCTGAGGAAGCCGACGCGCGTGGGTGTCTCCGTGCTCGCCGCGCGTGGGCTGGTGCTGCACGACTCGCTGACGCCGTCGGGGTGGTCACCGCTCACGCCAGGGCGGCGCGAGCGGCCGCCGCGAGCTGCTCGAGCAGCAGCAGCAGGGGCGCGAGCAGCCGTGTCCACCAGCTGCTCGACAAAATGCCAGTGTGGCCTTCTCTGGTGGTAAGCAATGACGTACGCACAGAATAGATTTCTTCTTTTAACCTATAGTAATGTAAAAGAAGTGTTACACTTCCCACTCCGCTTCTCCCTTGAAATCAAATGTAGCAAATAACTTTAAATAAACTTTCTGTCGACCTTAGTAATTACTGTAGTTATGAATATTTGTCTCTGGTTGATGCATTTCCAGCTCAACATGTTCTAGTAACTACCAAATCAAAGCTTGAGCATAGGGGGTCAACCTCCAATTTCTGCATATGCATATCAGAACTTGCTTCTGAAGATGATTACACTGGAAGTTAGTAAGTTACAACTGAAAAAAAAGAATGTGCTCAAGACAACTAACTCCCTAATTGCACATGCTGCCTTGTCTGAAGATGGTATGCATATCAGAACTTGATGTGTGTTGTTTTTGTGTAATGTGATATATATGGTGCCGATGTGTATTGTATCATTTGCTGACGCCGGCGTGATGACGGAGCTGTGCAGCTTGACACTGTAGAGTGTACGACAGACGCTCTATTGAACGTGTGTCTGTAACATAATCACAACTTCAGACGCTCGTAATTGTTGCGTGTCTGTAAGTTAATCATAACTGCAGACGCGTCTTCTTATAGTCACAGACGCTCGTAATTGTTGCGTGTCTGTAGGATTATCGTAACTGCAGACGCGTCTTCTTTTAGTCACAGACGCTTCCACAGGAACACGCGTCGGTAGTTAACTCTTATTACAGACGGGCTTAAGAGCGTCTGTAATTTTCTTATCACAGACGACTTATCACAGACGCGCAATAGCAAGTCTGTGATAACACTAAAGGTGCGTCTGTAATGTTTTTTTACATAGTGGGACTCACTGGTGTTGCCTTGGCTGGAGAATGCGACGCAAGCAAGCCAGCAACGACGAGTCCTTCCACCCAACAGTGCTGCTGCTGCATCGAATCCATTCCTCGATGTGTGCTCTGGTGAGTCAAGTTTGCAGTCTGTTGAAATCATGAGTTCATCAGCTGAACGTTCTAAATCGTTATGTCATCAGTAAGGAATTATCAGAGTTAAAGTGCGTCTGTTCAACTGAAAAATGTGTGCAATTTTCACATAGTAGTACAGCGTCTTTGTGATCACTCATCTAATTGGCAGTGCATGGGAAGAAAAAATTGCTTAGGACTGTTTTTTACACAATATATTAAGCTGCTTGCTTACAGAAGAGTCAGGCAAAGATATACGATCTGAACGCATACACAAATGTTAGGCCAGTCTTTCAGACCACATGTACAACTAATTAGGCCATGTCAATTATTTGCTGCTACTTGTTCTGTGATTCTGTCCGAACTCTTGTATGTTACAGTACTGAAGCAATGCCATGCACAAAGTGTTAAGCTAAGTTTTGCTGCTATTTGTTCTGTAGCTTTGGTTTCCATCCCAAGAAAGTTCAGACTACTACTAATACTAGCGCTGTACCATTGCTGGTTGAATGATGCACAATGGCAGCTGTAGGCAATAGCAGAGATCAATGTGAACTTCTGGCGTCCAAATTCAAAGCTGCAGTAGTACATCTGAAAATTTTGAGAAAACTTTGTGTCTTTTCAACTGAAAAATGTGTGAGATTTTCTCATAGTAGTACAACGACTTTTCAAGTGCCAGGAATAGGTCCGTGGTAGTTGGTGACGTGGCAATTTTTTAACATACAAGATGAGAAATAGCAAGTATGTTAGAAAATTCTTCTTTTTTGAGGAGTTCTATATTTTACAAAAGAGCTAAACTATGAAATTTGGCTATTTATTTTAGCACATCTGTTGGAGTTGCTCTAAGGGCATGTTTGGTTCCCTCCTACTAAAGTTTAGCTCTGTTTGGTTTTCCCCTGCTAAAATTTAGCTACTAAACTTTAGTCACTTTAGTTACTAAACTGCCAAACAAACTGACTAAAAAGGAACTAAAGTAGTTTAGTCACATTAGTACCTCAAGTGGTGCTAAAGTGGGCTAAAGTGTCCAGTGGACAGGAGCTGCCCCTCATTATCGCCCAGTGGATAGGCAATATCTAGTTCCCAACACAACTTGCTGTGGCACAAACACACTTGCCTTCAATACGCAATCTGGCACCTATTGCTTCAAGATAACATGCCTTGGCCCTTCAGGAGGCCATCTACTGATAGCTAGCAATCTGATGGTACCAGAATGCAGCTTTGATGGCAATATGTAGCTGTTTCTGCACAAGCATGCATGCGGTGCATAGACCATATGTAGCTGCTACTTCACAACTAGCAGTCTAGCACACATGCCTTGAATAGCAGAAATGCAGAATCCACATTTGTTGTGTGACGACCAAATTACCTCTGTGCACATCACATGCCCTTCCAACTTGTTAGTAGTAGCCATAACATGTAGTCTGATGAAGAAAAGACTACGGCCCACAAAATATTTCCTGCCATCACACAAATCAGGCCATCCCAGTTGTCCAGGTTGGCTGAAGCATGAGAGGATCCATCTATAGCCCCTCTCTGGTTGTTGCCATAACCTATAGTCTGATGAGCAAAAAACTACAGCTCCACAAAATACTTCCTGCCATCACACAAATCAATGGCCATCACTATTGTCCAGGTTGGCTGAAGCATGAGAGGTCCCTATAGCTCCTCCCTATATCCAAAACAAAATAAATAGGACCATTCATGAGAATATGTAGACCATATAAATTCCAGAAGTAATTAACTATGAAAGGAACATACAGATCACAAAAAAACATATATTTAAAGTATGATAATGTGATAACTTAATATGGATCATGAATATGAATGCCCATACGTACCAAATAAAGGCTACAAACATTTCACTATGAAAGGAACATACAGATAACAAAAAAACATGATTATTCAGTTGGATAGAGTGAAAACACATTTAATCTTAGGGAAATTTTGCTGCAGGACACCGCAAAAATGCGTAATATGTTGGTGTACACCGCAACAAGTGGAATTTGCCCAGTACCATTATAAATTTGGGGTTCTTTGCTGTAACACACTGCACCCATTATTTTATTATTTTCTCGTATTCGTGGAAAGAGAAGGTGAGGCAAATGCCTTTGTTGCCCTTATCTTCAACCTCCGGCTGTTCATCTATTTTTGATGTAACACATCACCGCCGTCTTTTCTTCTCCAGCAAGGTCTGACCACCTGCGCTGCTGCTCACGTGTGGTTGAAGGGCAATCCGGAGGTCAGCACCCATCATCATCAGTGGCGGAGGCACAGGGTATGCCAGGTATGCACTGGCATACCCTGCGGCACCGATGAATATACTATTATATATATGTATTGCATTTGTATTTGTAAAAAGAAAAAAAAAGAAAAAAACTTACCTGGAATGGATCACGCCACACGAAAGGCCCACTTGAGGCACTCCACGCGGCCCACGCAGCAAAGAGCTCACGAATGCATCACGCATCCACGCCACGCAACGCAACGCAGTTAGGCATAACTTTTCCCGAATCTAATCTTGATCGGAGGCGACGAACGGACGGAGAGAGAGACACGGTCACAGCGCCGGCGCCGCCGGACACCTCGACGGCCTGACGCCTGACTGTAGAGTCACAGAGACACGGTGAGTACAACTACGCCACACTTTCTCAGTTCCCCTGATCTAATCTCATATTTGCTAACATCACAAATAATAAATTGTTTAATTATTTATTATTGTGTTTTTTAATATTTGTGCAGTTATGAAGAGAAATTCAGATATTATATCTCTTTTTTAAAAGCATGAAGGCGGTAGCGGCGGCTGCTTTTCTAATCGTTCCCGGGTCCGATTGAACCTATGGTGCAAGGGCAGACTCTTGAGAGAGAGTAATTAAGGAAATCGTAAATCCAATGCCACCGCCACCGCCACAGCCGTCATCACTGCCGCCGGTTTATGACATCAATCGCCTTCGACATGATTCAGGTGAAAGATAGCCATTCTAAGTTATCCTGTTAATGATCAAGATGCAATTCGACGACCATATGTTATTAAAGGTCCATTCAAACCTTTTCTTTGAAGTTGATGAAGATGATATAGTCGAGACATTCATGTCTCTTCGAAAGCATCGAATAAAACAGTCATAAAAATAATATTTTAAGTCTTTGGTACTCATTTATGCCTATATTTGAACTATTTATAATGTATTTAGTGATTTTAACTTAATTCTTGAATTTACCGAATCATGTTGCAAAATTACCGAATTGCTAGAATAGATTTACCGAATTGTATACGAAAAATTTTTGTACGGCATACCCTAAACTAAAATCCTAGATTCGCCACTGATCATCATCATGGTAAACCACACACTACACTGCTCACGAGCAGGCACACACACTAGTGGGACTCGGCCAACGGCTCGGCCTTCGGCGATGACAAGAACACCTTGGATGCTCGCATGAGGCCGCGCCGCCACCCGCATGAGGCCGGGGAGGGGGGCCGCGCTGCCGCTCATGCGAGGCCGGGCGCCCCCGCTCGAGGCTAGAGAGGGCCGCGCCACCGCTCGTGCGAGGCTGGAGAGGGCCGCACCGCTGCTCACGCTGGTGGAGTGGGGCCTGCCAACGATCCCCCAGTCAAAGCCTTCGATGATGGTGGCCTGGACGATGGCAGACATCACGTTGGTGTACAACAATAGCCTGCTCGAGTTGCCCTCGCCGGGGTAGGTGGTTGGAGAAGAATGACCCTAAATTAGTGGCGGCGATGTGTTACGGCAAAAATGGATGAACAACTGGAGGTCAAAGACGAGGGCAAGAAAGTCATTTTTCCGCCTTCTCTCTCTGCGTATACGAGAAAATAATAAAAAAAATGGGCTCGGTATGTAACAGAAAAGAACCCCAACTTTGTAATGGTACCGGGTAAATTCCACTCGTTGCGGTGTCCATCAGCATATTACGCATTTTTGCGATGTCCTGCAGCAAAATTTCCCTTAATCTTACCATCTCATTTTCTTCTTCCTGAAGCAGGACCGGTGGTATCTCTGACTGTACTTGGTTAATAATGAGCTGCAAGTGAAGAATTACCAACATGATTAGTTTTTTTTTTATCTTCAACTGCAGACAGATAGTGCGCCAAAACTAAATTGTACCTCAAGTACACGACCATTATGCTTCACATCTCGAGTCAATGTGGCATTTTGTTGAGCCAAGGCAGAATTTTGTTGAGTTAAGCGACCGACGGTTGCAACTAACTCCTCATATCTTGCCATCAGATTTTGAAAAGCCCTTGAGGTTGCTAGCCTTCTCCCACTTACCTTAGTAACATCAATTATTGTACCCTTCTTGACAGCACCATCTCCTATTGCAAGACGACCATGGGGCAAGCCACGACCAATATTATATGCAATTTGACCATCAAAAGGTTGCTCTTGCCAGTTCTCTGGATACTTTTCTTGCAATGCTTCATTGTAGTCATCCTAGAAATAACAACAATTATTAGTCACAAACTACAAATGGAAAAGCATGAAACTAGATAGGAAGTTATGCTACATATACAATAAGTTTCTTTGTCCGTTCTGGAATCGGGCCAGCATTCCCATTGGCATCACAATTCTTAAGGCTAGATTTCATGCATGAAAAAGCGTTTATTAGAGTGCCCTTCCCAGATCCATGTTTTGCTTCCTTCAAGGCATAAAAGAAGTGACCAATGTTAATGCTTTTGAAAAATTCAAAGTTATTCAGAAATGGATTGTGAGAAAGGAGATTACCAGATATTGTTGAGTCTCAACTAATGGCCTAGAACCAGCCCTGTTTTGAGTGCCATCGGGGTTTTTTTTTCTGAGAATCTTCCCCAAGCCTCCTTCTCTTCAAGTATTCAACAGAGCACCAATACTTACAAATGGACTCCCAAGCTTCTTCGGTGAACCAATCAGGCTTGCATTGAATGTATTATTCAAAAGTCAGTAATTTGGCACAGGCAAATGAATCAGACTTTGGGCTTTTTATGATTTCCCGATAGTAGTATTTGACGGCATCTGGGTGAGCTTGGTACATTATATTCTTGCATTGGGTCTGTGCATATTTCTCAAATACACGGTTTGCTTCATCTTCAAGTTCTTCAGGAACTGAATATATGCTCTGCGAAAGAAACAACAATCAAGCATTACAATGAATAGTGGTGAACAACACTTTCATTTTGGAGCCTAATGCTATTTCTACTATAAATCAGCCACTACATTCTTATTGTTTTTTAATGGATTACTATGACAGAATTTATATACTCACCCAGAACTCTTGTTTCACACGATCAGCTGGGGTTTCGTCATCATCCCTTAGAATGTGTGAGTAGTGCTCCCACTTGCTTGCATGATATTTGAATGGACGACAATCTCTCGTGGTCCCTTCAATAATCGAGGATATTCTTGCTTTAAAATCACTCCAAGGATGGGGCCTTTCTTCATTTTATCATCAATTGAGTAATTAGCATAGTGGAATTGGCTGCCTCACAAAACAAAGTATTGCATAAAAGGATTAGCAAGTTCTAATACTAGAACTGTCCACACAAAGAGAAAAAAATCAGCATGTACATACTTGTCACCCTCAGGTATTATGACTATCTGACCATTGCGAGGCTTATGCATTTTATTGCAGCCCCTTATCCTTTTTGCTATAGGGGGCTGACTCTCGACATCATTTGAGAAATCACTTGATCGCGGTCGCCTATATATCCAATAATTGAAGGACTACATCTCCTGCCACATAACATGTTAAAACAAAATGTTAGTAGCAGACTTTTAAATGCAATAGTTTAAGCAGCAGACTTTTAAATGCAACAGGACAAGCAGCAGAAAAAGAGACTACATACATAAGATGCATAACAGCACACATAAGATACATAGCAACACACATAAGATACATAGCAGTGAGTCCAGATGAGGATGGAACTAAGACTTAAACATCAGTACAATAATTTCAGAAATACAAGAAGCATTTTAGAAATCCTCCTCTTCATAGCAGTCTTCGTCATAGGATTCATCATCATCTTCGTCGCCTTCTTCATCAATTTCTAATATCTCTTCTTGCTGTGGAGCATCAGTTTGCTTCTCCAGCTCTTCCAATTCTTTTGGATCAGTTATTTCATCTGCTGCTGAAGCAACAATTTCAATGTCACCTAGATCGATTACAAATGTGCCCTCTAGTCCATCCTCTTGAATCAGGTAGAGAATAAGGACTCTCAAAGTCAAGTCTAAACAAGAATGCCCAAGAACAGATATTGTACTTACTATACTCACCTAATAATCTTCGTGCACGTAGGGACATGTGAGTTGTACTGATAGCTCGAGCAAGTAGAGCATCATATCCCTTCACTGACTGTCAGGCTGTCTGCCTCCATTTTGATCATGAATGCACTAGGTCAACATATCGCTGCAACTTGACACAATCCAAACTCAGATGTTCAATTCTTCTGAGACATATATGTCCATCTGCACTAGGTTTTCATGTTATACAAATTGCTTTCCTGCTCGATATACCACGGACCTCGGCCCTTGAGGCAGCCACATAAAAAAAGCAATAACAAGCTAACTCCAAGTAATCTTATGGAGGAAATGATTCGATTATCGGCATGGCATGCTACTGAAAGTACGCAGGAGTACATGCATTGCTACGTCCCATGAACAATTTTGATCTGCATCCAAGACGGTACATGCATTGTTTGAGAAGTTAATTCTAATCATTAGTAAAGCTAAACTAACACCCACGCTGGTAACATCCATTTTAAAATGCATATGGATGGAAAAGAACGGGCACGACAAGTTATAACTGTGACTAATGTATTGGTCTTGTGCTTGCCCAGGTGGCATATTTATTTAAATTTATCACATCCTGTTCAAGGCTTCTTATTTAACAATCTCTCACTGTCAAGAAAAAGTCAGAAATTCATACAATACTCTATATCAGAATATCAGATTAGTCTTGTGCTGTACGTGTAGGTTCATTAACTTGTTTTGATGCAAAAAAGAAACTCGATCAAGACCGTCAAGGTCTAATACCATGAAGTCCTAATCGAGCAGGAAACTGGTCAACATATGTATGCATGTAGTATGTAATCATCACTTAACTAATGCACTGAATTGACAGCTCGAACAAGCAGAGGCAGCTTAGCAGACCTAGTGCTAGTTTCACTGATTAGGATTATGTACTCTCTTTCAAGCTTGAAATTATTTAGACCAAAACAATTAGCAAGTCAATATGTTTGATATCAACTACCCAACATGCCCTGACACATTCTAAGTTAGTAAGACTACAAGATCTATATAATTGAACCACTCCTCTGCTACAACTACCTTGTCCAAGGGCTGTATCCGAAATTTTGTGGACCTGGTTGAAAACAAAACATTAGGCGATACAACAAAAAGTGCCAGTAACACAAATAGTTTTAATTATTCTTGCAACATACTTACACAAAATTAAGAGTTACAATAGAAATTATTCATGATATACAAGAGCAAATGTTGAAACACAAAACAGTACGTTGTCTTAATGTTTACCCAAATACATCATCCATCTAGTATTTCTTGAGATTAAATGTTCAATCACATAATCATATAATTAACCATCTACAAACACCAATTGCAAGTGTTATCATTTCCAATCCATTGTCATTTTAGGAGTACACAAAATAAAACCCCTCTATCTCCTTTTTAAAATATAAGAAACAGAACAATTACATGCCTTAAAAACTAAGAACAAATTTAACTAAAGATTTAACCATTTGCATATCAAGTTTGTCCTGAGCAAGAAAAATACATCCTGCTGTATCCCAACCTCGATGCAAAGTTTTTAGTTACAGAACCAAAGTCTAGTGGCTTGAGTATCCGGTGGTGTAAATATATCAAACAAGCATTATATCATAACAAGAGAGAGGTTACATAAAGAAACAATTTATAGTGGAGAGGAAATTGCTGAAATTTTTTGCAATAAAAATTGGAGTTAGAGTACATTAGATATTATTATAGGAGAAAAACTAGGAGAAGGGATAGTAAATTTCCGTGGCAAATTGATAGTTATATTTACTGCAACAAATATATTGTGATTGAACAGATAGAAAGGAAAAAATAGAGAGGAGGGGGTTAGATCAGTTAATCAGTTAAGACTATCTACGCCTATTTAACTTCTGCCAAGTACAAACTTAAGGACGCCCCCTCCTAACTTTCGGGGGTGCTGTTATTCCATTGCTCATCCTGAACATGCTGTTGTACAGCCCTGCTTGTGCCTCACCACACTAGCTAGCCACAACACAACTTAACATAATCAATAAGCTATCTATAGCTATCTCAGAACAGAAACAGATCACTCTCATAATCTGGATCTCCCAATCGACATAAACAATCATTGGGCCTCAAAAAGCTCATCATTGTTCCACAAATTGAAAACTTAGAGAAGATCAGATCAACAGAAGAAACAAATAAAAAAATAAAAGTGACAACATTATCCAATAAAAGATGTCAGTGCCATGGACACAGAAACAGTTAATGGCGCATCGAAACAACAGGAAAAAAACTGCATCTGGAGGCAAAGGATTTGAGGCATCAATATCCCCACTTCTTAGCACATATGCACCGCTTAATAGCAATGATAAAATTTGGTTGCTTGCATTGTTCAACCGATTTAGAAACATAGGGCATTTATATATTACTGTTGCTAACAGCTTTCTTTAAGCTACTAGGCTGAGCTCATCCAATACTCAAAGTACGGATATCAGTTGCTCCGCGCAGCCATCAAGACCTTTTCGTTCATGTCGGAGGTGGATCATCAGCTGCAATAACAAGGCACAATCAGATATATATAAATCGCCTCTAGAGGTCAATTGGAATCAAGTATTGATTCCAAGATTATTGTACTGGAGAATGAAGAGAGTGAAAAATAGATGTTACATTGACGAGTCGGAGGAATAGTGTTGTAGCTCCAAACGAAGCAGATCCTGGCAGCATCGCGGACAAGACCGTCAAAGCACTTCCTGGCGGCCTTGTAATCATCCTCTTGTTCATCGCAGATCCAGGCAGCATCACGTACAAGACCGTCAAAGCACTTCCTGGCGGCCTTGTAATCGCCGTCCTGTTCATTGCTCCGCCATTTGCTATCTGCAGAGTCGCTACTGCCCGGCAGCACCATGGCAGCTGCTGGTTTCTCCCATTCTGGTGTTTTATGAAGGGCAGATGTAGCATGGTCGTCAGTAGAGAAGAAAACATTCACACTATGCAAACATCAAGAGATGTGCACTCACCTTCACACTAATGCAAAATCATGTATATAGAATGTTTAAAGTAAATCCATTAGAAAGCTAAAGTCAAGCACAACTGCACAGGTGCAGAACATGTTCATGGATTGGAAATCGGAAATCAGAACAAAGAATTCAAGGAACTAGCTAGAATATGAAACAATGGGGCAAGTAACGCATAGTAGGCTAGTACGCCATCATGTAGCACGGTCAGTCGTCAGTAGAGGAAAACATTCACACTATGCAATAATGCAAACATCAATAGATGTGCAGCCTGCAAACATCAAGCAGAAATGCAGAACACGTTCATGGATTGCCAATCCGAAATCAGAACAAAGAAATCAAGAAACTATAAACTAAAACGATAGGGCGAGGACCGCATAGTAGCCTAGTAGGCCATCATGCTCAAGCAAAGAAGATCTTGCGCCAAATTAATTAAATCATCTTGTTCTGCGTAAAAGCATCCAGTTGCAGCTGATGGTGTGATAATCCAGCAGCAGCTTCTCTAATTTGAATCCAGATCGGATCCATCACAAACATTCGTAGCAAGAAAACACACAGAGATATGCAAGTTGGATAGGAGGGAGATGTCGAGAACGAAGTGGATCGATCGGATCGGAGGGCAAGTATACCGTAGCATACTGGCGGCGTGCTTAGGGCGGGTGCCGGACAGGTGGGAAGCAGCGCGAGGGCGGTCGAGGTGGACGGCGCCGGAGAGGACTTCATCACGAGCATGTGGATTCTGGTCAGAAGCAGCGCGAGGACGTTCACGACGGAGTACTCGTCGTCGAGCAAGAAGCCACGGAACTGCACGGCGGTGATGCAGATGACCAACACGATGAGGAAGCAACCGAAATAGTCCTGCCAATCAAGGCGTAACGGCGGCGGCGGCTCCGGCCGCCGTCCCCACCCTGCGTCCTGTACAGCAGGAACCCAGCGGCAGGCCTCCATCCACCGAGCTCGGGCGTCGGGCGCCATCGTCGATCTATCGATCCCGGACGAGGGATCGATGGGCGACGAGGGTGGTCTCGCCGGCGGTGGTGGCCTGGTGGGTGGAGTGGAGGGGAAAGCGACAGAGCCTGGGCTGCAGGAAAGGGACTGCTAGTGATGAGGGTGGTTTATGCGGAGCGGAGAGCTAGCTGTATGCGCGCGTGGAACGGACGGCGATGTCAGTTGTCGGTCGCTTTCTGGAATTTGCTCGGCGGCCGCCGTCTGGCCGCCGGTGGTCCCCGTCGGTCAAAAAGCAGATCGTCTTGTCTTCACGTAGGCAGGCCCCGGCCGTAAACATGCGAGAGCGGCGTACGTGTGCCTGGGCGCTGGGTGGGCCCCAGCCGCCAGAGGGTTTAACTTTAACTGCCAATTCTGTTCAGAATAATACTACTGATGATAGTGCACGCAATAAGCAAGTGCCTACTTATTTATTAACAGAAAAAAGCATGGCTCACCGGTTACCACCCCAATAGTACCAGCAAAAAGAAGAACGATGTTAAAAGTAGATATAAAATTGACTCCTTTCATGATAGAGTATTATATAATGAAAACATTCATCCCGTGGTGTGATGAAGGGTCGGGAACTACCCAAACAAACACGCGATGCATCATGCATTCAGGTGCTCGTGCGACCCATCCGCGCCCCGCCGAAGTGGAAGAAGAAGAGCCACCCGGGGACAGGGTTAGGGTTTTGGGAGGAGATTCAATCCCTGACAGCTATATAAGAGGGTTTGGGGGCAGTAGTGGTGACACGGAGGTGTGTCATAATACTACTAGAGATACTGTGGGCTAGGCCGATCAAGGGACATGTGTTGGACGTGGACCAAGAGAAGGTAAGGACTAGGCTCCTCAGTAAGCCAAGGAGGAAAGCAAGTCAACATAACAAGGACTACCACCATCACTACAAGGGGGTCGAAGGACCAGGAACATGACAGCGGGCTGCGGCTCGAGGCTAGCTGCGGCTAGAGTTCTTACTCCTGTTCTCCTTCTTCCTTTGATCTATGTATCCAGAACCTTCTAGAATATTCCGGTAAACCAATTGTTCCTCATCTGTGGTTGTATTAGCATCCAGGTCAGTGACAAGGTGGTGGAGGTTGAGATGGCGCCAAGTGCGACGGCGGGGTGCACCGCCCGCGGGGGCATTGGGAGATGGCAATTGGCTAGGGCCATTGCTGGTGGTTAGGGGAGGGCAAGGTCAAGGGCGGAATCAGGCGGCAGGTGGCGCAGTGAGACGGTGGGAGTCTCCAACCACGGGAGGTGCAACCCAGGGACAGAGCGGGGGCAAGGATGACGCTGCACGTTAACTTTGTCCTAGGAACTACCCTCGCATGTCTCCCTAAGAGAGACCACTCAAGGGTGACTGCCCACCACCAAACCACCATGCCTCCTCCGTCCAGTTTGGCCACTGCCGCTAAGGCCCCCTTGGCAGCATCGGCCATGGTAGCAGCGCCCAATGAGTATAGCACAAAAAGGATCGATCATGTTTGCTCCTCTTCCCACTGTATTCTCTTTTTTCTCCAATATCAAGTCTGTCTCAAATCTCTTGATTTCTCCCTGCTATGGCTAGAGCCTTGCTTCTGATGGCCGAATTCATGCTTGTGGAGAGCAGATCTATGGAAGAGCATGGTTGCCGGGCCTCGCTTGCTAAGTAGCTTTGGCCACCCTGGGCTGCTATCAGCAATGGCTATGGCAGCAGCTGTGATTTTGACGCGGTCGTGTGGCAAGGGGCATGGGTGCTACAGCCGCCAAAACCTCCACCTCTACAACCCCTCCAGCCATTTGGTTGCTCTTTGTCATGTGCGGCACCATACATGCTTCGCCACTGTGCTCGAGTTGTTCAACAAATTGACAAAGGGCAGCGGAGTGCACCATGACCACCATGGCCCCCATGCGTCATTCCTCGGGAGTTGCTGGGAGGGGTGGTTCCAAGGTTGACACCCTACCTGCCTAAGCTGCAACACCATGGCATGTGTTCTAACCATGGTGGCAAAGCCCGGGACGTGCCCTCTCAATGGCCTCTTGGACGCCATCTAGAGGCTACTCATGGCTGGGCTCAAAACACCTACTGTCACGGATTCAAAACCATGGCGACCATTGTGGTTGTTTGTCAGAAGTTGATGTGTGGGTCTCCAGTGGCTCAGACACTCAAAACACATGGAAGGGACACAACTCGATATATCTTGGTACAGGCTTCTGAGCCTACCGGCAACAGTGTAGTGATATTTGTGTTAGGAATGTCCAATCAGGGGATTACAATGGCAGAAATTGAGAGAGATTGGTATCCTAGTGCATGTCGGTGTTCTTCCTTGGTGAGTAAGAAACTAGCCTTCTCTAGTTGAGGCGGGTTTCAATTTGTCTATTAGAAGTCTAGTCTCATTTGCCCTTTTCCTCATTTCTCTCTTCTATCGGTGAGCCGTGGCTCCCCTTATACTCTGAGGAGGACACGGTGTACAAGTCAGCTCGGCTCTAGTATATGGTCTATGCACCAGGTGCAGAATCCTCTGTTGTATCGTTGCTAGATGCGGCTGTGTCGCGTATGGAGGAGTCGACAATGCTGCAACTACCTCTTGACGTCACTACTACCATTCTAGTACTTGACTGTAAGAACTGTCTATTGCGGAGCAGCCTCCCCCAGGTGAGCCTCTTGGATGCTTCGTTGACTAGCAAGGAACTCCCACCTGGAGGGGCTGACGAGTGGGCCCTATAGCACTTCGCTCCAAGAGTTGGTGAATTCTCTTGTCCTTGTGTCATGTCGGTTGCGTGACCCTGACAAGAGAGTGGTAGATAGGGCCTCGCGCCCTTTAAACGGATAGACGCCGCAACATCTCCATACCTATCAGGCTTTGGATGCCTGGGCGGTTCTTGAGCTAGGCCCTGACATGTGGCTTGGGACATCGGTTGTTGCCCGAGCACTGGTTCAGGCATGTGCTAGGTAGGTGTCAAGCTCACACCACCATCGCTCGGCAGTCCAGGGCCATGACGAGACTTCAAGCCCCGGGTAGGAACTACGGGCGTGCTCGGGCTCGTCCTAAGTCCTTCCAGAGGATGCATGTGAGCGTACCCAATGGGTATAGCCCTTGAGCCCCAGGAGATCTGTGAGATCGGTAGGGGGTTCATCGGTCAGCTTACTCTTCCCCGAAGAATTGACATACCCCTATGTTAGACTCTCATCACCTACCCACCATAGCCCCCTGGTGATGTACCCTATTGCTAAGCGTGTGCTGTCAAGAGATCAATCAACATGGGACGCGGTGGTGATGGGCCCATACCCACTGCACCCATGGTGTCATTCCTTTGAATCACCCTAATTTGAGAAGATGTTCATATAGTACAAGGGTTTGGTGGAGCCTTTTGGCGAAAGCTATGCCTGACCTATCGATGCTATTGATGGTGATGCACGAGAGCGCTTCAAACCTCGGCATTGATATTTCTCCACCCTTGTGTTGTATGGTATTTCCGAGTGAAAACCTTTCCCTAGTTCATCTAGGCTACTGGTGGCGGTGGCGTCATTAATGTCATGTCCTACTTATAGGCATCACTATCGGGTTCTACATACTCAGATTCCTACAATCTTCTGCAAGGCCCATTCACTTACCCTTCCATATGGGCACACATAGTTGTTTGCTAGATGGTGTCCACAACCAGTGTCCTTGCTTCGATTTCCTCTATGATTCTTGATTGCGTCATCTCGCTATATCTCGCATTAGTGAGACTATGATCCCCTCTCTGAGACCTCCTCAGTCTCCAATCATAGGTCCTCCCTCCCTTGAGGCTTCATCCCCTCTAAAGGTGTTGGTGTACGATGATTGGATCCTAGATGTTCCTCATAAAGGATGTATATCATGGCTATCATATGTCAACCCTGACTCTTTGCCTTATAGTCGCATGTGGAATGAAGTACATCGTAGTTTGGTTGCTTGGTGGTGCATTGCTCGGCCATCGACGACCTACCCCCACCGTGGGAGCTTATGCCTTGACCTTGTAGGTCTGTTGTACTCCTTGTGTATGTTATTGTGGTTGTTCCACCATGTATGTTGTTGTCTCCTTACTTGCTCTGTATCTCGGGGTTCATGACCCAGCCTTGTAACTACCATAATTACTGGTTCTGTCAGCATATGTGGTTATGAAAATTCAGGTACAGATATATCATCCGCTGATCTCCTGAATATATATATATATATAAGAATGAAACAATTAATACGGGATTTTTGTTTTGTTTATATAGTGAAAAATTTTCTTGTTGTTAGGTTGGTTCATGAAAAAAATAAAATTCAAGAGTGCAAAACTGTATTCCTTTCATGATGGAGTAAAGATGGCACAATTAATATATGGGTTTGGTTTTGTTTATATAGTACTAGCCACGCAAGTGTACAAACCACCTAGTGGCTATATTTCTTGATATTAGGTTGGTTTAGAAAAAAAAAATTGGTCAGGAGTCCAAAATACTTTTTATTACCAAAAAAATTGACATTTTCTTCAAATTTCTACAGGGTGTTATTTTCACCACTATTTTCACCGTCCCTTTTTGAGCATCATCAGCATTTAAGCCCATACACGAATGATGCATTCATGAGTTTCAAATAACTGTTTTCAGTGGTTATACCTTGGAGATAATAAATATTTCACATGGACTTTACAGATTTATTTGAGAAATTCTATAGAACATTTGGTTGTTTTATTTGGAGGCAGTCTGCTTGATCTGTTATGTGTTCACCAGGTCCCATCCGATCTATCTCAGGTGGGCTTAGAAGGGAACATAATCTATGGGTGGTAGGCCGGATCGACGATGGTGGCAGGCGTGTGGGCGTCGTGGGTGAGCAACGATGGCACAGCAGGATGGGCAGTGGGGGGACAAGGTTAGGTAGGGAAAAGGTGGTGGAGTCATGGTGATGCCTGGTGAAAGTGGGTTAGCAGGGGGGATGGGGGTGGATGCAAAACCAATAGCATTGAGCTGCTGGAATCAGGTAGCTAGGCAGGCAGGGCAGGGGTGTTTCCCAGAGACACCAAGAATGACCGGAGGTAGAAGAAGACCAGAAAAGTCACCGAGCATTCAATCTTCATTCAATGTTAAGAAAAGAATTTGAGTGTGCAAACAGGTTAAAAACACTCGATTGTGGGGTACCCTGATTTACTGATTTTGTGTGAGTTTTGCTTCTTCATCAGGGTTGCGGTTCATGCATTGCCACTTTGATTGCCATGTTGTGTGGGGAATAATGGACACCAACAGTATGTATCACATAATCAACTCATCAATCAAAAATCACATGCGGTATGTAACACACCACTTTTGAGTGTCGTCAATAATGACCGGCAATAAAGGATGCCCATCACTTACTCTTATTACGACATCCATCACATTTTGTTTGTCAAAGTGTGCCCATAGATCTATGCCATGTCACTATATATTCATGTCTCCTATACAAATATAGCCTCCCTTCATCATTCCATACAGTTGTCACCACAAACTACAAGAAAAGGGTATTGACCCCCCCCCCCCCCCCCCCCCGGTCCCAAATGGATCCCGCGCTGTCAGTGGCGGAGTTTGTCAGTTTTCATGCCTAGGGCCACTATGAAAGCATGTATACTACTGCACTTGGGTCAAAACACAGCTCGTACATGATTCAATATCGATAGTAACAAAACTAGCTGTACAAATATATTACCGCTCGTACATGCTTCAATAATCCATAACATAATTGGTGGAAACATAAAATTAATTAAAAAATACTTAACTAATGATGTGTTGGCGTAGGAGCAAGAGAGGAAAAAGGATTTCATATCTTATATCCTCTTCATTGTGCAGCTCTACAAAAATTGACTAGTCAATTAATCATTCATGCAAGTTTTAGATCGGGAGAGAAGGGAATATAAGAATACATTATGAGAACCGGAATTTATGGCTCAGAAGTCCTGTGGCTGTGCACTAGCCACACACAAACACGCTCCTGCATCCCTAGCGACGACCGGCCAGTGTGGATGCGGCCTGCACCCTGCCGGCCTGCGGCCAGGCGCCCAGGAGAGCAGCAACCCAGCCCTAGGCCCCAGCATGCCTCCGACGGACAGAATCTAGCGACAGCCGGAGTTGCAGGCTAACGGTTGTTGCCTGCTTGTGCTTGGTTGACGAGCGGCAGCGGAGACGAGGAGCAGTGGAGATGAGATTGAGATGCGGTATGAGACGCGGTCACGCGGAGTGGGGAACTGGGGATTGCAGTGGCGTTGGCAGACTCGCGCAGTCGATGCTTGGGATTGCTCTATCATTTCTATGCCTGGGCCGGTTCAGTTTGTCCCAACGTCTAGGGCCACTTTGAATTGGGCTAAGAATTTACAAATATAGTAAGAGGTATTTTGGGCCACGCCTAGGGCCATGGCCCTAGTGGCCCTAGCCCAATATCCGCTCTGCGTGCTGTTGAGGGAGCAATGCCAAGGGGGCATGACCGTACCGCCAGGGGGATTGTCGCATGCACTTAGGGATGAAAACGGTACGGATATTTTCCGATTGTATTCGAGACCGAATCCGTTTAGAGAGGTTTTAATCCGTCCGTATCCGAGTCCAGATATTTAACATCCGATACCGTATTCGTATCCGAATATTTAAATCACATATTTATGATGTCGATATCCAATCATATCCTATCCGGCATTTTTTATACTATCCGTATTCGAATCCGAATCCGGACATAAATATGAAAACAAATACGATATCAGTGATATCCGTCCGTATCTGATCCGTTTTCATCCCTACATGCACTGAAGCCCTAAGCTTCAAGATGGCTAGATCCCATGCCGTGGGGTGAAGTGAGTTTCCGGTGAGTGGTAGTGCCACCATGGCTGATACAACACTACAAATAGGACTGGGACAAAGTTACTAATCTTTAACTTGAGGCATAATGTACTGCCTTATTCATCTTGGCGATTGCAAACCCACTCTTTGTCAACAAGTTTTGATTTTGTCAAGCATGTACTCTACATAAGTTTTAACTTGCAAGTTAAAAAGAAAAACTTTTGCATGGTAGTACTTAAATAAGTTTCAGAACTTTATGTAAGAGATAATACATTTAAGCCTAAACTTCCCATGTTATCCTCTTGTAGTTGTGGTATGATCTTCTACACGAATATCTTGAATATAACTAACAAGAAAGTCTAGCGCAACTGCACGCCAACGAAAGTCCAGTTTGTGTGCTGGCTTTTAACCTAGGAACGCATCAAATGCCGTCATAAACTGAAGCAGAAACATATCCTTGATGATGATACATGCCCCATTTGTGGATTAGATTCTGAGACGGCAGACCACCTAATCCTCAGGCACCCCTTCTCCAAAATCAGTGGAACTGGATGGGCTTTGAGATTGAAAATGTCTAGGTGACCTCGCTCTGGAACATCACTCGGCCGATCGGATTCCTCACCGCTCACTCATCAAGTTTCATTCACCTTATATGCTGGATGTTATGGAAACATAGGAACGATGTGGTCTTCAACAATATGGCGCCCTCATACAATCGTCTCCGGGGAGCATGCAAAGACGCCATGAACCTATGGAAGTTTCGCTTGCCTATTGTTGATTGGGACCCATTGGTGTAATGTAGTTTCCTTATGAATGAAGCTTTACAAAAAACTGTGCTACCCCTCCTCCAATGTACTCTGTCATATGTAACTAAGCAACAAGCTTTTGTTGCTCCAATGCAATCAAGTAGGTGGGGAGTGCTTCTCCCCTCCTATTATCCTAAAAAAAACTAACAAGAAAGAAATATATCATCACTATCTGATAAATTAAAAACTAGCCAACTTGGGTAACATTTGTTCAGAAAGCACCTCCATATGGCCTTCAAGCTGACATAAACACATATTTTGTTATGAGGATATATTTTATGATGCTCATCATGTATAAGTGCATGAATTAGCATTTGTCGTTGTGATGTCTGAATGCAGAAAAATTACAAAATCCCATGAAGCAATAATATTTAAGCAAACTTCACTGCTTTCTGTCAAAGCTTAAAAACAATATCTTCAATTACTACTTAATGGAATGACTAATCACAACATAATGCACACGCCAAACATATCTTTCACTTACAAGATGTGTTTGTCAATAATACTCCCTCTGTTCCAAATTATTGTTCACTTTGGCTTTTTCCTAAGCCAAACTTATTCACTTTGACCAAGTATATGGTAAAACGAACCACATCTAAAAACATCAAGCCAATTTCATTAAAACCTCCACTGAAATTTTTTTGATAGCACATAAATTTTAACTTATAGGTGTTATTACGTTTTTCTAAAAACTTGGTTAAAATTAGAAAAAGTTGGCATATGACAAAGCCAAATTGAAATATAATTTTGAACAGAGGGAGTAGGTGCTAATTCATGCTACAAACTGTTTGCTCAAATATGAATTATTATGATGTCCTAATTCCATCTGGAAACTAGTGTGCCATATATATTCCGTCGATGCATTAAGCGGTGTAGAAATAGTATGGAGGAAACAACTAAATACAAAAGTCTAAGCAGAAAGAAAATGAATGAATTATCTACATTTTTTATACTGCAAGATGGCAGCAAACACTTGCATCATGTTATTCCTAATCTGAACTTTAGAAATAGACACTACTAGGGATGAAAACGGATCGGATATGGACGGATATCACTGATATCATATTTGTTTTCATATTTATGTCCGGATTCGGATTCGAATACGGATAGTATAAAAAATGTCAAATAGGATACGATTGGATATCGACATCATAAATATGTGATTTAAATACTCGGATACGAATACGGTATCGGATGTTAAATATCCGGACTCGGATACGGACGGATTAAAACCTCTCTAAACGGATTCGGTCTCGAATACGGTCAGAAAATATATGTACCATTTTCATCCCTAGACACTACTGAACTAATAGTTAATTAATAGTTATAATAGCTGGTCCGTAAAAAGATATTCCAGATGTGTGGAAAGTGATTTCATTTTATCATTTATTACCTACCGGCTCCTTTACAAATGAAATAGTGGGAGGCAGACACTTTATTAAATGAGATATAGGGTGCATATATACATTGTAGAATAGAGGTGTAATTCATTGGTTAAGATGGAAAAAATGGTGATACATTGTATATATATATAATAAATACAAATGGTTTTCATCATATAGTAAACTGAATCTATTGACAAAATTGCTTGGAAATATTCACCTTTGCAGTCTGCACTCGTGGAGGAGACACAAAGGCTTCTACCTCTCTGGAGAGCTATCACAACTAGAATTTTCTACGTCTCCTAGTGAGGTGGGATTCTCCTAGTGTTTTAGTATTCAAAATTTAGTATAAACTTTCCCTACCAAATGCCTCCTAGTGATGAGGATTCCCATGTACTATGACTAGTGGTAGTGTTTTACTACTACTTAGAAACACTAGGAGAATTCCACCATTTTTGTAGGGTATCCGTTGGGGATCGATGTAAACTCTGGATAGTGGAGCACAAACAGGGAATTGGAGCTTCATCAACTTGAGGGAGGCACAGAGCTTCCTAGAGCCCTAGAGATGCAACACTTCTGGGGGTGGCCTTGGGGTTCAGACGAAGATAGCAAAGTGCAAAGCACGGCAGTGCTGCATATGGGGGAAAGGAGACACCTTGCAGGCAGGGATGGATGCCTTTGGTTAGTGGCCACAAAAGCGCTGCAAAAGAGATTGGTGAAGGTGATCCAAACGCCTACAAGCATTAACTCTAGGAAAGACAGTGCCATCACGATTCATATGGGAGAGGTGGAAGGAAGATGGGTATTTGAGATCTAGACAGATGTGGAGTATATTGATGTTTGGTTTTGTGCATATATATGAGCTCGTATCTCTTATCTCCAAATTAGGGATTTACTCTCTATGATATGATGGAGCGCAAAACACATATTCATTCATTCCAGAGAAATTGTGAGAGTAGTGGAATCCATGTATCCACATGAACAATGATCACGTCAAGCCCCAGATTTTAATGACACACAGCTCTATGATCCTCTGGCCATGAGTTCTCTTGTCAGACTACTTGCAAATTACACTTAGCGACCAACCTGTTGTTTGGTTTTGGTAGTTAGTAGACCGAACTCAAGAAAGCTAGATTAATGTCTCATTATGTCTTGGAGATGCTTGATAACACAAATCCAACCTTCTACTACATAATGCAATATATACAAGTAAAAGAACGTGTGATTGTTCATGCCTGAAATGAAACAGGGAGTCTTGTATATCTTGAAGATGCATATCAGAAAGTTCAGAGGGTGCTTTTGGCTCCATCAAAATTTGTTGTGTCATCTCTTTATTCTTGCCTTTCATTCCCTCATACAGACTTTTCCTTTCTGTCCCGTTCATTTCTAAAATTCTTCATGAAAAATAGGCAAACAAATGGACATGGGTTGCTTTCTTGTAAACTAAGAAGTTCTAAATCGGACAGGGTCAAATCAAATTCCAATGTTTAGAGCCTCAAAGGTTAGTTTCATTAGAATTCAACAAAAAGGGAACATGTCAAAGGCAAGTTGAGCTTTGACTATACTATTGTCACATAAATGTGAAAGTGTGTTTGATGTACTTACAAGGTGTTGTGCAATTAACACCATCTGCACTAAAAGTAAAATGAAGTCGGTTTCATAATTCCTGAAGAAGGTGCTCTTAGCATCAATGGGTCACTATAGGTTTATCACTTCCAAGTTCCAACATGGGAACTACCATGCTTGCTTGACACCAAGCAAAATAAGAAAGAAGTCAGCGGACCAAATCAACATTCATACAAAAAAGGTATGTTGTATTCTCTGTATGAATGTTGACTTCGATCACACTAACTTCGATCTTACTTTGCATAGCATCAAGGAATAGTAATTAGCATGCCAAGGTATAAACACATACAATGACCCGCTAAGACTAAGAGCCTCTTAATCTAATGTGAAACTGAATTAATTTTATGAATAGTGGAGTTACACATACAATGGTACTTAATTTGTTGCATGTTGTCATTGCACCTAGCTTAGTTTAACCCTTTTGAAATGAACATGATACAATCAAAGTTACACTTGCCTTTGACTTGTTTCCTTTTCGTTGAATCTAATAAAAAGAACCTTTAGCACTTCTTGCATAGGAATTACTCCCTTTGTTCCAAATTATAAGTCGCTTTGACTTTTTGGTACATCCAATTTACTATGTATCTAGACAAGGTTATGTCCAGATACATAGCAAATTTGATGCACCAAAAAGTCAAATCGACTTATAATTTGAAATGGAGGCACTAGATTTGACCCCACGGACCAAAAAACACCTAATGGTCAAATTAAATGACCCCATATCCATTGGTTTGCCTCTTCTTCCAAAAAAAGGATCATAGCAATGAAGTAGATGTTGAAGTCCTAAGAGGGAAAGAGAAGCAAAAAAAAAAACAAGAGACGCAGAAGAGATTTGGATGCACACAAAAGCACTCTAGGTAGTTCCTGACTTTCAAGATATAACTCACTCCTTATTTGACATTTTCCAGTAAAAGCCAATGAGCCATTCTCACATAAGGCATATCTTACCTGGCCAGTGTTGCACTATATAGAACTGTTCTGACCACCTAGGTCAATGTACACCTGCATAAAAGGATAAACCTAGGACAGCTCTAATTGAAATAAAATATGCATGTGATACAAAGTAACCAACAATGAATAATAATACTACTTCTACCTACTATACACACTAGCTCAATCATCAAGCTAGTAGTTTTGCATATCATAACATTGACCATCTGATCAAAATCGGTCATGCTACAAGGGACACTAAGCACACCATGTTGTCCATGTCCGAATTATTTGTCAACCACCATTATGAGAGAGTGCGATCATGCGTAGGTCCCTTAACATGCTGACATATAGTCATCCCCCATCCACCCTGCCAGCACCTCCTATCTTTGTTGTCACCAACAAGCAGCACTGGGATGCGCTGTTGCGTACATATCATGCGAGTCAGGTGCCCCACTACGTACCATGTTTTCTTGATCTAGACACAACCATTTGTGATTGAGAGGACAGTGATGATGATGATGATGATGTGCTATATCACTATAAATGCATTCGAATATTATGTATATCTGCTAAACTGTTATGCTTTTTACGTGTATGTGGCAAATGTAGAAAAAACAATAGAGGTGGGTTGATACTTTTTTGTGCAAAGGTATAGTTTTTATAGCCACAACTGGAAGCATTGGCATGCTAAAAAAATAGTAACATTGCAAGGCTCATCTCATGAACAATTGCAATGCACAACTTAATAGGTGGTACTTATTTCTTGAGAAGTTAGTTACATACATATACATCTAATTAGTAAAGCTAGAATAATAGGCGTGATGATGTTTACATCCATTATAAAATATGGTTGGGGGAAAGGGCAAAAGAGAGAAGTTCGATCCAATCTAATGCCCTAGTGTTTGCTCAAGCGGCATAAGTAAATTTATAAAGTGGTCAATAAAGTTTCTTAATTATTTGGCATTCAAGAAGTTGGAAAGATGATATGACATTACACATAAGATTAGTGTTGTGATCTACGTGCAGGTACATTAACTAGATCTTGACACAGACTCAGTAGGACCATGCATCAAGGCTGAATATGAAGTCCTCATCAAGCAGGAATTTGGTCAATATATGTATCATTGTCATTTTCAATCCAAAACATGAGTTTGCGCACTGAGTGTCTTTTAAACTAGACAAAAGAAAACACCTCAATCTCCTTTTAAAAAATAGAAGAAATTAAGCAAACAATAATAAGAATAAATCTAAGAGTTGTGTTCCGGTGGTCCTCATAAAAAATTGCACAAATCTTGAAGCACTGAGTAATTAATTATAATTAATTGCGTTTTAAATCTGGACTGGGCCGCCCTGTCCATGCCCAGAAGAAACCCAATCTGTCCACAGGAGCCCAGTGTCAAATCGTATGAACGGTAGGGTGGACGGCCGTGGCACTGGCCATCGAGGTGCCTTCCTAGTTCTGAGGAACCATGAGCCAGAGCGGCTTGCAAGGGAAGCGAAGGCGGGGGAGGCCAAGAAACCAGTGCCCGGCGAGGTGGAGGACGGTGACGGCGCCGGCACCATGTAGGAGAGAATAGCTCCACATGAGCCCAGAGGCACCGTGTCGCCAACCTCTACCTAGTTGTGCACAAGTTTCTTGGCCTCGTCGGCCTCCGCCTCCCTTGGGCACTGCTCCGGCTTATGGTCCGTGACGATAGGAAGGCACCCCGAATAGGCTGGTACCGTGGCCGTCCGGCGTCCGCCCTCTGGCTCCTACAACGGGACTCTGGGCAGTGCATAGGCTGGACTTCTTTTGGGCATGTATAGGGTCGGCCTAGTCCAGACCCAAAACGAAATTAATTATATCCGTGTAACCTTTTTAAAGAGGACCACCAGAGCAAAACTCTAAAATTAACAGTTCAGCCATTTGCGCACCAAGTTTGTGCTGAGCACAAAAATAGCTGATTGTGTTTTTTCTGCCTTGATGCAGTGATTACTGACAGACCCAAATTATGCGTGCAGCGATGCATATGTATGAAACAGCAAACAACCTATCACAAAAATAAAATAGTCTGATCTTGTGACAGGACGACCGCAAAACAAAGAATTGGACAGCAAAACAATAATAGAAGCGCCACATGTGATCGATGCTCAAGAAAAAGTACACACAGCACACGCGAAATTAAATCAGCTTGTTCTGCGTATAATGTCACACCCGGTTTTCCAAAGAACCAAACCAGACTCGTCATATGTGTGCCCAGGAAGTCCACACATACAACAACAGAATAAAAATATCAAAACACTGTTTATATAAAGCGGGAAACATACTATATTAACACTTACAACTATCAGAGTGTCGCGGAACGGTCACTAATCTTTTCTTTAGGCTCCAACGTCACAGGGACGGCTGACTGGGGGCTCCGTATGCCAAACACTTCGAAAAGACTTCTGAAAACTCCACTACACTTTTATCCTTCTTCTAAGCAGCACCTTACTACACACTGGAGTGTGGGGAAATAGCAAGGGTGAGTCCATGTTGAACTCAACAAATATAACATGGGGTTCATAAGGCTCAAAAAGGATAGACACTGGTTTACTGCATTTAGCTTTTAATTATCACAGTTTTATCATATGAGTAGCATCAGATTTTGCATTAATCCCACAATAAACATATGAATTATCTTATGGGCGTTGGTACCGATAAGATGCTTCAATCCATGAACAATGGATCCAGAAAATCTGTTACTGATGGCTTGCAGTGATACCGACCAGCGGTCCACTGTTTTGATTATGATCAACAATGGAGGACGTTGTCCTCGCGCCTTCCGCATCTTCAATCACCCGTGGTGTTTGCAGAAGCAAATTCATCCATCAATTCCTGATTACCAGAATCAACGTGTCAAAACAAACTATCAATTGAACATGTACTCGAATCAAAGCAATTTCAAGCCAACAGGCGTCATGTTGGCAGTGGCGGGCCTAGGATTTTGAGTGTGGGTAAATATAAAAATGTATAATTTTTTTTACAACTAAAGCTTAATATTTGGCATGAACAATGCTGCAAAGCTTAATAAATTTTGAATTTCAGTCCAATAAAAAATGATTATACATCAAACCCAATACCATACTGTAGCAACCATAATAAATTGTTCCTGTTGGGAACAATAGAAAATAATGCACACCTTCTTGCAATAAGAAAACTTTTTTGTTTCAACCTACATGCAAGGTGGGAATTCAGAATGGATAGCTCAGCATGGTACAAGATGATGTCTGATAGAATATCCAAATATGCAAGAAATAATATGTTATTTCTTTCTTTGAATAATTTGATATACTTTTGATAAAATAATAGTAAGGAAACAGACAAAACATATGTACAAGTAGAAGTTCAGGCTAAAATGCCAGTACACTAAAACTGAATGTACACTGAACACCTAGATACACGCAGTAGGCAATAGACTGAACATCCAAAAGCCGATTCAGGCTGATGCCATGATATGCATTTTATTAGCATAAATAGTTACCTTAAGCCTCTCCTTATCAACTTATAGAAAGGATCAGATTGCAATCAAGTACTCATATGGAGGAGTAATGATCTACAAAATCAATAGGAAATTAGGATTGGAAATCAATTAACCAGCCAGCAAGAAGCAATGACCTCTTCCGTGAACCACGATCGTCGGCCGCCTGCCCGCCCCCGCCCGCCCGGATCTATAGCGGCACGCCGCGCAGCCTCGCCAACCAGCCACCTCGTGCCGCCCCCGCCTGGCTGCCTCACCACCCACCAGCCGCCGCACGTTGTTCCCACTCACGTCGTGCTAGGGTTTGGCCTGGCCAGTTGGCTGTGGCCGGTGGCCCGGTCCGAGTGAGAGAGGCAGGACACGCGCAAGAAAAACGAGGTGAGATCCCAAAACCTTCTGAACATGAATCGATTTTATCCAATCTTGTTTGGTGAAGAAATCGTGTTGCACGCGCTAGGGAAATCCCGTGTCCGAGTTGAAATTGAGAACAACTCCCCAGCACCGCAGCTAGCCCTTCTCACGAAGCTCCCTTCCACACCGCCAGCCCTTCTCGCAAAGCTGTCTCTCTTGCACGTCGGGGCGCAATGCGCAGCTGCCGTCCCCTCTCGTAGACCCGTACCGCTTCCTCTCTCGCCGCCAATGGCCATCTCGCGAAGCTGCCTCCCGCATAGCCTGGGCCCATGCGCTGATGCCTCAACGGTGAGAAACTGGAAGCGAGCAGGTGGGGGCGGGCTGACGGGGGCGAGCGGGGAAGAGACAAGAGAGACGGAGGGAGCCGCGGTGCTGTGCGTGGGAGACGGGAAGCGCATGACAGAAGAACGAGTGGGCCGGACGGTTGGGCGAGATTAGAATGGGCTGGATGAAAAAAAAGACCTGAAATTTTGCCTCTTTATTATTAGGTATAGATAGGGACCAGACCAGAATAACACCCATTTCCAAGCAGGGTTCGGCACTTCGGCCTACCAGTTAAGACATGAATACTAAAGGGGACTGTGATCAAAAATTGATCGAAATTTTCAAATCCTTTGACCAGACCTGCTCTCTCCCCCAAGGCCACTATCACACCATCCTGATCTCCATCAATGATCGAAGATTGCCACTAATAATTTTGATCTAATCATTTGTCCCTTCATGAGTTGCCCTCATCTTTTGTTCATTTGTGAGTTGCACTTAGCTAATATTTTTCAAATCTCATGTTCTCATGTGCCTGAAATCGAGATTGATTTCAGACATCGTTCTCCTCGCACCACCGACGAGTTTGTGTCTGCTCTCCCCTATAGCGTTAGAAAGAGGCTTGGGGGAGGTAGGTTGGCCAGGCGAAAGAGGCTGGCACAGGGGCTGTAGGGCAAGGCGGCAGGGTCGCTACCAGCCCAGGTGGTGGACGACGGCGGTTGGGCCAGGGAGGGGTTGGGGAGGCATGGCTATGGCCCTGCAATGCCGAGTTGGCGCGTCGGGGGGTAGTAGGGATAGACACGGTGGCCAGAAGGTCACCATGGATGGGGTAAGCTGGTACGAGGGGGTCGAGCTGTAGCATCATACATTGGAAGAGGATGGCTGAAGGTTGCAGATGACTTTGAAGCCATGGAATTACAATCTAGTGGCCGCCATTCATTGCCTGATAGAAACACATAAAAATAGGCGCATATTGTATAGTGTTTACCTTGTGACAAAGGGTGCTGAGACGCCCGATCTACTATAGTGGCATGCCTGGTGGTCGAGCTCATTGCTTTAGGATAGATCATGTCTGGACGTGTCGTCGAACAAGTTGATTCCGCGGCCACTATCAACAGCTGCAGCAAAGACACCGTTGCAATGTATGGGCATATTTTATTTGCTAGATTAAAATTTTAAAAATGAAAGAGAGGCCGGTGGCAGCCTTCTGCCTTGGACCTTAATTAGGTCCGACTGCTAGCAGGTCTTTCTCCTCATGCACTGTTGGTTAGTGTGGTCTTTGGTATGTACATCATTTTTTACCTTTTTATATCTATATATAATATAAGTAAATGTTAAGCTTTGTGCCCTTGTTAATTGATAGTTTGGTAGACTAGCAAACATGTCCGTGCAATGCAAGGAACATACAACTTGTTACACACGGTCATCTGGATGAATTTTGGCTCGGAGATTTGTGCATTATCGTGGCATATGTTGTAACACTTCTTGGAATCAGACTCCGTACTATGTAGCTAGACATGTGTTGTTCTAACTCATGTTAGAGTCCATGGCAAGGATTAGGAGAGATATAAAGGTGCGCGAGAGTATTATGTGAAGTAAAATATAATGGACGGAAGAATCTTTTGACTTTTAATATAATATTATGTATGTATAGATATAGATTTGGGGTCCTCAACAGTCACCCACGTTACACCCTAGAACCACATCTTTGTACTCTTACTATGTGGTTTACATAAGCAGGGTTCTGCCTTTTATTAAATAAAAAACCCTATGTCGTTTTTTTAAAAAAAGTGAATCAATTATTACTAGTAAAATTTGACATTATACTTCAACTAATGAACAAGATATTCAACAGCTTGATATATATGACCGTCGTAAAAGTTGCCACTCAAACCACTGGCAGGTCTGGGCGCCTAGGGCTAGGGCGCTGCAGTCCGGCTGCGGTCTATATATAAAGCTCCTAATATCCCTGCGTTCATAAAGCTCGTGATATCCAGTCTATAAAGCTCATATAAGCTCATCTCAGCCCATCAAATAAGGCCTAGCCTCGGCTGGCTGGCCAGCCAGGCAGTAAACCCCCCACTCACACTCCTACCCGCATTTCTCACAAACGGCATCTGCCGACTGCCATCTCAAATCTGTATTGGCTTTCGCGTGTGGTGGCCGCTCAACCCTAGTAACTCTCAAGCGGCGAACCTATATAGGCCCATGTGGGAGTGTAGCCACAGTGCCGCACTCAAGCCCAAATCCAAAATTAGTTCTAGTATATGCAGATTTTTACCCTATTTGCACTCAGCTAGCCCAGAAATTTGCACCCACAGCCCAGCTCAGTCAACCACATGCAGCCCAACAACTCCCAGCCCAACATCAACATCTGTATCTATTCTATATCTATACCCCTAATAATAAAGAGGCAAAATTTCAACCTTTTTTTTCGTCCATCCATTTGTTTTTGTCAGTGTCCCTCTAACTACCGGACAATTGATAGTTTCTTTCTGTCCAAACTTATATAATATAACATGTGCTGATACAAGTTAGAATAGCTCTTGTATAGTGCGATACGGAATCCGATTCCAAAACTTATTGGGTAAGTGCTCATATGTGTTATTATTAGATAATAGATACACATTGACTCGGAATCCATATACCAAAACTTATTGGATGGACTAAAAGCTAATAAAAATCCTTCGATTTCCTTGATATATATCAGTTACGTTGAGTGCCTTCTTTCCCCTAAATCCTTCGATTCCACAATTCCTCACACCCGGCTGGCGCCTTCTTTCCCCTCCCGGTGCTTTATTTTCCCTCTCGCCACTCGCGACCCTTCACCTCCTCCCTTCGAGCTTGAGCCTTCTCCCGCACTTTGGTGGGTGGGTGGCCAACCGCGACCAGCCGTGGCAAGCTGGCACTAGCGCACTGTTGGGCGCTCACGCTGGCCAGGCAGCACTGCAACAGGTGGCTTGTGGCAGCATAGATTGCAGTCCGCTCTCATTGCCCCTAGTTCATCCTTGATCAAGTAAGGAACTTCATAGAATCTCTTTATTCTTTTAATACCTGATTTGGTTTCAGTTTTATGCTTCTTTTCTCTAATTTCCTTCTTGGTTGTTTTTCCAGATTTTAGGGTTATGCTTTTTTATTCTTTCTCTGATATTTGATATTTATGAAAGAAACAGAATCAACAAAAAGTCAAATATTCCTGTGGATGAAAGGAAAAACTTGGAAAGGTTTTTCAAGAGAAAGCACTAGGCAGTGGTAGTGCAAGGAATTCATATTATGAATGTTAAGGATTCAATTGCATCGCACTTTTTTTGTAAGATGACAAATTATGACTGTTCAATGCATCTGTTTACGTGAGGGAACAGTTGTTCAAAAAAATGTGAAGTGGCTAATAAGGTTCTAATTCTAGCCATCAACAAGAACATTTTCGCATTTATCTGTGTATGTATCCTTGGGAAGTAAATCATGTGCATTTAATTTCTATGTTTACAATATCCACTGCACGCATGAAGGGTAATTGAGCCTGGACTCATGTAAAATGGTTAACGGAAGTTTCTTTATTCATTTTTGAGAGGATACAATAAGTCGTCCACAATCCACACACTCCACACTCACATCACAGGCACGCACACGTGTCCGTACATACGGAAAGAGAGATTGGGAGGCTCAAGCCTTTAGTGCGCGAAAAATGCACAGTACCACTGAGAACGTGTACACGTGCGTATACCTCACTTTTTTTTAGAGAAAAAAATCTAGAAAATATCACACTCAACAGCCCTACCAGACCAAAGAAACTTTCGCAATTCTCTTTAATTTCTTATTAGTCCAAATAGCAATCATATACTCTCTTCGTCCCAAATTATTTGCATTTCTTGGATCTGGCATGGTAACCAAGACAGATGAAAAATTACCAAAATACCTCTGAAGATGTCAGCTAGGTGCAGAGGTACGCTGGTAGCTGTGCGGAGGCAGACGGAAGTTCCCATTTTTTTTTTAACACATGATGACAACGGATGAGGGTCCTGGAAACGTCCAGAATCCGTAGTACTACGTGAAACTTGTTGTCCTACGTGAAACTTGTTGTCCAGATCGAGGAGTTTTCCTTTTTTTTTTTAATCTTTGATACTCCCTCCGTCCAACAAAACAAGCAATTATGGGAAGCGTACCAGTCAAACTGACTCAAATTTGACCAAGTTTATAATAAATAATATTAACATTTATGTCTCCAAATAAATTTATTAAAAAATATATTCTATAACTAATCTAATGATACTTATTTTGTATTATAAATATTAGTATTTTTTTTATATAAATTTAGTCAAAGTTCAAACTGTTTGACTTCTCGAAAAACGAGAATTGCATGTTTTTGTAGACGGAGGGAGTACAAGTCGACTGGTTTTTCTTGAGTCCCATCGGCTGGTTCATCTGACAGCCTAGGAGTGCGTGTCTCTAGTACCTACTCACTCTGTTCGAATTTATTTGTCGTTTTTAGTTTTCGTGCTACAAGTTTCACTTGATTCATAAAAAATATATGCAATATTTGTATCTCTAAATAAATTTGTTAAAAAATTAGATTCAAAGATCTTTCCAATAATATTAACTATGTATCATAAATATTAATAATTTGTAATATATATTTTGTCAAAGTTATTTCTCGAGAGACGAAAGTGACAAATATTTTAGGACGGAGAGAGTACGTGTGCAAATATTATGGGAAAAATTTTGAATGGCAGATGTCCAAATATTATGGGGGCGGAGGGAGTATATTGGAAACTGGCAACAATGTAGAAGTTGTGGTCAGGCTTTGCTGGGCTCAGCAAAAATATGGGCCTGTTTTGGCCCATAAAAGAGGACATGGGCCGACCCATGCGGCCTTCCTGAGCTTCATAATATTTCAGCCTTATGTACATGTGGCTTTCATGAGTTGTGCCCCGTATTGACTGAGAGATCTTTCATCATGGGTCTAGTTTTGCATATGCATCACACTATTTTATTGCCATGCATTCATCTCCCCTAGGAATTACATTTGTTCACTTGGGAAAATAAAGATATTTCATCACACTATTTTATATCCTATGAGTTGTGCAAAGTACAAAGGGATGCGAAGGGTTTCCTCAAAAAAAAAAAGGGGGGGGGATGCAAAGGGATGGCAACAGCAATCATCAGCCAATCACAAATAGCCATGGACATCAATCCTACGGCCCTGTTCATCCGGCTTATAATCTATCTTTTTCAGCTTATTTTTCCAGCCGAAACAGTATTTTTCTCTCGCAACAAATCAGCCAACAGTATTTTTCTCTCACAACAAATCAACACAACAGTGTTTTATGATGCACATATTTTCTGCTAGATGATGTTTCAATGGTAGGTGACGCTCCTATATATGGGCAGCAAGACATCACAAAGATGTGCTTGTGTGTAGGTGAGGATGTTCAAAAATAAACAAATCAAGGGTCAAGAACATATGCATGCATGGTACTCTCTCTCTCTCTCCCTCTCAAAGGCATATCAAGAATATAGAATCTGCCGACGAAATTAGAGTGCCCCACATTGCATGGTGGAGTCCAGTTTGGATCCATTTCCTCCTTTGCATAAAGAGTGTGAACCAGGTCGGTGGTGCCCTACAGCACCAGGCAAAAATGCACATAGGCTACATGCCCATATCTTTGTTCCTCAATGAATGAGGACATTGCTTGGTCCCTGCATCATCCTAAATATCTAGTCATACTCCATACAAGCATATCTTTATTTGCTGACCCGAGTACCGTACACATGGTGTACCACCACCGGAGAGAGGAAGAAAGTGCAAGTACAACTGTACCATAAGGTACAACTATTAGGGTACCATGCATATGTGATATGTCCACGCCATGCAATAAAGTGACAACACACTATACACTGAGACGTTATATATGTATAGTAAGTTATCCTCCAGGTCCAGGAAAGCAGCAGCTAATAGCCACTGTGATCCCAAACCAAGTATATTTTGCAAATAAATAGCACGCACTCACGACGCAACAAACGACGCCAAGTGCACGTTAAGATATTGTTGCACACACACACGCATGCATGCTAACGTTAGTTTGATAGCTAGTGCTGATAATCGTAGTGGAGCTCGCATCAGCATGAAAGCAAAAGCACGGATCCAATCGTAGTGGTTGCCCTAGCTTTATCTGTCCTCGATCGGTCGTCTGTGTGCACGTACGTGTACGACATGATGCATCCTGTCCTTTGCCTTTAGTTTCCAACTACACTCATATATGCTTTTGCTGCTGCATCCACTGCACTCACATCATCTGTCAAAGAAAAAACAATCGTGTATATTATATTATAATATAGCATTGCTAGTATATATGCTCTTCTATTAAATTACTTGTAGGCTTTGAGAGTCTTTGACCTTACACAGCTAGCAATTAGTAGAAAATAAGTACCACCCAAGCATCCACAGAGTTGCCTCCGATAATCCTTTGGGGTAAAGTTAAAATTAAGTAGTTGGAGGCCGGTCCAAAAAGCCGAATTTCGGAAATTACACTCCATCACAAGAACCAACGGAACAAGATGCGGTTTGAAATTGTAGCATGCATGCGAGCAACAGATGAGACAAAAGGCAATCAAAAAATGTCAAGAGCAAGATCTCACCAAATAATTTTAGACAATTAACATAATTAATAATTTACCATGAATTTAATGAGCAACTTACCTATTTATCTAGCCCATAGCTAGATTCTAGCAGCAGCGAGAACAAAAAGCTTGTGAGTTGGTTGGGTTTTGTCCATGCATGGACACATAAGTCGCTGTTGTTTGTTGCCTAGTCAGGGACATGTCTTCGTGTGTCCCTGTTGTACGTGTATGGACCCTATGCAGTCCCATCTGAGTATCTATCGCTTGATCGACGATCGATAGAGAAAACTCATCAACTAATCCATGCGCTATGGGTAATATAATCACGGATAAATAACTACGGTAATCATTGCATGCATGTCATTATTTAAGATGCATCTGGGTAATAAAAATATATATGACTATCAGGTATTGCCACTTTCGGTTAAAAGTTAAGCATATATATGTGCAAGAAAGTAGGTCGTCACATGTATTTAGCACAAGCATCAAACTCGTTTAAAACTAAAAAGCATAGGAACGACCCAAAAACTGCTAGCTGATTGTGACAAAAGCATATCCAACAGTTTTTCTTAACAGTAATGCTTCTTCATGGTCGTCCGGACGCAACGGACGCGCCCACACAACCCGACAGACCCGTGCCCTTATCTGCTCGCGCGAGCCCCGCTGCACGTACACTCTTCCTTATCCTCCCGCTGTTCTGGCTTCACTCGCTCGTTTCGCTTTGGCGTCGTCGCCCCGCGGCTCCCCCCGCGTGCCACCACGCATGCGACAGCGGCTGCTACCGGCGCCTCTGTACTCCCTTCCTCCCTCCTCTGTACTCCCGCAGCCTCCATGCCACCGAGAGAGAGCGCGATGGCGGAGGCTACGAGCCACACGCTCCCCCTCCTCCCTGTCTCCCTCCACTTGCTCTAGCGACATCCAACCACCGGAGAGAAGCTCGACGACGGTGGGTTCCGGCGAGGTAGGTGGATCCTTCGTGGATCTGAGATGTTCCTTCCTCTTCCTCCTCGGAGACTCCCCTCCCTCCTCCTTTCTCTGGATCTAGCCGTCTTCCTCCTCCTCCTCCTCCCCCCTCTGGATCTAAGGGTTTGGTGGTGGCTAGTGTTGCGGCGAGTCAGATCTCGTCCTTGTTGCAATGATTTTTTTTCAATGTTGCAACAGATGATATGGATTGTTGCAACAATATCTTTTTTTGGTTGTTGCAATAGGCGATTCTCTGATGTTGCAGGAGTAGTTCTTGACATGTTTCAATAGCTTTTTTCGTTGTTGCAGTAGCTTCCCCCCGATGTTGCAGTAGATTTTTGTTTGCAACAGGTTTTTTTCCCGATGTTGCATTAGTAGTGCTTTTGATGTTGCAATAGTTTTTTCTCCTTGTTGCAGTAGATTCTCCCCGCTGTTGCAATGGATGTGTTTTGAATATTGCAGTAGACATTTTTTGATGCTGCAGTTCATATTTTTTGCTTGTTGCATGAGTTGTTCTTTCGATGTTTCAATAGTTTTTTTCGTTTGTTTCACTAGTTTTTTCGTTTGTTGCATTAGGTGTCCATCGATGTTGTAATAGCCTTTTTCCCTTATTGCAACTGGGGGGCTGTACTATGGTGGTGAGCTGGTGGCGAGGCAGAGGTGCTGGGGTCGGTGAGGTTGGAGGTGGGGGCAGATCCGTGCACGTGGGGGCATCTTTTCTTCTCCGTGCAGGGGTGGGGCGGGGGTTGCATTTCTTTCTCCGTGCGGGGCGGGGTGGGGGTCGTGTTCTTATTTTCTTCTTCTTTTCCATGGGGGCGGGCTGGTGCTGCTCGTTACGACGTCCGGCGCTAGCGCTCGGATCCGGACGTCCGGGCGTTAGCAGGACCGTTTTCTTAAGCCAACTCTCTGGATCGAACAATTCTTAAAAAATCATTCTTTTTATATCACTAATACAATAATTTTAACTGAGGCGGGCATTTTGGATTAACCAAGGTGGGCAACGAAAATGCCTCGGATGAAAAGTCACAGTTAATCGGACCTTAACCGAGGCGGTTTCATTGCCTGCCTCGGTTAATGGATTAAAAAAAGCCCAAAGCCCACCGGCGAGCCTGTTTTGGAGCCCACCAGCGAGCTCGCTTGCTCCGCACGGCCCTAGCACCGCCGCATCGCTGCGCCCCGCGCGACGCGAGGTGGATCCAGCGTCCCCGTGCCGAGCCGCTGCCTGATCTGGCGTTCCCGCGTCAAGCCGCCGCCGCCAGGACCGGATCTAGCTGGATCCGCGAAGCCGCCATGGATCTGCCCGCATCCGTCGTGGATCTGGGCACGGGCGAGGTAGAGAGGCCGTGGATCCGCTCGCACCTCCGTGCCGTCGCCCGCACCGCCACGCCCGCTCCGCCACGCCATGCCACCGCCGTGGATCTGTCCGACCACCGTGGATCCGCCTGGACCTCCGCTCCGTCGTGCCGCACTAGCTCCACGACGGCAGCGGGCAAGATAGGCTGCCTGTTGGGCCAGTTATTTTCCGAGGCGGGCCTTATAGCATGCCCACCTCGGTGAATATATTAACCGAGGCATTTGCGTTTGAACAACCGTCTCGGTTAATCGATATTAACCGAGACGAACATTTTAAGGTGGCCGCCTCGGTTAATCGATTTTGCGAGGCGTTTATTCTAACGCCTTGCTTAATAAAAAATGACTGCCTCAATTAATGCTAGACATTAACCGAGGCGGTTGAAAATGCTACCCGCTTAGGAAGCCTATTTCAAAACGCCTTGCAAAAGATTTTTTTGTAGTAGTGTATCTCTCAACCATCCAACAACTTCTCTGTATCTTGTTTGACACTTGGAAAGCTAGCTCCGCTCTCTATCTTTGACAAGCAAGAAACCAGGAATACAGAATGAAAATATTTGGAGATTCAGTTGAAGAAATTGTTGGAGGTATTTTCAACAAAGTCTCTATTCATATCAATAAGAACTCATCTAGTCATCTTGGTAGAGGAAGATGATGATGACCAAGAAAATGACGAGGAAGAAGAAATTATTGCCTGCATATGGTAGCTAGAAGGCTAGAACTAGATGAAAATATCCAATGTCAATGGTTTGGTAACCATGGTGTCACAGGTCTCTTTCGGCCGGGCCAACACGTACGGCAATGTGCTGGTCCACAGCACAGCAGACCTGTACTCCACTGCACTGTGCTCCACACCCCCAAAAGCTTGCCTAGCGAGATTTGCAAATATTCTATCACTGTTTTTAAACAGAAATTTAAAATACTACTAAAAATGAAACGAAAAAAAAGAAAGGAATTAAAGAGTGCAGGAAACTGAAAAGGTGTCGTACCTTACGCCGTACACCCACTTGTACCCTCCACTCGTCCCTCCACCCACCCCACCACTTGTACGCCGGCAACCCCACTGATCCGTGGGCCCAGGAACCTCAGGGACCCGCACGTCAGTGTCCTAGGAGGCACGCTATAAAATGACGCCCTCGTCCCCGCAGTTCGCAGCACCCACTCCGTGTACGCAGAAGAAAACGCCTCCTCGCTCACCAGTTAGTCAGTTACCATGAGGCAGCTGATCCGGCGGCTCTCCCGCGTCGGCGACTGCTCGCCGCCGTCGTCGTCGTCCCCGGGGAGGAAGAAGGGCAGCAAGGCGCACGCGGGGGTGCCGGAGGGGCACGTGCCGGTGCACGTGGGCGGCGGCGCGGAGGGCGCGGAGGAGCGGTTCCTGGTGCGCGCCGAGCTGCTGGGCGCGCCGGCGCTCGCGGACCTCCTCGGCCGCGCCGCGCAGGAGTACGGCTACCGCCACCAGGGCCCGCTCCGCATCCCGTGCCCCGTCGCCGTATTCCGCCGCGCGCTCGCCTCCGCGTCCGTGGCCGGCGACGACGACGACGACGAGGGGCAGTTGGGCGAGTAGAATCGAGGAGGAAGCCGGCCGCCGGTGCTTGGCCCGAGCCGCCTAGCTGCTTGTTGGGCTGGGCTCGTGCGTGGGGTTGGGCCCGAATTTTAAGGCTTGGGCTTTTGTGAACCTCATGGTTGTTTTTTTCCCTCTTTTTCTGTTTACTTTCATTCATGTTATATACTGTATTGACTACCATGCATATCCATGGCTTCCTCCCTCCTCTTGGGTGTTCAGGTGTTGCAAACCTGTAATGAGCAGGGAGAGAGGTAGAGGTGATGGATTATCTACTACTATGAATTTGATCTTGTCCACCTGGGTTTGAAGACTTTAACATTTTTTTAAAATTTTCTAGATTTATTATAGAATTTAGTGGTGTTATTATTTTAATTTAGCGATAGAAGATGTGCCTCAATCTAGCGCACTTTTAAATTGACAAGATGTCAACACAAACATGTTTGTTGTCGTCGCGTGTACTAATAGCAAAAAGATAACTAGCTAGCTAGCTGATGTTGACTCAGATATATATACTTAGGAGTGCCTAACTAACCATGCTACCGCACACTCAGTTCGTACACAACTAGGATCGCCTTTGATATCATGGTCTAAAGTTTGCTTTTTTATAAGTTAAGGATTAGAGTTTAAGCTACTTTAGCTCACTCATATGGTCTCTGATGAACTAATAATCTTTTTATGAGATTAGGTAAACTTTAGTCAGCATGTTGGACGACCATCTGTTTAGAACCCTCAAGAGCTAAATTGATAGTTTGGTGACTAAATAAACTTTCGACCATGTGATTTAATAACCTAGCTATTACCCTTGCTATGACAACTTCTCCTTAATAAACGTGTTAAGCATATTCTAAAAGAAAACCCTTGCTATGACCATGATCAGACACTGCGCTGCGAGCGGACAATATGACATATGCTTTCTTTTACACATATATATAGGACACTACTGCTGCTACGTGACACACACCTGTGTGTGTTAGATCGCTCTCATCACCTCGTCCCTACCGCATATAACAGGGGACAGCAACAGCTTAACTATATATATACACACACACTTCAGGTGAGTGAGTGTGTGAGTACCGTTACGTACGTCCTTATATTGTACATATGTACGTGCGTGTACTTGCCGTACACGTGCACGTACGTACTGGCCAGTGGAATGACAACGTACAAAGTAAGTGACACGTCAGCTTTCATGTACTCCGTCCATTTATATCGTGGCAAACCGGCGCACATGCATGTACATAATACATGTAGTGTGCCCAGGTGCCCGCGTGGGGCAATAATATACTTTCTCCGTCCGGGAATGAACGCAATTATGGAGTTCAAGCGTTGTCCACAAAAGAATGTAAGTTTAGACGGTCAGGGCTAGCAACGTGAAAAGCGAGTAGCTGTCTGTCACCGATGTCAGTGAGTATTGGACTGCATGCATGGTGGTAGCTGAGATGCAAAATAATAAAGTATTGTATTGTTGGGTGTTGAAGGCAGCTATGTAGATTACAGCGACAACAGACGTCAGTTGCAGTTGGTTGTTTTCTAGAGGTATATGTGTCTTTTAGTCTTTTTCTTAGTTTGGCCTCGGGATGCTAGAATTGCATCTTTTGCTGGACGGAGGGAGTAATAATTCTATATATAATGACACGAGCGTCAGATCCGTAGGACGCCAATTGTTAGCGACCGAACGTGCTCGCTAGCTCGTGACATGAGTTGATGGTACGATGGTACGCCAATTATTAACAACGTGCCGACGTCGATGGTATGACAGACAAGAGTCCTAGCAATAGTAACTAGTAAAGTCGTCCCTGTCTAGCTAGCTAGCTAGCTAGCTCTAGGCAGCGTCGATGCCTTGTCGTCGTAGGATCGATATCAGCGTGCTATGCTGCTTGGGAGTATATAGCTGCTGTTTCACTGGTGACATGTCACGGCCCTAGCTATCACATCCTCAGCGAACGAATGACTTAAAGAGCTGGCAACTCTAGAAAACTCTTTATATCCTTATTCATAGAATATAAATCTTTTTTTAAAAGAAAGGCTTTCAGTTTTCAATTGTTTTTGTCCTCTATTTCAGAATTCTCGGTAGCTAATAATAAAGAGTGGGGTTGATTCTCTAAGATACATACAAGATATAGAAAAGCTATTAAAGGATGAAAAGTTTAATGAACAATTTTTATTCAAGTGACTCCAATAATGATTTAGAAAGTATAAGTTTAAGAAACACAGTTGAAGAGCCTCTAGCTTGCTGGTGGAGGCACCAGAATTAATTCACTTCACTCGGTACCTGCCAGCTACCTATCCTATAGCATTTCGTGCTCCTAATACATAGGCTACCGTTTTTTAGAAAGTAAAAACCTTGACATTTAATTACATATATACATAGGGATTATATTAAGACTCGTCTTCTTCTCCTGTGGTTTTTCTCGATGCAATCGATGCTCTAGATGAACAGAGCCTTGATGAATGCTGGAGCCAAAGTACATCCATTATGACCAACCCAACAACCAACCCCAAAACATTGGATATGCTGCAAGATGCAAAGTTCTGGAACTTAGTCCAAAACGCATCTGAATCGACGAAAAAATATCAGTAGTTGCATTATCGGGTACAACATAGGGTGTGGATTCAACACCTCCAGTTCTTAATTTTCTCTCAGCGGCCAATGACGATGAGATCAATGATCCGAAGTAACTGTCCTCATTGGGAGTGCCTAGGAGCATCCCTTCCCTGTAGATAATGGCCACAAATTGGCCGTCTGCCGATGAAATTGACGCCTTGGACGACAATCTCGTCATGGCAATTACCAAAGTTATTGCAGAAAACAAGATCCTAACCGAAAATCATCTGATTTCGACGATAGATTTATTTAGGCTAAACCCTAAACTAGATATAAAAATTTCAAAAAGAAGATGGGCCCCCTCTCTTTCTTATCTCCGATAGATGCACCAGAGCGGAAGAAGGAGAGGGGCCCTAAGCGGCGGCGGCGAGGAGCTACGGTGAGCGGCCTTTTCCTAGCGGCGGTGCCAGCACGAAGACATTTGTTTTTTTGGCAAAAACTACAAACACTCACTATTATTCACTTGTACTCATACTTTGAGCAGATAATGTTACCAAAGTATGTGAAATATGGACAATTATAATTGTGAAATTTACATATGCTATGCTCGTATTAATAAAGAATTGATTTTAGGGACAACCCAAAATATTAATAGAGGCAGGCCGTCCTAAGCTCTGCTGATCCAATTTGCAAGGCGGATCCAAGGCCAAAGCTCGCCTCAGAAAATTAATTTGTGGAGGTAACCTCCTTGTGAGGGGCACTTCTGAAAATGCATCCATTTCTAGAGGTTGACTTTTAGTGCACCATCTTAGGATGAAAATGGAGTGTGGCGAGTGGTGTGCTGGCGGGCGAGCTCTGACCCGCTGGTCTAGCCACCGAAGGCGGTGAATGGCGCACAGGCGACCTGTGGCTTGCACCTAGAGCTAGTATCTACGGGGCTCTCTACCTTCTAGTCTATTGCTCAGAGATGTCGCTGATGGATGGACTTTGTGATGGAGACAGTTCAACAACTGCTAAGTCTTAGGCCTCGTTTAGTTCCGGCCGAATTCGGCGTTCTACACAATGTCGTGTCAAATCAGCGCACTGTAGTATTTCGTTTGTATTTGATAAAAATTGTGCAAACTTTGACTAATTAGACGCAAAATGTTCGTCTCGCAAAGTACAACCAAACTGTACAATTAGTTTTTGATTTCATCTACATTTAGTATTCTATACATGTGCCGGCATTTTGATGTGATGGGGAATATGAATTCTGCATAGTAAATTTGGTGGCAAATTTGGGCATCTAAACAAGCCCTTAAGGACAATCTATGCTGGAATGGCAAAATGTTCTTCCACGGTGGCATTCAACATCCTATGTCGTTACGTTTCCCTATCTGCTAGTCGGAGGTAGAAAGTCAGGAGGAGGTTCAAGGTTCTGGATGCTAGATGGTGAGATCACTTTGGACCATGACGAAGTTGTGGTGGATGTAAGTAGGTCCGTCTTCGTCAAACACGGATTTTATTGAGGATGCTTTTCAAGTCGGTTTCACAGTGGTTGAGTTGGTAAGGGCCGAAACCATTCTGCATGATGGTGTTGCTTCACCATTTTTTCATTCGACCGACTATGGGCCGGGACAGGTTAAAAACCCTTGGTCGTTTTGGCGTCTAGAATCACCAAAGCAATGGCTGATCTGCGGACATCCTCGAAGGTCAGACCCTAGAAAGGGCCTGTACCGCAGCCGATGTTTTCATCGGTAAGGCGTCTCAGGGAGTTTCAGTTCAGAGATTTGAGGGCAGGCATGTCAGGGTTAGTTAAGCAATCACTTCCTAATATTTGCACCGGCGATGGTTCACCAGGTCATTCCAGTTCTAGTGTGGTCTATGCGGACTCAAGGTTGGAGATGAGTTTGAAAATCCAAAGTAAAGCAAAGACCCGGGTTCTAGGAGTTATTGGGCCTAATTCCTCATTGGCGAGCCAAAGGATTCCTATTGGAACTGTAACACCCCAAGCGCCACAAAAGCCCAGGATGTCACTAGCGTCATTTCCTACAAGCCGGAGTATAAAACTCGGCAACAGAAACCCCTACACAAGCTATAACACGGAAGCAACAACGAGAATAAAGCTATGATTAAGATAGGTTCCAACACAAATGTTATTGTTAAACCACAAATGGACACCAAGCTAGTTAATTCTAAGTTTATCATATCAAGACAAAAGTATCATTAGTATCACTAAAATATGGACAAAGTGGTGATGAAGTGCAGCTAATCCCATCCCTTCAAGCAAAGCATCCAAAGTCAAGCACCTAGAAAAATAACGGGGTGAGAATAAATCTCAGCAAGCAAACTGCCTGAACATGTCATTCAAATTACAATATAATTAGACATCAATTTAATCATAAAAGAGTACATGTCATAATAATGAATAAAAGGTACGTGAGAAGATTATTAATCCAACAAAATTTCCATAATGAAGTTAAGGTCATGATATACAATAAATAAACCACACCCACATATGAATAAAATAATACTCCTCATCTGTAACACCCTAAAATTTGCTTCTTTGGAAATAGAGCTAAAATGAGTTAATTTTGAATTTTTGTGCTCATGAAAACATAGGGAAATAATATTTTTCACTAAATTAAAATTTATCATAAGGTTTAGAAACATGTTGACGCATTCATGCTGGTGCATTTGATTTACTGTGATGAGTGGTTTGACCAAAATTCAAAATGAGTTTAAATTACTTTTAAAAATAGTGATCATAAGATGATCACTATTGAACTATAAAATGTTTATGTTTTTGCTATTCATTCTTCATATTACCTGATCATATGTTGATTCTGGGATTAAAGACAATTTGATGCTACTCATATGCTAAAACTTTGCCAACTAAAAGCTACATGCAGTTAAACCCGTGTCATGCCTTTTGAGCCTCATGAACCCCATGTTATATTTGTTGAGTTCGACATGGACTCACCCTTGCTATTCCCACATCTCAGGAAGGGTACCAGAATGCTAGATTTTAGAATTGTTAGGCTTATGATCAACCAATCAGTTTGATCCTAGAGTGAAGGTTACACCCGGTGTTCGGAGTTGTCTTGCCGCTGTGTTGCTCTCTAAGGTTATATCTTATACTATTGTGTTATGCTTAATAAGCATTTGTCTTTTGATATTACACCTATCTGCATCTATATGTGAGATTTGACCTTTTTATTTCACATATAGTGTATATCTTGTTTTGTCCTTAAAACCGGGTGTGATATCATCTAAATAAATATAATACTCCTCATATCCACTTCATGCCAACATAAAACCTCGAAACAAATAAACCTCAAAAAGTGTAAATGCAATACATATGCATGTCCACTGTCTCCATACCCAACAAGGTATGAAGTTGCATCGTACCCCTCCTCGAGTAATGTATGATGCTATACCGGTACGGTCGTAGCCAACAAGTGGGACATAATGCACAAAAGCACTCTAGAATAGTCATATAACTTTCTCACCGACCTAGCTCTAGAGCACTCCAAAATAGTTATATGACTTTCTCACTGACCAGGTTCGATGCATATGCTCATGATGCAATGATATGATGCAACTACAAGTATACTTACCTCATCTGCTATATACATCCACAACAATAAAAAACATATCACTTACCTTCCGATGATAGACAAATTCTCACCACGTATGTTATATACCTCAACAATAATAAAATATATCACTTACCTCATGATGATAAACAAATGACAAAAGACCCAACATGAAGATCACATATAATTTACTTTAAAGGATAAATGAATTCATACTTAGATATATTATCTTGGTTTAGTTAATGTTGTGACAAGTGTAGTTAGATTAAATAACATGTCAAGCTGTAGAAAACCACTGCTACGTTCACTTGCCTCGAAAGACGACACAAGAAATTGAGCTAAGAATGATCCAAAGATACAACACCTATTCAAACATCATTACCTCAGAGCCATATTCATACAAACACATACACATAATATATAAAGCAATCATACGACTTACGCTCACATTTCCCTCAAAACAGCGACCAAACAACCCACCAACAGTAGCAACCCTGCTTCGTATTTTTGGTGTGGATAAATTACATGTTCATAAATTATGAAACTTATATAGAAGATGTAAAACACCATTATCTACAACTTTTATATAAAACAATCTAGCATATGAGATCTCTAAGACAGCATAAACAACCACGGAACTTAACTGAACTTTTTTGACGACAAAAAAACAGGACACCAAGCTTCTAAAGTTCATAATTGGAGATATATTAATTCAAAAATTATAAGATTTACCAATATGGAAATATTAACTAATACTCTACAATTTTCATGTTATAAGATTTAGATTTTAAGGAGTGAAAGATACTCATAACAAGCCAAGAATCTAAATACACGTTTTTGATAGCAGAACAACAACAACTGACATAAACAAGCATAACTGGAGCTATAATGATCCAAAATCTATGATATTTAACAATCTGGAAAGATTATGAGATTCCACACAACTTTCATTTAGATCATTCCACGAGATTCTAGACTTTAGATATGATAAAACTAAATGCATCTAATACTGTCCAGAATTCTGATAGCACAAGAGTATCATCAAACACCAGCCATATCTCCCCAACCCTAAGGGCCATAAACGTGATCTCTACAGCAAAAGAAAGATAAACAAGTATAGCACTTAAATAAAATTTTTCTATGATTTTTGGATACACAAAAAGATCCCTAAACAGCACCAAGCCCACAATTGCGCAATCTCTAAAACTGCAAGGCCTAATTTCGAGATTAGAACCCTAACTCCTTCAATTAACCAAATGATTTCACCAAACCCTAGTATGGTTTTGGCATCAAAACAGTGGGCTAAAGGGACATCTTACCCCAAACTGCGAGAATAGCGAAGATCCACAATGATTCAACTCCCGGCTCCCCTTCTCCCTCGGATTGATCTCCATAGATACACATCTCCTTGACTTAATCTACCGCATCGATGGCATCTCCATCAAGAACAGCGAGGGAGAGGAAAAGATTGATGGCAAACCAAAGGTACGAGATAGTACATAACCAGTTTTGGAGGATGAAGGCATACGAGCCATGAACGAGGATCAAGACCTAACTCTCTCCCTCTCCTCTCTCCTCCATCCTCCGATCTTCTCTTGTTTTTCTCTCGTGCGTGAGAGATTCGGCGGCTCCATAGACAACGACACTAGGTTTTGTGGGAGGAGATATCAAATGGCACGGGATAAGAAGGGCCAGTTGGCACTGTACACCGCTACAATATAGGTTACTGTTTGTGATATATTTATTTTTCCCTTCTTACCTTCTGACGCCAATAACTTATTGATCCAAACTCCAAAAAATACGTATATGTAGTCGAACGGAAAGCATTTGACGAGCTCTACGCATCTACGGTCTCTGATTGTCCATCCAAGCGACGTATAAAAATTCATTTTTTTTATCACTCACTAAGACTCTTATTTAACTATTTACCACTTTATGCTTTCTAACACACAAAACGTATTTTTGGGTGTTACAGTCTACCCCCTTAAAAGAATTCATCCCTGAATTCTCTAGATCAAACCAAATGGACCACAACAGCACTAATGAACAATTGAACATATATGAGCTAGAAAGATAAGTACCACACAAGTTTAAGGCAACTTATAATAAAGTAGTAATGACATAGAACACAACAAAATCGTATCTTCAAGCAAACACTTCACCCCAAAAATTTTGAAGCCTAAGCTCTCACACTTGGACACTGTGTATTAAACATCAAGATTATTCTACATGGAAGGCATATGACCACATCTAACCCACAAAACCACTTTGGAAATACTCTTCTCAACACACCTCTATGATTGGCACAAAGTTGCCTCGTACTCTATGGGGAAAAATTCCTATACCATTGTAGGTTTAGGCTTAAACATCGCAACACCAACATATAGGTCAAGTCACACAACCATCCACCAATCCAATATGTCAGGAGAGAATAGCTAGAGTGTACGGCATGGGGCCAATCCAACCGTCACTCCACCATTTTCTTCGAATATGGATAGTTGGTTCACAACCTATCTCTCAGGCAACCCTCACATAGTAGTGCAAAAGAAGGCATTCTGGGGGCCCTCCACTCCACCCATCTGCACTACCAAACTATAGTTACTCTATGGGTTTTCCAAAACCTTTTGCTATCAACAAAAATAAATAGAACATCTCAGCATCCTCACCACTCGAATGCAGATAACTACAACACATTAAAGGTATATATATGAACAAACATCATGCTAAAAAAACTAGATAAGCATATACTTGTAAGAATAACGAATATGGATTAGATCATATTGAAACATGTACAACATATGGAAACATTGATTAAAGGTTATGCAAACAAAACAAATAAAATTTGGATTCGACCCAAAATTAACAATAGTAATGATATACAATATCTACATCAAGAAATTCAATCAATAGAAATAGCTCAATCTCAACAAGCATAACTACAACCACAACAAACACAAATAGATAAGCGCATCAAATTCAAAGCAATTGATAGCCTAAGAAAACAATAATAAACAAGTAACAAGAAAGTATAACAATGATAAGCAAACTCATACCCAACCTATATGTGCAAGTGTGTCATTTTAAGTCTTATTTTTTTCCGAGAATCTAACCTGGCTTTGATACCAACTATAACACCCCAGGTGCCACAAAAGCCTAGGATGTCACTAACATCCCTTCCTACATGCCAGAGTATAAAACTCGGCAACAAAAACCCCTACACAAACAATAACGTGGAGCAACAATGAGAATAAAGCTATGATTAAGATAGGTTCCAACACAAATGTTATTGTTAAACCACAAATGGACACCAACTAGTTAATTCTAAGTTTATTACATCAAGACAAAAATATTATTATTATCACTAAAATGTGTACAAAGTGGCGATGAAGTGTAGTTAATCCCATCCCTTCAAGCAAAGCATCCAAGTCAAGCACCTAGAAAGATAGCGGGGTGAGAAACACATGATTGCAGGATAGTCCTTTGTATGTGTGGTTGCAGCTGATAGGCCCTAGCTCTAGCTTGCCGACATTCTAGGTTGGTCCCGAATGCTAGTGTCTTGCCAACGGGTGTGGAACAGCCGAAGTTTGTCGATGTTAGGTACTTTGACATTTTCCTATCCTCTTAATGAAACAATGGCCTACCGAAAAGAAGGCTGCATGTTTACTATTGGCAGGATACTGAGGGGTCAAACTTCGAAAGGTAAAGGCTTAGCGCCCACTCTAGTCACCTCTTGTGATTCGATCACCTCCCTATCGCTACAGATCATTTGCAGAGGTGGTGGCGAGAGGAAATGAGTTCTTTTGTTCGAGTGCAAGCGAAAACATGGTTCATGGTCAAGATGGTCATGGCGGTTCGGGTGGGCGTCGTGCATCGTGGCCGAGCTCCATCTTTTTGTTCGATTGACCAAGGCTAGGGTCCTAGCTAGGGGTTGGAGAGGGGCTATGGTGGATAAGTGAATAGTCAGGAGTTTAGGCAAGACAGTGGTTTCCATGGAAGGCATTTTGGCTCTAGGATAGGAGGTTTTGGCGGCTTAGGAGAGGCAGGGGCAGTCATGGTGGTCACACTTTCTCTGGAGGTGGGCGGCATGGGTATTACATTTGCCATATAGCTGTGGAGTTCACCATGGAGGGCCACAGACATTGGAGCCGGCGGTGCTAGGATCCGGTTCGAGAGGTGCACAGACTGGTGCGTTTTCTGGAGAGACTTTGGCTGGGGCCCTTAAGGAGCTTGAATGAGTGGTGATAGAAGATGCAATGACGGATGTTTACTGTGGGACAGGAGGAAGGAGACACTGCGTGGCCAGGTACTAGATTTTCTTGGTGCAGCATGCATGAAGAAAGGTCCCTTGGCTGCTGGCTATACTGCGGATGTTTACTGTGTGTCATTTGTGACTCTCATGATCATGCAAATCACGGATGCACAGTACTGCTCATGCAGGGGGGTTCATGGCACATGGGGCCTGGGGTTCTATCACATTCCTCATCCACCATTGCCACAGGCTAAAGGATTCAATGATGGCGTGATCTCAGTAGTCGAGGGGCCTTTGAAGAAGGAGCAGGTGATCTTGTAGCTGAAAAGATTTGTTCTGGTGAAGTGGAATTGGATTCTGAAGGAGCATGGTGAGGGGAAGTTCGTTGCACAGTTCCCCTCTATGTTGAAACTACAGCGGTATTAGGCTGATGTGAAGGAGTAGGGAGCAGATAACGGTATTAGGCTGCAATTTGAAGAGTGGCATGAAAAAGTGGAGGGCTTTTTGCTCCCGAAATTGTGGGTAAGGGTTTTATGCATCAGAGAAACTTTGAGAGATTTCCTCACCCTCTGGGCAGTTGCTTCGATGCTTGGTTCAACTCAAACTGTGGACATGGGAGCTACTAGGAAGAATGACTTTGGGCGGATCTTTGTGCAGCTATGAACCCAAAACTGATCCTGTCTCATTTAGATGTCCCAGAGTACAACACATACACACACATACACATCGAAATAGCGATGTTGAAGTAGCAACCGATCAAAAGCAACACAAGCCTACCTGATCCTGATGAACCCAAGCCAATGAACTAATAAACAGCACAAACACAGCAACTACCTAGCTATGGGGACCAAGTTCTGCAATCCTTGTAGAAGCATCACCTATAGTTTTGTATCATTCTACAGCCAACGATCCATAAGATTATCCTAGGCTTGCAGAATGCAGGTTTGGGCTATGCTGGTGCAGGCGGCGGGCTCTTAGGCTCCGGTGGTTGAGACGATGAGTGCATCACTTGAGTCTGATCTCCATTGTAGAGGACTAGCGGCATGTTGTTCTCCAGGTTGTCATCGGCCAATGGAGGTGCCCAGGAGATGGGTTGCATTGAACCAAGAAACAAGACAAGGGACCAAATCAGAATAATGAGCATGACTTCAATTGATGTAGAAATACTAGCCCATGTTAGAAGCCAAATGTTTGGAGTGAGGACAAAAATGTATGTACGGTTGGGGCGTGCACATAAATGTCCCTAGCACAACCATAAAAGTGAACAACTAATTGCATACCATATGTATGCAATAGCAACACAAATGTGCAGAATCTATGACACATCAACCAATTGCCAATTATATGCACACTGTCACACCTCAAAATTTACGATTTTGGGTTGTGCTTAGAAAACACTAAATAAAATAAATGATTTCAATATTTGTAAAAAAATTGAAGATTAATTAAGTTTTTGCTAATTTAAATATAGAAAACTGTGGTTTCAGACTTTTTTTATTATTAATTTGATAGGCTTTCATGATGTGCTGTTAATTTGTTGTGACTCTGTGTGTTGTGCAAAGAATTTTCAAAATGCATTTAGTAAGTCATTTATTTTCTCCGGCTTGTCTGTCTTTTTCTCTAATCAAAATAGCTCCTTTTCTGTCTTAATCATTTCATCTGGAGTTGCCCTAGATCTTTTCCTTCTACCCTAAATCATTTCCTTGAGTTTATCATCTATCAACGTATCTCTGTGAACTTTTCAGGAATTGTTCTGGCTTTTTCTGGAGCTAGTTCCCACTTTCTGCGAGCATAATCTAAGTTTTAGATGCCCTATAATATCTCCGTGACCTCCAAATACTTAATTTGCATTCCTCTTGTTTAAAAATATGTCTGGAAATTTTCCTCAAATTTCTAGAGCTTTGGAAGTATTGTTCATGGCTCAAATAGTAATTCTAAATTTTCTAGCTGTGAAATTAAATATTCCAAAATATGTAATCCTAATCCATCTCGACCAGAAGCAAAGAAGAATCGTTTCCTATCTCCCGTACACTGGTGCACCAAAAGTCGACGGCTCCAACTCTGCCTCCGAGTACTCCAAACCTGCCGTTGTATAAAAGGATCAGATGGAGAGGCTTGGGCCATGATGTCTCGATGCAGATATCCTATTTTCCAAACCCTAGCGTAGCTCCAACCTGCCTGATCTCATGGTCGCCGGCTCAAGTGCACAGCGTAGCATCCTCCCTTCTTTCTCTCTGATTGGATGATCCATGGGTCCTGCGTTTCTGTCACTACGTCATCTTCCTCGATGGAAAGAGCGATGCAGCTTTCCTTGTTGAAGCCACCGGATCCTTCTCGATTTCCATCCTTTCCATACTTGGAACATCTACGACATATAAAGCGATATGCCGCACTCCGTCATCCTTTCCTGATTCCTTCGCAACAGCCGCAACGTCCGGGAGCTTCCGTGCCGCCGCCGCAAATCCTCGCTGCTGCGGCCGATTGTCCACTTGTCCGTCACTCCGTCGCTCTGCCGCCGACATCGACGCGTTGCCAAGCCTTGCCGTGCCCGTGCCAACATCATCGCGATCATGTTTTCTGATCCGCCGCCGCGTCTTTGCCCTAGCTAGCTCCGTTAGCCGCTGCTTTGGATCTCGTTGAGCAGAGCACGTCCGCTATTGCCTTCAATGTCGTCTGTTGCTTCATCGCCGTTCCCAACCCGTTGCCGAGCTCCAAGCCGAGGGGGTTCCCGAGCCGCCGCCGAGCCCAGCGTCGTCTTCGAGCCGTCGTCTCCGCCCAAGGCTCCCTGCACTCCCTCTACATGGACGTGATGTGCAAGAAACGCTGCTGCGCAGAAGCACCAGCCGTGCACCGTGCGTGCTGCCGGGCTCTAATCCAGATTGCTAGCCTGCATCGTCATCAAACTAGCTACGTGTTTTGCCTGGTGAGACCTACTAAAATTCTCTACCAGATATATCTTATCACGCGTACATATTTTTGCCTAGTGTACGTACATACCTTCTTTCACCTATGGATGATTAATAATCATGCGTTGAATTAAATGTTTTTGAGTTTATAATTTTAATATTAAATTGATTGATGTTAATGGAACCTAGTTTTTTAATTAAAAGGAACCTTGGACCATAACGATTGCTAGCAACATTAATGAAAATATTAACACGTTTTTAAAATCATATTTTACTCAGCTTAAGCATGTTACAGACACACGACATATATAACTCGTTCAGTTGCTTCCGCATATACTTTTCCTTTTGCAAAGATAAGGTTAAACTTGATAAAATTATATGGTATTGTTTATAAATAAAATATGAGTAGTTCCGATTTGGCTTTTGAATTAAATTATGTTTTGATTCATCTAGTCTAAATAACTTTTTCACGTGGTTTTGGTCAATTAAAATAAATAAAGCATATAAGCTTTTTCTTTAATATAATATAAAAGTCTCGGTAGTTGCACTGTCCTACCTTCGTGCTAATTTATAATGACGTGAACACGTCCTATTAGTTGTTCTTAATTACATATTAAATTGATTAATATGGATGCAATACTTTGAATAATTAAAAGCAATGTAAGTGAACACCAATCTTTTGTAAATAAATAAATATTAATTTGACTAACTCTCAATTTAGAATAATTCTCTAAAATATCTTTCACCTTAATTCATTAACCAAAATAGATTAAGTGTATAGTTTGTCTTCTTTAGTTATGTTGTCAATCTTGATAGACGTGTCTTCGGTAACGATCGCTCCGTCCTTAGTCGTTCTTGCGTTCTCGTAACCATAGCAACAAGCCGTGACGTTTAGTGCGCTTCCTTTTAAAGTGTCTTCTTTGTATGATGTTCATTCTTAGTTGTGTTTGTTGTTTGTCTACTGTGCTTGGTTGCTACGAGTAGAGCTGTGATCCACGAGCGCTGAAGACCAGGAGCTAAGGAGCGACAGTCAAAGCAGAAGCTAGAGACCAAAAGATAGCAGCTGAAGATTCTGAGCAGCTTAATTTCGGGAAAAAAGGCAAGTATAGCTTGGGTATTCTTTTTGTGACCATGATCTTGTGACTTGATTAATGTTTAAGCAACAAACGGTAAAAATGACTTTTTAGCAACTTGAGAATTTATCTGTAAGAGAATCTCTGGGATTTACAGTACAACTGTGAAGGCTATATGGCTCTGGCTTTAGTCAAGTATGAGGACATTTTCTAGCTTGTTAGTGGTTACCAAAAGGCGCAAGAGGGGTCATGTCTAGTATGGTCTTGGCCTGCCAAGGTGGGTGCAGTCTTTTGTAAGTCGCCTCTTGGAGGGAGGTTCATGCTTTCCAATTGAGAATCCTTAGCGGCCCTAACTTGTTAGATGAACCTTTGAAAGACTTCATAGTGAACTCTGCCGACCTTCCTTGGAAGTGGGTCAAGAGATTAGCTACCTCGAGTGAAAGGGTAAATCATGACTCATAGTGAAAGTGTACACCTTTGCGCAAAGTTTAATAAACTGGTATACTAGCCTTGCTCAAGGACACCAGCGGCCTTGGAATCCTTACATTTAAGATGATGACTTTTGATTGCTAACATGCTCATTGTTTACCGTTTTATGCTCTACATTATTTATGTTACATTGATCATGCGTTTATGGGATCTATACTACCTTGTTGCTATGCTTGCGGACTTCGACATGGACTCACCCTTGCTATTTTCTCCACACTCCAGTGTATAGTAAGATGCTGCTCAGAAGAAGGATAAAAATATAGTGGAGTTTCCAAAAGACTAATAGAAGTGCTAGGCATATGTTACCCCAGTCAGCCGTCCCTGAGAAGAATGGAGCCTGAAGTTTAGTCACCATTCCGCGATACTCTAGTGTAAGTGTTTAATATAGCTATGTCTACGTTATATAATAACATTGTTTCTGATACTTTTTCATTCTGGCATATGTGTGGACTTTCTGGGCACACATATGATTAGCCTGGTTTTGTTCTTTAGAAAACCGGATGTGACACACACAAGAATTTTGGTGCCTACTAGAAAATACAAACATCTAGATAGTTACTACTATCAGCCTAGATGTTGTCAATCTAACCATGCAGCAATAGGCACGCCCAAAACATGCTGGGAGTTGCTATATTTCAGGTGTCTGAATTCTCAGGGAACAATCTTAGAAAACAAACTAGTACAATTAAAAGAACAACTCACATGATATAATTCACATTTTTTCTATAGTCAAACAATGACAAAATTATATGTTCACACTACCGGAGTCAGGAGCTTGTCGAGTGCCTCGGCAAAGGCCATAAAGCACTTGGCAAAGCCTTTGCCGAGTGCCACACTCGGCATACCTCACATGGCAAAAGTTTGGTCAGCAAAGAGAACTTTGCCGAGTGCTTTATCTCAAGCACTCGGCAAAGCCTTTGCCGAGTGCTAGAAAAACACTCGGAAAAAATGAACAATCGGCAAAGAATGAACCGAAAAACCCCCGAAAAAACAGCAAAAATTTTTTTTTACCGGGGGAGTACCCAATCGGCTAGCGTCCGTCCGTTTCCGTCGAAGTTACAAGTCACAGCATTTTTTGTGCAAAATTCGCGCGCTACACAGCCGGCGGGATTCGAACCCGCGACCTCTCCCTCGCGTGTACCCCCTCTACCATTGCACCACAATGTCACTGGTGTCTAGATTCTGTTTTGGTTCCCCACATATTATACTAAAACGAATGTAAATTACTTGTTTGAGGCCCTAAACGAATTCAAATAAAAAAGTTGTCAACTATAAAGTTTCATAACTTTTTGAAATCGACAACTTTTATTTCGATAGTTTCTCCATCCGAGGTCGTTTATAAAATTCAAATTTTAAATTTGAAAAATTCAAATCTAGTTTTCATTAACAAGATGATTTCAAATTAAAAAGTTGTCAACTACAAAGTTTCATAACTTTTCGAGATCTACAACTTTCATTTTGGCCGTTTCTCCACCCGAGGTCATTTGAAAAATTTAAATTTTAAATTTGAGAAATTTAGATGTACTTTTCATTGGCAAAATTAATTCAAATTGAAAAGTGTTCAACTACAAAGTTGTATAAATTCTCAAGATCTACAACTTTTATTTTGGTCATGTGTTCATCCGACATAGTGGTAGTAACATTATTTACAAAACTTAAAGATCTCTCTTCTAGTTTTCATGAAACTAATATGAGAGATGTAGATTTTGTGAACAACGTTATTGTTGCTTTGTTGAATGAAGAAATGACCGAAACAAAAGTTTGATAAGTTACACAACTTTGTAATTGAAAACTTTTTCATTTGAATTAATTTACTGCTTTAAAATATGCTTTGTAGATCTTGTTTGCCGAGTGTAAAACCAAAAAACACTCGGCAAAGACCTTCTTTGCCGAGTCCCCGAAAAATTGCACTTGACAAACCATCTAGAACTCGGCAAAGAGCCGGTTTCCGGTAGTTTGCCTAATGAGCAACAAAATCAAGCACCTAAAATATAGAAGTGAAAAGGAAAACTATAAAACATTAAATGTAGGATGTTTAATTTGTGTAATATACATTACCTTCTTCCAGTGGGAGAAGCTTAGTTGACCATATTGGTGTAACACCACTTTGGCTTCTCCGGGAACACTTCCTAACATAATCCTTATGTAGTGGTGCAGGTGACTTGAATAAAAAATGAGATAACTTCACACCTTGTGAAACATATTCTGGATGCTTTTCAAGGTACCTATCCAAGCAGGGAGTTCAAAGAACTAGAGGAAAACTTCCATCAGACACAAGGTAACGACACAAAATACTAAAATGGAAAAGTTAAAAATAACTATATGACTTAGCAAAAAAATTTGGGAATAACCTTTTAGTCAAAAATTTTGGGAATAACTTTAGTTTAGTAGATAGCCATTTCACAACTGCATGCATGTAAAATTGAACTTGAGCAACAATATGCTTTAAGTGAAGAGATTGAAGCAAGAGTTGACCAAAGGAACTTGACATACTTCTCCACTTCATTCCTTGTTCTCAGTTGTGTTCTGGTAGGGGACCAATAATAGTATTTGAAAGCATGAATAAATTGTTAATATGCACACTACAATATTTATCCAAGATGCCAGTGCTAGAACATCATGCAGCATGATATTAATATCAATATGGGTGATTGACTACAGTAAACAACACTAGCTGCCGGTATAAATATATTGAAGGAGAACTGTCTTGTATGATATTAAACTACAACACCAATTTTCCCATTTCTGTAAACAATTAGAACTTAGATTTTTCTTTCTTTATTTGTTCGTTGCCATGGACAAGGAACTTAGATCATAGGTTAGATGTCAACCGGAGGAAATACAACTGATAGCACACAAGTATGCATACAAATTCATAAGATTGGACATATGTAACAGCTACAATGCCATTTATTAAGAGATAATAAGTGATCAAATTTGGTTCAGCGAGAAAAATGCTACTCACACGTAAGCAAATTTGGTGCTTCCTTCACCTCATATCTTAACCAACCTTTCCTATCCTTGAGGGGCCCCATGCGATATTAGGTTTATCAATTGCCCAAAGCTTACCATTGTCCGGAGATACATCCGATGGGTCATCGCATGTCACATCAGGCTTCCACTCACACGCTTTTTCGCAGACAAAAGGATCCTTTAGAGCTTGCTCTCGAATTTCTTCGTACTTCTGTTTTGTTGAAATAAGTCACCATTTCTGACATTTATTACATTGAGCAGCAAAGGCTCCATTGCTTTCCCAGTGCACGCTTTCGTGGCTTTGTTGGTTTTGCTTGTTCAATTGAGAGATGGTTTGCACTCTGTTCATCTTGTCCCCTAGCACTTTTGTCATTCTTATATAGATGACTACTTGCTGTGATGCATCATCACATTTGTCAGCATCCTTATCAGATAATGTTTTCTGTCTCTTCCCAGATGGTGGAGATACAGAGTTCTCAGTGGGACTGATCATATTTTTGAAGGAAATGTTGAAAGGATAGCAAATAAAATTTAACGTTAGAAGTTAAAAGATAGCTTCATATCATATCTTCAGTGCAAAGATAGCTCCATATTTGTCGTGTGTGTGGGGGTGGGGGTGGGGGGTAAATAGTTGTGTAGTGTGTCCTGTTCCAGTACATCTTGGGAATCGTAACCACTGTACAAGTCAATGGTGAGTCTCATAGATCAGCGGAAAAATAAGTAGGCTGTGCTCGACTGCACTTTCAGGTTACTGCAGCCGTTGGTGCTTCGTAAAAAACAGTATCTGCTGAATTGTACTGCTTCAGCCAGCAAACACGTCCTATCAGGCTTGGTTGCCTCTTGTTCCACAATTAATTGAAAACTCAGTGGTAAAACAACCTGTACGTTAAAAATTATGAGAAAAAAAATTCAGAACTGCTGTAAATTTTTTATGCTATAGCCTAAACCTTGGATTAAAGCATTTGGATTTGGAATTTGGACAAAGCATCCAGAGAAAATAGAATTTACAGAAGGGATACTTTCAAACTCGGATTTCTGAGACAAGCCTACAACTATGAAAGATCCCTAAGGTAAACAAATTTAATGTAACTGCAAAAAGTGATCAAATAATTTTTTTCAAAAAAAACTCTCTCCGTCCTAAAATAAGTGTCGTTCTCGCTTCCCGAGGAGTTAAACGTTTTTAACTTTGACCAAGTATATAAAAGAAAATATTAATATGAAAATTGTAGAATCCAAATATCTGTCAAAATATACTAATTGGAGATTTTCTCTAGACAATAATCACTATAGGAATGAGATCCAAACACTCCCCTTTTTTTATCCAAAATCCAAATTCTACATTCACTATCTAGAATAATCTAGAATATCACTATGAGAATGAGATCCAAATAGGGCTTTAGTTTACTTTATTTTTCAAAACATTGGCCAAGGAAGTGAGCCTCTAGCTAGCTATAGCTTATCTATGTTGGATGGGAGGTGTGGTTTATGCATTCAACCATCTAGGTCTTGAGTCCTCACTCGAGTTTAGTTTTTTTTCTAAATAATAAGACCGTCCTAGCTGTTAGTCACATTTTTTGAAAACATACATGCACCAGACAACCACTTAGACGTGCTAGTATTGATGCTACATCAAAGGCTCAAACTTAAATAGACAAGTTCCATGGTAAATCAGTCTCAATGGGAGTTTCACCTAGACTTCATATGCCTGTGGAAGCAAGCCCTGAGCGCAACACAGCAAGCCGAGCTTGCTGACCGCGATGAGGAATCGGAGTGGCCGACGACAGTGTAGAGGAACGCGGACAAGGATGCAAGCGCGCACGATTGGGGGCACATCCATGGATGTTGCAGGAGCAGGCGCGTGTCTCAGCAGACGGCTGTGACGAAGGGCAGCATCGCTAGGCTCAGCCACACACCTCCTGACAGCGCAGGTTCACAGGAAGCTTGTGCCGCCGTAAGGGACCTGGAAGATCCGCAGCGCTGGTGTATCAGTGGTCGCGACTTGGCCACGCACCTTCGCTGCACCCAGGGCCACGCCGCGCCGTGCAAGTTTGCCCGTTGCCTGGGCCGGAGCAACACCACTGCGTGGGAGGCATCTGGTCCAGTGGCGGCGTCATGGAGCACATCGGCAAGCGGCATGTGCAGTGAGCCTGGACAACGAGAAGAGCTCCACGGTGAGGAACCGGCGGACAGCGCTCTAGTGGTCACCATGGGATGCCAAGCTAGACAAGATGTACCCATACCCGAGCCTCTCCCCAACCAGTAGCCGCGGCGTCATGCGTCGTGAAGGACTTCTGCCATGGCGTCTTCAGACACCATCAGCATGCGCCATGCACCCAGGCACAGTGACAGGAGCACGCCATGCCCCAGATCCGGCTGTGGCCTGAGGTGGCTATAGGTATAGGGTCAAGCTACGCATTGTGCAGCTGCTCCTTGAGCTTGTCGATGCAGTGGTTGAGGAAGCCCTCCATGTCCATCATCTTGCACTAGCCCAGCTCCGACATTGTCTTGAAGCGGGCCAGCACCTAGGCCAGCTTGGGGGGGACCTTTATGGGTGCCACCGCCCCCATTAGCCAGAGAGCGGCAGGGGTTCCTGGCGGCGGCAGCTGCCCCCCCCCCCCCCCCCCCCCACCCCGAGTTGCCTGTACGGATGACGCAGGGGTGTTACAGGTGATGCTTATGTCATTCCAATGACATTAAGTTAAGGAGAAATGTTCTGAAGGTAAGAGTTCTTGCTTGTTGCAATCCTGTGAGCCACTTTCTTCAAACTTGAACTTGTTTGAACTTAATGTGCTTCGGACACATGGACAACACATTATGTCTAGTAGCTATGTTCAAAATGGCAGGGCAAACTTTAATGTTTTGACCGGACACTTTTTATGGAGCTTTTTTCATGTGTTAATTGCTCGGACACTAGCAGCGCACGTCGCGCACCTTGGCGCAGGGACAGGAGTGCGCCAGGCCCCGATCCGGCTATAGCATGAGGCAGCTGTAGCTACAGGTTCGCCTTGTGCCTTGTGCAGCGGCTCCATGAGCTTATTGATACGCTAGTTGAGGAAGACCTCCATGTCCATCATCTTCTTGCACTGGTCCAGCTCCTGCAAGGCCTTGAAGCGGGCCAGCACATGGGCCACCTTGGGCACATCTGGCCACACATCCGGCTGTGACTCCCCCTCACCATACACCACCACATAGGCATCCACGTCGCACAATGTCACTAGCGCCCCAGGGCCGCGCTGTGCTCGATTCGCCCGCCGGCCACTGCACCCGTACGCCCGAAGCCCGCTGTGCCTGCCAGCGCCAGCGGCACTAGATTTGGGGCACGGTTGCCAGATTATCCTACAGGACTCAGACCCGGCATTTCTTGCTCGTTGTCGGCCATCCTAACTGTGACAAATTTTGAGCTCGAATGGGACTCGGGTGGGGAGAAGAGGATGGGGGAGGTGGAAGCTGTTGTGGGGGGTGGGGAACCTTTATGGGCACCGCCACCCCCACTAGCTAGAGAGCGGCCCCGGGGGGCGAAGGGGGATTCTAGTGGCAGCAGCTGGGTTGCCCCTTACCCCCGAGTCGCCTGTATCGACAACCCAGGGGGGTTAACCTTGGTGACAGGAGATGGTTATGTCATTCCAATGACATTAAGTTAATGAGAAATGTTATGAAGGTAAGAGTTCTTGCTTCTTGCAATCCTGTGATCCTTTTTCTTTAGACTTGAACTTGACTGAACTTAATGTGTTTCTGACACACAACACATTTTGTCTAGTAGCTATATTCAAAATGGCAGGGTGAACCAGGGGTGAATTTGGGTGTAGGGACACTAGGGCCACCGCCCTAGGCATGGCCCAAAAAGTCCCTCATAGTATACGTAGTTTTGCAGTTCTAGACATTGGGACAAATGTGTACACCCCATACCCCAACCGGCCTAGCAGTCCAGCACAGAGAGAAGAGAGAGAGATAGAGAGAGAGGAGAAGCAGAGTGCGTAGACTAGAAACGCGAGTGCGGCGGCCGCCTCCATTAAACCGTTCTTCTTCCTTGTTTCCTCTCTGACTCCACGCTCTGAGTCGCTGCTAACTGTAGCACCGGCGTCCGTCTTCTGCCGAGCGCCAAGCACCGGTTTGCCATTGACCCTTACCCGTTGGCCATCGTCCTCCTATGCTCCTGCCGGGTGCAGGTCCTCCACGCGCCAGTCCTCCCGGCCTCAATGCTACTGCTCCTGTCACCTGAGCCTGGCCATAGTTGCAGCCAACGCGGCCACACTAGACGGTGCCTCGCCCGGCAGGTCGGCATCGAGCGCAGAACATAGGCACTTTGATAGTGGCCCTAGGCGTCTCAGCATACGGTCATGACGAAGAGCAGCATCGCCAGGCTAAGCCGCCTACCTCCCAATAGCGCAGGCCGGCACGAAGCTCGTGCCGCTGCATGGGACATGGACACGGTCCATAGCATCGGCGTGCCAGTGGTCGCGACCTAACCATGCACCTCTGCTGCACCCAGGGCTGCGCCGCACCACACAAGTTCGCCCATCGCCTGGGCGGAGCAATACCACGCACAAGAGGCATCTAGTCCAGAGGCGGCATCACGGAGTAGGCTCTCGATGAGCGTGGCGGCCTAGGCACGTTGGCCAGTGGCTCGTGCGGTGAGCTGGGACAACGAGAAGAGCTCCACAGTGAGGAACTGGCGGACAGCGCACCACTGGTCGCCATGGGATGCCTAGCTGGCCAAGATGTAACCGTAGTCGAGCCTCTCCCCAGCTCCGCGGCGTAATGCCCCATGAAGGACTTCTGCCACGGCGTCGAGCGCACGCCGTGCGCCTAGGCGCAGGGACAGGAGCGTGCTAGGCCCTAGATCTGGTTGTGGCCTGAGGCAGCTACAGCTACAGGGTCGAGTTGCGCCTTGTGCAGCTGCTCCTTGAGCTTGTCGTTGCACTGGTTGAGGAAGTCATCCATGTCCATCATCTTCTTGCACTGGTCCAGCTCCGGCATTGCCTTGAAGCAGGCTAGCACCTGGGCCACCTTGGGCACGTTTGGGCACACCTCTGGCTGCAACTCCCCTCGTCCATCGTACACCACCACGCAGGCATCCACGTTGCACAACATCGCTAGCGCCCAGGGCCGTGCCGCGCCTGTTCCCTGCAGCATGCTATATGCCCACCGGCCCTGTGGCACCGGATTCGGGGCAGGGTTTCCAGATCCTGGCCCAGAGGACTCAGACGTGGCGTTTCTTGCTCGCCACCAGCCATCCTGGCTGCGACAAATTCTAAGCTACTAGAAAATATAAACATCTAGATAGCTACTACTATCCACATGGAGGATGTCAATCTAACCATGCAGCAATAGGCACATCCCAAACATGTCAGGAGTTGTGTCTGAATTCTCAGGCAACAATCATAGATAACCAACTCTTATAATTAAAAGGATAACTCACAATGATATAATTCACATTTTTCTATAGTCAAACAACGACAATATTGGATGTCGCATAAAGAAGAACAACAAAATCAGGCACCTGAAATATAGAATTGAAAAGGAAAACTAGAAAACATTAAATGTAGGATGTTCAATTCAGGTAATATACATTACCTTCTTCTGGCGGGTGAAGCTTAGTTGACACTGCTGGTGTAACACCACTTTGGTTTATCCAGGAACGCTTCTTATTAACATAGTCCTTTTGTACTGGTGCAGGTGACTTGAACAAAAAATGAGATAACTTCACACCTTGTGCAACATATTCTGGATGCTCTTCTGGGTACCTATCCAAGTAGGGAGTTCGAAGAATTAGAGAAAAACTTCGATCAGACACAAGGTAACAACACAAAACACTAAGATGAAAAAGTTAAACATAACTATAAGACTTAGCCATAAATTTGGGAATAACTTTTCAGTCAACTATTTCCGGAATAACTTTAGTTTAGTAGATAGCTGTTAATTGCAGTTATTCACAACTACATGCATGTAGAATTGAACTTGAGCAACAATATGCTTTAAGTAAAGAGATTGAAGCAAGTGTTGACCGGAACAACTTGACATACTTCTCTACTTCATTCCATGATCTCAGTTGTGCTCCGGTAGGGGACCAATAGTACCTGAAAGCATGTATACAATGTTAAAATGCACACTACCATATTTATCGAAGATGCCAGTGCTAGAACACCAAGCAGCATGATATTAATGTCAATATGGATGATTGACTACAGTAAGCAACACAAGCTGCACGTATAAATATATTGAAGGAGAACTGTTTTGTGTGATATTAAACTACAAGACCAATTTTCTCATTTCTTTAAACAATTAGAACTTAGATTTTCTTTCTTTATTTAGTCGTTGCCATGGACTAGGAACTTAGATGATGTCAACCATCAGAACAATTTCATAAGATTGGACACATGTAACAGCTACAATTCCATTTATTAAGAGATAAGCGGTCAAACTAGGAAGGATTTAAGGTTCAGCGAGAAAAATGCTACTCACACATCAGCAAATTTGGTGCTTCCTTGACCTCTTATCTTAACCAACCTTTCCCATCCTTGAGGGGCCAGTGCAATATTAGGTTTATCAATTGCCCAAAGCTTACCGCTGTGCGGAGATTCATCTGATGCATGGGTCATCGCATGTCACACCAGGCTTCCACTCACGGGCTTCTTCGCAGACCAAAGGATCCTTTAGAGCTTGCTCTCAAATTTCTTGGTACTTCTCTTTTGTTGAAATAAGTCTCCATTTCTGACATTTGGCACATTGAGAAGGAAAGGCTCCAATTTGCTTTCCCAATGCACATTTTCGTGGCTTTGATGGTTTTTCTGATTCAATTGAGAGAAGGCTTGCACCCTGTTTTCATCTTGTCCCGTATCACTTTTGTCATTCTTATAGATGACTACTTGCTGCGATGCATCATCCCATTTGTCACCATCTTTACCAGATAATGTTTTCTGTATCTTCCCAGATTGTGGAGATAGAGAGCTCTCGGTGGGACTGATCATTGAATTTTCTGGTTTAACGTTAGAAGGTAAAAGAAAGCTTCATGTGTGTGTGTCTGTGTCTGTGTGTGTGTGTGTGCATGTGTGTGTGTGTGTGTGTGTGGTAAATAGTTGAGTCGTGTGTTCTGTTCCATTACCCAAAATCTAGGGAATTGTAACCATTGCACAAGTCAATGTTGAGTCCCATAGATCAGCGGAAAAATAAGTAGGTTGTGCTCGGCTGCACTTTTAGGTTGCTGCAGCTGTTGATGCTTGGTAAAAAAACAGTATCTGCTGAATTGTGCTGCTTCAGTCAGCAAACACATCGTATGAGGCTTGCTTGCCTCTTGTTCTACAATTTATTGAAAATCCAGTGGTAAAAGCATTTGGATTTGGAATTTGGAGAAAGCATCCAGAGAAAATAGAATTTACAGGAGGGATACTTTCAAACTCGAATTTCTGAGACAAGCCTGACCAGTAGTACGTAACATAGAATGCATGAGCCAAATATAAGCTATCTTGCTATGCTCATATGCTACAATCTGATTGCCCTGACCATACTTGATTAACTTATGACTGGCCATCTTTCTTGCAGATTTATAATAGTTTCCTGCGCCTCCCAAAGAAAATTCAGGTTGGGCTCTTCAATTCTCTGCTACCTATTCCAATGAAGCTATACAGACTCGCTACAGATTCATGGATAAGCCTATGGCAGTCATTGTCCCAAGAGTTGAAGAACTAGAGAATGTCAAGCAGTACTATGTGACAGTTGAGAATGAAGAACTGAAGCTAGGAAAACTGTATGCTCTTTTCTTGATCACAGGGGTGGAACGACTTGTCATCTTTGTGAACACAAAGAATAAGGCCGTGTCCCTCGCAAAAGATGTTGGCAAGCATTACACTGTCTCAGCAAGCCATGATGGCATGGATCAGCGTGCCAGGGACACGGCCATCCAGAAGTTGAAGTCTGGGTCATCCAGTATTCTCATAACTACTGACCATCGAGGCACCAATAATGCAATACTGCAGGTTCCCATTATCAACTATGATCTTCCAACAGAATCTATGCGATACATTCGTCGTCTTCAGCAGCAAAACAGACAGTTCAGGAGGCCAGTAAGTGTGGTCATTAATTTGGCAACTCCTGCTGATCGACGCACCCTCTCTGCCATCACGGGATTTTGCAATAGATCCATGGTATTAAGTTGCATGCACCGACCAGTTCAACCCAAAAGCTTAAGCTGATGGGGAGAGGTGGGCAATTCACTTTATATTCCAACACTCCCCCTCACGTGGAGGCTCCCTCAGGCCTCAGACGTGGAATAGGAGCGAGCAGCAATTATTTTATTTAATTGCGCTAACCAGGATTCGAACTCGAGACCTCTGGCTTTGATACCATATTAAGTTGCATGCACCGACCAGTTCAACCCAAAAGCTTAAGCTGATGGGGAGAGGTGGGCAATTCACTTTATATTCCAACACATGGGGGAGCTACACTCCGACCTGAAATGACCTCTTGGTGGGCTATGGAGTGCAGAAGTAGTACATACAGAACTGGTCCTAAAGGTATCTGCACAAGTTCTTCCTTGCTAGCTGCAAGGAAGCTTTGAAGTTTACCATTAGGTCTCTGTCTGTATGTCACTATTTCTTGTGATGTGGTCAGCTAGATCAGTGCTATTTGCATGCCTAGGGAAAGTAAGCTATGCAGCACAATTATGAAAGATCCCTATGGTAAACAGATTTAATGTAAGCGGAAAAAGTGATCAAATAGGTCTTTGTAAAGAAAAAGTACTCCCTCCGTCCAAAAATAAGTGTCGTTCTCGCTTCCCGAGGAGTCAAACGTTTTTAACTTTGATCTAGTATATAAAAGAAAATATTAATATCAGAAATGTAGAATCCAAATATATGTCAAAATCTACTAATAATTGGTGATTTTCCTTAGACAATAATCACTATATGAAGGTAAGAGTTCTTGCTTCTTGCAATCCTGTTAGCCACTTTCTTTAGACTTGAACTTGTTTGAACTTAATGTGCTTCAGACACATGGACAACACATTCTGTCCAGTAGCTATGTTCAAAATAGCAGGGCGAACTGTTAATGTTTTGACCACACACTTTTTATGGAGCTTTTTTCATGTGTTAACTGCTCGGACACTAGCAGCGCGCGCCATGCACCCAGGCGCAGGGGCAGGAATGCGCCAGGCCCTGATCAGGCTGTAGCCTGAGGCAGCTGTAGCTACAGGTTCGCATTGTGCCTTGTGCAGCTGCTCCTTGAGCTTATCGAAAGCTAGTTGATGAAGCCCTCCATGTCCATCATCTTCTTGCACTGGTCTAGCTCCGGCATGGCATTGAAGCAGGACAGCCACCTTGGCCACGTCTGGCCACACATCTGGCTGTGACTCCCCCTCGCCGTACACCACCACATAGGCATCCACGTTGCACAACGTCACTAGCGCCCAGGGCTGCGCTGCGCTCGATTCACCCGCCGGCCACTGCACCCGTACGCCCGCAGCATGCTGTGCCTGCCGGCCCCAGCGACACTAGATTTGGGGCGGGGTCGCTAGATCCACCCAGAGGACTCAGACCCGGCGTTTCTTGCTTGTTGTCGGCCATCCTGACAGTGACAAATTTCAAGCTCGAATGGGAACGGGGAGGGGAGAAGAGGATGGGAGAGGTGGACGCTATTGTGGGGGGTGGGGAACTTCTATGGGCGCCGCCGCCCCCACTAGCAGGAGACCCCTCCTCCCACACACACACGCACACCTGGGTCGCCTGTATGGATGACGCAGGGGGTTAACCTAGGTGACAGGTGATGCTTATGTCATTCTAATGACATTAAGTTAATGAGAAAATGTGATGAAGGTAATAGTTCTTGTTTCTTGCAATCCTGTGAGCCTCTTTCTTTGGACTTGCGCTTGACTGAACTTAATGTGTTACAGACATGCAACACATTTTGTCTAGTACCTATGTTCAAAATGGCAGGGTGAACCAGGGGCGGATTTGGGCCTAGGGACACTAGGGCCACCGCCCTAGGCGTGGCCCAAAAAGTCCCTCATAGTATACATAGTTTTGCAGTTCTAGACATTAGGACAAATGTGTACACCCCAACCGGCCTAGTAGTCCAGCATAGAGAGAAGAGAGAGAGAGAGAGAGAGAGGAGAAGCAGAGCGTGTAGACTGGAACCGTGCCGTTCGACCGTTCTTCTTCCTCATTTGCTCTCTGATTCTGTGTTCTGAGTAGCTGCTAACCCTAGCATTAGCGTCCGTTCTCCGCCGAGCGCCAAGCACCGGTTCGCCCTTGGCCCTTACCCATTGGCCGTCGTCCTCCTGTGCTCCCGCTGGGTGCTGGTCCTCCACGCGCCAGTCCTACTGACCTCAACGCCACTGCTCTTGTCTCCTGGACCTAGACGTAGTTGCGGCCAGCACAGCCGCACTAGACGGGGCCCCGCCCCGCAGGCCAGCATCCAACACAGAACATAGGCACTTTGATAGTGGCCCTAGGCGTCTCAGCATGCTGCCATGACGAAGAGCAACGTCGCCAGGCTCAGCCGCCTCCCTCCCGATAGTGCAGGTCGGCATGAAGCTCGTGCCGCCGCACGGGACCAGCACGAGGTCCACAACGCCGGCGTGCCAGAGGTCACGACCTAGCCACGCACCTCTGCTGCACCCTGGGCTGTGCCACGCCACGTAAGTTCAACCGTCGCCTGGGCCGGAGCGATACCACTGCACGGGAGGCGTCTAGTCCAGCGGCAGCGTCATAGAGTAGGCTCTAGATGAGCGTGGCGACCTAGGCGTGTCGGCCAGCGGTGCGTGCGGTGAGCTGGGACAACAAGAAGAGCTCCACAGTGAGGAACCGAAGGACGGTGCGCCAGTCATCGCCATGGGATGCCCAGCTGGACAAGATGTACCCGTACCCGAGGCTCTCCATGGCTAGTAGCCACAACGTCATGCACCGTGAAGGACTTCTGCCACGTCGTCCTCGGACACCAGCAGCGTGCGCCGTGCGCCTAGGTGCAGGAAAGGAGCATGCTAGGCCCTAGATCCGGCTGTGGCCCGATAGTTGCAGCTATAGGGTTGAGTTGCGCGACTTGTGCAGTTGCTGCTTGAGCTTGTCGATGCGCTGGATGAGGAAGCCATCCATGTCCATCATCTTCTTGCACTGATGCTGCTCCGGCATTGCCTTGAAGCAGGCCAGCACCTGGGCCACCTTGGGCACGTCTGGCCACACCTCCGGCTGTGACTCCTCCTCGTCCGTCATACACCACAACATAGGTATCCACGTCGCACAATGTTGCTACCACCCAGGGCCGTGCCGTGCCTGTTCCCCCATAGCACGCTACACCCGCCGGCCCCGTGGCACCGGATTCGGGGCAGGGTCACCGGATCCTAGCCCAGAGGACTCATACACGACGTTTCTTGCTCGCCACCAACCATCCTAGCTACGACAAATTCTGAGCTACTAGAAAATACAAACATCTAGACAGCTACTACTATCCACTTGGAAGATGTCAATGTAACCATACAGCAATAGGCACATTCCAAACATTTGAGGAGTTGCTATATTTCAGGTGTCTGAATTCTCAGGCAACAATCATAGACAACCAACTATTACAATTAAAAGGATAACTCACATGATATAATTCACATTTTTTCTATAGTCAAACAACGACAATATTAGATGTTGTATAAAGAACAACAACAAAATCAGGCACCTGGAATATAGAAGTGAAAAGGAAAAATAGAAAACATTAAATGTAGGATGTTCAATTTATGAAATATACATTACCTTCTTCCGGCGGGTGAAGCTTAGTTGACACTGTTGGTGTAACACCACTTTGGTTTGCCTAGGTACGCTTCTTAACATAGTCCTTTTGTAGTGGTGCTGGTGACTTCAACGAAAAATGAGATCACTTCACACCTTGTGCAACATCATCTGGATGCTGTTCTGGGTATCTATCCAAGCAGGGAGTTCGAAGAATTGGAGAAAAACTTCGATCAGACACAAGGTAACAACACAAAACACTAAAATGGAAAAGTTAAAAGTAACTATACTACTTAGCCATAAATTTGGGAATAACTTTTTAGTCAACTATATTGTGATGAATAACTTTAGTTTAGTAGATAGCTCTTAATTGCAGTGATTCACGACTACATGCATGTAGAATTGAACTTGAGCAACAATATTCTTTAAGTAAAGAGATTGAAGCAAGTGTTGACGGAAGGAACTTGACATACTTCTGCACTTCATTCCTTGATCTCAGTTGTGTTCTGGTAGGGGAACAATAGTACCTGAAAGCATGAATACAATGTTAGTATGCACACTACCATATTTATCCAAGATGCAAGTGCTAGAACCAAGCAGCATGATATTAATATCAATATGGGTGATTGACTACAGTAAATAACACTAGCAGCTGGTGTAAATAGGTTGATAGAAACTGTTTTGTATGATATTATTAAAGTACAACACCAATTTTCTCATTTCTTTAAATAATCAGAACTTAGATTTTCTTTCTTTATTTATTCGTTCCCATGGACTAGGAACTTAGACCATAGGTTAGAATGTCAACCAGAGGAACCATTTCATAAGATTGGACATATGTAACAGCTACTATTGCATTTATTAAGAGATAAGCGGTCAAACTAGGAAGGATTTAGGGTTCAATGAGAAAAATGCTACTCACACAACAGAAAATTTGGTGCTTCCTTCACCTCTTATCTTAACCAACCTTTCTGATCCTTGAGGGGCCCGTGCAATATTAGGTTTATCAACTGTCCAAAGCTTACCGCTGTCCTGAGATACATCTGATGGGTCATCGCATGGCACATCAGGTTTCCACTTACGGGCTTTTTCACAGACAAAAGGATCCTTTAGAGCTTGCTCTTGAATTTCTTTGTACTTCTCTTTTGTTGAATTAAGACTCCATTTCTGACATTTAACACATTGAGAAGCAAAGGCTCGAATTCGCTTTACCAATGCACGTTTTCGTGGCTTTGATGGTTTTGCTGGTTCAATTGAGAGATGGCTGGCACCCTGTTCATCTTGTCCCCTATCACTTTGTCATTCTTATAGATGACTACTTGCTGCGATGCATGATCACATTTGTCACCATCTTTATCAGATAATGTTTTCTGTCTCTTCCCAGATGGTGGAGATACAGAGTTCTTAGTGGGACTGATCATAGAATTTTCTAGTTTGGACTCCATATTTTTGAAGGACCTGTTTAAAGGATAGCAAATAAAATTTAACGTTAGAAGGTAAAAGATAGCTTGATATCATAACATAATGATACACAAGCATAATATCTTCAGTACAAAGATAGCTCCATATTTCTCGTGTGTGTGTGTGTGTGTGTGTGGTAAATAGTTGTGTGGTGTGTCCTGTTCCAGCACCCAAAATCTAGGGAATTGTAACCATTGTACAAGTCAATGTTGAGCCTCAAAGATCAGCAGAAAAATAAGTATCATACTATAGCTTACACCTTGGACTAAAGCATTGGATTTAGAATTTGGACAAAGCATCCTGAGAAAACAGAATTTACAGAAGGGATACTTTCAAACTGGGATTTCTGAGACAAGCCTACAATTCTGAAAGATCCCTAAGGTAAACAGATTTAATGTAAGTGGAAAAAGTGATCAAATAGTTCTTTTTCAAAAAAAAGGTAACTAGATACACAATGGTGCAACTGAAAAATACAGAAGGGAAACAATACAATAACGGGCATACACAGCAGATTACCTAAAAAAACATTCATTGTAAATCTTGGATTTAATGTGTACCTAGAATACTGGAAATCAAGTTCTCAATGTCAAAACTATAGTATACACTCAAAACTCCAACAGCAGAACAACTATTTCAAGTTGACAATAGAATTCTACAGAGCATTTTATAGAAGGCCATTGATAATAAATTCTCTATATAGTACGTTAAAAAAAGGATCTGCATAAAAACATGGACTAACCAGTATTTTTCACATCCTTTGAATTTTCACGTCCATGCACGCTGCAGGAGCAGGCCCGTGTCTCAGCAGAACGCCGCGACGAAGAGCAGCAGCGCTAGGCTCAGCTGCCCGCCTCCCAACCGCGTTGGTCCGCACGAAGCTCGTGCCACCGCACGGGACCTGGACGAGGTCCACGACGCCTGCATGCCGGTGGTCGCGACCTGGCCACACGCCTCCGCTGCATCTAGGGCCACGCCGCACCACGCATGTTCGCCCGTCGCTTGGGCCGGTGCGACACCACGCCGCGGGAGGCGTCTGGTCCAGCGGCGGCGTCATGGAGCAGGCTCTCGACGAGCGTGGCGGCCTCGGCGCATCGGCCAGCGGCGTGCGTGGCAAGGCGGGACAACAAGAAGAGCTCCATGGTGTGGAACCGGTGGACGGCGCGCCAGTGGTCGCCATGGGACGCCCAGCTGGCCAAGATGTACCCATACCCGAGCCTCTCCCTGGCCAGCAGCCGCGGATTGCCCGCTAGCAGGGCGTTGTGCGCCGTGAAGCACTTCTGCCGCGGCATGCTCGGACACCAGCAGCGTGCGCCGCGTGCCCAGACGCTGGGACAGGAGCGCGCCAAGCACCGGATCCGGCTGTGGCCTGAGGCATGCAGCTGCAGCTACAAGTTCATGCTGCGCCTTGTGCAGCTGCTCCTTGAGCATGTCGATGCGCTGCTTGAGGAAGCCCTCCATGTCCATCATCTTCGTGCACTGGTCCAGCTCCGGCGTGGCCTTGAAGCGGGCCAGCACCTGGGCCACCTTGGGCACGTCTGGCCACACCTACGGCTGCGACTCACCCTCGCCGTACACCAACACCCAGGCGTCCACGTTGCACAACATCGCCAGCGCCCAGGGCCGTGCCGCGCTCGATTCGCCTGCCGGCCGCCGCGCCGTACGCCTACAGCACGCCGGCCCCGGTGGCGCCGGATTCAGGGCAGGGTCACCGGATCCGGGCCCAGAGGACTCAGACCCGGCGTTTCTTGCTTGCCGCCGGCCATCCTAGCTGTGAAAAATTCCCGAGCTCGAATGGGGAAGAGGAGGGGAGGAGAGGAAGAGAGCGGTGGAAGCTGCTGGGGGGGGGGCCTTTATGGGTGCCGCAGAGGACTGCTGCCACCATTAGCCAGAGAGCGGCGGCGGCGGCGGCTGGGTCCCCCCCCCCCCACCTCCCCCGAGTCGTCTGTACGGACGACGCGCTGGACGGAGGGGGGCGCGGGTAACTAGGTTACAGGTGATGCTTGTGTCATTCCAACGACATTAAATTAATGAGAAATGTTATGAAGGTAAGAGTTCTTGCTTCTTGCAATCCTGTGAGCCACTTTCTTCAGACTTGAACTTGTCTGAACTTAATGTGTTTCAGACACAACACATTCTGTCCAGTAGCTATGTTAAAAATGGCAGGGGAACTGTTACTGTTTTGACGACAAACTTTTTATGGAGCTTTTTTTCTGTAATAACAGGTGACCCCGGAGAGTTTCCCTTCGTCCAACAAAAAAGTCAGCATGCCAATAGCATAACACATGCCTCTGGAATCCAAACAGTACAAGGCTAATCCAACCAACGACAGAAATTAAATTGTGATTCTCCAACCGTTTGTGTTCTCAGGCTTGCAAGACATGAACCATACGTATGTGTTGTCTATCCCAAATATCCTAAACCAAAATCTAGAATATAATGAGGGCAAGGGACTCTCATTACCTAGTACGGCTCAGAAGGTTCTGGAATCTGGACACCTACCTCAAAAATATTCATAATTTCCTTTTGTTGAATCTAAATTCCAAATGGCCCATTTAACAAAACTTTATTCGTAGAATAGTGCATGTGTTTATATTTTATATCACAAAAATTATGAGGGAGAAATGACATGGGAGGTGTGAATGCAAGATTTTACCCTAAACAAGGGCACGGACTAGGGCACCAGAGCACGAAATAGAGAAACCAAATGTTGGGGGACCCATATGATATATGGGCCAATTGTCCCCCTAGAAGAGACCTAATAGGAGTTAGTGTAGCAGCTTGTGAAATCCTCCCCCGTTAAGGGGCCGCTTGTAAATTGTCATTGCATATATATAGTGCCAAGGCCATGAGGGCAAGGGACTCTCATCCCCTCTCTCATTTGTGTGTTCTCCAAACCCTAGCCGCCATATCTCTCCACTCTCTCTCCTTGCCTGTTTGGAACGCTAGTTCCAACATCGGCGTCATGCTCTCCACGGAAAATTGTACTACTCTATCCCTTTTTGTTTGTCGTCCGGGAAGCATGTCCGTGAGGGAAACATGGTTTTCTAGAGACAAACATTTAGGGACGGAGGGTGTAATTTTTTTCTGAAGGTCCGAGGTCTTCGAAACAACCTTCGGCGATCTGAAGCTGATCCAGGGGGGTCTTCGGAACAACCTACGGCGATCTGAAGCTGATCCGGGATCCTTCGATGTTCTGCTCCGCTCAGATAAGTAACCTTCGTCATTCTACTCTGATTTTTATTCTGCCAATTCGCACAATCTTGCAAAAAATTGACAACTCTGGGTTTGGAACCCATACCTTCGGGCTTTTATACACACTCCGCTAGCCACTAGGACGCCTTAATTTTTGTAGTGAAAGGTGAGCAGGCTTTTGAGATCTGGATCAGACATCCAGGTTCGAACCTTCGGTGATCTCCATCTTGCAACCATTTACGATCAGAGACAAAACCATCCATTGGGTTTCGAACTTCATAACAATGAAGGTCTTATTGCTGCTTCTAGCAACCATCTTGCTACTCATGCTTTATCTCTGTATACAGATCAAAGTGTTGGGACACGGATATCTTGGTTGCGAAGGAAAGTTTTTTTTATCTCTTCGCCAAGCGACTAACACCTGGTCGTGAGTCCGGGCTGTTACGTTTGTCTTGGACAGGAACCTTGCAGGTGCCTTCAGACGTGCCTTCCCGGCCGAGCGAAGGCTCAGGGCCTGCAAAGGCACCAACGGCGGACGCCTGGAGCTTATTGAAGGTCAAGGCACAGGCGGGAATAGTGAAGACTGCTGGGGGGAAATACGATGAGTCAGCTCGGTGGCCAATGAAGATCGGCGGAGGCCAAGCCTTTGCCACTCAAGGGCAGGGTACCCAGCGAAGGCATGTGCTGCATGACCGCTGGGCCTCCAGCGGGCTCAAAGTGAGGCCCATGAAGCAAGCCGGTTAGGAGGGAGAAGGCCTGAGATACCCCTAGGAATTTGCATGTGTACAGGTATATCCCAAGAATATGCCCTGCGGATCGCAGGGCATAGAAGTAAAAGAACTCTGCCTTGTACAGTGACCTATAAAAGGGGAAAGCAAACCCCATGTAAGGGGAGAGAGATCAATGAATCAATGAAACCCTAATTATGTCATATGACCTGTTGTGTTTCTTGTACTAACCTTCACCCATGGCGAAGACCTCCGAGCACTTAATCTGCTGGGATCAGTTTTTCCAACATTGGCGCCCACCATGCTAGGCCAAGCACAAACTCAATATGCCACCAAAGAGAAAAGCCTCTGCCAGAGTACAAGGAGAGACTTCTACCTGGGGCAGACCCAAACGTACCACCCGTAGCACATATGCCAACACCTCAGCAGCCCAACTTAACTCGAAGGAGGCTGGGTCGTCAGATCAACCTTCGGCCGAAGGCGATCAGCCTAACCCTAGCACCACACCAAAACAGATGCTCCAGCAGCTACAAATGGACCTGCAAAATGCGCAGCAAGAAAGAGACAGGCTTGCAGCAACCTTCGCCGCAAGCCAAAGGACAATGCAAGTATCACAGCAGGCATCGGAGGTCCGGCAGCAGCTGGCAATCCTTCAAGCCGAAATACAAAGCCTACAGCCAAATCAACCTCCATCAAATAACTCTAATCAACCTCGACTAGCCGCTCAAAGCCAACCAAACCCTTCGCCAAGCCCCACAATTTAGCCAACCTTCGGGACCCCCTACACTCTTCCACCACTCCAAATCCATAGACGCAAAGTCCCCATTATCCGAAGGGCTCCAGAGCGCTCCATGGCCATCATCTTACAAGCCCATCGCATTACCAAAGTTCAACGGCAAAACAAACCCACAATAATTCATTATGAGCTTTGAGGCAGCCATAGCCTCCGCGGGTGGCAATGACACAGTTTTGGCAAAATCCTTTGTCATTGCAGCCGAAGGCGATGCCCTTGCTTGGTACTCCATGTTAAGACCCAAATCAGTGCATTCTTGGGAGGACCTTCATGACAAGATCATGGCCAACTTCAAATGGTTCTCAAGCGAATCCTTGACATCCTCAGAACTCTTCCAGTGCAGGCAGTAGCAGGGAGAAACTCTAAGAGAGTACTATAAGAAATTTGTGCAGCTCAAAGAAAGAGCACCAAACGTCCCTAAAGATGTAGCCATCAAAGAAGCAATCAAGGGCCTCCACATCGGAGCCTTTGCAAGTCACCTGACCAGAGAAAAGCCTTCAACCATTGAAGAGCTGAACAACGAGTTCGAGAAATACTGCAGATCTGATAACGACGTCCATGAAAGATTGGAAGAACAAGCATAGTACAAGCAGGCTCAAAGCAACAACAGAAACACCCCAAGAGACAACAGAGGTCAAAACCAACCACAGTGAGGGCCTGACCAGTAAGTCTTCAACATCAACCAATAGGATAATAACCAGCAACCTCACCAGCCACCACAGGCTGACCAAAACAGCAGGCCACAGGACCAGCAAGACAATAGAAGAAACAACCAAGGCAAAAACTGGAAAAAAAAATCAAAACCAGAAGCCGTGAAGGCAGTATTGTTTCTTCCATGGGGAGAACAAAGGACATATTATCAGGGATTGCCTAGATGCAAAAAGAAACTCAAGAAAGGATAAAGAGTAGGCAGAACCCACAGCCTCCGCAACTATAACCAGCAAGAGAAGTAAATCATGCCTCCACCGCACCATGGCAGCAACAATAGTATTGCCCTGTGTATCCGAGCCTAAAATCCACTCAAATACACCCATCCACTCTAGCAGCAGCATACTACCCCAATTTCTTGCTTGCGTGGAGACTAAATACTCAACAGCCCCTACAGCAGGGGCAGTCTAGCAACCAACGAGCGGAGGCCAATCTAACCTTTGTAAATCCTAGGCCTCCGCATATCACTTACATTGAGACAAGTCGGCCCACACAAATTGCAAATAGACAGCTTGAAGCTCTACCACCACCTCCGCCTACAACACAAATGACAACCCCAAAAAATGAAACTCTACCAAAAAACCAGCTCAACCCACATGCACCCTACCAACCATCGGCATGATACTGCCAATCGCCGAAAGCTCACCATTGGAATTTCAAACAAAGAAGCAGAAAAAGGATCACTTCAGATTGGTCAACAATGTAGCAGTGCAAGGCCCAGCACGCTACACAGATTGGTCGAAGACACCATTGACCTTCTCCGAGCAAGACCTCAATCTAGAGAATTATCCTCATGCATATGTGATGGTAATCAAGGCCAATATTGAAGCCTAGGAAATCAATTGGATATTGGTCGATTCAGGGAGTTCCACAGATATCATCTTTGTCAACGCCTTCGATCTGATGAAACTAAGCAAAAACCAGCTACAGCCTTCAGACTCCCCGCTGGTCAGTTTTGGAGGCAAAAGGGTTGAAGCCTTGGGAAAATTTTCTTTACTTGTCTCCTTCGGAGATCAGCAGAACGCAAGAACAGAGTATGTGACCTTTGACATCGTCGACCTCCACTACCCATACAATGTGATCTTTGGCAGAGGCTTTGCAAACAAATTTAATGTCGCCATCCACATTGGCTATCTCTAAATGAAAATGCCAGCTCTTCACGGTGTCATCACTATCTGTGGCAGTCACAAAGAAGCGAGAAACATAGAAAGGGCCATCCACAAGTCTCAAAGGAACATCAACTCTGTCTAGACGACCAAGAATAGCACACTAGATCCTCCGGACATGCCAAAAGGGAAGGCAAACCTCAAGGAGCATGAGGAAACAAAATCAGTCCCCCTCAAAGACGCAATCCCTGATAGGAAGGTCACTATTGGAGGTAATCTCTCCAGCAGAGATGAAGGAGAACTCCTTGAGGTTCTTGCCAAAAACAAGGACATCTTTGCATGGTCAGCCTCCGACTTGCAAGGAGTCAGTAGAGATATGAGACAACATTCGCTAGACATCAACCCAAATATGAAGCCAAAAAAGCAGAGACAGAGGAATATGTCAGAGGACAGAATCTTAGCAGCCAAAGCTGAGGTACAGAGGTTGCTAGACACGAAGGTTATTAGGGAAGTCAAGTATTCAGACTGGCTAGCAAATGTGGTCTTGGTCCCAAAGAAGAATGGAAAAATGAGGATGTGCATAGACTTCACAGATTTGAACAAAGCCTGCAACAAAGACCCATTCTCACTTCCAAGGATTGATACCTTTGTCGATAAGGCTACTGGTTGCAAATGGTTTTCTTTGTTGGACTGTTTCTCAGGATACCATTAGATATGGCTAAACAAGGAGACAAAGAGAAAACAAGTTTCATGACCCCTTTTGGCACATATTGTTTTGTCAGGATGCCCTAAGGTGTCAAAAACGCCGGTTCAACCATAGCAAGAAAGACCAAGGTAGTCCTCGAGCCTCAATTACAGAAAAATATCATAGCATATGTCGACGACATTGTGGTCATGAGCAAGAAGGAAGAAGACCACATTGCAGATCTCAAAGAGACCTTCAGCAATCTCAGAGTCATGGGCTTAAAACTCAACCCAGAAAAATGTGCCTTCAGAGTAAGCAGAGGAAAGATGCTCGGGTGCATAATAGGGCCCGAAGGCATACATGTAAACCCAGACAAGACAAAGGCCATACTTTCAATGGTAGAACCCTCCACCAAGAAGAAAGTCTAGAAGCTTACAGGCAGAATAGCAGCCCTAAACAGATTCATCTCAAAATCTGCAAAGTGCAGTTTACCATTCTTCAAAGCACTAAGAAGCACATACAATTTAGAATGGGGGCCAAAGCAGTCGAAGGCCTTCCAGCAACTTAAGAGCTACCTAGTCAGTAATCTCATGGTCACGGTGCTGGGCCCAGATGCACCCCTGCTACTATATGTGGCAGCTTTGGATCATGCAATAAGTAGAGTCCTGGTTCATGAAAAACAAAGAGACTCGAAGATCACCAGCAACCAGTCTACTATATATCAGAAGCATTGTCTAGAGCAAAGCTAAACTACACAGAGATTGAAAAAATAGCCTACGCCATTCTAATATCCTCAAGAAAATTGAAGCACTACTTCCAGGCATATGAAACCACGGTACCTTCAGCACAACCACTCGGTGACATATTCAGCAACAAAGAAGCCTCCAGAAGAATTGGGAAATGGGCAATAGAGCTATCTCATTTTTGCATAAACTATGTTGCAAAAACAACAATAAAATCTCCAGCACTAGCAGATTTCATGGCAGATTGGACACCTTCATCACAATCAAATTCACAACCACCAGCCCAAGTATGGACACTTTACACAAATGGGGTATGGGGGCACTTGGGAGCTGGAGCCTCCGCTGTATTGATATCACCATCCGATAATCGCTCCAAGTATGCAGCCAAGTTAGCATTCAAGGCAACAAACAACATAGCCAAGTATGAAGGCCTCATACTAGGACTCAACAAAGCAAAGGCACTAGGTGCACAAAAAATACTGGTAAATACAAACTCTCAAGAAGTAGCAGGCCAAGTAGAGAAGGAATACACAGCACGAGAGTCTGAATTGGTCAAGTACCTAGTAACCATGAGAGCCTTAGAGCGAAGGTTCCATGGTTTCACACTCAAGTACGTACCAAGAGCGGAAAATTCGGAGACAGATGAACTAGCGAAGGCTGCAGCAAACAACTTACCAATGCCAGAAGGAACCTTTTTCTAGGAACTAAAAACACCAGCAAAGGCAGTAACTTTGAAAGCATTCAAAGAAATTCTAGTCACTGAATCAGAAAACTAGAGGCAGTTGATCACCGACCAAATCAACAATGCCTACCAAGCAAAAGATGAGCCCAGCGCATCAAGAATGGCAGCCAGAGCAAGGAGTTACACACTGGTGGACGGGACCTGTACAAGAGAGGTGTAGTGCAACCACTACTCAAATGCATAACGCAAAAACGAAGGCAAGGAGCTTTTGCAAGAAATACACTCAGGAATATGTGGATCGCACATAGGCCCAAGAGCCCTGCCAGCGAAGGCCATCAGAGAAGGTTTCTACTAGCCCACTCACATCAAGGACGCAGAGTACATAGTCAAAACCTGTGAAGCATGTCAGAACACTTCACCTCATCAAGCAAGACGTTCAATAGCAACACAACTCATACCACCCACATGGCCACTAGAAAGATGGGGGACAGATCTCGTAGGGCCTCTACCACCTTCGCAGGGGGAACAAGTTTGCAGTCATAGAAATAGAATATTTCACAAGATGGATTGAAGCCATACCACTAGCAACTATCACCTCTGAGACAGTCAGGAAATTATTTTGGCAGAACATAATTTGCAGATTTGGGGCACCTAGAATTCTCACAGTTGATAACGGCAAGCAGTTTGACTCAGACAACTTTAGAGAGTTATGTAGAAACATCGGGATGTCACTAGCCGTCGCATGCGTCTACCACCCAAAATCAAATGGCGCTGTAGAGAGAGCAAACAGAGTGGTCTTCTCAGCAATTTCAGAAACATTGTTCAGCCTTCGCAAGGGCAAATGGGTTGAAGAATTGCCTAGAGTTGTTTGGTCTCATAATACGATGACATCCAGAGTAATGGGTTTCACCCCTTTCAAGCTGCTATACGGGGAAGAGGCAATGCTTCCCGAAGAAGCCAAGCATCAAAGGCTTTGAGTATTAAAGCATGCATTAGTCTCAGATGAAGAGTACTCCAAGGAAACCATTGAAGGAACAAGGCTAGAAGCAATGCAAAACATCAACAAGTATCAAGAGCAAACCAAGAATTGGAGAGACAGTCAAGTAGTCAGAAAAGAAATACATCACAAAGATTTAGTCCTAAGGAGAAGACCAAATGCAGCCAATGTGGGCAAGCTACAGCCAAAGTGGGAAGGACCATACACGGCGAAGGCCACAGGAAGACCAGGTTCCTTCTACTTGACTGACACTGAGGGGAAGACAAGCACTCACACATGGAATATCGATAATCTCTAGAGGTTGTACATCTGATTGTAAAGGTGGTCTTCGCGACAATATAAGCGAAGGCCACCAGGGTTCTATTTAGTATTTTTTTTCTTTCTTTTTTTTTACATTTTCATCCAAACAAAGGGCCTATACTCTTTTTCTCACAGAGGGGCACTCCTAGCAGAGGTGAGGTTTTTAACGAGGCAGGACCCTTATAAAAATCCTCTGAAATATAAAGAGGAAATCCCCTCACATACCATTTAAAACTGAAGGTTGAAAGTGGCTAGCAACGGAGCCACACCATTCGACGAGCAAAAACACGACAAGGAGGGCCCCCTTGCCACCCATAGACAAAGGCTAATGGGTGTGAAACGACCTCCACGGCACCAAAGTGCCTACCCTTGATGAAGACCTATTAATTCTCAGGCTTCAAGGAGTTCTCAGGCTCAAAAGCTAGAAATCCGACAAAGACCTTCACTACAGGCATCAAGAAAATACCTGACGAAGAACTATCCTCATTAGGCATCAGGACTACCACAAATACACAATTATGAAATGGTAAAAACACCGGTAGTACAAATACCAACTACCACAACCACCAAAGTAATTGCAAATCACCTTCGCATTCAAAGCTTTCAACAACCACAACAACCAAGACTTAATGCAAAACAGGCACTCCAAACTATAAAAGAGGACCAAACCCCCTCCCCCCCATTCCATCACATCACCAGCAACTTAGACTACCTAGAGAAAAGCTAACCTTCAAAAACACTAACAACAAGAACACAAGGAAAGACCATGGCTATGGAGTCAGGAGTGTCCTTAAAAATGCAAAAGAAAAGCCAAGTGGTATCGTGCAAAGACTTGTAAAAACAGTAGCTCGAGGCATCAAACGAAGGCCAAGAAAAGGGTCCACACCTGCGCCACAAGGTGATGTACAACCTCCGCCCGCCAAGAGCTAGCTGGAGCCAAAGGCTGCGAGAGGATATTGCACGAAGGCTCGTAACATCCCCCCATAGCCGAAGGCACCAGCTGGTAGTGCCTCGTAGCACGGCAACTCCAAGGGTGTGCAGCAACCTCCGGTCGATTAGCAGGGGTCACAAGACATAGAGCAATAGAACTTGGAAGAACGGAGGACTGACTACCTAGACATAGGCAGCAACGATGGCATGATGCAAGCATGACTTCAACAGCCTGCGACAAGCACCCAAAGAGTGGGGCAGCCTCCAGAAAGACAACTAGATCGAAGACAAGCACTACTGCTTCCTTATCCCGAAGCACTAGAGTGTGCCTGCCTTCGCTTTAGCATGTAATAAACGGAGGCCAGCAGTAGGGACTTAGCATTATTAGTTAGGAGCTCTCTTCTTTCCAAAATCTGTTGTAATGAGACTCAACGGAATCGAAAAAGGCCTTCATTTATTCAGAAACAAACAAGTAACAGGAGCATAAAACAAGTTACAACAAACACAATAGAATGCGCGTACAAGACCCCGAAAGGGTCATATGGCACGAAGGCCTCTAAAAAACATATATAAACAACAAGCCTAAGTCCTATGATGGGGGCAACACCCCCGCCAAGCAAACGATCTAACAAACTCACTACGTTCATCGTCTATATCGTACAATACAAAGTCCCACATATCAGCAAATGAAGGCCACGGGAAATTTGCATGCCAATAATCCCACAATTCTCCATCAACGTAAACACCATCTTTCATCATTAACAAAGGAGTCACGTCCTGCACAGGCCCCCAGGAGGCAACCTGCGCAGGACAAGTTTACATTAAGTCTAAGAAGACGAAGACATCACCAAAGCTAATTTTTCTGTACAAGTAGGACAAGGCACAAAAGCCACAGTTTTTCAATACTCCTAGAAACTTAGGCCTAGGGGTTAACCACCGGAGGAATACAATTTGGCGCAAGCTCCTTTGGCTTCTGGGTCTCCGCAGCGCGTGAGGACTCCCTGGCAGCTTCTTCCCTAGCTTTGAGAGCCTCCACAGCAGTACGGGCAGCCTCCAAGCCTTCAAGTCCTACACAAGACACGTTTAAATTAGAACAAGAATTAAAATGCTAAAAAGGAAAGCATTAGTGTACAAAAGACAAACCTCAGCTCGACATGCCTCCGCTAAGGAACGAGCATCCTGTCGTCCTAACTTGCACCAAAAATAACTCATAAAGCAGCGGACTGCACTGTAAACAGCCTTCGGAGTCTCGCCAAGCTTAGCCGGATTCTCATAATCCTTCTTTCGCTTGAGCTCTTCAACGTGTCCGCCGCCACCCTCTGCCAGAGTCCTGGCAAGATTTGTTGCGCTAGAAAGCAGAGCAAAATCCAAAACCTTGCCAATGAAATCAGGGAGCTTAGCGAAGTTGGCGGACATCCACTTGAAGAGTCCAGAGACCAAAGACTCAGCCGGAAGAGAAGACATGACTGCGCCAAAGCCTATGAGCGCGGAGGCATACGCCTCAGAAGCAGCCAGACCAAGCACCTTCGCCTCATCAAGTCGCTTCTTGAGCAACTCAACCTCCAAAAGCAGGCTAGTGCTTGATGCCGTCTCTGTATCTTCCTCCTTGCGGAGGCCTTCAGCAATTTCCTTGGCCTTCTGCGCTCTCTCCAAGGCCAACTCCTCAGCAGCCTTCGACCTAGATAAATCTTTTTCCAAGGAGTAAGCCTGGCCTTTATTTCATCAAAAAATTTCTTGGCCGCTCAAAGACCCTTGACTTCCTCCTCAAGCCGCCCCTTCGCAACTGCGAGATCATCACATTCTTTTTGAAGACCTTCGATAACCATGTCACGGTCAATGATCTCACAAGAGGCACGCTCCTCCAATGCCTCCGCCATGTGATGACTCTACAGAAGCGCACACTTTGTTAGAAATCAGGATCACAAACCAACACAATTGCGCGGTGGCAAGATCAAACAAGCAAGGGAACACTCAAGAACACAAGGAAGAACTGCAATTTACACTAGGAGCAACCGGCAAGGCGTCGGCTCCCCTTTTCACCTTTATTCAAACACGATTACAAACTGTTCAAGGCACTAACTCATACCCTAAGCATCATGCTATTTATACCAATAGCTAACATACACTGTGACACAGATTATTTAAAAACATGACACATGTCAGCTAAACCGCCACTGCTGCACTACGTCGTGGTCCAGAGCGCGATCACCAGCATCAGCAACTGCTCCCACGCCAACCCCGATTTGAAAAACTGTGCCCCCGCTCTCGCCTCTGCTGCTATCCATGTCACCACAAGTCCCACATCAGCAGGCTTACGCCAACACACTTAAGCAACTAATAGTAGCAAACAAAACAGAGATTCAACAAAAATGTACCACACATTGCTGCTCAAGATTGAGCCGCATCAATTGATAGATATCAATATAATGTTCCCAAAGTGACGGCGAGCACGATCTGCAGAGAACCAAGGCATAAGCAAAGTAAGACAAAAAAAAAAGAAAAAACAGAGAAGAAGGTATAAACAACCACTAGGATACGGTAAAGTTGGCCAAGGGCCTCCGCCCACCCACTTAGTGTATCAGAAGAGCAGCCTGGCAAGAACAAAGCGCATGATTATAACCCATTGTACAACAGAGAATAACTCACAGGGAAAAGAAACTGACCTTCGCCGCATGCCTGGATGGGCTCCGAAGGCCCACCTTGCTCAGGATGCCCAGCCACGCCGGTCGGACCACCCAGACCAAGCAAAGAAAGGCCACGACCAGGCGTAAGCTGCCTGTCAGCAGTGGCAGCCGCACCTAATGCCTGGCCTCCACCAGAGAGATTTAGCGCCAGCGCTCCTACACAACAAAGATTTTTTAACCTAGCAGGACAAAAGAAAGAAATAGAACGCAACAAAAGGAAAAAGTAGCCAACAGATTCTTACCCAAACCCATGATACCTTGAACAGCATCCGCAACATCAGTATCTACAGTGTGCGGAGACCTCGTAGGAGGTGCCTCGTCTTCCGTCTCCGCATTAGACTCCTCTAGGTGAGATGCCTTCGCGGACCACGTGCACCCCTTAGATGCGGCGTCAACGCTGCTGGACGTAGTAGACTCGCCCACGACTGCATCCTCATCTTTGGAACTGGCTGCATCTGCGCCAGGGCCAAAGATGGATGGCAATAGGCTCAACGTCAGGGGCACCCAGAGCTGCATCGCCACCCAACCCCTGAAGAGTAGAAGCCATCAAGTCTGCGTCTCCGCCGGTGGTGGAGGTCTCCGTCTGCGTAATCTCTGCCCTAGCATGTGCATCCTCATCTGCCCCGGCACTAGCTGCCTCCGCTTCACCAGAACCAGCAGAAGCAGCCTTAGGAACCCTTGCTGCCCTCCGCCTCTTGGCAAGTGTCTTTGGCATGCCAGCAATCTTCCTCTTCTTAGACTCCACGCGAGCAGTCATGTTCGTCACTACGGCAGCCCTTGAAGCCTTCTCTTCAACCAACTTCAAGATCTTTGATGGAACTTTGCGATTTCCATACTTTACGTCCATCTTCTCAAAAACTTGATTCAATCAAGGCATGGTGCCTCCAACAGCCTGCCGGGCAAGATACTCGCGCTCTGAGATATCGCTAGTATCTCAACGGCCGCAGCTTCGACTTGAGCGACAATCTCCGCATCACTCTTGCCTTCAGCGCGTTTGAGACCAAAACGATTTAGACCGCTTGGCCAGCTCGGTGGCCGATGAAGACCGGCGGAGGCCAAGCCTTTGCCGCTCAAGGGCAGGGCTCCCAGAGGAGGCACGTGCTGCATGACCGCTTGGCCTCCAGCGGGCTCAAAGTGAGGCCCATGAAGCAAGGCAGTTAGGAGAGAGAAGGCCTGAGATATCCCCCAGGAGTTTGCATGTGTATGGGTATATCCTGAGAATATGCCTTGTGGATCACAGGGCATAGATGTAAAAGAACTCCGCCTTGTACAGTGACCTATAAAAGGGGAAAGCAAACCCCATGTAAGGGGAGGGAGATCAATGAATCAATGAAACCCTAATTGTGTCATATGACCTGTTGTGTTGCTTGTACTGACCTTCGCCTGTTGTGGAGACCTCTGAGCACTTAGTCTGTTGGGATCAGTTTTCCCATTATCAAGTGTAACATTTTTTAGATGAAAGCTCTGCATCCTCTCTTTCCAATGGGATCCCAACCCCGATCGCTTCAGCTCGGTGACGCAACCTTCGGCAACTCTATAGCCACCATGTTTCGGCACAAAAATCTGCACACAAGAGAAGACATGTTTCATAGTGGGGCAAGCTTTTTCAAGCTAAAAATTCACTCACCGAAGGTAGGGGAGCATATTATAGGGCTTTTTCAAGCTAAAAAATCACTCACCGAAGGTAGGGGAGCATATTAGAGGGCCAATCACTCTGAAGGGTGAAGTTGCCCGGCGCTCGTGAGAGAAGATTTGAAGGCCCCACATCAACGTTTGGCTACGACTACTTTGACTGCATCGACTACTTCAACCACGACACATCATCACGCGAAGCTTCTAGCAAGGAGGTCCCAGAGATGAAGACCTGCATGCCGAGAAGGCTTTGGAGACAAAGATCTGCGTGTCGAGAAGGTCCTAGAGGCGAAGACCTGTACGCTGAGCAAAGCCTATGAACCATTTCATAGAAATGGTGAAAGGAGCCGAAGCCTAAAGGTGAAGACATTGGGAAGATTGACATCAAGGTACTTAGAGCTAGAAGCCTCGAAAGTTAGAACATGTAAAGGCTAGAGTCGTGTGCGTGCTCTCTTCTCCATGCCCTTTTTTCCTATAGGATTTTTAGGATGGACTTTTTAGTGAGACGAGCACAAGTAGGTGAGGGGCTACTGTTTGTTTCTCCAGCCCCCCACTGACGATGGGACACTACTGTCGCATCAGCGCATCATCCACACCACCACCGCCGTTGACCCCACAGCGGCGACCTCAGCAGGACTGGCTGCAGGGCCGCCAGCGGCTCCAGCCCCTTGTTCTGCACCCCTGGATTTGCGAATCCCTGGTGCCTAACGGCTAGGGTTAGGGCCGGGGCGGCTAGCTGCGGCTGTCGCCCGGCGGTGCTCACCTCCAGAACCCACCTGACGCACCGGCCACAGAACCGGGACGCCGACACAACATCCGGCGCCCTGCAGGCCAGGAAACTGTTTGCTCCATAATCCGTAGTACTACACCACTTTGTTGTCATCAAGTAATAAGCCCCCCTATCCACCCACCCACAAAAAACTTTTCTCGGTAAAATGCTGTGTTTGCTAACCTCTTTTACTTTTACTATCAAGTTTGAAGCCTCCTTTTCAATCTGTACACAGGTATCAGTTGCTTCAAGCGGAAAGAGAGTACATTTCTGGACTTTTTGTTCGCTACATATGCAAGATCAGCATCTCCCCACCATCAGCAGGTGTCCATCGAGGCACAAAAACTTTGTACTTTCGTAGTCCTATTCTTCCTATATAAAATATGTCATTATGTTCAATCTATATATATATATATATATATATATATATATATATATATATATATATATATATATATATATATATATATATATATATATATATATATATATATATATATATATATAAGTCTGTCGGACACGGTGTGTATTATTGCAGCGCTAAGCGCGGGGTTACCTGGTAAAAAAGAAATGTGTAGAACATACTCCCTCCTTTTTAAATGTATGATACCATCGACTTTTAACATGATGTCCAACCATTTGTACTATAAAAAACTATGTAACTATTACTTATTCTGTTGTTACTTGTTTTAAATATATTTTAAGTATGACTTGTACTTTCGTATATTCATACTAAATTTTTTATAAGATGAATGGTTAAACATTGGTACAAAAGTCCACAATGTTGTACATTTAAAACTTGAGATAATATTACTATAATTTGACGTCGCAAGACATTGTATTATTCTATGGCACATGAGGCTATGTGCTACTGTGTACCTTTATTCAGAGAGAAGTCAGGGAATACCATTCCATTGCACGTGAGGCTGTGTACTACTTATACCTTTACTCGGAGGAAAGACAAGACAGAGAATACTATTCCATTGCAAAATGCAGTGACAAGGCCTAGTGGCGCGTGGTGCCGACATCAATTCTATCCATGCTTCCAGATCAATAAGCGATGATTATTATTCCATTCCACCAAGAAATGGAATCGGCTTATAAATTGGTGGTAGCCAGACAATGTAGCTAGTCGTCGAGGTCCAACCGTCCAAGATGGCAGCCGCCGCCGGCAGCACAAACACGCCGAGCACCACCGCGCTGACCATGAAGTTGCTGGTGGAATCCAGCCCGCTGCGCCAGCGCGTGGTGTTCGCGGAGGCCGGCAAGGACACGGTGGACTTCCTGTTCTCCCTGCTGGCCATGCCGGCCGGCACGACCCTGAAGCTGCTGGGGAAGGAGTCCATGGCCGGCTGCATGGGCAACCTCTACGGCAGCGCCGAGAGGCTCGATGACGCCTACGTGCAACCCGGCCCGCCCGGCATCAAGGACGACGTCCTCTGCCGCACTCCGTTGTGCCCCGCAGCGGCGGGGCCCAACAGCTGCCTCCTCTTCCGCGTGGCGCCGGAGCCCACGCCGGCCCCGCCCCCGGCCCCGGCCCCGAAGAGGTTCTACGTGTGCCCCTGCACCTACAGCTACTCCAACTGCGGTGGGTACGTAACGGAGGTGCAAGGCGCGCGCTGCCCCAGCTGCGGGAACCAGATGAACAAGGACACCAAGTTCGTCGGGTCGCCGCCGGAGAAGCCGCCGGTACCGCCAGCTGAACCGGCGAGGAGAGGGTTCGTGAAGGGCGGCGCCGTGACGTACACAGTGACAGACGACCTGGTGATCTCGCCGATGTCGAACGTGTCCAGCATCGCGCTGCTCAACGCCTGCGCCGTCAGGGACCTCGGGGCGCTCCAGGAGAGGACCGTGCACATCGGCTACAAGGAGGTGACTGCAGTGTGCAGTAGCGTTCCATGCATATGTACTGATCGATCAGTTTCACTCACTATTGGATGCTAATGCATTTGCAGGGTTTGGAGATTCTGAGGGCCTCGCTGCAGTCCAAGACGGTGCTCACTGATGTTTTCCTCGGCAAAAAGCCACCTTCGATGAACAACAACGGTGGCAGCCGTTCCTTGGGCAGCGGCAGAAGACATGAATCTATCACCTGGCGTGCATAAGCCAGTTTAGCCTTATCAGCTTTCATCAGGTTGCCTTGTGTAAAATTTGCTGCCTTGTGGGTGCCCGTACTCCTACTACTATGTACCGACCGGCCAGGATCTAGACCACGAAAAAACACCCAAAACCGGCCAACCGTCATGCAATAATTCTCGCAAATAGAGAGCGAACCCCGAAAATTCAATAATTTTCTTGGTGGTTTTCACTCGCCGCCCATCGGAAGAATCTTCCACGCTGATGAATTTATTGGCTTGTTTAAGCACGTAGATAGGAGTGTTCGGTGTGGGCTTTCCTGATGGCTAGTCACCATCAGGGCTGCGCCGTCTTTGTATTCGTGAAGTTTCCCTCTTAATGAAATACGGGTGAATGGTCCGATCTCGGAAAAAAATGAATTTATTGGCTTGTTTAAGCACAGAAAATTAAACGGCAGCTGATCTCATCAGGCGCGTGGCTTGCATTGGCAACGAGTCAGAGCATCCCAAGATGGAATATGAAGGGGGGGAAGTATGCCTTGTGTTGTTTTTATTGTAGAATCTAGAGAAACGCAGAGTCCAAATAAACTGTATAATTAAAGAAGGAACAAGGACACAGAAACAATTGAGAACTAAAAGAGAACACATAGCAATCTTGTTGGGAAGAACCTGGCGTAATCCATAGCAACACATAAGAGACATCAAAGCTAACCCTCAGCATGCATGTACACAACAAATAAACATATTACTCTACAGAGTGAAGACGGGGACAATTTGATTTAGGGGATACTGGTAGGGGTATGTTTTTATTGCCAAAATGATGTTTCTGTTTGCAGGCTTTTGCTGCATCTCATGAATATATTGGACAATGGAACATCGTTCGGTAGTGTATGGTTAATGTCATAAATGTGCTATACCGCAAGTTAAGGCGCGCTGCAGTTTCTTAGGCTAACGTTTGTTTCTTTGCCACAATTATGGCTTGCCATACTTTTTAACTTATATGGCCCACATGACATTCTTCTCACACCTTTGCCAAACTTTGCCTAATCTGTGTCAAACAAATTGTTAGCCACACCTTGGGTAAAATTTAAAAGTGTGGCAATACTCGGATATGAACCAAACATGCCCTCTATGCTTTAGATTAGTCAATTTTTAGTTTTCTTATTTTTTTTGTTTGTTTGGATTACATGGGTTCATGGTCAAAGATGGGTGGAATGAATAAAATAGACGTGTAGCTGAATGGACGGTTGCTGGGTTTTATAGGTGTAAAGTGGATTCATGGTTTAGATGCCATTGCAAAATGAATAAGGAGACAGTGGGTTGATGCCTTCACGTGGATGTAACTGGGCTGCTGCATCTTGCTGAATGAAGCTTTCCACCTCTGCGCATTATGTAGATTATAGGGTCCTACTCGTCAACTCGTGACAGAATTTACGTTCTCTATGATAAAAATATGGCGGGATTTACATAAATTCTCACTAAATAATGATGCAAGTATAAAAAGGGATTGGTATGTTCATGACAAACATCATCTACCTGACTGTCGTGAAAGAACAGAAAACAGCAGGACAGCAGGCCTTGACAGATGAACCATGTTCCTTCTGCATTTTCACTTGGCCCCGTTTGGATCTTTGGAATTGAATTCATTGTAATAAAGTTATAGTTTAGGCACATATTTGAGATATACTATGTAATAAAGTTATAGTTGGAGAGTACAAACATAGCAGGGTGATCTAGAATCCATTTCCTTCTTCCACCCTATGAATTTGAGATAGACTCATATGTGAACTTTGGAAAGTTGTGGAATTTCAAATTCCAAGCCAAATAACATAATCCATTAAGTAGATTCCAATTCCTCCAAAATAAAGGGATCCAAACGGGCCCTTACATAAATTCTAGGCAGCCATGCTAGCATATTTACATTCCTATGATACAAGTAGGTCATCACACCATCCATATGATAATTTCTTCCCAGTGCATAAGAATAGTATGAGATGCCGAACTGGATGATAATGAACCTTAGGACATTTCGTTCTTGTCGCTTTTCCTTGTTCCAGAGGACGATGGTTCACCACTAGAATCCGGTGAAGGAGTAGCCTGTTGTGGCTCTTTTTTTTAGAGAAGTCGGCATTCCTGAAACTTCCTGAATAAATGAGAGGGGAAATAACTTAAGTTAGCATTCTATAGACTAAAGCATTTATAAATTGTACAAAGGCCAATAATGTTGCTTAGCAATCAATAGAACAATAATAGTCCTCGGCGTGAAAAAACAGGCATGAATAACATCTAAACTAAAGTCGTGCATAGCAAGCATCTACATAGATCACGTGTATTTGTTTCTAGAGAATAAATCGCACACAGGCATAACAAGCATTTACATGGACCACTGATTGTGTGCGTTTATTTCTATTAAAGTGATAGATGTTAAGAGTATCAATTATAATAGCACGGGGAATTCTTAACATATCTCGCAATTAATTTCCACACCCATGACTTTACTTGAGAAATCTCACTACTAATTTTCACAAGCCAACGACAGCTTTTTTTTATATTAAATAGGAAAATGACCCAATGGTAGCTTAGCCACCAACCGTCTAACACAGTCGCAGGCTCGCAGCCAAAAGAACTAAACCTTTATCTCGTTGCTTCAAACGCTATATATCAATATATGGATGATGGACTGGCGTGCACAAGAAGCATGTTCTGGCGACAACATAGTTACACTGTAGGCTATTATACAAGGTACTTATATATTAGTTTATTTGGAAAAGATTCATTTTTAGGATGTTTAAAAATTAATCATTTAAGGGTTAAGTCTAATTTACAACCTCCAACTCTTGCCAAAGTCCGGATTTCAACCTCGAACTCTAAAACCAGATAACTTTGGCCCTCAACTCTTGAAACCGTTCAATTTTCAACCTTCGGCTGGTTTCAAAAGCGGTTTTCTATTTTCAGGAGGCACTAAAATTTTATATTAATTTTTTAAGCATTTAACATTCTCAAATGAAAAAAACTCAAAACTACAAAATTGTAGATCTCATTGAGAACTACAACTTTGGTATAAAAAGTATATTCATTTGACTTCATATAAAAAATATTTTAATTTTCTAATGCGGCAAGCGCGAGTACGCGATTATTATGGTGCTGAAATTTTATATTACTTTTTTGAACATCTTAATGTCCTCAAATGGAAAAACTTAAAACTAGAAAGTTGTAGACCTCATCTAGATCTACAATTTTTGTATAAAAATCATCCTCATCCAACGTCTTATTCAGGAGTTATGATTTTTCGAAAGTTGGGTCTTGTCACGCCACTCCTGGAAAGTTGAAGAGTTGAAAAATCAACTTTCGAAAAATCATAACTCTTGAATAAGACGTCGGATGAAGATGATTTTTATACGAAAATTGTAGATCTCGATGAGGTCTACAACTTTCTTGTTTTAAGTTTTTCTATTTGAGGACATTAAGAAGTTCAAAAAAATAATATAAAATTTTAGCACCATAATAATCGTGTACTAGTGCTTGCCGCATTAAAAATTAATATATTTTTATTTGGAGTCAAATGAATATACTTTTATACTAAAGTTGTAGCTCTCAGTGAGATCTAAACTTTGTAGTTTTGAGTTTTTTCATTCGAGGAGGTTGAGATGCTTAAAAATTAATATAAAATTTCAGCACCTCCCGAAAATGGAAAATCGCTTTTGAAACCAGCCCAAGGTTGAAAATTGAATGGTTTCGAGAGTTGGAGGGCCAAAGTTATCCGGTTTTGGAGTTCGAGGTTGAAATCCGGACTTTGGCAAGAGTTAGAGGTTGTAAATTGAACTTAACCCATAATTTAATAGTCAAATAAGATTGAGAATTGTGCGTGGCCACACTAAAAAATGATGTCTGTCTAATTCTTTCAGAATGGTAATAAGTAGTAGCAACATGAAAATCGTAATTGTTGTATTTCGATGCATGCAACTTTGCTAAACACCTCATCTGGCTATAAGAGTTGTGGGAGAAAAATGTACAAGGATTTTTGATAGAACAGGTGGGGCAAAACCCCTACTGAATTTATTAAACAAAGTTTAGTATACGTAGAAAAGAAAGCAAAAATAGAATGAAGGACCAGAAACGGCGACCAGAAGGGGTGAATGGGAGTCTCAAATTTCTTTCGAAACTTTCGACCACTGTCCCAAAATCAACCCCTAAAAGGCACACAAACAAAAGCTATAAAAACACAAACCCCCAAGAGTCAAGAGAATCTAGATAAGTTCTTTAGATCGCTAGAAACCCAACGCAAAAGACGGAACTCGAATCGAAGACCGAACGGGCGAGAAACGAACAAAACAGCACAAGACAGGGAGTTGCGGATAGTCTGCTACAGGACCCCATACTGTCCGCAGTTCAAAAATTAGAAACCGAACTCCATGGAAACAGTTTTGTTCTCGGTCTGAAAACCACTGCTACAGTACCCGAACAGTCCAGGATTCGGGCTGGACTGTCCGCAAGTACGGACACCAAGCAACAAAGAAAGCACAGAAAAGAGCCCAACTCCCGGACTGTCCGCGAATCGCGAATTAGTAAGAACAGAGCGCCCGAAAAATCGTCTCTAATTAAAAATCTATCGATTTGCGGCCAAATCAAAACCAATTGCCACTAAATTTTAACAACATGGTCACAAGGCAATAGATGAGCTACCCCTAAGAGATCATCGCCCAATTTGAAGTTAATCAATGGGAAATCAAAAGGGAATGAAAAACGCCCAAAAATTAGGTCATGAACTTGATTTGCCCCGATGTGTGATCTCGTGAGGAATTTGGTGATTTTCTTCAGTGGAAAGGCTCAACTCACGTCATAGATCATTCGAACGCAAAAGGAATGAATCAAAACGGTCTCAAAACGAAAAACTGGTGCAAGAAAGAGAGGGGGAAAAGGATGAACGCGAAGAACAAAACGTGAATCATAAGAAACTCATCACAAATCAAATCTCGGAGGACACGAGGTGGTTAGGGCCACCATTCCCACAGTAAATCTTGAGTTCTTACACACATCTCTCAATTTGTGGACCTCTCTCACAAGAACCCTAAGTGGGCGAAACTAAGGAAGGAAGGAAGGAAGGAAGGGAAAATGAAAGAGGTGAGGGAGATGGGGGCTCCCTCATCCTATTTAACAGGGCTATTACACAATCCCTGTTTTGCCCTTAGATATTTTGATCGAACAACATAACCCGAGGGTGTTATGGTCTAACACGAGGCAATCTTCATCTGACAGCCACCGCGCCCTTCATGGGATAGCTTCGCCTCGATGTGAACTCCTCGATGTCGCCACGTGCTGTCCGTTCCTCCTCAAAACCTTCGCCCGAGTTTTGAGGCCCAAACCCGTAAACCCATCCACCCAATGGTTTTGAAGCCCAAACTACAAAACTGCCACGAGTAGCATACTCCATACACGTCCCTCGCCACTTGACATATGTCACCGTCGTCTTCGACTGGCCGTTCGTGAAGTCCTCCTGAGCCCCACTCAACTCGCACGTCCATCGTCTTGACCAGGTCAACATGGTCACTCCCATGTACACTTGCGCTTGTCGATGTCCCAAATGTTAGCCACCATGGCTAGTCACCCGGCCTCTTGGTCTCTCGGTCCAAGCCCACGTCCGCCCTTCACTGCTCCCGGTCCATCGGTACGGCACGTCCCTACTTGACCTTCACCTCACCGTCGACCACCGCCTCCGAGCTCCACACCTGCATGTCACAAGCTAAGATACATGTCGTACAACCCAACTCATGCCATGGTTAGTCACAAACTCAACCTAGGTCAAGGATCACGTTGATAATCACTCATCACAAAATGAACTATAAGGGCACATATCAACCTTGTATTCACAATCTCCCCTTGATGAGTGCATTGTTAACACCAACACACGAACAGCTTGAGCTAAAGAAAAAGAAGAAGAAGAGAAAACAAAGAGCTCACCCAAATGATCAAAAGCTAAAGAAAAGCTAAAACAGGGTCATTTGAAATAAGTAAAACTTGGTCTCCAAAGACATAGGCAACGGCTCGACGCAACCAAGTAAAACACAGCTAACCCTCAAGAAGAGGCAATGGGCTCGACACCACTAGGAAAGCTCGAAAAGCCAGAAAAGCAGCTAGACCCTCCAGAAGAGGCAAAGGCTCAACACATCTAGCAGAAGCAACTCAAATGCAACTCCCCCCAAACAAATGCAATCTCCCAGATGAATGCATGCACTCAACATGATGTAAGTTTGGTATCTCTCCCCTTTGGGTGTCTCTCCCCCTTGGAGTGTGATCTCTCTCTCTCTCGCGCGCGAAGTCGTGTGCTATTTCTCCCCCTTGTTGACACATGCACTTATCAAGCTAAAGCCCAAAGACCGCAACTCCCCCTCAAAACATGCTATGAATGCAAAGGATGCAGAAATGCAAAAGCTTCAGGAGTATAGTAAGCAAATTGAAAAGATGTTGTAGTTGGTGCTATTATGTGTGTAGCATCAAGTGCAAGTGCAAGCAAATGCTCAAACTGATCAAGTGAAACGAAATATGGCATTGAATCAATTTTGAGCAATTTCAAGAAGGGGCACACCACTGAAAGTAGAAATAGCAGGTATAAGTTGGAAATCAACCTAGTGCTAACAAGTGTATACAAGGTGAACTACCCAAAAAATGGTCACACATCATATCAAAGATGAACCTAAGACTTGTGTTTTCATCAAATTTTATTTTTATCAGAGTTTGCAACGTAACACAAGAATTAGTCAAAATATATGTGGGCAAGAGGTTATCTGTACCGTCAGGCCTAACTTAGCAACCATGCCAAGCCTATGTCATAGACAATCAGAAGCTTAAGACGGCAATGGTTTCGACATCCATTACAAGGCTCAAGTTCATCCAAATGTGCAATTGGAAGCCGTCTCAATACCTTGATGTTGGACAGTACAAACCTATCTCGATCTTTTCTTATCACTTAGCTTGTTTGTTCAAGTTTTAGCACAAAAATCTTCAAGTTATCCAAGCAAGTGAGTAACTCAAAGCATGAGCCGTAGCAACCTAGCATACAAGTGATAGCATCAGGGATCTCAACAAACCCTACACATGCTAGTGCCAATCCCAGCGGTGAGCAAATTTCAAGTTTCAACAATTTTTAACCAAGTTCACGGATTGGAAAAGAAGCTTAGATCATTACATGCATCAATTGATCAAAACGAGCCTAAGCCAAAGCACCATCATGTACATTCATAACATCCCAAATAGAGTATAATTTCAATCTAATCACTATAGTCATGAAGCTCAAAATGCACTATAGTACATGATGAAATGAAATGCAAAATGCAATATGATACAAAAGTCCAAGCAAAAGCTAAGCTACAAAGAAAAGGAAAACTAGAATACAACAACCAAAGTTCCCCTCCTCTAAAAAGGGAAACAAACTCCAAGCTCCCCTCGCAAGCATGTAAACTGGGCTTGGTCAAGTGGTTTGGTGAAGATATCTATAACATGGTTTTGGGTATTAATGTGGTGCATATCGATATCACCTTTCTCATAGTGGTCACACACGCAAGAAGTGAAAGCAGACTTCTATGTGCTTTATTTTTGAGTGGAGGACTAGGTTTTTGGCTATGCTTATGGCACTGGTGCTGTCATAAAACAAAGGCACTCGCTTAAACTCTAACCAAAAGTCTCTCAGAGTAGCTATCATCCAAACTAACTAGGAACAACAAGCGGCAGCAACATACTCAGCTTCTGTGGTGGATTGGGCGACGCTAGACTGCTTGCGAGAAGACCAAGACACAAGAGAAGAACCAAGAAACTAACAAGTCCCCAAAGTGGACATCCTCTCAACACAACAACCAGCATAATCTGCATCGGAATATCCGCAAAGAGAAAGAAAGGAGGAAGCCGAAAACCAAAGACCGAACTCAGATGTGAAACGAAGATACCTGAGGATCCGCTTGACGGCATGACGATGAGACGTGCATGGCGAGGACTAAAAGTGTGTGCACAAACAGACCATGAACTGGATGTCTGATCTTGTCACCATCAGGTACAGCAAGGATCTGATCATGCTTCGGTATTCATTCTAGTCCACAGCTTCTCCTTCCTTGTCTTCATCTAGGGCCATCGTGGTCGACATGGGTGTCGAAAGAGGCTTGACCTCACCCATATTGAATTTCTTGAGCATGTCCTTGGTGTACTTGGCTTGGTGCACGAACGTTCCCTCATGAGTTTGCTTGATTTGTAGCCCAAGGAAGAAGGTCAATTCGCCCATCATGCTCATCTCAAATTCCCTTCTTATAGTATCTGAAAACTTGGCAACAAGAGCATGAGAAGAGCCACAGAAGATTCTATCATCCACGTATATCTGAACCAAAAGGATGTCAGTGCCTTACTTGAGGAGGAACAAAGTTTTATCAACCGAACCCATTCTAAAACCCTTCTCAAGTAAGAAAGCTTTTAAGCGATCATACCAGGCTCTCGGAGCTTGTTTAAAACCATACAAGGCTTTGTGGAGTCTAAAAACATGGTTGGGGAACTTAAGATTTTCAAAGCCAGGGGGTTGCCTCACATAAACCTCTTCCTCTATGTACCCATTCAAGAAGGCACTCTTCACGTCCATCTAATACAGCTTGAACCCTTTCGAAGCTGCAAATGCTAAAAGGATCCCAATGGCTTCTAAATAGGCAATAGGAGCAAAGGTTTCTTCATAGTCTATTCCCTCTTTTTGGCAAAAATCTTGAGTCACAAATCTCACCTTATTTCTCACTACCACTTCATCCTCACTTTGTTTGTTCTTGTAAACCCACTTTGTACCTATGGGGTGGCAATCTGGTGGAGGTGGAACTAAAACCCACACTTGGTTCCGCTCAAGGTTCTCTAACTCCTCATGCATAGCATTGACCCAATCGGCATTAGATAGAGTGTGTCCAATATCTCGAGGCTCAAAAGAAACTACGAAAGCAGAGTGAGCAAAGTGTGAAATGTGATATGACCTAGACCGCGTGACTTGCTGGTCGATGTCACCGATCATGGTTTGAGGCGGGTGGCGACGCTAAATGTGTTGAGGTGCTTCTCTCGAAGAAGTCGCCTCTCCCTCAACAGCAGCTGGGGCCTCCTCAGGTGCAGCCGGCGTAGGCTGAGGAGGTGGCTCGTGTGGACCCTAGGTCATGAAAGAAGAGGGATCAGGGCCATGAGCCAAAGTAGTCATTGCTGACTCGAGAGGGGCAACCGGTGGAGTCGGCTCGAGATCACCCCAATCAGCGCCTTCCTCGTCTTCCTCAATAAAGATGCTCTCACCAATCTTTCGATCACCTACACAATTAAAGACAGGAGAGGAACAAGGCATGGTTTCATCGAAAGTGACCTCACAGGTTTCCACAACTCGGTTAGTTTCAAGGTTAAGTACACGATATGCATAAGAGTGAGAAGCATAACCAAGAAAAATACCGTCAAAAGACCTAGACTCGAACTTGTCCAAATTACCTTGTTTCAAGATGAAGCATTTGCACCCAAACACCCTAAAATAGCTTACCTTGGGTGGTCATCCGAATCGCAACTCATAAGTCTTCTTCATGAAAGCTTGAAGAAACATGTGATTAGAAACATGGCACGCGGTGTTGATCGCTTTGGCCCAATATCTTCTAGGAGTCCTATGCTCATTGAGCATCGTCCTGGCCATCTCAACAAGGGTCCGATTCTTGCATTCAACAACACCATTTTGCTGAGGGACATAAGGAGAGGAAAATTGATGCTCGAGGCCCAAAGAAGCACAAAAGGTTTCAAAATTAGTATTTTTGAATTCTGTGCCATTGTCACTACAAATCGCTCTCATGGCATTCTTAGGGAACTCATTTTGCAACCGAAGAATCAAATCCTGAGCATGTGAAAAAGCCTCATCCTTACTCTCCATGAAAAACACCCAAGAGTAGTGCGAAAAGTCATCCACGATCACTAGAACGTACCACTTCCCACTATCTAACTGAACCCGAGCTGGACCAACTGTGTCCATGTGAAGTAACTCACCGGGTTCCTTGGTCATGACTTGGTTCACAGGTGGGTGAGAAGCGACAACCATCTTCCTGTGATGACAAGGGTGGCAAACCAAATCCTTTTTAAATTTTAACTTGGGCAATCCTCGAATTAAGTCAAGTGAGCTCAACCTAGCTAGTAAGTCAAAGCTCAAGTGACCCAGTCTCCTATCCCACTTCCAAAGCTCATAGGAGAATCTAGCCACCAAACATCGAGAAGAGCCAAAGGAGTGAGAAAAATCAGCTTGAAAGACACGGCCAAAAGGGATAATCTGGCAAACAAGATTTCCCTAAAAATCAAGAACTCGAGACAAGCCGGTCTTATAGCGCACTTCAAAGCCATCCTGAAGGAGTTGTGAAACTGAAAGCAAATTGAAATATAAATTTGAAACCAAAACAATATCCTTCAAGATAAAACTCTTGTTGACTCGAATGGTCCCATGAGAAAGCACCTTACCTTTGCTATTGTCCCCAAATGTGATGTACTCCTTGCATTGCATGGGGTCGAGGCTAGAGAACCATTTTGAGCTTCTGGACATGTGGCGCGAACAACCAGAATCAATGAGTCATGTGTTCTCTAGGCCTCCGTCCTACATCAATAGAAGAACATGGGAAGAGCAAATGGCATAACACTAGGGTTAATAAACTATGAAGGATACCAATGTTGGCACATTTGCCCTGGAAAAGTGTTAGGAAAAACGCCAAACATGCCATGTCCCATTTGAGAAAGGTGGGCACCACATGGGGGAAAACATGGTCCGCTAGAACTATAAGACTGAAAGCCACTGCTGCGAGGTCCAAAGTCATATTAATCACGACCTGAACAACGCCGGACACAACCACCGCGTGATCTCACAACCTAAGGCCTAGCACCTTAAGTCATTGCACCTCTTGGCCTAGTACTACGCCTCTCAACAGGCGGTACATGTATGCCATGGGGCGGGTGGTACATGTTCCAGTTGTTCAACTCGTACTCTCATCGCTCATCTCTCTTCCTCCTAAAGTAAAACTCAACAAGATGACCATCCCTATGGCAATAGTCACAATGATACCTCACCTCTGTCTTGGGTGGTTGTCGGCTCACTCTCTTGTGGGTATGGTTCACTCTTGGTGGCTTTTTGGCTTTAGGAAGGGGATCCTCAGAGATGTTTGGTAGAGTGTCAAGTGGGTTCTTAATATGGTTAGGTTTTAAAACCCAAAATTGTTTTTGGGGTGAAGCTTTTAGAGGTTCTTCAAACACTCCATCTTTGGTGGTAGGCAAAGTGGGCTCAGGTGGAGTGATCTTGATTAATTTGGGAGTAGCGGTAAGTTTCTCACTTGGTTTCAATCCACTGTACTCTCCAACCTTGCCATAGAGATTTTCACCCTTCCCACCTATAGCAAAGCCTACACCCGATGCACCAGTTCCCCGCCTGAACTGGCTCATTGTCATGCCCAACTATGGCTCACTACAGGACACCCAGCTCGAGATGGACCGAAGGCTTGTGTTGTCTTCCTTAGTTCTCATCTTGTCGTGCATGCAGGACTCAAGCTCTAGCTCCAAACCCTCACAGTGTGCACACTTAGCAGCAGTGCTATCTGAACTAGCCTTGTCAAGCAAAGAGATCCTAGCAACCTTCTCTGCTAGCTCAGATTGCAAGCCCGAGCAGGACTTGCATGCACCTAACAAGCCAGACCTAGACTTTAGCTCACCATTCTCATCAAGCAAAGCAACATATTTGGATTGCAAATCAATAAGGTTGGACATGTGAACAGCACACTCATCGCACTCAACCTCATCTGACACTACTATAGCAATCTTCTTAGCTTCCTCAAGCTCCTTCAGCGTGATTTCTAGCTTGTCCTTAAACTCTTTCCTCTCACGAGCAACACGTTTTAATAGCTTATCTTGGCTCACCAAGGTGTCAGTCATGATATCAAGCTCAGCAACAAGATTGTCGACGGAAGGTGTTACCTCAGTAGTGTCGCTATCGATGGGAACCACGTCCTTGCTAGCCTTCACCTCGGTATCGACCGCCATGGTGCAAAACCCTTCATGGGTGGAATCGGTGACGAAGCAAAGCCCGGTCAGCTTGTCCTCGTGCTTCCTTTTGGACTCATCGTCGCTTGACGAGGAAGAAGAGCGGTCATCGTCGGTGTCATTGTTGAGGTCGCTAAGGGAGGCAAGAAAGGCACACTCCTAGGCCTTGGCTTTCTTGAGGTACTTCTTCTTGAGCGCCTCCTTGTCGAATCCTCCCTTTGACTTGTGTTTGCCGGAGGTATACTTGCTCTTGTCCTTGCGCTTGCTGGAGTTGTACTTGCCGGAGAAGCTCTTGTTCTTCTTGGGGCAGTGGGCGACGATGTGGTCGGGGTCTCCATAGTCGTAGCATCCTTCCTTCAGACCCCCACCACGCTGGTGGTTCAAGCGATTGTTGTGATGACCAACGTCAGCTCGTCGTCCCCAAGAGCCTCCAACTGCTCCTCTGTGACAGACACCAAAGAAGACAAGGCAAACGACATCTGTGAAAGGTTAGCTGAAGAACTTGAGCCGTTACCTGAGACCAAAGCCATAGTCGGTGCAGAAGGGTTCTTGATCTTGGCTTGGGTTTGGTAATCGATCTTGGTGGACTTGAGCTTGCTGAATAGCTCATCCACCGTGAGAGTATCGTAGTTTGCGGACTTAATGATAGTGGACACCTTCACATCCCACACCTTTCGATCTAGGGCATATAGAAGCTTGAGTGCCCTCTCATGATCATCATAAGGTAGCTATGCCTTGTTTGCTCACATCTTCTTAACAATCGTCTGAAAGCGAGAAAACATGGCATCGATGGACTCACCATCTAATTGAGAGAAGTTCTTGTACTCACGCTTGTACATCTCGAAGAGTTTGGTTTTGACTTGAACGGTTCTCTCGTGATAGCTCTGAAGCCTCACCTAGATCTCCCAAGCAGTGGCACAATCGGAGGCTCTCTCGAACTCCAGAAGAGAAAGACTCGAGAAAAGAACACTGCAAGCTCTACTATTTGCGTTGTGCCGATCCTTTTTATTCTTGAGTGGTACGGGCACGAGGTTCAAGCACAACATAAGTAGTATCCTCGCAAATCTCCCAGATAAGCCAATCAATCTCTTGAAGATGCGCAGACATGTGGATCTTTTAATAGGGATAGTTTGTTCCATCGAAGAATGGTGGTTTGCCAGAACCACGCTCCATGTCGTCTTTGTGGATCACGGACCAATTAAGCTGGAATGATCCTTAACCGGCTCCAATACTAATTGAAGGACTAGAAATGGTGACCAGAGGGGGGTGAATGGGAGCCTCAAATTTCTTTCAAAACTTTCGACCACTGTCCCAAAATCAAACCCCAAAAGGCACATAAACAGAAGCTATAAAAACACAAACCACCAAGAGGCTAGAAACCCAACGTAAATGATGGAACTCGAATTAGAGACCGAATGGGCGAGAAATGAATAAAACAGCACAAGATAGGGAGTTACGGACATTCTGCTACAGTGCCCCATACATTCTGCTACAGTACCCCCAGACTGTCCGCAGTTCAAAAATTAGAAACTGAATTTCGCGGAAACAGTTCTGTTCTTGATTTGAAAACCACCGCCAGACAGTTCAGGCTTGGGGGCCAGATTGTCCGCAAGTACAAACACCAAGCAACAGAGAAAGCATAGAAAAGAGCCCGACTCCGGACTGTCTACTACAGTACCTTGGACTGTCCGTGAATCACGAATCAGCAAGAACAGAGCGCCCAAAAAATCACCTCCAACCAAAAATCTCCGGATTTGCAGCCAAATCAAAACCAATTGCCACCAAATTTTAACCACATGGTCACAAGGCAATAGGTGAACTACCCATTAGAGATCATCGCCCAATTTGAAGCCAATCAATGAGAAATTGAAAGGGAATGAAAAATGCCCAAAAGCTAGGTCACGAACGTGATTCACCCTGATCTATGATCTCGTGAGGAATTTGGTGATTTCCTTCGGTGGAAAGGCTCAACTCACGTCATAGATCATCCAAACGCAAAAGGAACAAATCAAAACGGTCTCAAAACGATGAACCGGTGCAAGAAAGAGAGGGGGGAAAGGATGAATGCGAAGAACAAAACACAAAACACGAATCATGAGAAACTCATCACAAATAGACTCCCAGAGGACACGAGGTGGTTAGGGCCACCATTCCCACGGCAAATCTTGAGTTCTTATACAAATCTCTCAATTTGTGGACCTCTCTCACAAGAACCCTAAGGGGGCGAAACTAAGGAAGGAAGGAAGGGAAAATGAAAGAGGTGAGGGAGATGGGGGCTCCATCATCCTATTTAACAGGGCTATTACACAATCCGTGTTTTGCTCTTAGATATTTTGAGTCAAACCACATACCTCGAGGGCGTTATGGTCCAACCCGACATAATCTTCATCCGATGGCCACCGCGCCCTTCATGAGATAGTTTTGCCTCGATGCCGCCACGTGTCGTCCGTTCCTCCTCGAAACCTCCGCCTGGGTTTTGAGGTCCAAACCCATAAACCTGTCCACCCATTGGTTTTGAGGCCCAAACGACCAAACCACCACGAGTAGCGTACTCCATACGCGTCCCCCGCCACTCGACACTTGTCACTGCCGTCTTCGACTGGTCGTCCGCCAAGTCCTCCTGAGCCCCGCTCGAGTCGCACGTCCGTCGTCTTGACTCGGTCAACACGATCACTCCCATGTACACTTGCGCTTGTCGATGTCCCAGATGTCAGTCACCACGGCTGGTCACCCGGCCTCCTGGTCCCTCGGTCCAAGCCTCATGTCCGCTCTTCACCGCTCCCGGTCTATCGGTACGGCACGTCCCTACTTGACCTTCATCTCACCGTCGACCACCACCTTCGAGCTCCACACCTGCACACCACAAGCTAAGAGACATGTCGCACAACCCAACTCACGTCATGGTTAATCACAAACTCAACCTAGGTTGTGGATCACGTTGACAATCACTCATCACAAAACGAACTACAAGGGCACATATGAACCTTGTATTCACATAGAAACAAAAAGACTACAAGGTAGAACAACATGAAGTTCCCAGACTTCCTAACTTCAGGGAACAGTGATGCATGAGGATTAGAAGTTTATCTAACCAAGAAAAAAAGGAGAACACAAGCTAGGAAAATATATTAAAAGCATCAAAGAAAATGTGAGCCTCACCTTGTAGCTTATCGAAGAAGGTGACAGTTTTGAAATTTTCTTTTTTTTCTCGCGTTTTGGCTTGGAACGAAATGAAGCGGCCAGAGTGTGTGCTTGAGTCTTTGTGTGGGCACTCTAGCCTACATGGGCCAAATTCCCAAATAATGAGCGGAAAGGTGGGCCAGTGACGATTAATGAGCCTAATGTTGGATACTTGGATCCCGAAAAGTCATGAGCATGTAAGGGCACTCCCAATGAGATATTAATGGTGGTTTCTATCTCTATTAAATGAGATGTCATGTAAGCAAAATGCTGACATGGCAGCTCAATCAATGAGGAGAGAGGAGAAAAAAAAGAGGAAATCGTTTCTCAGGAGGGAAACGGCGTCTATGCTTTACCTGAGGCGCGAAGAAATCACGATCTCGACGTTAGGGAGAAATCACCGGTTTCTATAGGTGGGGCCCACGCCGGCCACCGTCCGCGCCGGCCGCGCTTGCTCGCACACCACCATGGGAGCTCACCGGAGCCGCCGCGCTGGCCCACGCCCGCACACGCCGCCGCTGGAACTCGTTGGAGCCACCTTGTTCGCGTGTGCCGCCGCGCTGTCCGTCAGAGCCACCTCGCTCATGCGCGTCGCCGACCTGTCGAGGGAACTCGCCGAAGCCACCTCACTCGCGCGCCCCGCCGCGCTGGAACGCACTACCGCTGGGAGTAGTCGGAGGCGCCACGCCGGGCTCGCCCGCCCGCCACGCTCGCGCGCCGCTACCCTCGCTTGCCAGCCGCGCTCGCTCGTGCCCCGTGCTGCAGCACTCGCCCGCGCCAGCCGCGCTGGCCACACCGCCGTGCTCGCTTGCGCCCCACGAGTGCTTGCCCACGCTGCCACGTTCGCCGGCCACCGCGAGCGCTCGCCCGTTGCCGTTACGTGCGCTCGCCCGCGCCGCCGCGAGCGCTCTTGTGCGGGCAAGCAGGATCCTGCATTCCTGCGTGCGGCCCTGCTGTAGCTCGCGTGTGGGCAGACAATATCTGGAGATGAGTCGCATGTGGGCAGCGTTGTCCGGTGGCGGTCTGCGGCGGCGCGCGTGCAAGCAACCGGGCTGGTGGCGACGTAGGCACGCAGCTATGCTTCGCTGCTCCTCAGGTTGTCTTGCTGCTCCTCAGATTGGGGTTGGGAGAGATGCGAGAGGAGAGAGAGTATCGGACGGAGGAAGAGAAGTATAATATTTATTACGGGAAGACATTCCCATTGTGTGGTGCAATTTCTACAGATCAAATTTTACTGACGTGGTACTCTTGGACATCGCGCATGGTTTCCACCATCGGGACTGCCCATAGGGCCTCATACACTACTAGCAGTACTTCCTCTGGACCCTTAAAAAGAAACAGTACTTCCTCCACCAAAGAAAAAAAAATCTTATAGGCATGTGTTATAGGGTAGTATAGGTTGGTCTAACATGCACCCCAGTGATATGCGTTGTGTGTGGCCTGTGTTTAGATATATGTTCAAATGCCACAACGTGTACGATGAGATCTTAGGAATCGAAAAAGAAAAGAAAAGAACCTAACATTTTTGGCTTTAAATTAAATATAGGCTTTGTCTGGATTCATAGAGCTAATAGCTAGCTGCTAATAATTAGCTTATTTGAATCCACAGAGCATCTCCAAAAGACTCTTTATGTATCCTATTACCTAATTTATCGGAATAGAGATTTTGATGAAAAAGAGATACCCTTCAATAGACTCTATAATTAATTGAATCTCTAAATATAGACATCATCTGTTTTGTATTTCTCGGTTGTCAAATATGGAGAGTGAGGATGGGCCTGTCAAGAGTGCGCACAAGCTATAGAAAAAGTTGTTGGAGGTTACAAATATATAGAGGTAGATTTTTCACTGAAATGACTTTGAAAATAACGATTTAGAAAGTAAATTTTAGAAAAATGAACTCTTGGAGATGCTCTAGTAGTCTAGCTAATTGTTAGCTTGCTAGCTGAATGTACACTAACGACTACGTAGTTGGACAAACCAACTAACAGTAGCTAATTGTTAGCTAGTTAATAGTAGCTATCAGCTAGCTAATGGATGCATGCAAGGAGGACCATAGGGAGTTGGCTAGTGACCAAAGGTGACCTAGCTATATCAATCAGGGGGTCGTGTCAGTTTGGCAAGGACGACTGTGAGGCTAGCGATCGGACACGAGGCGTGGCTGATTATTTAATAGTATTGTGAATAGCGTAACCGAGTATATATATCTGTTTTGTGGAAGAAAAAATATCACGGCGGTCAGCCACAACCAGAATTTTTTAATTCTCCTAGTGAGGTGGGCTTCTTCTAGTGTTTTAGTATTCAAAATTTAGCATAAACTTTCCCTACTAAATGTCTTCTAGTGAGGATTCCCATATGCTATGACTAGTAGTAGTATTTTATTATTACTTAAAAATACTAGGAGAATTTCACCATTTTGATAGTGCACGCAGGCAAGCACGCGGGGGCAGACGGGCACGTCGGGCTGCGTCCTCGCTCCTGTGAAAACTGAAATGTAAATGGAATACGGTGTATTGCAAATGAACCAGCAAACTTCATTGATCTGTGGTGTATATATATATACATGTCGTACGAACGTCATGGAGATTGCACGCAGGCAACCGTCCATGGCGCCGACGGTTCGAACGATAGTGGGAGAGAGAGGAGCGTCGACGGTTCCATCGTGGGAGCGTTCCTAGATGTTTCCAGATGAGATCAACTCCTTTGCAGTTGTAAAACTCCCCCTTTGATCGAATCCATCTTGAGATCAATGAATAGTATTAATCCTCCAAAAAGTCCTCTAGGATAAAAACGAGGAGAAATACTTGATAGATATGCTGTTAAAAACTCCTTCAAACCCAGTGGGAAAATAAGGAGAAAGTGACACAACATATAATGTATTGCCTCATTGTAAACTCATATGAGAAAACCTTTGCAGGAGAAAACTCATAGATAGTTTAGAGAACAATATATGTCATTGATATCTCCTTAAAAACCCTGATGGGGAAAACAGGAAATACGACATATGCTTATGCTAATATTGCCTCATTAAAAACTTCATATGAGAAACCTTGAGAGTAAAACTCATACGAAGAAAAGAGTGTAATATGATGGTTTGGACAGAGCAACATCTAGGAGATTTCTCCCCCTGAACCTTGCAAATCTCGAAGTCATCGCATACCAATTCCTTGAACACATTTCTAGAACGAGGATGGTGGTAAGGACTTAGTGAATAAATCAGCGAGGTTATCACATGATTTGGTTTGCAAGATGTCTATTTCACCCATTTGTTTCAACTCATGGGGATAAAACAACTTGGGAGAAATATGCTTGGTTATGTTGCTTTTGATGTAACCTGTCTCCATCTGTGTAACACAAGCAGAGTTATCTTCATAGATAACAGTTGGTGAATCAATACCACCAATACCACATGATTGTTGTATGTGGTTAATTACTCTGCGAAGCCAAACACATTCACGTGAGGCCTCATATAGTGCAATTATTTCAGAGTGATTAGTGGAGGTAGACACAAGGGTCTGTTTTGAAGACTTCCATGAAATGGTTGTCCCTCCTTGTAGGAACACAAAGCCTGTCTGGGATCGGCCATTATGAGGATCAGATAAATAGCCGGCATCAGTGTATCCAATCATATTAGAGTCTGGGTTCCTTTGGAAAAATAATCCAAGATCTCTTGTACCATTCACATATCTGAGGATATGTTTTACTCCCGTCCAATGACGTTTGGTAGGAGCAACGCTATGTCGAGCTAGCAAGTTCACTGCAAATGCAATATCAGGCCTGGTGCAATTTGCAAGATACATGAGCGCTCCAATGGTACTGAGATATGGATAATGAGGTCCCAGAATCTCTTCTCCTTCATCCTATGGTCTGAATTGATCAGTCTTGAGCTCTAAAGACTGAACAACCATAGGAGTTTTGGAGGGATATGATTTATTCATATTGAATTTCTCCAATACTTTCTGGATATAGGCAGATTGATGAACTAAAATTCCAGTGGGAAGGTGCTCAAGTTGTAAACCTAAGCAAAATTTGGTTTGACCCAAATCCTTCATTTCAAACTCCGTCTTTAGATGATTGCGTGCTTCATCAATATCTTGTGGGTTGCTAATGATATTTAAATCATCAACATACACTGATATTATGCAGAATCCCGTTTGGGACTTTTTTATGAAGACACATGGACAATCATCATTGTTAGTGTATCCCTTCTGTAGAAGGAACTTACTAAGTCGGTTATACCACATTCTTCCCGACTGTTTTAAGCCATAGAGTGACTTTTGAAGCTTTACACAGTACATGTTGTGATTTGCGTTCTGATCCGGTATAGAGATTCCATCGGGAACCTTCATATATATATCCGAATCAAGTGACCCATAAAGATATGCAGTCACTACGTCCATCAACTGCATGGATAGATGACTCTGAACAGCCAGAGAAATAAGATATTGGAATATTATTCCACTCATAACTGGAGAATATGTTTCATTGAAATCAATGCAGGGTCTCTGCGTGAACCCTTGTGCTACAAGCCTCGCCTTATGTCTCACAACCTCGTTGTTCTCATTCCGTTTCCGGACGAAAACCCATTTGAATCCCACAGGGAAGATTCCACAAGGTGTAGGTATTGCATGAGTGAATACCTTTCTTTTGGAGAGTGAGGCTAATTCCACTTGAATTGCATCTTTCCATTGATTCCAGTCCGAGCGCTTTTTGCACTCTGCCATGGTCTTAGGATCTGGATCATTTTGGATGATTTCTGCAATTGACTCAGTGAAATAGATGTCGACAACTGTAGACTTTCTGTCATATGATTCTCCAGATTCAATGTAGTTGATGGAAATTTCACGCACCCTTTGTGATGCATCATTATTTCCCAATATGATTGCATCGGGGCGTTCCAATGTCCCAACATCAGTAATTGAGTGCACTGTTGATGTGGGATGTGAAGATTGAATCTCCACAGGGTGTTTTTCAACATGAGGTTGAGTTGCATTTGCTGTGTTGGGAGACTTGTTCTTCCCTTTCCTTTGCTTGCTAGAAATTGCATCCGTGGAAATAGCCTTACTTCTCCCCCTCTTACTTGGGAGCTGAGTAGTTTTGTTTGGTACCTCTACTCTTTCCGGCACATTTCTCGCAGGATTGTAGGATTTTGTAACACCCTTGTAATCAGCAAATGCATCTGGCATGTTATTTGCAATGTGTTGCAAATTGATGATCTTCTGAACTTGAAGTTTAGTTTCAGATGTACGTGGATCTGAATTGGAGATGTCCGTGGCATCCCAATTGATTTCTTGGCATTGTTTGTGGTTTTCAATTCCTCCCCATAATGCCAGAAAATGATCTTCATTGAAGATACAATCAGTGTACCGGGCAGTAAATACATCCCCGGTAAGGGGTTCTAGGTATTTAATGATCGACGGAGATTGATATCCCACGTAGATCCCTAATTTCCTGTGTGGGCCCATAGATGTACATTGCGGTGGTGAGATCGGTACGTATATAGCGCAACCGAACTTCCGCAGATGGGAAATATTTAGTGTATTTCCACGTACAAGTTGCAACGGGGAGGTTGCATGGTATGCAGTTGGACGCAATTGGATCAAGTCTGCAGCGTGTAAGACTGCATGACTCCAACAAGATGTTGGTAGATTACAATTCTGTAGTAATGGTCTTGCAATAAGTTTCACTCTCTTAATGAGAGATTCTGCCAACCCATTTTGAGTATGAACATATGGGACCGAGTGCTAAACTTGAATTCCTAAGGCCATGCAATAATCATTGAAGGCACGTGAGGAAAATTCAGCAGCATTATCCATTCGGATGGATCGGATTTGATGTTCAGGATGTTGTGCCTTAAGTTGAATAACTTGAGCAACAATCTTAGCAAATGCATGGTTTCTTGTGGAGAGGAGACTCACATTAGACCATCGTGTAGATGCGTCTATGAGAACCATGAAATACCTGAATGGCCCAGACGATGGTTGAATAGGACCACATATGTCTCCTTGAATGCGTTCAAGGAACTTTAGAGGTTCGGCATGAATTTTGAGGTAAGAGGGCCTCAAAATTAATTTCCCTGTGGCACATGCGGTGCACACAAAATCTGAGGATTGGGGAAATTTTGCATCGCTTAAAGTATGACCAACAGAATTGCTTATAATTTTCCTCATCATCCCGATGCCAGGATGGCCAAGGCGTTCATGCCAAGTTTGGAACGCGTTAACATTCTGGAAAATTACTTTGTAAGCAACATGTGGTACGGGTTTAACGTATGTGTAGTACAATCTAGACGAGAGTGAGGGAACTTTTTCAAGTGTCTCTTTGCCATATCCGTGATCTTTTGTAATGAGAAGAAACTCCTCATTGTTGTCCGCATGGGTTTCAACATGGAACCCATTCTTACAGATATCTCTATAACTCAATAGGGTACGCGTTGAATCGGGATACAATAGTGCATCCTCAAATTGTTAGCGATGTACCCATAGGGAGCATAATAGTGGCCCGACCGGTGCCAACTATTACAGCATCGCGTCCAGCGATTGTTTAAACATTTCCTTTATTCTTTGTGAGAGTTTGGAAATATTTTATCTCCCTAAGTATAGAGTTAGTGGTACCACTATCCACTAGGCACATTTCCTCATCCATCAGATCGACTCCCGTACAATCTATACAAAATGGAGAATTTGAACATGTAATTCTCAACAAATATATATAGAATACATACAATATATATTTATAGGTATCAATTGTGCATAATACAATTACAATCCCAATGTGCTCAATCAAGTATGGACAATGACTAGCCTATTACAACATCCACAATCAAAACGACATCATCGACAATCACAACATAAGGTAGCAAGGTATCTCGAAGTGTAGGAGCCTAGTTAAAGTCTCCAAATATGTCGCCAGAGGTGTACTCCACGATCATGTTCTCCACATCAGCAGTATTCCCATCAGGTGGTGGCAGTGCCTTGGTGTCGCTCGGTCCCGCAGGAGCGGAGTAGGAGCACCCAGGGGCATCTAGCATCGGGAGGTCAATTTGGAATGCTTGTTCCATGTTGACAGCAGGTTGGGAGTTGAAGTGAGCTTCAAATTGTCCACCTTGATTGGAACGTCCTTGATTGGAGCGTCCTCGTCCCACGGAATTCAAGTACAATTCGACCAGGTGCTTAGGAGTGCGACATTTCTGAGTCGGGTGGCTGTAGCAGCCACACTTCTCACAAGTGCTAGACTTGTTAGGCTTGTTATTGTCCGACTTTGAAACAGCCTTTCCCTTGTTAGCACCACGAGACTTACGCTGTCTCTGTCTCTTGCGCTTGTTCTTTCCTTTGAAGTTTCTAGGATTGCTAGAGTTAGATGCATTCCTTTGTTGCTTGTTCTGAGTATTAGCATTTACTTCTGGCAAAGGCTTTGTTCCCACGGGACGCAGGTTGGAGTTCCAAAGGAGGAGCTCATTATGCCTTTCTGCCTGAAGTAATGTCTTAATCAACTCAGAATAAACAGTGAAACCTCTTTCACGGTATTGTTGCTGAAGGATCATCTGAGCGGGAAGCATGGTAGACAATGTCTTCTCAATTTTCTCCACATCAGTTGGCTCCTTTTCGCAAAATTTTAGTTTAGCACTGAGTTTATGAACAGCATGGTTGAACTCTCCCACAGATTTAAAATCTTGTAGACAGAGATGGTTCCACTCATTTATAGCTTCTGGCAAGATGACTACCTTTTGCTGTTCATACCGTGTTTGAAGAGCAAGCCACAGAGCGCGTGGGTCTTCCTCCATCAGATACTCAGCTTTGAGATCTGGATGGATGTGGTTCCTTATGATGAATAAGGTATTGTACTTGAGAGGCTCGGCCAATGGGTCAACTCCCTGTTGGGGAGGGGCAATAGCCTCGTACATTCCGCGCAACGATAGACTCACTTTGAGATCCATCGCCCATGTGGGGAAGTTGTGGCCATCAAGAACAAGAGACTCGAACTCTTTGGTGGCCATTGTGCCTATATATGTAGGGCCATAAATTTGTTAAAAATCCTTGGCAATGTTGAATAAGCAATAGCGAAATGCAAGTAATCAAGGTAAACTTGAAATAGAGGGACATTCTCCATTTGTGGAATAACATAGTGAAGCACCGATGGTGTTAACTTTGTTTAATTCATTTTTCATCATGGGTACGCACTTTGAGGATGAAATCCCGCAGTAGCACTATGGTGCTACCTTGTGTATGGCCAATGTGAAAAAGAATTACATGGTAATCACTTGGGTGTAGACCTTATATAATTTATAATCAAATTGGGTACGCACGTTGAGGATGAAAATCCCGCAGTAGTACTATGGTACTACCTTGTGTATGGCCAATTTGAAAATAAATAAAGGTAGTCACCCAAAAGCGTAGACCAAATTGTTTCAAAACTTGATATTGGGTACGCATGTTGAGGATGAAATTCCACGGTAGTACTATGGTACTACCTTGTGTATGGCCAATACCAAAGTTAAGAAACTTGGAGTTATTCCAAAAATGAGAGAAAATCAACCAAAAGCATTTGCATGAAATATTAAGGGCTTGTATGGAAAGCTGAAAAACTTAATATGTAAATTGCATAAAGTAAATTGCAATAAATTTTGCAGAATATATTGTTATTGGGAATGCCAGAGGCAACGCTTTGAACAATATACTCAACACAAAATGTTCATGTTATTGGGAATTGCATGGGGCAAACACTTTGAACTTGAACAAATATGTATAATACATTGCATCAGATGGAAATACATATTTGCAATACATGGTTACATCAGGAGTCTAAAACAGTAAAATTATTTAGACTAACACACTGATGATAAGTACTACGAAATTAGCAATTAACATAATCGTTAAAGGCTAAATACAGTGGAAAACATTGACTAAAAAATCAAAGAAGCATCGGATAGTAGATGCAGGCCCATCCAGCATGTGAGTTGTACGTGCGTGCCAGCAAAGGCAGCATGCAAGCCGGCCGAGTCTCCAACCAGAAAGCAAGCGGTGGACTGCTGTACAAGCAGATAAGCAAGCAGGCAGTGCTAGTCGCACCACACGCTCGCATCCTACGCCGCCGCTTCAGTAGAAAACTCCGCCGCTGTCGCTCTGCCAATCTCCTCAGTCCCAGCCTAGATCTGCGCCAGGGGATGTAGATCCGGTGGTCCGCCACCCTGGTTACCATGGAGGAGGCCGCCGTAGTCACCGATTCGCGCCGTTTCCGGCGGAGTCGAGGGCTCGAGCGAGGCCCCTTCCCCATGGTGCGCTCAAGCCGGCGAGGGGGCGCGGCCTCCGTCCTCATCGGAGGAGGAGCGCGCACCGCCGCTGCCGCTTGGCCCGACGTGGCCGTTGGGGAGGCTGCGCGCCGAGTCTCCATGGGGAACACGAGGCCATGTCCGGCGGAGGCCCGGGCGGCGGTTGGCAGCTTCACCGGCGTGGACGCGGCGTCGAGGCACAATAGCCGGCTCAGGCGGAGGAGGTGGTGCGGCGAGCTCGGGTTCGGCGACGATGCGGCGTCTCCTCAAGCCCGCCACAGTGAGGGGCCGAGCCGGCGGCATCGCCGGTTCGATGTCCATCGCCACGGGGCCGGCCCAGTTAGAGGGGCCAGCGACGTCCGGTGCCGGAGGCGCTGGAGGCGCACGACACGGGCAGGGACCGTGGCCATGTTCGTCGCAGTAAAGCGGCAACCACGGCAGTCGTTCGCCGGGGGTGGCGCAGGAGCCACTGGAGCAGCGCCGGCGCGATGACGACATCCACCACGCCCACCAACCTGCATCCGAAGCCCCCGACCCCTTCCTCGGCGTTCACCGAGAAGATAGTGGAAGGTGTCGAGGAGTTCGTCGCGGATGTAGTGGTGGTCGTGCGGAATCCGCATGTCGACGGCGCAGTGGAGGATCATGTAGACGATCGACGAAAAGGATCGCCGGAGGTATGTAGCGAAACATCGGCATTGTACCTTCGGATCGGTTTCTTCTCCTCGAACTCGAACGGCCTTCTACCGCTCCTCGCCTTCTGAACTCCCTCTCGAGAGCGCAGTCGCGAGCGTCAAGTGCTGATAACGTGTGAAAACTGAAATGTAAATGGAATACGGTGTATTGCAAATGAACCAGCAAACTTCATTGATCTGTGGTGTACATATATATACATGTCGTACGGACGTCATGGAGATTGCACGCAGGCAACCGTCCATGGCGCCGACGGTTCGAACGATAGTGGGAGAGAGAGGAGCGTCGACGGTTCCATCGTGGGAGCGATCCCAGATGTTTCCAGATGAGATCAACTCCTTTGCAGTTGTAACAGCTCCATCGCCGTGGTTACGGGCGGGCCGGGTCGGTCCCACGAGAAAACGTTTTGCACGGTGCACACGCACCCAGGGGACAGACAACATCAGGAGGTGGCCGGCCGCCGGGGGCAATGAGAAAGCAACCCCCACCCACTGATCGACGATGGAGCACATTATTAGAGCATCTTCAAGAGACTCTTCATATCCTTCCTATATGTTAAGAATAGAAATTTTGGTGAAAAACTAATCTCCAACGGCTTTTCTAAATGGTCATCTAAATATAGCCATCTTCTATTCTGAATTTTTCGTTAGCCAAATATAGAAGACGAGAATGACTCTCTAGAGTGCGCATGAGATATAGAGAAACTGTTGAAGAGTAAAAAGATAAACAAAACGATTTTTATACAAATAACTTTCTAAATGATGATTTAAAAAGTGAGATTTACGAAGGCTCTTGGAGATGCTCTTAAGAGCAGCGGACGGAGCCTCCGGCGTCATGCAACGCCGGCAACCCCTCTGCTAGCTGATCCGTAGCTTCCCTCCGCCACCGCCAACCCAGGTCAGGTATGTCGCCATGCATTGTATGCATGGCTAGCTAGCTCTCTATCTACGTACGCAAGCTGTACGTATGCATGCATGGATAATGAATTCAAGATCGTCGATCGTCATCTCTCTGTTTTATTTATGTAACGTAATTCTTGTTCATAACCGCGAGCTTGCATTGATGAAGTTCCACTACTTCCTCCTTCCTTCTTCCCCACCAATAATAAATAAAGCTAATAACAAAGAGCTTGAAGATAGAAGCTCTCTCACACCCGTCGTTGTAGAAGTAGCAATGGGGAAGATCGAGGGTCCTGGGGCCGACCTCCCTCCTGCTGGCTCCTCCTTTCTGCAGCTTGGGGCCTTATCCTCCTTGCTATATATCTTCCTTCTCGATTTCTTTCTTGGTAGAGAGAGAAGAGGTGCGCGTGGTTGAAATGGGAAGAGGGGGAGACAGGGAAGGTGTGCTCGCTCTTCTAAGGGCAGCTCCAACAATAGACTTTTGAGCTAGCTCTAAATATATTTTTTATACTTTAATAGAAAAGAGAGAAAAGATAGCTCTTGATTGAAAGCTAACCTTTTATACACATTTCAAGATTACGTGACAGTGTCATGTGAAGCTATCTATGTTATAAACTATGTGCTAAACTTATCACTGTTGGAGAAGTTGTCTTAGAGCTAGTAACTAGCTCTTCCTATTGCGGGTGCCTTGAGTGCTGGTGTGTAGTGCCGCACGCACTTACAAACAGTATGTTCTTCCAAGCTGCATGTCTTGAGTGTCACATATCACATTATAGCAGGGTTTATCGAAAACACATATGACATTATACTGGTGTATATCCATCAACATTCTCAACATTTAACTCAAAAAAGGAAAACTCTATAACTTCTACTAGATCCAGACATTTCAAAATTATAACAGCAATCAACACTGCGCATATAACCATCATAAGTTTTTAGATCTTTGATGATTCAATTACTATACCATACAAGAAGTATTCACACCTAAGTGTACATGTATGTATGTTGCAGCATTCTAATTTTCTATCATCATTTTGTGCTATATTTGATATAAAAATAATGTGAATTTAGCTAGAAACTATTAGTGATTTACCATAATAAAGCTTGACCTCATCGTTCACTAAATTATCTCTTTAAACCTTAGACCTTTGTTTATTAGATTGAAGGAGTTTCAAAGAAAAAAATGTTGGAATCAGGATATGTGCCATGAATTCAAGTGCTGTACATATATTGAGACTCGCTCCACTAACTTCAGTCGTTATTATGGACTGAACATGAATAGAATCTCTTAGCTTTGTTTTAGTTTAAACATTTCTATCTTAGGCCATTATTTTTTTTAATAAATGGAGGGAGAACAATACTCCAAACAAAGCTGAATCATCCTCTCACCCTCCATCATGGAGACAAGATCAGCTATAAGATAACTGAAACCCATGACTGGGTGTGCCTGAACTGGTTTAGAAGGGAACGCTGTGAAGGATTAGCAGGTAGCTTAATTAAGAGAGGAACAGGTCCATCGCCTGAGGCCTGAGGGGCAGCGACTTAAGCACACCAGGTAGGGCTGGGCACTCTGGAGCAGAGAACCGTGAATGTGAATCAAACCGAGCCGAGCCAAACTATCGGTTTTTTGGTTCTTGATTTGTTGACGGTTGCATGTCTGATTGCTTCAGTGTTCGGTTTGGGTGTCAGTTTTCAAACGATGAGAACTGAACATCCGAATACGGGAACTACCATATATATTTATCTGTCCATCCACTATCTCTCTTTAAATTTATCTTACATATAGATGGTCTACTATGTGGGCACATTTTTTTTTTGTTGTTGTTCCAACCAAACAATTTTTGTTGGAAAGTTACTCTCCATTAATAAATTCCACATCTAACTTATAATTGTCTTCACCCAACACTACTATAGGTGTGTAGGGTAGCTGGTTGGTTGGCTCCTCCACTGCATCGTACCGTCGCCGCCGCTGCAGGGAGAGAGTCAGCGACATGGATTTAACAACCATCCATGTACCAGCATGTCTCACCATAGCACTTTTGTTTCTGATCACCACTAAAATGATCACCCTACAAAGAAAAAATCTGAACAAAAAAGGGCCAGCACTTCCACCCGTTGTGAGTGTCATTTCACTGATTGCTTCTCTGCCTACACTCCTAACAAGGGGTCCCCGCGCCGTGATCCATGGCCTGCACGCAAAGCTGGGCACTGTGTTCACGATAAGCCTCTTTGGGGTGAAGAAGGTGACCTTTCTGGTTGGGCCAGAGGCCACAGCTCACTTCTTCAAAGGCTCAGAGTCAGAGATCGGACAATCGAATATCTACGAATTCACTGTGCCCGTTGTTGGCCGAGGAGTTATGTTTGATGTGGACTTGACTACCAGGAGTAGGCAGATCAGCTTCTGCACCGACACGATAAAGCCGATGAACTTGACAAGCCATGTTGATGCTTTGGTTGAAGAGGTAGAGGTACGTAATAAGCTATTCACACACACATATTCTCAATCCATTAATTTGATTTCTTGATGATGCATGTTATCTGGATCAGAGATCTTTTTCTGCTTTATAATTATTAGTTAGTTCATGCTAACTATATATATATAGCGTGCGTGTGCACATACGTGCTGTTTATTACTTATTTAAGCTAACACAAAATGTGTAGGATTACTTTGCACGATGGGGGCAACATGGCGTTGTTGATCTAAAGCATGAGATTGGGCACTTGATCCTTGTCATCGTAACTAGGTACCTGCTCGGAAAACATATCCGGGACAACACCTCCTACATGATCAGCTTCTTCTTCCCTTACCTCCTGATCCCGCAGCACCGCTGGCGCGACAAGGCTCGCTCTAAGCTTGGGGAGATTATCCACGAGGTGGTGAGATCACGCAGGAGCTCAGGCCTAACTGAGAATGATCGGCCCTTTGACCGAGAGTGAGATCGCCGGGCTACTAGTCGGCATGGTGTTCGCAGGGCAGCACACAACCTCCAGCGCCGGCGTCTGGACAGGAGCTTGCCTGCTCAGTGATGGTGAAAGACTGAAAGAGACCACCTGGCGGCTGCCGTGGAAGAGCAGAGGGAGATCATCGGCCGACACGGGGAGCGTCTGGACTATGACATCTTGCAGGAGATGGTCACCTTGCATTGCTGCGTCAAGGAGGCGCTAAGGCTGCAACCTCCAGCAATCATGATGTTCCGTCACGCGGGCAAGGGCTTCAGCGTGTGGTCAAGAGAAGGCAACGCATATGGAATCCCTAAAGGACATACCTGCTTGGCGACATGTATGGCCGTCGGCAACAGCCTGCCATACATCTACAAGGACCCGCATGTGTATGATCCAAGTAGGTTTCGTCCGGGGAGAGAGGAGGACAAAGTTGGCGGCGGCAAGTATTCCTACACGTCGTTCGGCGCAGGTAGGCATGCTTGCCTTCAGGGGCGGAGCCAGGAATTGAGCATAGGGCAGGGGGGCATTAAGCCGACAACAATCATACGTGATGAAATGCATATAAGACAATAGCATAGATAATATCTAAATAAGAGTCTATTTTACGATACACATAAAAGCTAAAAGATTTCGGTGAATATTCAAAGAAAAAGGGAACAAAATTTAATTAGCACTTAATCTCTAACTTTAGAAAATTATCACGATAATAATAGAAACGAAGAAGATAAGAAAAAGATAACATAAAGATTAGTCCTAAATAATATAGATGCAGTTGAAGATACATGAAGAGAGAATAAACAAGCAAAACACTAACTATATTTGTTAACCAGCTACTGAATTGTACCGAATAGGAAAAATAAAGGAAACAAAAAAGACAATAGAAAGACTAATCCTAGATTATTAGATAAAATGAATGATTAAAGTACTAATTAGCATTATATACCTTGCTAATTGAATGATTAACAAGCTAATTAAAGAAGGAGCACTGTGGAGGCAGCGGCATGTGGGGGGTGCCAGGCCCCCCTCAGCCCCTCCCTCCCTCCGCCACTGCTTGCCTTGGGAAGGACTTTGCTTACATGCAAATCAAGGTGATATGGAGCCATTTGCTGAGAAACTTTGACCTCGAATTGGTCTCCCCTTTTCCGGAGGAGGAATGCGAGAAGTTCATTAGAGGGCCTAGAGGTAAAGTGATGGTTAGTTACAGGAGACGGGTGTGTTCTGCTTGAAAGAATTTGCTAGGTTCTATATATGCATTTCAAATATAATAAAAGTGTGTGTAGAGAGATTGCGGATGCTTGGTGTTCTATTTTAGCTACGGCAATGTAAACTAAACATGTAGCTAGAAAAACCTTGTATTTCAAACATTTGGCTTTCAGAGCCACCAGTTCAATAAAATCCAGGTGGGGGATCCTCTCTCCCCTGGTCGACTTATCAAAAAATAAGCATGTGTACTGGAAATTCATTCTTATCGGTACAACGGTAGAGGAGTGAAGGCATATACCTCCGGCTCCACCACCATACCAAGAACCGAATCCCACATAAAAGGTGTCCCGGTGAATGTAATGTAATGTGCAGCATGTACGTGTGTGCTGTCTATTCATGTAAGAGCAAAATGTTGATGGGCGTGAAGGAATATTTTAAACATGTATATCTCAGACAAATATCAAAATTGATGTTTCATTTATGTTTGACAGCATTATATGTTAAATATTTCATACAAATCACTTACACAAAGTGACAAGGATATATAAAAAGTGACAGGTTATATATCAAGGTAGCTTGGTGTTTAGATATTCCCGTTGGGGTATGTATGTACACATACACTTGACAAGAACAATTATCTCAATCTCGTGAGCACTTGACTAAGCTGCTTCGAGAGGAGGAAATTGAAAACTATGAGCGGGCTAAAGTAACGTATGTTCTTTTGGGAACAATAATAATGCATATTTCCATTTGGTGAAAAATAAAAAAACATAGGAATAAACAAATCTTTTGGTTGGACCATGAAAATGGTAAGATCAAGGGACAACAAAAATCCTATATCATTGGTTTTTACGATCATTCAACCAGAGAATAGTTATATGTCCTTGCTCAGTGGGGCGAGGCAGGTGAGAAGGTAGTGTTGCCGGTGGTGTGGGGAGGGAAGGAGACGCGGCCGACAGGGTAGGAGAGGAGGCGATGTCTGACGCGGCAAGAGAAGAGGTGGCGTCATGGGTTGGAGGTAGCAACCAATGAGGAGGAGGAGGCCGGTGGATCGGATGCCACTTTGGTGAAACACCATGTGAGAGAGGGGACAAGTAGACTGGGAGATGAAGCCGGATAAGGCAGAATATCTCATCTCCAACTTGGGGGCCAGGTAAAAGGCAAGGGCCGGGTCGCCCCCTTCCCATCCCTGGATGCAGGGTGTGGGGAGGGAATGAGACGTGGCCGACAAGTTAGGAGAGGAGGCGATGTTTGATGAGGCAAGAGAAGAGGTGGCGTCATGGATTGGAGGCAGCAGCCAATGGGGAGGAGGAGGCCGGTGGATCAGATGCCACTTTGGTGAAACACCATGTGGGAGAGGGGAGAAGTAGACGGGGAGATGAAGCCGCATGATGAGGAATATCTCATCTCCAACTTGCGACCAAGACCAGCAAGGAGTCTGTAGAGTATGGAGACAATATTTATTCCCGTGGTTACTGGGCCAACAACAGACCTACATTGTTTAGCAATAGTTTTGCTTGTTGCTTCTATTTTTTTACCTTTGCATTTGTATGGGTTACATTTCACTAGAGCTAGCAGCTTACGCTCACGATTTTTTCTTTCTTTTCTTATGTTTCTTTTTTCCTTCTCTTTTCTTTGGACTTTTGTTTCTTTTATCCTTTTCATTTCTCATTTTCTTCTTTATTAATTTACTATTATTCATTATTTTTTTCATGTTCTATCTTTTTTTATTTTATGAGATACATGTAATATTCTAATGTATTTTTGGATGTTCATGTTTTATAAATATGATGTTCATATAGTACTCATAAGATGTTTTGTAGTATTTTTTCTGATGTATTTTGGGATGTTCATGTTATATAAATATGATGTTCATATAGTACTCATAAGATGTTCTGTAGTATTTTTGGGTTGTTCAAGTACTACCCATGTGATGTTCGTTTTCTTTTCATGTTTCTTTCCTTTTTATTATTTCTGTTTTCTCTCATGTCTTGTTGCGATGTTCACACGTAGTATATATGTGATATCCTATGGTGTATTTTAGGATGTTCAACAATTATCTTTAAATATTCATATAGTACCAAGAGATGTTGTGTGATATAATTTATGTTGTTCAAATAGTATCTAGTGATGCTTTCTTATGTTTTTCTCTTCTTACGTGATTTTTTATTATTTTATTTCCCCTTATGTTTTGTTCAATGTTTTATAAATTTATTTATTTTTGTGATTATTTCTTTATTTCTACATATTTAATAGCATTTGTTATTCTTTTTTATTTTCCTTTTTCCTTCTTTTGTGTTTTACTCCAATTAATTATTTTAATTACTAATTTCTTTGTTTTCATGTTTTGTTATATTATTTCCTATATTCTATGATATAAGTGTGATGTTTGCGTAGTGTATAAACGATGTTCTATAATATATGATGTTCACATAGTATAAATAAAATGTTGTATGATTATCTTAATACTCGTGAGATTTTTTATGATATATTTTAGGATATTCAATTAGAACCCATATGATATATTCTTTTATTTTCATAAATATTATAATATAAATTATATAAACTTATAATTTGTATTTTTAGACCTAGAATATTGTTCTCATGAACTGAGAACATTTTTCAATGTTCGTCCTTTATAATGTTCCTCCTTTATAAGAATATAAAGGAGGAACATTGTTCGTTAATAAAACTTTATCTGGTATATCTATGTGGCATTTTGTTTTGAAGGATTTATTGCAAGATACATAATAGCGCAATCAAAAATTAATTTGAATGCTTGGTTTATTAGCTACTACCTTTTTAAAACTTCATGCGAATGCTTACATAAACGTATTGTCTTTCCTTTTTTTTACAAAATGAACGTGCTCTTATTTTCAGGAGCATGCACGTGGAGGAGCAGCTTCTAATAAAGCAATAGAACAATTATAAACAGGCTAGCACTATATTGGGGCCTATTATAGTATATTTTATCCCAGTACCACAATCAGATCGCGACTACGGGAGAAAAAAGATCTGCCGGCGGCGTGCCAGGCGCGACAACACCGGCCAGGCAGGCAGCCTATCCGAACCCAGGTCCAAAACCAGACGCGCTTGCCTGGGCCAAGCGAGTTTTCAGCCGACGAAGCAAACAGGCCCTACCACCTCACCTAGTCTCGTCCGCTCAAGTCTGCTGCGGCCCTGAACGGAACGGAGCGAAAAGAAGCGGAGCGTGTGGGCTCGTGGGCTTGAGCTAGCCTCTTTTTTTTTGACAACAGGCTTGAGCTAGCCTTGATTGGCGACTACGTACGGTCCAAATGATTGGCGGGAGGTGGGCCGGGCCGATGACAACCAATGGGCCTGACGAGGCATCGCAGAAAGCAAGCCGTGACCGTGATTCGTGAGGACACGTCCGTCATCGTGGCCACGCAGGCAGAGAGGAAACGGAAAAGAAAAAGGCCCGGGCCCACCAAAACAGTTTTCCTTCCCGTCGACCGCGTGGACCCACCGCCACAAAGTGGGGAAAGGAAGGAAGGAACCCGCACCGCGGACCGCAGGCAGAGGCAGGCTCGCGAGTTCCGACGCGTCTCCGGCGGCCGCCCCCTCTCTCCCTCTCCGGTCTCCGCCCGCCGCGCCTCCATCGGCTCACCCAAGTAAGTCGTCGCCGTACTATCTCGCGTGGATCCGGATTCCCGAGCCGATTCCTCGCTCGCTCAATCGGACCCAAATCTCTTCCTCCGCTTCGCTGCGTTCGTTCTTTCGTGGTGCCCTGCGAAATTAGGATCCGCCCGCTCACCAATCCGCGGTTTGGTTCGGTTCGGTTAGGTTCTTCTCCCCGCTCGCTAGCTCGCTCGCTCTTCAGCGCGGGAGATAGATCAACCGGCCTTGAGTGGTTGGGTCAACCCACGGGCCCTGGCCCCTGGCCCCTGTAACAGGAATCTGTGGGGGTACCCAATCCAGGTGCGGGTGCTGCAAAACAGAACAGATTTGGCCCTGTTTGTATGCATATAATTTACTATTATTGTTGTTACAAGTACCATGGTTTTGGAGCCCTATGAATGAAGCGTTTGGATGCAACAGAGTTTTTAGTTTCACAAACCATACTAGAGTATTTGCTAAAGCTATAGCCTTTTTGGAGTTTTGAAAACTCCACCCTGTACCCTTTTCTTTTTCTTTCTAAAGCATGGTTTTCAATGTTTATGGATTCTATAAAACTGTAGCTTCTTACCTGTTCATGATTCTTCTATAAACTTGATCAAAGCTAGGACGAATGTTAAAACGGCATACAATTTGGAACGGTCGGAAGTGCCTAGTTATCATCTAGGAAAACTGGCAGAGATTTGCTGCTTCATTTATTAATTGTAGAGAGGGGAACATTTTCACATCTCTGTTTATGTAGTTCTGTGCGCTCTAGGAACAGACCTGACAAGGAATTTCGATATTTATTACACGCACCGCTTCTTGTTCGCCTCCTCCATGAGCTAAACAGAAAAGAAAGACCAAGCAATAGTTTGCTATTTATCTGCTTCTACAAAAATCAGCATCAGACTATGTGCACTGGATCCTCTAAACGCATCCGCTACCCAGCATGCAGTATCATTTAGCGTAAAATTTCCCTGCACCGTGTCCTGTATCTTCATCCGCCATCGCGTGCCATCCGCCAAATATGACGGGATAGCGGACCAGCGCTATCTCCGAAAGCACCGACACATGCAGCATTGGGCGGTGGGGAAAGAGAGATAGAGAGAGAGCATGCAAGTGGGCTCCACTTTTTTTCTGTAACAAAAAATGTTATAACTCACAAACCAAAATACCAAATTAAATTCCGATTACACCATTAAATTCGTTTCAATAAATTCTTCGAAACTAGATCTCACATGGATATATTTAGATAAAGTGACAATTTGGCCCCACAGTGGATAGAGGATGATATAGAGGATGGATGGGTGCGGAAGAAATGAGTATAGAGAAGAGAATCTTGATGATCAGGATGTATAGAGGATGAAAATAGAGGATCATGAGTGCGGATAGCCTCAGTATGGTATTGCAGTCAAACAGTTACCTGAATACTCTGTATATGCCTAGCTGCTTCTGCTTCGTTACATCTCAACAAGGATGGTTTCTTTGCTTGTAGTTATTGATAAATGGATTGCACATGTGATGCTAACCTTAGAGCATGATCTTGATTTGTACAACCTATTTTTTTACAAAATGGTCAACTGCTAGTACATTAGTTGGACTCTGTAACTGGAATTTGACTCCAGTTGATTATATATTTTTTGCATATACTTCCAGGAGATGATCTGTCCAATTTCTCAATTATCTTTACAGTTTGTAAATTATCTCTTCAAAATGTAGTGTAAATTATATCTGCTGTTACAAATTGGTGCATGAAATTATTCTTATGGTGATATGCCTGGGGATTAAACAAAACTACAAAAGAACTTTCTGCCTTAGCAGTGACCTAAATAGTTCCCGTATATTTAACTGTGATTTATGTAACATCATGCTAATGTCGTGCTATCCTCATTTATTTGTTGCTGCAAATATGTCAGGTCTCTGTTATGAATTGCCAAATTGGTGCATGGAATTATTTTTATGATGATATGCGTGAGGATTAAGCAAAACTACAAAAGAACTTTCTGCCTTAGCAGTGACCTAAATGGCTCCCGTATATCTAACTGCGGCTTATGTGACATCTTGCTAATGTTGTGCTATCCTCATTTATTTGTTGGCCGCAAATCTGTCAAGTCTCTGCTATGCATTATCATACTATCATTTTGGTCTAACTTCTTTTTTACCTCTGCTTCATCACTGCAGCCATGTATAATAATTATGGGAACCCTCCAGGGATGCAGATGCCCCCGCAGAACTCTCAACCTGTCCAGTTTGACAATCCATTGTACGGTGCAAGCTCGGGTCTAATCAGATCTGGGATAGGAGTATATGGGGAGAAGTTCTTCGGTTCTAGTTCAGAATTCATGCAAAGCAACGTATGGATCCTCCAACAAACCTTGTACTTTGTGTTTTTTTTCGAAAACCTTGTACTTTGTGTTGCTTCCATTCTCTCTAAATTGTTGGTTCAGCTTTTGCAGATCAATAGATACTTCTCCAACCCACAGTATTACTTCCATGTGAATGATCAATATGTCCTGAACAAGTTGAAAATTATACTGTTTCCATTCTTTCACAGGGTAAATCATAGTATTTCCTAATAATATTGTATACAAATCTTGTTCCTAAATCTAGTTTGCCGTGATAAACCTGTATTTCCTCAATATATTTGCAGGGGCACTGGACTCGAATAAGTGAGCCAGTTGGTGGTCGTTTGTCCTACAAACCTCCAATTTATGACATAAATGCCCCAGATCTGTACATCCCTTTCATGGCATTCGGAAGCTTCATCATTCTTTCAGGCTTTACATTGGGTTTCATGGGAAAGTGAGTTGTCGACAACTATTCTTCAATCTCTAAATGCTTCTGACCTAATGTGTCTTATTTAACATACATGATACTTGTGCAGGTTTACTCCAGAAGCTATAAATCTGCAATTTACAAGGGCACTCATCGGATGGGGCTTCCAGCTCATGCTCCTGAAAGGCCTGCTCTACTCAATAGGTGGTGGTGAGGTGCCACTGCTTGACTTGGTAGCATATGGCGGCTATTTATTTGCCGGGCTTTCACTCGCTGTCGTTGCAAGGCTCGTATGGGCATACTCATATTATGTCATGATGCCATGGATGAGCCTGTGCATGGGAGTGTTCCTGGTGAGGACGATGAAGAGGGTGCTCTTCACGGAGATGAGAAGCAGCGAGAGGCACTCGTCACGACAGCATTACTTCCTTCTCTTCATGGCAATAGCACAGTTTCCCTTATTCTTCTGGCTTGGCAGCATAGGTGCATGATACGGTATTGTGTGTGTTGTACTTTCGCAGTATTGACGTTGCAAAGTGACATTTAAGTATTTAGATGTGTTGTAAAAAAACAGTTGGAGGATGGTCTCAAACAGCTTATGCTGTTTTAGCATCGGTAGTATGTTTTTGACCAGGTTTTGAAATGTGGTGCTGTATAGATTGTGGGTTCTGCTGCTGAAGTTCTGTGTGATCCTTTATCATTTTAACTGAGTTCATGATGCTATTTTTCCTTCTATCATTTATGTTAGAGAGATGTGTGCTAGTTAGTATTGTCGACATGTTTTCAATTCAGTATTGAATCGTTCAGTCACCTAATTTTCCAGTATATACTGTACACGGTGCTCTGTGTCCGGTATTCAGAGTTGGAGGTGAAAAACTCGGCACGGTCAGCAGGTGCAGCTCAGCTTTCAGCCTTTCACCATCCTTCGTCCTGCGAGTCAGGCCGGCCGGTTCACACGCTGGATGTGGCCGACAATGTGGCCTCTCTCTGGGTGCCACTTGCAGCGCGTGCCCACTTAGAGGTGGGCCTAACTTGTTCAGAGCCTCAGGCCATCATGTTAAAAAATGTTAGTATTGTGTTAACGCCATCCGTCATTACTTCGAGAATGTAAGATTAAAGTCACTGTGATTTTACCCGAAGCAGAACACCTGAAAAGCCTCTGAGGTCACACAGTAATCAAGCTGGTGAGCCTGAATTCTGAAGATAAATGCACAGAGATCAGTTATCCTAGTCCATGACAATTGACAAGTATGTTTCTCGAATTCTAATTCTTCATTCCTTGTGGTAACAAGAGCCGAGTATTGAGGAACATGGAATCAGTCCCCTGAACTAAGAACTGTGTGTGACAGGCAAGGCTTATGCCATGCAGGCAGCTGAAGCTGATTATATACAACAGCCAAGAGACCGAGCAAAAAATGAAAAGGGTGGAAAAACAAAGTGGGTTTTGGAAAAGAAAAAGAAAATCTGCTCTAGGGATGGTTCATGACGCAACAGCTGCCCTTGCATATGCAACCGGTAATGACAGCAGCTTCTTGGCCTTGCCGACGTACGCACGCTTGGTGAAGTTGTTGTAGTCGTTTGCCTCAATGGCATCAAGGATCTGCCTGTACAGCCACAGAGACGCGAGAACCTGCAACCAAAGAAATTGTCCAAATAAAGGGTAAGGCATTCAGAGCCAGTAAAAAACACCGCTTCTCCTGAAAATTTTTAAATTGTAGGCACATAAATAAAAGAGAGAATTTCTAGGCTCACATACCGGCCATCTGCTAGCAGAGTCTAGATGGGCGACGCCCTTCTCAGCCTCATCAAAGAACAATCTGGCACGCTGAATCTGGCCCTTCATGAACCTCCTCCACTTATCTGTCACTTTCCCTCTGAATATGTCTTCTTCTGTAAGACCTGCCTGTGCAAGCTCGTCCAATGGAAGGTATATTCTCCCCCTCCTCGCACTGAAATCCATCCACAACAACAAACAAACTACATCACAATCAAGAAACAAAAAAAATATATTCTGAACAGCGACAAGTTCACATGTTCCTTGTGACAAACAAATAGACAGTAAAACACAGTACGCCTCTAGCACTTTGAATATTAAATCCTGGACTAGATTGTATCGCACAAGTGTTTGATATAAAAACTTAGTGGGCGCCGTATCAAACAGATGTAGTATAATTATATGCTTAGCTGTGGATAAAGCCAGTACTTACTCTTCGCCTACATCTCTGAGAATATTCGTCAGCTGGTTAGCAATGCCAAGAGCCAGTGCAGCATTGTATACGCTCTCAGTTGAGGCCTTTGAGTCTGGTGCAATGCCCATGACAGGAACCGTCATGAGGCCAACTGTGCCAGCGACGTAGTAGCAGTAGAGGTAGAGCTCATCAAAGGTCATGTACCTCGACTTCCACAAGTCCAGCCTCATTCCTTCGATCATATCTTTGAACGGCTGCAAACGAAAGAAATTGTGATGTCGCAGAACAGTCAGTAAATTGCACTAATTGCTAAATCTACTAGTATGTAGTAGTAACTTTTAGCAGATCTTCAGACGTTTTGTGGTAACTTTCAGTTGGTGGATTTACCTGGATGTCAACCGGGAACTTTGACACGGTGTCTGAGAGGGCGGCATCGTACATATCATACGGGCGGCCTTCAAAGAGATCCTCCAGTCGCTTCTCCCAGCGATCAAGAGCAGTCGGCGTGATGTAAGATGCGTTAGGACCGTCCACTAGCTCATCAGTTCTTCTGCACCACACTGCACAAGGGAAAGAAAACATAGGTTGCTTAAGAATCAACGACGTCACAAACATATGTTGCTTAAGAATCAACGACGTCACAAACAAGAACGACAATGTTAGTTTCGACACAACGTTAGTTGCTTAAGAATCAACGACGTCATGAATCGTACCATAGATTGCCCAGACAGCTTTGCGCCTCTCTGGAGTCATGAGCTGTGTGCCTGAAATGTAAACCAAGGGAAACATGAGCCGCGAGAAGGTACATGACACACATGATATTGCAGAAAGGAAGAAATAAATACAAATGATATCAGAATGACCAAATCTCAGTATTAATCATGAAGCTGCTGCCTGCTGCTACCCATAGGCCCATATGGTCAAGGCAATAGAAAAAAACATTCAGTTATAGAGGTCAGAGAGATCTAGAGAGCATGCTTAAAAGAAGCAGAAAACAAAAAGGATTGAATCAAGCCCATGCGTCTCCAGATCACCTAAAGCCCCCGCCAACCAATCCAGCCATAACCAGATAACTTTATTCAAGGAACCTACTTAAATCAGTTGCCAGTAGTCGGCCACAATTCGACGCCCAGGAAATAGAAAGCAGACAGCCGTTAGGATTGATTGATTATTTGTCCCCTTGAAAGAGAGGCCCAGAAGATGGCACCCAGCACCCACGTGCACACTATCTTCTTGTTACCTACCGAGGTCAGCAGGATCGATCTTGTGTATCGGCTGGAAACATGTGCAGTTGCCCAGGCCCCAGAGTCCAGAGATCCTCCTGACTCATGTGGGTTGCAGCACTAATCACACTCTTAAGAAACTATTCAGTCAAAAGACTGAGACTCACTAGACTGCCTCAATCGCACGCACTACGCCAGAATCGCATTCGGTGAGTACAAAATGGCTCCACTTGGCTTCCATTTGGCCTGTTAATTAAATTCTACCACTACTGTACGTATATGCAATGAAGATATTGATATTAAATTGTTAACAGCATCACTAGCACTGATACTGAAGAAGAAGGAGAGCAGCGAGCAGTGGGGTGGGGTCGGCAGTGGCACTGACCGAGGTAGAAGGTCTTGGCGTACTCGGCGCAGACCTCGCCGCAGCGGTCGTAGGCGTCGCCGAGGAGGCCCCAGCCGACGACCCCCTCCTCCTGCTCCTCCTTCTCCTCCGCCCACCGCGGCTGCTGCTCCCGCCGCGTCCGCCGCCGCTGCGGCGCCGCGGTCTCCACGAGCGCCGCCTGCCGCAGCACGACCTCGTACACGGCCTCCTCCGACGCCGTCCTCATCGCCACCGCGGGCGCGGCGGCGGCGGCGAGGCTGGCGCGCGGCGGCCGCGCCAGGGACGCGCCGCCCGGCCTCGCGGGGAGCGGCGGCGGCGGGGGTAGGAGGACGACGCGCCGCGGGCCGTGGTGGTGGGAGTGGGACGGCGACGGGTGGTGGAACCTGCCGCCGCCGCCGCTGCAGGCGTGGTGGACCTGGTGGTGCGCGGCCCAGACCGCGGACGAGCCCGCAGCCATTCCGGCGCGCGGGTGGGACAGGGAAAGGGGGACGAGGGGTCGCGCGCGCGGCGGTGCCGGTGGGCGGTGGGAGTGGGTGGCTGGGAGTAGACGGGGAGCGGCGGAGGCGTCGCGGCGTTGGGAGATGGGAGGGTCGGGCGGGTCGAGGAGGGCTGGGCTCTGGTTTAAATGGGTGGCTGGGGAGCGGGGACACACGAGACGAGGAGGGAGGGAGTGGGTAGCCGTTTCTTTTTGGGCCGTTGATTTGGAGGTGCACGTGGACCCATCACCAGCCTTTCAATGCCCCACGTCACAAGTGGCGCTACTGTAAAGTGCACACCCTTTTTTTTTTTTGGCTCTTTTCTTTTCCTAATGGGAAGATGAATGACACATCTTTGTTACTGTATATAGCTCCTCATGTCATTTCCCTATTCTGCGTTGTGCTCTGTTACGCGCTTATGAATAAATTCCTTGTTACTTCGTGATGATCATCTAACCATTTATCATGAATACTCGAATCTTTTGTAGTGTCCATGTTCGGTTGAGCGATGCTTCTTGGAGCTATATATAGAGGAAGGGGTGTTGAGAGAGAGAGAGAGTAAAAATGAGCAGGTCAAAGAGGTTGTTATTACATTGTCCCATGTTTTCTCTCGATTTTGACACCTTTATATATGGGCATCCCCGATAGAAGAAAAGAAGAATGTAAGAACATCTCTGCTGGATTACCCATTCCCCATCTACTAAGACGTTTATATAGGTGATATTCTGTTATTGGTCTTGTAGTATTTCTCCTATCCTCCAGCAGATTATCAATACCGTTTTCGGATGGATGGGGAAGTTGATGGATCATCACTTATACACATTTGAGAGAGAGGAGGGTGGGTTTCGAGTAGTTACGACCTTAAAATTTTTAGATATCGGGAAATGATAAGTAATCTACTAGAGCAACCTTAATCCCTTGTATGATAGCGCTATTAAGGTTCAAATAAGTAATCTATTGGAGATGCTCTAATACCTTGGCTATATGATGGCTCTCCAAGCTTTCCTATTCTACCCCGACGATCAGTTGGGAATGCGGGAGTTTCTCGTGCCACAATGTAGTTTATGCTTAGATAATCTTCCAAGTGTACCTACTAGCACCTAGTAGCTCTTTTATTTCACTCAAATACTCAAATGTGTGTGCAAATCTAATTACTATTCGTGCTATAGAGGTATACGTTAATTAACATCCACAAAGCATATATATGCTGGTTTATTTATTTCGTACCGAACCTCCTCTGAAAATATACAAGCTAGCATCCACAATCACTCTACTACGACACACACATGAAGTATGACTAACATCATCCTTTGGAGTTAACACATGTATCGTGCATGCACTCTATCTAATTAATCTGCTAGTGCGATGACCTGATCTGAAACAGTTTTAAACCATGCAACTACTCAGTTAAGAAGGGCTAGCTCCCTGCAGGATGCATGCACTGGATCTGGGGAGAGATAGCTAGGTGTGCAATGTGCATGCCCATTCATGTGCTAAGGAGACAGGGAGCCGTCACAGATAAGAATAAGAAAAAAATATGTATATATATATAGATGATCGTCGCCAAGCGGATACGGTCCAACGACATGCATGTATAATCTCGAACGCATTGATAATTGCGCCCCCATATCCTATAGTTCACGTCAGATGCTCACTAGCTAGCTGATAATACTATAATTAGCATTTGTAGTGTAGTAATAGTAGGAGTGTTATAAAAGGTGATAAGTACAAGTGCTTAGCGCCAGTGCGGCATGTCGCAACACCAACTAGAATCGGGGATGCCCAAGATCCCTTCCGCGACGGCGACGACACGTCACTATATTTCTATATTTGTTAATACTAGCAGTGATCTAGTACTAGCCTATTTATTTATGTATATAACTGCTAGTAGCAAAGTGATGCGAAGATGCTGTTTAATTTTTTTCTTCAAGTAACTAATTGTACATGGTGCCTAATTCCGAGTTTAATTACCGGGTTAGCTTTTTGGAAATATGATTGGTCGGTATACGTGAGCTGGCATTTGTGGTAATAAGTTATTTTCGTTCCATGCATGGGCCATGGCAAGACACTTGACCTCGTCAATTATATCCGTTTCAAGATGTATGTCCCAAACCCAATCCGTCGTGTGTGTCGTTGGTACAGGGTCTGCTTTAATTGCCTACATTAGTTTGCATATCCAGAGTTAATTACTATGACGAGTATTTTGCCTATATGTAGTTGCCTATTATGACAAGTATCTAAGACCAGGGCCTCGTAAATCCCTTCTAAACACCTGCACGACAGAGTTTACCCTCTGAGGCCCTGACTGGGGCTCAGGGCTGAGGCTACACCCTAGAGGGTGTGGTCACGCGCCTTAACGACCAAAGCTCCCAGGGACTAGGATCCATCGCGAATGACGGATGAGACATTCGGTCGGGTATAATACCTCAACCATGCCCACTCGGATCTCCCTCACTTGGGAGCTTAGGTCGAGGAAAGGTGGCACGGCGGGCAGGGCAGGGCCCTCACCTGGGTGACTTGGATCCTCGTCGCTCGGGAGCTATGCTCGAGAGACGAACTAGGCTTGGGGAATAGGACTAGAGCCACCTGTCCGGGCCTACTTAGGTCCCCATCCAACCAAACACGGCTCTACGGATGTGGGCCTGGTATCCTTCAGTCGGACCGTCTTAAGGACCTGATCGAGCAACGGTCCTCTGTTGAGAGGCTTCTCGAAAGGCTGGTTGTTGTTGAAATCTTGTTAGAGGGATTTGTGCGCCTGGGGAAACACCTCGAGGCTTCTGCCGCATAGCAGAGGCTTAACATCCAGGCAGAAGCACAACACCACCAGCTTTAGCAGGGCATTGTTCCCTCGCGTCAGCAAGGCATTGCCCACCTATTTTGGCAAGGGGTTACGCCCGGGGCCATGATGAAACATGACAAAGGACGAGCACCAACTCCTTCACCTGCGGAGGAGAAGATACGTTGAGCACCAACGAGGTGCGGGCATAATGGGGAGCTGTGGGCTTGCCAGCCTGCTCCTGCCACCAACAAAGGCTGCCACCTGTGGTTAGTGCTTTCCTGATAGCCAAGGAAGCTACGAAACCCACTCTTGGTGCTTCCCTTTCCCCTCGAAAGATACAAGGCTAGGCAAAGGACTCCATAGAACAGTAGAAGGGGATTGAGACTCGTCATTAGAGAACTACGTACCTAGCTCATCATTCTCCTGTCCCCAATTGTAAACTATCAAGCACTCGAAAAATACAAAGTGAGATCTCTACTAGAATATCCAAATATATACATGCAACACAATATAAGCAATGAAAAACAAACATGGTATAACCAACACTAAAACATTGTACATGTTTTCATACTGGCTTGGGCAGTTAGACTATATTATTGTGTTGTGTACTCTCCTGTATATATAAGCTAAGGTGTGACGTATAGGCTGAGACTCATCATAGATGTGTGCTTGTCCAGGGACGGCGCTACTGTTCATCGATGGATCAACCACAACCACATCGTCATGGATCCAATCAAGGTCCTTGGTTCCCTCGCTGTCCCGCGTGCAGGGGTGGATCTACAGGGGGAGCTGGGGGGCTCCAGCCCCCCTACAGCTGATGCATCAATGGAAAATGAGGAGGGTGAGGGAGAAGAAGTGGTGGAGGAAAAACGAAAAATGGAGAGAAAGAGAGGAGGAAGAAGAAACCAGCCCCTGAGCCCCATGAAAGTTCTGTCATTGGAACTTAGGAAGAAGACGTTGGACACTAGACAGAGGTTAAAGACGAAGGTCGAGTCAGCCATAAAGTTCAGCCCCCTTAGAATTTTGTCCTGGATCCGCCACTGTCCGCGTGTCCTCATCGACCCTTCCCCTCGATCGCTCTCCGGGCACTGCTGTTAGCTTCGATTCCCTCTCGTCCACAAGGAAGGCGACGGGCCATGGCCTCTGCCACGTCGTCGTCGTCACCGCGGCCGTCACCTTGTCGGTAGCAAATGCATGCCTTTATTTATTTCGACTGAACCTGCAGACGCCACCGCCACCTTGCATTGTTCGTTCGTTCGTTTGATTTACTGTGAGATAGCTAGAGAGCTACGTGTCGACGCTTTCATCGTCGTACTTTTGTTGCGAGGGGCAAAGATTTCGGTGACGTGGCTGCTGGTCCTCCTCGCTTGAGTCTTCGAAAATTCAGTAGCCATTTTGGTGGACATAAGATTTTTCTTGTCTTTTCTTCTTCTTCTTGTTTTCTTTTTACCGGCGTACGTTTATTCTCATGGGTGTTATTTGTCTTCATAAATGGCGTGCGGTGCGGCCGGCGACGCCAGCAGTTAAAATTAGCTAGATGTACCGTCGCCCCGGTAAAATCTATATGTATGTAGCTGTGTAGGCTGTCAGTTTCAGGGATAGCAATCCACGGTACGGTTAATTATACTGTGCGTATACGTTGTGAATAATGACGATGATACCAACAACTAATAACTTGTTCTCGTGGTCATGGCCACCATAATTTTGCCGCTCTAGCTACTAGCTCGCGGACGATGAAACTTATCTCAATTTCCGGGTTTTTTCCCTTTTTTTTGGCGTCATCAACAAACGGCCTTACTTCTCGCAACATCCTTCCTCAGGAATTTTGTGGAAAACTCAGTAGCGATCGAGCGCGTGAGCCCAAGTTGCCTGTCAATTTTCGTGAATGCTTCAGGCTGTGCTCACCAGCTTATTATTCTCCAAGCCTTTTTTTTACCCCGAGAAAACCACGTACAGGAGAGCAACACGCATGTCAGTCTCTCGCTCCTCGACGCTTTCGTCACTGTACTTTAGGTTGATGGACGACGCTTTTCTTTTTGTCGATTATATATTGGTCCTGGTTTTGCAGCCGGCCGGCCTAACAATTGACCACAAATGTACTTGGGCCAGTGAGTACTGTTGAAATAAATTTATTTATTATTTTAAATGACGATGATCCATATGTTATTGAGCCTATAACTAACAAACCCTGGCTACCTCGATAGCCGCCATGGGGTGGACGAACTACTGATAAGGCACGCAGGTTTAACGAGATATACATACAGTGACATTTCATCATGCATTATATTATATATAATTAAAGAGCAAGCAAGTTAGGCAGACGCATGATAAGATGCTGTGAGCTCTGAATTATATTCTCTCTACCATGGGGACGCAAGAGACAAATTAAACATGCTACTTATTAGTATTAATTAAATAGAGGACATCATTGATCGAGGCCAACTGGTGCGCTTGCATTAATTGCATGTTGTTGCTAGTAGATAGCAGTGACAAGACTGATGCTGCCACCTTGCTTCTAGAACGTGTAACCCTTGTTGCACAGCTGCCCACTGAACTTACGTATGGCAAAACCTCAGCCTGACTCCTAGCATTGGTTGTAACCAGTACTTTATTATCCAATAATCACTTGTCACTTGCTGCATCTGCTTATCCAATATATTCGATCCTGCCAAAAAGAAAGCAAGACGGGATCGACTGAACACAGGCTTTGGGATCGTACGGACAGTGGTCTGGAGGATCTAGTCGCCATGATCCGCCATCCTCTGCTCGATGGAAGCGACAAGAGCGAGCTGTCCAGAGATGATTTATTGCCAATCTCACGTAAGCAATAGATGAAGAAACCTATGTAGGTGACTCATAGATAGATGGACTCTGATTCGGCCCACAACTAGCCTCCAATATATACCAGCAGGCGCTCCTTGAGTCTTTGTCATGACAAGCGAGTACGTGCCTGACTCTTTTGGACTCCTACTTTTTTAGTCTCTTGCCATAAAAAGCCAATCACCGATCCTCGACGATCTTCTGGGAATAATCTGCGCATATATGCAACAATAATGCAAGTTTGCCCACTGCACATTCGTCAGCACGACAGCACGACAGCAGCATCCACAAAATGATGTGCAAGGTGCTGTATATATTGAGCCGTTGCAAAAGGTTGCCGTTCTTATTACCGCAAGTCTGCAACTGAACATTACTTGCCATTGCCACTACTACGTACGTACAAGTTCTTAAAGCCGGTGCGCAATGTCGCAACAGCACCCAGCAGAATCGACGATGCGCAAGATTCCTTCCTTCCACGACGGCGACATGTACGTCACTGTACTTGTATACTTATACAGGCAGTAGTGATCTAGCACTAGCTAGCCTATTTATTAATTTATATATAACTGCTACTAGCAAAGCCAAGTTATTTTAGTTCCATAGTAAGACAATTAATTGACCTCTTCAATCCATTTCAAGACGTACATATATGTCCAAAACCCAATCCGCCGTATAGGTACGGTGTTGATACAAGGTGATCTGTTTAGTTCATGTACTAAATTAGCATGTAACATCCAAGTGTGTGTAGTGCACTTTGCAAGTACTATTTAGTTACTTATAGAAACTCTTATGTAGATCGACTTGCATAACGTTTGTTTAAAATAAGCAAACTCTATGCAGCATTTTTTTTTGCCTAGTACGGCAAATTCATTGAATCTTAATAGACTATACATATTTGCATAAGCCGATAAACGCATAGATTTAGAACATTCTCAACGGCGTAACGAATCTATCATTAGAAATTAAAATAAGATTTCTACTAGAACATCATAGTAACTATAACACAACACACAATATAAGCAACAAAACAAATTTACCCAACAGTAAGATAATATAGTATTTTACCCAAAACAATTTTACTCATGCAAGCAATCAATCGCAGCTAGGATGTGCCTGGTTTTCATCCATCATCATGGATCCAATCAAAATGCTCTCCTTGGTTCGCTCGCTGTCCCGCGTGTCGTCTTCGACCCTCCCCTAGCTCGATCTCGCTCTCCGGCCATTGCTGCCGCTGCTTCGATCAATTCCCTCTCGTCCACAAGGAAGGCGACGTGCCACGTCGCCACCGCCACGTCGGTAGCAAACTAATGCCTTTATTTATTAGTTTCGATTGAACATGCAGACGCCACCGCCACCTGCCCACCTTGCATTGTTCGTTCGTTCGTTGCCCCGGCATACATGCTGTCTGCCTGTCTCGGAGATACGCTTCTTGTGGCCTGTGCACAGTCACAAAGTTCCTGAAACGATTGGATCGTGGAACGAGGATCATGGAACGTGAAACGCTTCTTAAGAAAGGATTTTCCACTCACTAGTACAGAGACGGGCTTTACTCCCGGTGGGGAACCCCCTCTAGTCCCGGTTCCCCACCCGGGAGCAAGCATCCGGGACTAAAGGGGGGTCCTTTAGTCCCGGGTGAGGAACCGGGACTAAAGGAGGACCTTTAGTCCCGGTGGGTAACACCAACCGGGACTAAATGTACCTCCTGACATGCCACGATGGCCAGCACCTTTAGTCCCGGTTGGTAATACGAACCGGGACTAAAGGTTTTTTTTTCTTTTCTTTTCATTTTTTTGTTTTCTTTTCAAAATAGGTTTTCGAAGTCGTATTGTACGCTGCTAATTATACATTTATACGTGCATATAGTATGTTTTGGTTCAAGCACAATGAACGTATTAAATCACACAATTCAAGCATAGAAATATATATATATATATATATATATATATATATATATATATATATATATATATATATATATATATATATATATATATATATATATATATATATATATATATATATATGCATGCATCATATATATATTTACATGCATGCATGCATATGTGTATTTTACATTATATTATTTCATGTGCATATATTACAAAAGATTGCATTATAGTTGTTGTGACATAACGAGTTTCTTCTCATCCTCTAGCTTGGCTTCAATGGCAGTGTTGGGTCGAAGTAGAACTCGCCCTTGGAATCGATGACCTGCTCATTAAAAAATCCGGCTATAGACTCTTGAATTGCTTTGATTTGGTCTTGCCGTATGACCTTTTCCTCCAACCATCGAGTCTACAGGTTTGAATTAAAGGAAAATAAATTAATATATGTACATATATATATAAAGACATAGTAACACAATCAATAATAATAATTAAATGAATATATAGTGTATTTTTAACGTACTTTGAGTCTCTCTGTAGGAGTTCTTTGGGAGACCACCTTGATAAACTTGCAAACATAGTAACCACAGTAGTTGTTCCCCTGTTCCTGCCTCAGACACCACTTTACGAGAAAAAGATTTGTCATCCAATCTGGTGATCCGGTGAAAGCTATATGTTTAATTAATAAAGATGATGCGATTCAGGGGACTTACTTTCAATGGGATTACATTCAGTGGCGCTTTGCATTTTTCCATGTGTTGCTTCTCAATAAAGGTTTTCCAAACACTGCCCAATAAAAAATTTGCCACATCATTAGATATAGTTAATCATCATGTTTGTGTGTATATATAGTTGCTAGAGATCCCGAAATTACCTCTGGATAATATCTATCATATCTTGGTAGTCTTGTTGTGGTTTTCTCATCGAGTCATAGATTATCAAGTGACTTTTCACCAGATCGATGTCCATCAATATCCAGTGATTGCTGCATATGTTTATAGGATATAACGCATAACACTCATTAATTAACTAGAATCAACATATGAGCCATTAAGGCTATGATCGACATGATTAACACTCACTTGAAGTTATAGGGAAAGAGTATATCCTTCTTGTGGCGTTGGTTCACTAAGAAGTTCATGAGGTTACTCTCTGACTCAGACTTCCAATTAGTCATTGGAGTAATTGGGTCTTTGAATACTATATGGGGATCAACAAAACCAATTTCATTGCATCCTTCCTTTCTGAGCTCTGTCATTGTAAATCTGCATATATATAGTACTTGTTAGGATAATTTATATGCATATACACACATATGATGAGTTTAATAATAGATCGAAAGAATTATTACTTACAGGCAATAGCAGCTAATGATAACTTTGTCCAGAGAGGTCAGGTGGCATAGTTGATGAAATTCTGCAAAGTCAACATACATAACATCATCGCCACGAAACCAATGTTCGTCTCTAATTCTGACACCAACGCAGAAGTCTCCACTGGTAGACGCCTGCATGTACCACTTGTTTAGCAGGTACATTTGCGTCCCCAGATCAGATAAGGCTTGAGGGTTGTATAGACTCTGGCCTAGTACAAATTTTTTCTTCCAAATATCAACCTCCGCCGCACTCTCAATGTTTCCATCACCAAACATCTGGTAAAGGTCGAGACCAGTCTCATCAAGAAATTCACCAAGGTGATCCAAATCGACATCCGGAGGTATGTTTGCCTGATGCATTAATCCTAAATTCGAACCATATTCATTACCAACAACTAGCGGGGGGATTGATTGGTGCGCTTGTTGTCCGAGTTGGGCAACTCCTTTCCCTGCCCGCTTCTTTTTCTGTGCCGCCTCAATTGACTTGGTGAGAGTGCGGTCATAGTCTGATAACGTTGATTTGGACGGCTTACGAGATTCCCGCTGTTGATGCTGGTAAGAAGTCACCTTTTTTCTTAAAATATCCGGAGCTACGAAGAAGTACAGTTTCTCTGGGTTTCTCCTTGCTTCTTGATTCATTTTAAGTTTGTCATAGAATCTAGACATGTCTTTTTTATATGCATCAGTTCCTTCTTCCTTCTCTTCAGATATTATTTTGGGAATAGCCCTTGGTTTCACGGTGGCTTTCTTTGCAGGCGGGGACTGGTTCTTCGTTTGAGGGGCTGGCCTCTTGCTAGGCTTCTTGGTAGGCGGGGGCGGGGGAGGCGTTGGAGACCTCCTTGGAGGTGTTGGCAGCGGCGTTGGAGACCTCCTTGGAGGTGGCGGCTGCGGCGTTGGAGACCTCCTTGTAGAGGGTGTGGATGCAGCCTCGTCTTCCAACATAATGTCATCGTACAGAGCACTATGATGATCTGGCGATTGAACAATTGGATTTAGGTTGGGGGAGGATCTGCTACAAAAAAAGGAATGACATATTATTATGAGCAGATTGTTAATTATTTAAGCCAATACAAATTAATGATGTAGTGTTTTCATCCGCACGTATCTATGGTGAGGTAGTTCAGGAGGAGGTGGAGCCGACATCCCTGGAATGATGATGTAGCGCTTGCGCCATAGAATGAATGTCTTCTCCGCTTCTCCTAGAGTCTTCTCACCATCACCTCCAGGAATATCAAGAGGCAAATCACTAAAACCTTTTTCAGCTTTATCTACCGAGATGGTGGCATATCCTTCTTGGATTATATTCCCATGAATCCTTGGTGTCTTGGTTCGGTCGATAGGATTAACAAGACCGATAGCCACCTTGATTGTGGAATTCTCCTTCGGAATGTGTAGCTCACACGTTGTACAAGGTTCAGTGACGTCATCCACAGGGAAGTGCAGTCCTGTGTCCCCTTGATTTGGTATCTCCGTGGAAGCGCAGCTGCTTTTCAACTGAACAGATTGGCTAATGTTGATTCCTGGCTCTGATGCCTGCTTGCTTGCACTCACTGCTATTTGCACTTGCCTTTTGATTTCCTCCTGCATTCTCGCTTCAAGGTTTTTTTCCCGCTCCTGTGCTTCACGCACCGCTTCCTCCAACCTCTGGAGCCGTTGTGCCTCTTCTTCCTTCTTTCTCTGGCGACTTCTGTAGGAAGGTCTGTCCTGAGGGAATCCATGCTCCCACGAGACACTTCCTTTGCCTCTAGTTCGGCCACCATGTTCAATAGTCCCGATGGCGTATGTCAGCTCATCCTTATCTCTGTTGGGCCTGAACGCACCACTAGCAGTAGCTCTCTGAGCATAAAACAATTTTTCTGCTGCTTCTTGCAGTCTTGCGCCATAAACGCACTTCCCTGTCTCCTGGTCTAGTGTTCCCCCATGAGCGAAAAACCAATTCTTTGCACGTTCTCCCCACTCGAGTGATTCTGGTCTGATACCCTTGGCAAGAAGGTCTGCTTCCATTTTGTTCCACTTCTTAATGGCAGTCGGGTAGCCACCTGATCCCAAGGTATGGTGGTATGTCTTCTGTTGGGCATTACGTTGGTTCTTTATCACTCGACTCACACCCTCTTCCGAAGTCTTGTACTGTACAAACTCATCCCAATAGGGCCTCTGCTTTGAGATCGGGCCTGGGACAGTAAAATCTGGTGCTATGTTCTTCTTGACATACGTCGTGTATAGGTGTTTCTTCCAAGTCTGAAACTGGGTGGCCATCTTCTTCATTGCCCAATCCCTAACTCGCTCCTTCAATTCATCACCATCTATTATATCATCATAATCATCTGTTTGGAGCGTGAAATGTACCAAGACATCATTCCAAATTAACGCCTTGTCACGATCGGAGACAAAACTGATATGAGGAGCATTGGTCTTCTTCTTCCATTCACGGGTACTAATCGGGAGCCGGTCCCGTACAAGGTAACCACAGTGGTGCACAAATTTCATTTTATTCGGCCCCCCCGGTTCTCCTGTGTCCACATTGAACTCCGAGATGATGAAGCGACCCTCCAATGGCTTTTTGGGACCTCGAACATTTTTACTCTTCGTTGTAGTTGTTGATGTCGATCCAGAGGGCTACAAAACATAAACATTATTTTTAATGTCATGAGCACACATAAGACATATGATAATATATATATATAGCTAATAATAAAAAATATATACTTGGCCAATATGTTGTTGCTCATTTTGTTCAAGAGCTAAGTACTGACTCCCGTCATCTACATCCTCTTGCACGTTATTTTTAGCACCATCATCGCCGGCAACTTGAGTGCCAGTGTTGATCAAATTCATCATCAACTCCTCCTCATCCATATTTCTCGGGTCGGCCATCTAGCTTCAAAAAACAAAACCAATATATAGTACGTCAACCATGTAGTCATTCATCATATGAGAAAAATCTATGTTAATAATATAAGTATAAGTCATTATGAAATGTAAGTATATGTGTCTTATTGCTCATATAGCCATTACTATTTCCGAAATGATAAGAATTTATTTTCTTCTTCTACAGGCGATCTCTGATGCTATGATATAAAGTTTAAAGATAGTCTTCCCGGAAAAAAATATGTAATGCTCATATTACTTTAGCAACATTAATATATTATATCTGTATATTCAAAGTTCACAAATGAAGAAACATGTGATATTTTTGATAAACTAAAAAACGCTTAGTTTACAAACTGGGTATCAAAATTGAGTTCCTATTTGACCATTATATATCCTACAACAAATCCTTCAAAAAAAACCCTACATGAATATATTTGGATAAAATTTCGTTAACAAACATTGATCTATGTCCTCGGTGGAGGGCCTCGGGCGCGGAGGAGGGCGCGGTGGAGGGCCTCGGGCGCGGAGGAGGGCGAGGGCGCGGTGGAGGGCCTCGGGCGCGGAGGAGGGCGCGGTGGAGAGCCACGGGCGCGGAGGAGGGGCACGGGCGCGCGCGGTGGAGGCCGCACGAGGAAGAAGACGGCGGCGCCGGTGTCACGGAAGACGAACGGACGCGGTGCGAGGAGAAGAGGGCGGCGGTGTTCGACGAGGAAGAAGACGAGCGGATCGATCTGCCAGGCACCGGAGGTTATATAGCAGAGGAGAATTACTCCCGGTTCCAGCCACCAACCGGGAGTAAAGGTATACCTTTACTCCCGGTGCGTGTTACCAACCGGGAGTAAAGGTATACCTTTACTCCCGGTTGGTAACACGCACCGGGAGTAAAGGCTTTTTTTGGCGGGCCACGAAACTGCAGCCCACCTTTACTCCCGGGTGGGCTTCCCACCCGGGAGTAAAGGTGGCCTGCAGTTTCGTTTCCCGCCTGTTTTAAGGAATAGTCTTGTTAAATACAATAGAAATGCAATAGTTTTTATTAAATACATAGTAAATTAAATAAAAGGCATAAAATTATTTTGTTAAAAATATGAATTTTATTTTTGTTTATTGCACATAGGAAAAATCGATAACCTAACTTTTTTTATTTTTTGTTAGAATTATGAAACATAATGTAACTAATATTTATTATTTCGTTAATGCAAAATGTATTGTTTAATTAAAATTATTAAAATTATTGGTTTTGGACAGGAAATTTGTTTTCACATCATTTTAACGTTAATATTTTAATATTTCATCACTCAGTAACCAAATCAAACATTGATTTAATTTGAAACATGACATAATAAACATCTGAATTCACAATTATTACATAATATCTCAAACACACACTATATTAAATCACTATATCATCAAGTGGGCACAGCAGTGAACTTCTTCTTTACGTATGTCCCTTGGTTATGATCGCTTCGTAACCATGGAGTGTCCTCATCATTTACCAAGATGCTAGGGTCTTTGTTCACTTTGAAGGGCGGAATTCGGTCATCCTTTTCATATTCTTCTGACATGTCCGACTTGTCCTCAATTCCCACGATGACTCTTTTCCCTGAAAGAACTATGTGGCGCTTTGGCTCTTTGGTTGAGTCATTATCGTTTTTCCCTCTTTTTGGTTTGGTAGACATATCATTGACATAGAACACCTGATTCACATCCTTGGCAAGGACGAATGGTTCGTCTTTGTACCCAATATTACTAAGGTCTACTGTTGTCATTCCATACTCGTTGTCTACTGTTACCCCGCCTCCGGTCACCTTGACCCATTGGCACTTGAACAATGGGATCTTCAAAGTAGGTGCATATTCTAGTTCCCATATTTCATCTATGCGTCCATAATATGTCTGCTTATTCCCATTCGGGTCTGTGGCATCTATGCGGACACCACTGTTTTGGTTGGTACTCCTTTTATCTTGGGCTACTGTGTAGAATATGTTCCCATTTATCTCGTACCCTTTGTATGTGACGATATGCCATGATGGTTGCATAGCCAATAAATACAGTTGCTCATGGATGCTCTCATCACCTTGACATTTTTTCGCAACCAACCGCCGAAAGTTTCCATGTGCTTATGCGTAATCCAAGCTTCAGTCTTCCCTGGAAACTCGGATCGTAAGAGATCCTTGTGTGTCTCAATATACGGATCTACCAAAGAGGAGTTCTGTAGAACTGTGTAGTGCGCTTTATTGAAATAATCATCATCCGTACCAATATATGTTTTCCTCCCTAGTGTCCCCTTTCCGCTTAGTCTCCCCTCATGTCTCGATTCAGGAACACCAATCGAGTCAAGGTCGGGAATAAAGTCAACACAGAACTCAATGACCTCTTCTGTTCCATAGCCCTTGGCGATGCTTCCTTCTGGGCGAGCACGGTTGTGAACATATTTCTTCAGGACTCCCATGAATCTCTCTAAGGGGAACATGTTGTGTAGGAACACAGGACCGAGAGTGAAAATCTCCTTGACTAGGTGAACTAGGAGGTGTGTCATAATATCAAAGAAGGAAGGAGGGAACACTAACTCAAAGCTGACGAGACATTGAACCACATCATTCTGTAGTTTAGCTAGATCAGTTGGATCAATTGCCTTCTGAGAAATTGCATTGAGGAATGCACATAGCTTTACGGTGGCTAGACGTACATTTGGAGGTAGAATTCCTCTTAATGCAACTGGAAGTAATTGCGTCATGAGAACGTGACAGTCATGGGACTTTAAGTTACAGAATTTCTTCTCTGGCACATTTATAATACCCTTTATATTTGAGGAGAATCCAGATGGTACCTTGATGTTGTTTAAGCATTCAAACATGATTTCCTTCTCCTCTTTGCTTAAAGTGTAGCTAGCAGGACGTAAGTAATGGCGTCCATCATCTGTCTTCTCTGGATGCAGGTTGTCTCTTTCTCTCAAACAACGTAGGTCCTGTCGTGCTTCAAATGTGTCCTTAGGCTTTCCATACACACCCATAAAGCCTAGCAGGTTCACACAAAGATTCTTCGTTAGGTGCATCACGTCGATCGAGCTACGGACCTCCAGGACTTGCCAATAGGGTAGGTCCCAAAATATGGACTTTTTCTTCCACATGGGTGCGTGACCGTTAGCGTCTTTCGGAATAGGTTGGCTTCCATGTCCTTTTCCAAAGACGACTTTCACATCATTGACCATATCGAGTACATCCTCACCGGTTCGGTTGCGAGGCTTGGTCAGGTGGTCTGCTTTCCCTTTAAAATGCTTACCTTTCTTTCTTACGGGGTGATTTGCAGGAAGAAATCGACGATGGCCAAGGTACACGACCTTTCGACATTTTTTCAAGAATACACCTCTAATATCACCGAAGCAGTGTGTGCATGCATTATATCCCTTGTTTGACTGTCCTGAAAGATTACTTAGAGCAGGCCAATCATTGATTGTTACGAACAACAATGCTCGCAGATCAAAGTGTTCCTGTTTGTACTCATCCCACACACGTACACCTTCTTTATTCCACAAAATGAGAAGTTCATCAATAAGTGGTCTCAGGTACACATCGATGTCATTGCCAGGTTGCTTCGGGCCTTGGATGAGCACAGGCATCATAATGAACTTCCGCTTTATGCATAACCAAGGAGGAATGTTGTAGATACTTAGAGTAACAGGCCAAGTGCTATGACTACTGTTCTGCTCTCCAAAAGGATTGATACCATCTGTACTTAAAGCAAACCTTAAGTTTCTTGCGTCATTTGCAAACTCCGGGAATTCTCTGTCGATTGCTCTCCACTGGGACCCATCAGCAGGGTGTCTCAACATATTGTCTACCTTACGGTCTTCTTTGTGCCATCGTAACAATTTTGCATGTTCTTTGTTTCTGAACAGACGTTTCAAGCGTGGTATTATAGGAGCATACCACATAACCTTGGCAGGGATTTTCTTACGTGGACGTTCGCCCTCAACATCACCAGGGTCATCTCGCCTGATCTTATACCGCGACGCATGGCATACCGGGCATGCATCTAATTTCTCGTACTCTTTGCCATGGTATAGGATGCAGTCATTAGGACATGCATGTATCTTCTCTATTTCTAGCCCCATAGGACAGATAACTTGTTTTGCTTCGTAGGTAGTGGCGGGCAATTTATTGTACTTCGGAAGCATCTTCTTTTGGATTTTTAGTAACTCTCCAAATCCCTTGTCAGATACACCATTCTTTGCCTTCCATTGCAGCAATTCTAGTGTGGTTCCCAACTTTTTCTGCCCTGCATCACAAGTTGGGTACAACAATTTCTTGTGATCTTCTAGCATCCGCTCGAACTTGATCTTCTCCTTTTCACTTTCACATTCTCTTTGTGCATCACGAATGACCTGACAAAGATCATCAGCCGGCTCATCTTCTACGGCTACCTCTTCTTCAGCTTCTCCCATTGCAGTATCATTGAGGCACGCACCATCAGGAATAATATCATTGTCGTCCCATTTTTCTTCTTCATCTTCTTCCATTACAACACCGGTTTCTCCGTGCTTTGTCCAACAAATATAGTTTGGCATGAAACCCGACTTGAACAAGTGTGAATGAAGAGTCCTTGAGCAAGGATATTCCACTGTATTCTTACATATGGCACATGGGCAGCACATGAAACCGTCGCGTTTGTTTGTCTCGGCCGCACGTAATAAAGAATGCACGCCGTCAATGAACTCTTGTGAGCGGCGATCAGCATTATACATCCAATGACGGCTCATCTGCATTACATGACATAAATATCATATTAAAACCTAGATCATAATTAATTATTTATACAACATGCGTGCCACCACAAAAGATACAAATTTATAAAAGCATCGCTACAATGTAGACAATCTCAACTACCACTAAAAGAACTAAAGTTAAAATACATTTCAGGAGCACAAGGATTTCGCGACCAATCTCAACTAAAACAGACAGATCTCCCGATTGTGCAACATCTTTGGGCTTCTTCGGCTGGATCAATGCCTCATTAGCCGCCGTATCTGCCTGTTGTGCAAGATATTTTTGCACGAGTTCAACATACTCTTCCTCCCAGTAGAAGCCTGAACATCGTCCACTGCCATCCCACTGAAATTAAAACAAAAAATTAGAACTTTAATCACAACCATCATGAAAATAGGTATAAACTAACCATAATCATTAAATACGATAAAATAACTCACATTGCGATCCGGACACTTGTAGAAGATACGATCCTTGTTGGGACCCTCCTTCTTCACTCGGTACTCCATCACAATCTTCGTCTCATCATGACACTTGCCACATGGAATGAGAGGAAGGCCCGGCCTAAGTCGCTTTGAAAACCCATGAGAGGCCGAGGACCCGGAAGCAGTTGCCATCTACTCTCTATACTCATTTTTTAATACACTATAAATTTCTTCTTTTATAAACAAATAAAATTAACAAACTATAAAATTATCTACATCTCTAAACAATGATATTTTTAACCTTCTTTCATGTAAATATGCAAGCTTAAAGTGATTTTGAGCTCAAATTGCTTACAAATGAAAAAAAACCACAATAAAGAACCATAAATATATATAGTGAATAAAATGGCATAAGAAAATGGTAAAAAATGAGAGTATGAGATTGGTAACCTTTACAACTGAAGAATCGACGGAGGAATCGAAGAATGGATGGAGGAACAATGGAGGGAGGGAGGAAGCAAGAACACCAGTGAGCTTCAAAATGTGCTGAGCTCGGGCTCGGGGAGGAAGGAGGAGACGGCCGATTTATAAAGGGAGAACATTTAGTCCCGGTTGATAGATCCAACCGGGACTAAAGGTAACTTTCCAACCCCGGGCGCAGCCACGGCCCGGGAGTAGACCTTTACTCCCGGTTGGAGCCACCAACCGGGAGTAAAAGTATACCTTTAGTCCCGGTTGGTGGCTCCAACCGGGACTAAAGGTCCCTGCCACCTCTGTCTGGCGCAGTAGCCGTTGGGCAGGGACCTTTAGTCCCGGTTGGAGCCACCAACCGGGACTAAAGGTATTTCTAGTCCCGGGGGCAAAAAATTCCGGGACTAGAGCCCATTTTGGCCGAGGATCAAAGGTCTGTTCTCTACTAGTGACTGTTGAGACGAAACTGATCTACGTTCCCGGTGACTATGGGCCTGTGGCCAACAACTGATGATACATGTGTGGCACAGTTTCCAGCTTTACGTAACTGTTTGTGAGATACAGAGAGAGCTACGTGTCGATGCTTTCATCGTCGTCGTCCTACTTTTGTTGTTGAGCTACTAGGGGCAAAGATCTAGTTGACGTGGTTCGTCCTCGTGTCTTCGAATACTCAGTGGCCATTTTGGTGGACATAGATTTTTCTTGTCCTTTCTTCTTCTTCTTCTTTACCGGCGTACATACGTTTATTATTCTCATGACCGGTTTTGTCTTCAGGAATGGCGTGCGGCCAGCGATTAAAATTAGGTAGATGTAACGTCCGCCCCGGTAAATGCTAGATGGCCATGTAGTCTGTCAGTTTCAGGAATTCATGGTATGTACCACTTTGAATAATGACAATGATCAAATGTGAGGTAATCATTACTATAAAAAAAATTACGAGACACTACCCCAACATTAACCGATGCGGTCAAAAAAAATCCAACAGTCTCACTCTCCCAAGCCCCTTCCAACTCCCAGCCATGCCCCTCTCCTAGACTGCCTCTCCCAGCCTGGCGCCCCTCCCCTCCCTTCTCGGCGGCGCCCCACCCCTCCCCTCCTGCTGCCCCTACCCTCCCGGCAGCCCTCCTCCCGATGACTTGCCTCCTGGCAGCCCTATGCGAGATCTTTCCTCTCTCTCTCTCTCTCTCTCTCTCTCTCTCTCTCTCCCGTTTGTCCCATCCAGCACGAGGAGGTCCAATGGCTGCGCGCGGGGCGGGTGGTCGTGCCCCTAACATAGGGGCCACGCACGCGGCAGCGGGCCGCGCCCGCGACGATGGTGGGGCGTGCCCGGCTCGTGGGGGGCACACATGCGGCGGTGGGCCACACCCCTCTAGATCCAGCGTCAGCAGCCTTCTCCAGTTCTAGATCATTCCAGATCTGGCGTCAGCAGCCTTTTCCAACTCCAGTTCTAGCGGGATTCCCCTCGATGGTAGGCTTCACCTCGCGTGGATCTCGTGGCAGGCCTGCGGCGGATCCGACACATGGCGGCACCCCTTGCCCATCCCCACGTGGCGGATTCAGGGCACAGCGGCGCGGCCTCAGCGGTGGCGGATCAGGCTCGGCTGGTAAGGGTGGGCAAAATACCCGATACCCAATTGTCGAACCCGAATTACACAAACCCAGACCCAAAGTACCCGAACCCGAAATACCGATCACAATTTCGGATAGTGATCGTAAAAACCCAAAATTAGTTTGGGTAATTCGGGTAATGTTTCCCGGTATCCGAACTACCCAAATTACCCGAAAATATCTTAAATATTTGCTCTTCTATTCCTAATATGAAGACATGAAGTATTTTAATGCCATATAAATATATTATTTGGTATGAATTAATGTAGATTTATGCTAACTTGATAATTGATTTGTTGGTAATTGATACGAAGACATGATGTGATTTTATAGGACTATTGTTTATTGCTTTAAAATGGTACTTGAATTCTTCCAAAATGGTTGGTTTTGTCAATTTCGGGTATATGGGGTAAAACATGAACCCGAATTATCCAGTACCCGAAATTTCCGTTAATGTTTTTTTGGGGCAAAAATCGGATAGCAATTTTTAATACCCAAATTTTTAACTACCCGAATTTTTCAGGTAACCCGAATGCCCAGCCTTATCGGCTGGTGGGCTCAGGAATGGGCTCAGTGGCGGGCTCTATTTTTTTTATCTATTAACCGACGCGGGCATTGTAAGGAGCCCGCCTGGGTAGTCGTATTTTTGCAGGCAGGCAGAGAGGCCACCTACATTGTTTCTGATTAACCCAGACCTTCTATTGCAGGCGGTTCGAATGTCTACGTGCAGAAATTAAAAATGACCGCCTGCGTAAAGTTTTATGTAATAGTACTCCTTTTGTCCTTAAATATCTGTCGTTTTTGCTTCCCAAGAAACAATTTTGACTAGATATATATTAAAATATTAATATTTATGGTATATAATTAGTATCCTTAGAAAGATCTTTGAATCTAGTTTTTTTAATAAATTTATTTGAAGATACAAATGTTGCATGCATTTTCTACAAATCGATCGAGTCAAACTTGTGGCATGCACACCAACGGCGACAATTATTTAGGGACGGAGTGAGTAGTGTATATTACCGGGGACCGATCAGGAAATAATCATTACTACACATACACTCGTGCTGCCACTGAATTTCACAACAGCCTGATGAGTTTTGGGGGAAATTATATAATTCTTTCGTTCTAAATTATAAATCGTTTTTTATTTTTATGGTACATCAAATTTGTTATGTATCATGTCTATATACATAACAAAATCAATGTCAAAGCTACAGTTAGAAAAAAAAGTCAAAGCAGTTTGTAATTTGGAACGGAGGGGTACGAGAGAGAGCTACGTATGCGTCACTTTGGTGTGGATGATTTTTTCGTCATTGAACTTTGTTAGTCTAGTTACTGGTCCTCGTCTCGCAACAGCTAGTAGGTAGCTAGCCTGATGAATTTCGTGGAAAACTCAGCAGCGAGTGCGTGAGCCGAGGTTGCCTGTCAATTTCCGTAAATGCTTCTGTGGCTGTGCTCACCAGCTTATTCCTCTCCAAGGCTTTTTTTTTTCCGATAACGAAATAAGCCACAGGAGAGCAACATGCATGTCACTCTCCTTGATTCTTTCGTCACTGTACTTTTGTTGATGGCAGGGACGGAGGGGAGCCCCCCACACCCACACACACCCACCCCCACATTACTAGAGAACAGACATTTGGTCGATGTCCAAAATTTGCAATAGTCTCGGCGAAATCTACGTCCGGGACAAAAAGATATTTAGTCCCGGTTGGTAACCCAGACCGGGACTAAAAAGATGACTGGACCTTTAGTCCCGGTTTACCAAGGCATGTCAGTGCGAGAAACTTTTAGTCCCAGTTTGAGACACGAACCCGGACTAAAAGTGTGACTTTTAGTCTCGGTTTTAGACACGAACCCGGACTAAAGGTGTCCCCAGAGTGAATTTAAAAGGAGAGCGTATCTTATTTAAGTCAAACCGGGACTAAAGGTGTCCCCAGAGTGAATTTAAAAGGAGAGTGTATCTTATTTAAGTCAGATGTGTGGTGGGAGTTGAGATAACAACGCGTGCAAGGGCTGAAGTGGGAGGTCTTGGGTTCGAATATCCACAGATGCATCTTTTTTTACCCAATAAACACCTTTAGTCCCGGTTGTAGGAACCGGGACTAAAAATCGAGACCTTTAGTCCCGATTCCGTAGTCCCGGTTCTAAAACCGGGAGTAAAGGGGGTTAGGAACTGGGACTAAAGGTAGGTTCTCTACTAGTGCCAACTATATAACCTCTTAATTAGCTAATAAAAATTACTAATTAGTGTTGTATTTATTTATTATCTCATCTTTGGGTTAGTCTTTATTGATATCTATATAATTTTTATCTAATCTTTATGTTATCTTCTCCCTCTATTTTGTTCTTATTATTATTGTTGTAGTTTTTCCTACACAATATTAGTTGGTTACAATGATTTGTGGAATTAGCTAGTTATTACAATGATATTTTCTATGAATTATATTAGTTGGGTAGAGGGTAGAGATTAGAGACTTAGAGCTATTAATTTTTTTTGCTATAATTTTCTGTATAATTTTAGACTTTTAACTTTCTTTTGTGTCGCGAAACAAATATTGATTTGGTTATTATTTATACTCTTGCTAACTCAATATACCTATATGTGTATGTACACGCGCATATTTTATTATATGTGGTTATCATTGGTATACCAAAACGGCCCCCCTATAGTCAAATTCTAGCTCCGTCCCTGGTTGATGGACGCTTTTCTTTTGGTCCATTATTGGTCCTGGTTTATTTTGCAGAATAACAATTACAACACTAAATAAATTTCTTTCAGCAGTCACTTGCCCAAGTACATTTGTGGTTAATATTCATGAATACCTGCACATTGTAAATGACGGTGATTATTAGAGCCAAATAATAGCTGACCCTGCAGGCCACTACATAACAGACTATAGGGGCCGGACTAATAATTCCATTATCTAAAAAATACCTCGACAGACGACAGCCATGGGGTGGACGAACTACTGACAGGGCACAACTTTAAAAAGATACTTATTTATTAATAATGAATGAAACAACTATGCGCTTGGGCCTGCTGTGTGTCAGATTTTTTTTATGGGAGCGCCCGGCCCCTGTCTCTATGTACTGACGATCATACAAGTACAGTATATACAGTAGCACATAGTACCATTTGTTGATTTATACTTATATACGTAGACAATGATGTTTCATCATTTCACACTAACATATATATATATATATATATATATATATATATATATATATATATATATATATATATATATATATATATATATATATATATATATATATATAAAGAATGAGCAAGTTAGGCAAACGCACGATAAGACGCTGTGACTGTGAGCTATGAATTCTCTCTAGCATGGCGACGCAAGAGACAAATTAAACCTACTTATATTAGTACTAATACTGTAGAAGACATCATCGGTCGAGGTCAACTTGTGCACTTGCATTGCATAGCGTCTGGTGTGTGTGTAGTCCTTTTATAGAGTACTTATATAGTATATGTTGTTGCTAGTAGCTAGCAGTGACATGACTGATGCTGCCACCTTGCTTCTAGAACGCGTAACCCTTGTTGCACAGCTGCTCACTGAACTTACGTATGGCCAAACCTCAGCCTGACTCCTCAGCATTGGAGTACTATAGTACTTAGTATTATCTAATCACTTGTCGTCACTTGGTGCGTCACTTAGACTTCACTAATTGCTTATCCGATCCATTCCTTAGTTAGACCAGGATCATCATATCGATCCTGCCAAAATCAAAGCAAGACAGGATCGACCGGACAGAGGCTTTGGGATCGAACGGACGGTGGTATCTCGAGGATCTAATCGCCATGATCCCGCCATCTCTGCTCGCTGGAAGCGAACAAGAGCGAGCGAGCTTTCCAGATGATTGCCAATCACGTCAGCGATGGAGAAACCTATGTGATCGACTCATAAATAGATGCCGACTCTGATGGTTCGGCCTGATCAAGCCCTCAACTAGCCTCCAGCAGGCGCTCCTTGAGTCTTTGTCATGAAAAGCGAGTACGTGCTTTTGGACTCCTACTTTTTTAGTCACTTGCCATAAAAAGCCAATCACCGATCCTCGATCTTAATTCTGGGAATAATCTTAACATATATATGCAACAATGCGAGTTGCCCACTGCACATTCATCAGCACGACAGCAGCATCCACAGAATGTGCAACGATGCTGTATATATTGAGCCGTTGCAAACGTATTAGGCCAATCTCAATGCTAAGTTTCACTTCACAGTTTCTAACATACGAAACTATGACATGAAACGGATCTCTCTCTCAGTGTATAGTTTTATTGCACAGTTTCATAGGTTATTTTTAGTCCTTCGTGGGTCCCACCGTCTCTCTCTTCCCTCTCTCTTCTTCAACGAGGCCGCGGCCTGACGGAGCAAGCGCCCACGCTCGCGACCGCGCTCGCGCCCGCGACCGGCGACAAAGCTCGTGCCCGAGCTCGCGACCGCGCCTGCGACCGGCATCGGAGAATGCTTCAGCGCGGCCAGTCTCCTTGCTGCTTGCCGCGCTCTGATCCTGCACGAGTCAGCCGAGAGCAGCCGGCAGCGACAGCGCTCGGTGTGGAAGACGGAAGGAGCACGGGGCGCAGGCGGCGACGGCGCTCGGCGGCCGCGGTGCTAGTGGCGACGCGGCTGGCAGGCCAGCAGGCCAGGCGAGACACTGAGGGCGGTTACGGTGTTGAGCATCCGGTTCCCAGACGAGGCTCGACGGCGGCCATGGCCGCGGCGGAGATGGCGCTCGCGACCGCGGCCCGCGGCCTGCGTCCGGCGGAGCTCGCGACCGCGGTAGTGCTCACGATCACGGCGCACCTCGCGCTAGGCGGAGCTCGCGACCACGGCGGACCTCGCGCCCGCGACCGCAGCGACGATGGCACTCGCAACCGCGGCAGTGCCTTCCCCTCCGGCGCCGGCATCCCCTCCATGCACGCAATGAAACGAATCGAGTCCCTCAGGGGGGATTTCGTGCGGTTTCCGTCGTCTTAGAAACGATGCTGATACGTTTCGTGGTGATGAAACGTTGTCCTTCTCTCTTATCCTCATTTCATGCAAAAACTTCAAATCTACTGATGTAGCACCATATCTAATGTGTATAGAACCCTCTATGAACACCTATTAAGACTGGTCTTAATGCAGGTCTGCATCTGAACATTACTTGCCATTCCCACTACTACGTACGTACTAGTACATATTATGAGTTTATGACCATGGGCTCTCTACACGCAGTATAGAATCGACGATGCGCAAGATTCATTCCTTCCACGACGGCGACATGTCACTGTACTTGTATACTTATACGTACTAGAAGTAGTGATCTAGCACTAGCTGGCCTATTTATTAATTTATATATAACTGCAACTAGCAAAGCATAAATGTTGTTTTTCCTGTTATAATTGTACTACGTGCACGTAACGTGGAGCTTAATTACCTTGTTATTTCTCTCTCCGTTTTAAATTATAAGATGTTTTTGTTTTTCAAAATATCAAGACAACATAAAGTTAATGTTAGGGAATATAGCAAAACTTAATGTTAGCTTTCTATAGCACGGAACATGATCAAGAGCGAGGCGGACACGTGGATTGAAGCCAGGAACTCCAGACTGAGTAGTTTGATACGTGAGTAATCTCCTTTGTATCATTCCCGGCTGCTAGGGTGGGCACTGATTTTTAGAAACTAAAGCCGCCCTAGCACTTCAATATAAAAACATTTTTCTCCTTAATACAAAGATACACAAGCATTTTACGTATTCAAGAAAAATAGCATGGAACATGTTGATTGTTTGGTATACGTGCAGTAGCTGCCGGTATTTGTGGCAATAAGTTATTTTCGTTCCATAGTAAGACAATTAATTGACCTCTTCAATCCATTTCGAGATGTATAGATGTGTCCAAAACCCAATCTGTCGTATAGGTACGTGTTGATACAGGGTGATCTGTTTAGTTCATGTATTAAATTAATAAATTAGCATGTACACATCCAAGCCTGTCCATCATGAACCATATCATCATGCAGGGATCCAATCAATGCTCTCTCCTTGGTTCGCTCGCTATCCCGAGTGTCGTCTTCGACCCTCCCCTCCATCGCTCTCCTCCGGTCATTGCTGCCAGCTTCGACTCCGGCCCTCATCTCATCCACAAGGAAGACGACGGGCCATGGCCTCCGCCACGTCGTCGTCGCCGCCGCCGCCGCCTCGTCGGTAGCAAATGCAAGCTTTTATTTATTAACTTTGATTGAACTTGCAGACGCCACCACCACCTTGCATTGTTCGTTCGTTCGTTGCCCCGGGACATGCTGTCTCGGAGATACGCTTCTCGTGGCCTGTGGCCAACAACGTACTGATGATGCCCATATAATGTGTGGCCCGTATGTGGAGATACAGAGAGAGCTACGTGTCGACGCTTTCATCGTCGTGGTACGTCGTACTTTTGTTGTTGAGGGGCAAAGATCTTGTTGACGTACGTGGTCCGTCCTCGTGTCTTCGAATACTCGATCAGTGGCCATTTTGGTGCACATAGAATTTTCTTGTCTTTTCTTCTTCAGTTCTTCTTCTTGTTGTTTTTTTTTAACCGGCGTACGTTTATTCTCATGGGTTTTATTTGTCTTCAGAGATGGCGTGCGGTGCGGCCGGCGGCAGCAGTTGAAATTAGCTCGATGTACCGTCCGCCCCGGTAAAATCTAGATATGTACTCTGTCAGTTTCAGGAATTCATGGTATGTAACGTACGGTAAATTGCGCGCTGTGAATAATGACGATGGTCAAATGTGAGGTTCTATTACCGGGGACTGATCAGGCAATACTCAGAACAAAGAGACTCATCATGCAGGTGCGGATGCTTTTTTCGTCGTTGCACTTTGTTAGTCTACTACTACTGGTCCTCGTTTCGCAACAGCTAGGTAGCTAGCCTGATGAATTTCGTGGAAATTAAAACTCAGTAGCTAGCGACGTGAGCCCAAGTTGCCTGTCAATTCTCGTAAATTAAAACTCAGTCACTGGCACAGGTACATTTGTTGTCAATATTCAAGAATTAGCTGCACATTGCAAGTGACGATGATTATTAGCGCCTAACAACTAATAACTGACAAACCTTAGCTACCTCGATAGCCATGCGGTGGGGTGGACGAACTACTGACAAGTGACAATATATATATATATGTTGTAGCTAGTGACATGACTGATGATGCCACCTTCTAGTTCTAGAACGTAACGTAAACCTTGTTGCAGCTAGCTGGCTGCTCACTGAACTTACGTATGGCCAAACCTCAGCATTGGAGTAACCAGTACTTTATTATCTAATAATCACTTGTCGCTTGCTGCATCACCTAGACTTCACCTGCTTATCCGACCCATTACTTTATCATATCGATCCTGCCAAAAAGAAAGCAATACGGGATCGACCTGACACAGGCTTTGGGATCGTACGTGCAGACGGTGGTCACGAGGATCTAATCGCCATGATCCCGCCATCTCTGCTCGCTGGAAGCGAACAAGGGCGAGCTTTCCAGATGAGATTGCCAGTCACGTCAGCGATGAAGAAACCTATGTGCCTGGCCACATCATGGATAGATGCCCACTCTGATTCGGCCTCATCAAGCCCTCAAGTTTCATAGTATATACTACTCCGTCCTAAAATATCTGTCGCTTTCGCTTCACGAGAAACAACTTTGCCAAAATATAAATTAAAAAATATTAATATTTATGATACATAATTAATATCATTGGAAAGATCTTTGAATCTAGTTTTTTAATAAATTTATTTAGAGATACAAATGTTACACGTATTTTCTATAAATCGAGTCAAACTTGTGGCACGAAAACCGAAAACGATAAATAAATTGGGACAGAGGGAGTATATTAAAGCAGCCTCAATGCTAGTTTCTATACCTATTAATTTTCATAGACACTACATATAGAAACCATGGTCCCAATAGATTGTTTCTACGGAATATTTTTTTATCCAATCACATACATTCTCTACCAATCACCTCCCTTTATGTCTTGGTTCTCGTATAGACATGGTTTCTAACTTAGACCTAGTTTTTATGATTTTTACTCTCTCTTTTTAATAACTACCGTCAACCATAGCTTCGATCTCGTGGCCAGCAAGAACCTGATGATGCATGTGGCGCAGTTTCCAGCGTATGTCGGAGTAGTAGTAGTACTGTGAGCATGGGACTGACTGTGAGATAGGTACTGTCGACGCTTTCATCGTCGTACTTTTGTTGAGGGGCAAAGATGTTCTTGACGTGGCCCCTCCTCCGTGTCTTGGAAAATTCAGTGGCAATTTTGGTGGGCGTAGATTTTTCTTGTCTTTTCTTCTTCATCTTGTTGTTTTTTTTTACCGGCGTTCGTTTATTCTCACCTGGGTTTTGTCTTCAGGAATGGCGTGCGGCCAGCTATTAAAATTTGGTAGGTGTACCGTCCGCCCGACTAGTAAAAGCTAGATAGCCGGCCCTGTTCGGTAGAACTTATCATCCACGGTACAATAGTTTTCTCTTATAATAAATCAGCGAAGAGTACTTTTTAGTCTGTCTTTTTAGTCTGTCAGTTTCAGGAATGTATGGTAATGGTATATTACATACGGTTAATTGCGCACTGTGAATAAGGGAAGAAGACGATGACATGTGAGGTTATATATATTAGCGGGGAGCAACATGCACGTCTGTGGTTGTGTATATATCGACGCTTTCGTCGCCACTGTACTTTATTGTTGATGGACGCTTTTCTTTCGTCGATATTAATAAACAAATTTCTTTCAAGTACATTTGTGGTCAATATTCAAGAATAGCTGCACATTGCAAGGACGATGATTATTAGAGCCTAACTAATAAATAACAAATCCTATAGTACTACAGCCGAGCTTTGTAGAGGAGGCTGGTAACAACAGCTGCCTCTACATAAGCATTTGTAGAGGCGACTCTCAATGAACAGCCGCTTCTACAAATGCTTCTACAGAGATGTTTATTTCTAGGGCCACTGTACAGGCAGCTCAATCAGGAGCAACCTCTGTCCTAAAATGCCACCGTTGCTACAAATTGGTTATGTGGTAGTGCTAGCTACCTCGATAGCCATGGTGGGGTGGACGAACTAGTGACAAGGCAAACACAGCTTTTTAATAACACGATATACATACATTGACATTTCATCATTTCATATATAGTTCGTACTTATCTATAAAGAATGAGCAAGTTAGGCAGGCGCACGATAAGATGCTGTGAGCTCTGAATTATATTCTCTCTAGCAGGCCACGCAAAAGAGACAAATTAAACCTACTAGCAAGTAATAAATACTACCTCCGTCCTAAAAAGAATGCAATTCTCCACGGCCTCATCACAACCAGAATATTAAATTTCTCCTAGTGAGGTGGGATTCTTCTAGTGTTTTGGCATTCAAAATTTAGTATAAATTTTCCGTACCAAATGCCTCCTAGTGAGATTCTCATATGCTATGACTAGTTGTACTGTTTTACTGCTACTTAAAAACACTAGGAGAATCCACCATTTTGGTAGTGCATATTTTAGTATTCTAAGTTTAACCAATTATAAATAAGAAATATTAGTATTTATAATATTAAATAAATATCATTAGATTAGTTATAAAATTTATTTTCATAATAAATTGATTTGGAGCATTAAATGCGAATACTATTCACTAGAAATTTTATCAAATGTAAATTAATTTAGCTAGCACGCAACCCATAGTTATATTATTTTCAGGGACGGAGAGAGTACAAGAGATCATTGGTCAAGGCCAACTGGTGATGCACTTGCATTGCATGGCAACTTGTGTGTGTACATATATTTAGTAATGAGTACTTATAGAGTACATATATGAGATATATGCCGTAGCTAGTGACATGACTGATGATGCCACCTTCTAGTTCTAGAACGTAACGTAACCCTTGTTGCAGCTGGCTGCTGCTCACTGAACTTATGTATGGCCAAGCCTCAGCATTGGAGTATACCAGTACTTATATTATCTAATAATCACTTGCCACTTTCTGCGTCACTCGACTTCACTTATAGCTTGCTTATCCGACGACCCATTCCTTAATTAGTCCCCGGATCATCATATCGATCCTGCCAAAAACAAAGCAAGACAGGATCGACCGGACAGAGGCTTTGGGATCGTACGGACGGTGGTCTCGAGGATCTAATCGCCATGATCCGCCATCTCTTCTCGCTTGAAAAGACCAAGAGCGAGCTTTCCAGATGATTGCCAGCCATGTGACTACGACAGCGATGAAGAAACCTATGTGCCTGGACTCATAGATAGATGCCGACTCTGATTCGGCCTCATCAAGATAACTAGCCGCCAATAGGTGTATATAATACACATCAGGCGCCTCCGATCCTTGTCATAAAAAGCGAGTGCCTCACTCTTTTGGACTTCTACTTGTTTATTTATTTATTTATTTATTTATTTATTTATTAGTCACTTCAATCACTTGCCATGAAAAGGAAGACAATAATCATCGACCTGGGAATGAATAGTCATGGATCAATGCAAGTTGATCACATCTGTCAGCAATACAGCAACTGGACCTTCTCGTCACAGCATCGACAAAACAGCATCGACAAAGTCTGCAGCGGCGTTGCATTGAGCAGTTGCAATGTTTTTCTTAACCTAAAAATATCAAATAACTGTCGTTTTATTATATTAATTTATAAAACGGATGAGTATAATCAGTGGCGGAGGGCAGGGAAGAATTAAGGTAGGGCTTATACGGTCTAACGGAACAATGGATAGCATCTTTAGCAAACGAAACAACATGCGACAGTCGGTATCAGATAAGCTCAAGGTATGGCAGTGGCCCTACCTTGCCACACCGAGAGCTCCGCCACTGAGTATAATGAACCATGAAGAAACTAGCCTTTGCAAATAAAGGTCGATACGCCTAGAGCCCGGATGTCCAAAGCCAGGACGTGTCCGGACGCACCTCCAAAAACGGCATATAGAAACATGCGTGCGTGCGTCCCCAGCCGCGGCCTATCTCTTCCACACCCTCATCCCGCTACAGTGCTGCCATCTCAGGCGCGCTCTCACCGCAAGCCCCCTGGCGCGCCGTGCAGCGCTGCGCCCATTTCGCGCTGCACGCAGGCCCATACCGCCCAAGCAACAAGAGGGGAAGGGCACGTGGCGCCTCCGATTCGGAAGGACTCGACCGCGGCATCGTATATATGGATGCCCTGCCGGCTTCGGAAGAGACGATGCAGCAGAAGGTCGGGAGGAGAGATGCAACACTCGACCTACTTTTGAAACATCCAAATACAACAATTACAACATACGTCAGAAGGCAGTTGATACACTTGAAACATGCTATCTTGAAAAAAAACACCTGAAACACACTTGAAAACCATGGCAACCATACACAACATCCAAATAAAACACATGCAACATATGTGTGAAACATATGCAACATCCAGATAAACGCACTTGCAACATGCGTCCGGAAAACACAGATAAAACAAAACCCTGAAACATCTGAAACACTTAAAACATACACTTGCAACATACCTCTGAAATAATTGCAACATACGCAACATGTGCAACATCCCCCGATCTACTTTTGCAACATCCATATGAAACAAATGCAACATACATCTAAAAATCCTGAAACATAAATACGCAACATAGGGGAGAGGAAGGGGCCGTCGGGGTGCAGGAGAAGGCCACCGGGGGTGGGGAGAAGGATGTCGAGGTGGGGGAGGAGGACACCTGGGGTGGGGAAGGAGCTACCGCCGGGCAGGGAAGCAGCGATGGCCACGTCGTTGGGTGTGGGGCAGGACGTGGAGGGATAAGAATGGGGAGGGGCGCGAGCATTGCGGGAGTGAGCGAGGTGTCCATCCGTCCGAGCGTCTTAATCATATCATTATCGAATAAAGGTTGGTATTCTTATTACTGCAAGTCTACAACTGAACATGCATGATTTGCCGCTACTACGTACTCCTAGGAGTACTACATATTACCATGGGCTCTACATATTAAAAACTTTGCATGCGTGAGGAGAGAAAAAACACATTCAGCTGATAGGCTGCAATGTTAGTTATTCCTTTCTTCTCTACTCTAACTACTTGCTGCGGCGCCTAGACGACACGGTGGTCCACCCATCTGCATCTGGGACGGGCTTAGGGGGTTTCGGGTTGCGCGGCACCGACGCCTCAACCTCCATCGTAGCCCCCCAATCACTACCGGAATCCAGTTCTTTATCGAGTGTTTTTTTTCAGGCACTCGACAAAGAAGCTCTTTGCTGAGTGCTAAATAAAAACACTCGGCAAAAAAAACACTCGGCAAAGAAACTGCTTTGCCGAGTGCAAGGTCTCGAAGCCCACAAACTCCTCTACCAGCTCCGGAGCAAGGGTGCCTGCTACCATGCACTCCTCGTAGCACATAAACCACCCGTTTGCCCTCACGCCGAGGAGATGGTGGTAGGGGTCATACCAGGTAGCCCGGCGAGGAGCAGAGGTTGAGAAAGAAGCCACCACCAAAAGCAAATGGGTGGAGGTGAAAGAAATGGTGGTGGGCGAATGGAGCTACAACGCAACCGAGCGGAGCACGCAAGCAGCTAAGTACGCGTAGAAGGCTTCTGGCGGCAAGAGTGAGAAAGCGATGGGGGTGCCCTGCGGGGAGGGATCCCCTTATATAGAGGGTCGTCTGACCGTTGGCCTTTCGCGTGACGGTTACAGTTCTCAAGAACACCAACAGCTACAATGTCCCATCAAACATAGTCCCAACGGTCAGAAATGGCGAACTAGGGGGAAGAACGGCCTCTGCCCCCACAATCCGGAAGGAGAGCACCGTAGGCCTCCGTCACACATGCAAAGACTTTTTGAGAGTCCATGGCTCGTTGCTTTAGCCCGCGATCTCAAAAGGGGGGAACTGTTGGGGGCGTAATTCCCCTTGGTGCAACGGAGGCCGCTGAAAGCGTGATCCACAAAAACCTCCGAGCATATGTGTGAATGTTAGGAAGCGGCGACGGGAGGTCCGGGCACAAAACCGTGCAAGGATCCGGGAACCTTCTCCGAGACGCGGAGCGTGTTCCGATCACAGAGATCGCAGCACTGTCGTAGGGGGGTCTCCGGCTCTTGACGGGAGAAGGCCCCAAGTCGGAGGTGTGTAGAGGCTCCGAACACTAACCCTGGGCATAATCTTTTGATTGTACATTCATGCAGGATGCTCCTGGCAGCGGCGCGGACGTGGCGGATGATGAATGGTCATGACCCCTGGGCGGAGGTCTGGTCTCCGCCACATCGGGCGGAGGCAAGGCCCGTACTACCCGTGGAGAAAAGGGGAGCGACCAAGATGGCAGCCTATGGCCCAGGGGGCGAGGATTGACCCGCGCCTGCTGGCCCATGAACAACGGAGTGTGGCCCAAGTCGTCGGAGGATAACAAATTGCCCTCAGGGCATTAGCTCTAGGAGGGAATAAGAGTAGAATATGCCGCCACCGTCACGGGGCATGAATGTAATTGTGATTTGTACCAAACAGAGCCCTATAAAAAGGGGTTGTAAATGCTCTAAAGAGAGGTTGGGGAATGCAGTAATGAAACCCTAGTTTCCCTGAGTCCCACCTACGTCTTCTCTAAGCCTGTTCTTCTTTAACCTCCGCCCGCACTCTGGCGGAGGTCCCATCGAACTACGCTATCACCCCGCTGGGAACAGTTTCCCAACACGTATCAAGGATTGGACCAAGTCATAATTTAGCAAAGTAGTATCTGTTTTATACCTAGGTATTTATATTGGGTATAATAACTTTGAGGTTCCATGGGTTGTTTCCCTCCTACAGTTTAGTCCCTGTCAGATCGCATGTTTAACACTAATTTAGAGTACTATAAACATAGACCAATTACAAAACTAATTACACAGATGGAGACTAATTTATGAGATGAATCTATTAAGCTTAATTAGTCTATGATTTGATAATGTGGTGCTACAGTAAACATGTGCTAATGATGGATTAGTTAGACTTAATAAATTCACCTCACAGATTAGTCTCCATCTATGCAATTAGTTTTATAATTAGCTCATGTTTAGTCCTCCTAGTTAGCATCCGAATGTCTGATTTGATAGAGACTAAACTTTAGTCTCCGGATCCAAACATGCCCTATAAATTAAAATGTTCGTTTCCGTTCAACTTGAGATAATCTCCAGATACTTACGAAAACAAAATCGTGCAGTGCATGTAAACTGAACCGATTTTGGAGTATGAGGAGAAATCTGAACTTCGACAATTTTTTTTAGTGAAAACTTCGACCATAGTTTTTTTTTGAGTCCTGAAAAAGGATTTCCCATTCCCTGTCGGCCAGCCCGCAGCGAGAGCAAAACATGGGCCTGAAAGCCCAGCATACCATGTTCCTTCGATGTGGACCATCGCGAGCAGAATCATACGGGCCTGCAGCACAGCCAACATTCCATCCACAGCCCGGCCCCCTCCCCACGGCCCGCCTCGGTTCGTTCCCATTTGCTAAATCATAACACACACACGCTGGCATACTAAAACAACACGATGATGGAGCAAAAATCACCATTGCTGCAGTTGTGTTGCTAAATCATAGGTCACTTTTTTTTGTACACTTGGACTCGGTCATGGGGACGCATGCTTCATGCATGTTTGATGTGCCAATTTCACCAGCAGGACAGCATGTACACTTCACGAAAAAAAAGATGTTGAATCTGCCAACCTACAAGCTGGTGAAGAAGAAAAGGACCATTCTATGTGGTCCTCATTTTATTTTGAAAACAAACTACCGATGGATAGCATTGATTTATCATCAACAGCCCTGTTTTTAAGCAAACGAGACAAAAACTCTATCATCCAGTTAATTTTAGAAAACCAGACTAAAACTAACATAACAACTCTAGCACAAGGGGCTACATTGCAGCTATCCACCAATACACCAAAAAGAGAGATAAAGAAAAAAAAATTCAACACAAACACATAAAAACTCTTCGACGATGCCTCCATGGTGGTGGATAACGCCACAACGTAGGTGACACCGCTTAAGCTTGGCAAGGCTTTCGTTCGAGGTTTGTGCCGAGGGGTTGAAAGTGCCGATCATGGAGAAGCAGCGGCAAGAGGTTCTTCAGTGACGGCATCAAGAAGGACACCTCATCGCTGTCCCAGACTAATCTGAGCTGAGATTTTGCCCAGAACCTTTGCTAGTGCTCCCAATGGCCCACCCGCAATAGCGAGAGGCATGCACCGGCGAGCGTCCGCGCCTGGACAGAGAAGTGGGGTGTCGGTCGTCACCACTCCGCACGGAGCCGTTGTTAGACTCGCCAGCGACGGTGGGAGGCGCGCACTGACAGTTGCCTGTCGCCGTCACACCGCACGGAGCCGTTGTAAAACTCACCTGCAACAGTGGATGCGCGCACCGGTAGTCGTCCACGCGCTAGACGAAGGGGTGGGTGCCGGCCGCCGCCACACCTCGCGGGGCCGTTTCTGGACTCGCCTGCGATGGTGGGAGGCGTGCAACAGCAAGCGTTCGCGCCTAGACAGGGGAGGGGAGTTGTCGGTCGCCGCCACACCACACGGAGCAGTTGTTAGACTCGCCTACAATGGTGGATGCGCGCACCGGTAGTCGTCCACGCCTGGACGAAGGGGTGGGTGCTGGCTACCGCCACACCTCGCAGAGCCGTTCCCGGACTCGCCTGCGATGGTGGGAGGCGTGCAACAGCAAGCGTTCGTGCCTAGACAGGGGAGGGGGTTGTCGGTTGCTGCCACACCACACGGAGCAGTTGTCGGACTCACCCGCGACGGTGGGAGGCGCGCTGGTGCTAGACGGAGGAGGGTACCTGTGGTGGCGCGAAGGGCGGCTGCGGTGGCGCGCGGCTGCGGCGGCGCTCGGAGATCACGGCGAGGAGGCAGCTAGGGCAAGGAGCAGCGGCGGATTGAGAAGAAAGAAGAAAACGAGATCTGAACGTACGATTAAAAAGGCTTAGATCCACTTTTTACGCGATGACCGGACGCGATGGTCGCTTGACCGGACGCGGTGGGGCAGCGTCTGGTCAGAGTCCAATAAGCTCCTAGAGCGTCCGGACGTGTCCGGATAGGGATGATCGGACGCTGGCAGAGTCCGATCAGAGATTTCCCGGGAAACTCAAGCGCATGACCGGACGCGGTGGTGGTGGTCGGGACCGGACGCGGTGGTCGCAACGTCGCGTCCGGTGCAGCGTCCGGTTATAGATCCTAGAGAAGATCTTCGGGATGACCGGACGCGCTAGTGGCCGCCGGGATCGGACGCAGTGATGAAGCAGCATCGCGTCCGGTCCAGCGTCCGGTCGCTGTTTAACGCCTTTCTTCAATCCAATCTTCGACGTGACTTCTCCCAATCAAGTTCCAATTCAAAGAGACTCAAATAAACACCAATTCGAACCTGATATGAGTGACCTCACTCAAACCCTCAAGTTTTTCAAAGTATTTTGCCTTAGGCTAGTATTATTTTTAAGAAAATACGCAATAAACACCCGAGGAGCAACGTATGGCCATGCAATAGAGTTTATGAACCCTTGGGAGCTTCAAATGCTCTCTCTATTCATGGACGAACACAGAGGTTACTCAAAGCTAAACCGAAAAGAAACGACAAAGCAACAACCATGCATATGCAATGCAAAGCGAGAAAGGAAGACTAGGTTGCTTGTCAAGTTTGATCCACGGTTAGACTTCTTCACTCCTCCAAAGGAGGGTTATCGTAACCGTGTTAGACAAGTTCTAGATGCATTGCGGAGAATTAAGCATGACATATAATACAATGCAATGCAAGGGGACAACACAAGCTCATTTTTTAAAGTTACTAGAATCAAGCACATTTAGTTCACTTCTCAACCTACAAAAGGTAGCTTCATCTAAAGGTTTAGTGAAGATATCCGCTAATTGATTTTCACTTCTTACACCTTCTAGTGATATATCATTTTTAGCAACATGATCTCTTAGAAAGTGGTGGTGGATATCAATGTGCTTGGTGCGTGAGTGTTGTACTGGATTATTAGCAATTTTAACGGCACTTTTATTGTCACATAAGAGTGGCACCTTTTCAAGAACAACTCCATAGTCTAGGAGGATTTGTTTCATGTATAAGATTTGTGCACAACAAGCCCCCACGGCAATGTATTCCGCCTCGGCGGTGGACAAAGCCACACTATTTTGCTTCTTAGATGACCAAGATACTAAGGACCTCCCAAGCAAATGGCACCCTCCGGATGTGCTTTTTCTATCAATTTTGCAACCGGCATAATCTGAATCGGAATAGCCAACTAGTTGGAATCTAGCTCCTTTGGGGTACCAAAGACCGATGCTTGGGGTGCACTTAAAATATCTTAAAATTCTTTTTACGGCACTTAGGTGAGGTTCTTTAGGGCACGCTTGAAAGTGAGCACACATGCACACACTAAACATGATATCGGGCCTAAATGCGGTAAGGTACAACAAGCTACCAATCATAGAACGGTAGAGAGTTTGATCAATTGGTTTACCTCCCTCGTCTAGGTCGAGATGTCTATTAGATGGCATTGGGGTCTTGATTGGCTTACAGTCTTCCATCTTGAATCTTTTGAGAAGATCCTTGGTATACTTTTCTTGAAAGATGAAAATCCCTTCTCTCATTTGCTTGACTTGAAAACCAAGGAAGAATGTTAGCTCACCAATCATTGACATATCGAACTCCTTTGACATCAATTCACCAAATTCTTTGCAATAATCTTCATTTATTGACCCGAAGATGATATCATCAACATAGACTTGACAAATGAAGATCTCTCCATTAAGCTTCTTAGTGAATAGTGTGGTGTCAACCTTCCCAATAGTAAATCCCTTCTCAATGAGGAAGTCCTGGAGGCGCTCATACCAGGCTCTAGGGGCTTGCTTGAGCCCATATAGCGTCTTAGACAACCTATAAACATGATTAGGATATTTAGGGTCTTCAAACCCGGGAGGTTGTTCAACATAGACTAGTTCATTTATGAAACCATTTAAAAATGCACTTTTCACATCCATTTGATATAGTTTCATTTCATGATGCGATGCATATGCAAGAAGGATACGAATGGCTTCAAGTCTTGCAACGGGTGCAAAGGTCTCTCCAAAATCAAGACCTTCAACTTGAGAGAACCCCTTTGCAACTAGTCTTGCCTTGTTCCTCACTACTACGCCTTGATCATCTTGCTTGTTGTGGAACATCCACTTAGTTCCAATGACTCTTGCACCTTTTGGATGCTCTTCAAGTGTCCAAACTTGATTGCGGGCAAAGTTGTTCAATTCTTCATGCATATCATTCACCCAATCTGGATCTTGAAGAGCTTCTTCTTCATTCTTAGGTTCAAGACAAGAGACAAAAGAGTGATGTTCAACAAAAGAAGCAAGCTTTTGAGATCGAGTCATTATACCCTTTGTAGGACTCCCTATGATGAGATCTTGTGGATGTGCTTGAAGTAGAGGTGAGTTTTTTCTATCAACCACTTGAGGAGAGGGTTAGGGAGCATCAACATCTTGAGCTTGTGTCTTGGCTTGTTCATAAGATACATGAGTATCTTCATTTTTAACTCTCTCATTCTTATCATCATCTTGAGGCACATGTGATAAAGATGGTGGATTGGCAATTTGTACATCGTCTTCATCATCTTTAGGCTTGATATCTCCCACCGGCATGTTCTTCATTGCGTCTCTCAATGGTTCATCACCTACATCATCACAATTCTCAATTGCTCCTTGGGAGCCGTTAGATTCATCAAATTCCACATCATATGTTTCTTCAACCAAACCGGTGGCATGGTTAAATACTCTATATGCTTTGGACTTTGATAAGTAACCAACAAGAAAACCAATATCACAACGTCTTTGAAACTTCCCTAGGTGTTGACGCTTCTTGTAGATGTAGCATTTGCAACCAAACACTCAGAAGAATGAGACGTCCTGTAACAGAACCGACCAAATTATAAGAGCACAAGTACGAAAACAAGCACCGAAGCGCTCAAATTTTCAAACTTGAGCCCATATAATCCCGGTAGTCAATCGAAATCACGAAGGATTTCAAACCAAACTGCTTACAACCAGGATCGCATCATTCAACATGCAACATCATACGATACATTTCACAAGTAGTTCTGAAATAAGTTTACACCACGGAGTAGCAATTATTACAAACCAAGTTTGAAAGTAGCGGAAGCATAACACGCACACCAGTTATTTAACTACTGCCAGTCTTGATGATCCACAACCCGCAAAAGCATGAGGAAAGTACATAAAAGACGATCACGCCCAAGTGATCTAGTCTTCATCACCCGCAGGGTGGAGACAAGTCTTGCAGAAGCCCTGATAAAGCATGTCATCTGCAACAGGAGGGAATAAACCCTGAGTACTGGAATGTACTCAGCTAGACTTACCCACCAAAAACCAGAAATAAAGTGACACCAAGGATTATGCAAGGCTTACACAAGAGGCCAGCTGACACCACAGTTTGCATAAAGGCATAAGTAGTTGAAACTCTTATAACATGTACTAGCAGTTATTTTTAGCATTTACCTGTCATCTATCTTAGCACCTGTACTAAACATTCACTTGAGTATAATCAAATAACATTATTATTATATCCATAGCAGGTATATCATTTCGGCAACATCATATCATTTACTTAACCATCTGTTCATTTAATGAGATCTACGTTGCCGCTGCTCAAGTCAAGTGCTCACTAACCGGGAGCGACGGCGATTCGAATCGAATTCCTATCCAGCTGGAGGGGTATTTCTAACACTCACCGTGCAGACCCCTGCCAGGGTCGCACAGGCCACCGTTTCATATGATTCAGGAATCGCGGGTCCGAATAATGTCGCGACCCCAAGGGCGACACTCTGCCAGGTGATAGGGACTCTAACCCCCCCTTGGTCTCACGCCAATGTCCCCAAGCACATCCTTTCTCTCCTCCAAGAAGCAACCTACCATTCGATTCCCGGCCTGAACCACATTACTCGGCTTCGCGGTCGGAACGGGTTATCCGGCCAACTAAGTGTTAGACTGCGTTCAACATGACTCAAGGACGTACAGCGAATCGGTCCTTAAACGACTCAGACGGGCATAGCTCCACACCCAAGACGTGAAGTGTCTTGCGGCTGTACTATCGAACTTCCGCCCGGTCTCAATTTCATTTTTAAGCATGGTTCCATTCACGATAGCCATAGAGCCACTCGTGACTCCTTCCTACATCTCGCGGATGACCGGAAATCACCCGACTTCTACCGTACTAAGCAGGGCTAAGCATGGACACGTGCCTAAACCTAATATAGGATTAAGTACGATATCTGGACAAGGACAGGTATAATGCAACAAGTGTTTTCATATAACTCCTACAACTTAATGCAGTAAACAATTAAAAGTACTCAAGATTAATTTATAAATCAGTAGGTTCAGCATGCACCGGGGCTTGCCTTTTAGAAAAGTTGAAGGCCGGTGGTCAGGGCACTCGGGTAGATCTTCTGACGGAGCTTCCCCGACGTTGGGTTCTTCTGCTACTTCCTCCGGTTGACTCAGCACCTCCTCCGGTATCGCTTGTTCGAATTCGAGAAGTGTCACTCCCTTCGGTACACCTATTGCATGAATGCACAATAAATACCATGGATGCATAACGAAAGATGCAATATGCTCGGAATGGAATGCATTACAACAATTTAATGCTCTACTCAAATCACTTCAAAAGAGTAGGTGCAAATTTCCTCTCCGGTAGAGAAATACTCACCTAATCTACTTAACCTAAGATAAAGCTGCTCATCCTCAGTTAAGGCCCTAACACCTAACAATTACAAAAGTAGCATGTCTTAGGATATCACACCATATCAATCAGCAAAACACCACAGTAAGCATTCTGGACAGCAGCTACTTGTTTTTACCACAACTGGAGATTTACAATTCTAAAAGATATGATCTAAGGCAATCTGGAAAGCCTAAGAAATGTACTACAATTCATTTTCAGACCTCAACTCCAAACTCCTAAGTTTTCCATGTCAAACTTCACAAGTTCCAGAATCTGTCTTCTCCAACACAGAGAGTAGCAGATTTTGAACTGCCACTTTAAACAACAGTAACTCTCAAACTACTAAGCCAAATGCTTCCAAAATTTTAACACAAGCTATTTCATCAAGTTTACTCCAACTTTGGTATTTACAAGTTGTCCAGCAACCAATTTTTATCAAAGCCAAATTTAGAATTACTACTTAGCTGTCCAGAAAACCTAAAATTATAAAGGTTAAATATTTATTGATGTGGCAAACATTCTCTAAAACCAAACTAATGCTACTACAAGTTCACAAATATCACAAAGACACCAGGAAGTAAGGTGTGCCCACCTAGAACATTTATTTAAACCCATTTCTCAATTTACTTAAGTAATTAAGTGGAATTTCAAACATATGTGTAAACTGCTCCTAAAATTCTACAAAAATTACAGGGGACTCTCTGACCCACAAAGAGACTACTGTAAAATTTTGAACTCAATTTATTTACAGGAACTTCCTACACAAAATTCCCAAGCCAAAAAGGCTGATTTTTGTATAAATAACAAAGCATAGTCAAAAGTGTCAAACAACAGATTTCTTAATTTTCTTGGACACTCTAGGGTACCAAGACATTCTCCAAAAATTTATAAGAACATTGCACATGTAGAAAAATTACAAAAATTCATTTTAGTATTTTCTAGAATAACAAGATAGCATTATAACTTGGAAATTACTTAATCACTGATGCTCAAATTTTTACCAGAGCTAGGGCTAGCATAGAGTAACCTACCCACCAAATTTCATGATTTATGGAACACTACAGCTCAAGTTATAAATTTAACAAATTTGCATGCATTCCAAAACACATTTAAAGGATCTATTAAATTCTTACAGACTTTAAACATCTCATGCCAGATCCATATTTTTCTAAAATACTACACATTATGTAGACCCTAATAAAATTTATCTCATGATTTTTGGATCATTAAAACCCTAGATCTATATTTTTCCAACTTGTACAAAGATCAGTGACAAAATAATAAAAATGAATTTCATTTCGGACGACTGGGCCGGCCCGGAGAAAACCGGCCCACACACTCGCGCGCGCGGCCCGCTCAGCGCTCCCGCCCACGCGCGACACTGACGGGCGGGCCCCCGCGGTCAGCGACCAGAGACAGGGGAGCGGCAGCCGTGAGCTCCGGCGAGCCCAAGCTCGTCGGAGGGAAGCTCGCCCGGAAAAATCGAGCTCACCCACGCGTTCCCTGTTCCGTAACGCTTCGATTCATGCTAGTGGAAGAGCTTAGGTTGGAGTGGGAGGGCTCGCCGTCGTGAGCGGCGGCCGGTGAGGGTCGGGTGAGGGTATGCCGTCGCCGGTGAGGCCGCACGGCCATATCTAAGCTCGGTACGAGCTACACTACGCCCGGGCGAATCTATTGAGGTAGAAAGGAGGTTTGGAAGAGGTCCTAACTACCCTGGCCACGGAGTGCCGTGACGCGGTGCGGTGAGCGCGACGACGGTGGTCGTCGTGTTCCGCTCCGGTGACGTCGCATCCCACTGTAAGGTCATGCCTAGAGCTAGAGGAAGGCCTACACTATTCCGAACGCTGACCACAGAGAGAGGAGGGTGAAAGAGGACGTCGGTGGTGAGCTCGCAATGGCGGCGGCCATGGCGGAGCTCCGCACCGCCGAGGTTTGATTGGGTGATTTGCCCTCTACCTTGACCCAACGGCTGACCCAATGTGCGGAGGTTGTAGTGTATGGTCAGGCGGTGCTGTTCGTGAGCTCTCGGGTGTGGTGGCGCGGTGGTTGGCGCAACCGAAGGCGGCGGAGCTGGCTGTGGGGGCGGAGGACGCTCGGTCGCCTTACCGGTGAGCTGGGGAAGGAGGGCGATGGAAATGGAGGGGGAAGCGGGTCGTCCTGGTCTTCATGCTGAGCTCGCAGGCGACGTGGGGCGTCGGCAGAACACGCGCGCCACGCGGCCACCGGGCTCTGCCCGAGCGCCACGACGCGGTCGGCCGCGGCCGTCGTTGTCTGAACGTTTCGTTTCAGAGCTCAAAGGTATCGACTGACAGGGCAAGTTCAACACCGATTATCACCCAAACCAGTTCGAATTAGAAGAAGATGATATTACCAAAATTGTAGAGCTACATGAGGACTACAAGTTTGTCAATTGGAGTTTGGGCTGGTTCGGCCTAGATTTGAAACTACAGAGCTCCAAAGTGGGTCACCTGAAAACTGAAACTTAGTTTCAGTCACTATGCCGACTGAAACCCGATTTTCTAGGCATCAAATCTCCTAAACTATTGAGAACCAGGTGATGGTGATATTGACAATGTTGTAGAGCTATGTGTGGACAACAACTTTGTCAATTGGCTCCAGGACTGGTTTGGCCTGGTTTGTGAGTTACAAGTTGCTAAAGTGAGGTACAGTGAAACTGAAAAATCCAATTTCCAGACTTAGAATTTTTCTAAGTGTTGATCACCACTCAAGCTGACTTGTGGGCCATTTTTGAGCATGCTCTGGTCATTTTCATGAGATGGCCATATTAGAACTTTTGTTCCTCATGAAATTCTCTACAACTTTACTTAAGAGTGCTCTTCCATGCAAGGTCTCTAAATTAGACTTTTTAATTGGTCAAACTAGAGCCTTCTAGGGTCAAATGGTGGTCAAACTTCTCTTGGAGGGCAATTTTGTAATTTTGGTCAACATGAACCTTGTTGCAAATGTTATCCTAAGTATAACTAAGGTGTTGTAGGTCATGATTGGCTACCTTACCTTTTTGGTTACACCAACTATCAAATACTTCATGAAATAAATCAAACAACCCTAAAATAAACACATGTGTTGCATCACATAAAATAACAAACATGAATGATGCATGCTTATGCTTATGTCATGCAAATGCAATTATGGAGCTAAACACTTGAGGTGTTACAGCCCTCCCCCCTTATAAAAATCTCGTCCCGAGATTTGGAAAGCGTACCATTTTTCATAGAATTCTTTATAACCATCCCGCAAATAATCCTCCCGTTCCCACGTAGCATCACTCTCACTTCCCTGATTACTCCACATCACTTTGTACCACTTAACCACTTTACTTCTAGTTACACGTTCCTGAGTATCGATCACTCGGGCTGGCTTTTCTTCGTAGGTTAGGTCGGATTCCAGCCTGATATCACCTAAAGGAACTTGTTCCTCAGGAACTCGAAGACACTTTTTAAGCTGAGATACATGGAAGACGTTGAATATGGCACTCATTTCTGGAGGTAACTGAATTTTGTACGCAACAGCTCCACTCTTGCCTATGATTTGAAAAGGACCCACGTATCTTGGCGCAAGTTTCCGCTTAACACCAAAACGTCGGACACTTTTCATTGGAGAAACTTTCAAATACACGAAGTCTCCAACTTCAAACTCGAGTGGTTTTCTACGACGATCCGCATAGCTTTTCTGCCTAGCTTGGGCTGCAGCCATATGTTTTTGGATGGTACGGACTTGTTCCTCAGCTTCCTCAACAAAAGCAATACCATAAAATCTTCTCTCACCAGATTCGATCCAATTTAGTGGGGTTCTACACCTACGACCGTACAAAGCTTCGAATGGAGCCATCTTAATACTCTCTTGATAACTGTTATTGTACGAGAATTCGGCTAAAGGTAACCATTTTTCCCAAGAACCCTTGGATGAAATGATGCATGCTCGCAACAGATCTTCCAAGATTTGGTTAACTCGTTCTGTCTGACCCGATGTCTGGGGGTGATAAGCAGAGCTTCTCACTAACTTGGTTCCCAGAAGGTGATGCAAGTGCTCCCAAAAGCGAGCAGTGAACTGGGGACCACGGTCAGATATGATAGTACGAGGTATCCCATGAAGCCGGACTATCTGATTGAAGTACAACTCAGCATAGTCAGTGGGACGATAGTCCACTCTCACTGGGATGAAGTGAGCTGATTTGGTCAAACGATCAACAATTACCCAAATAGAGTTATGATTTTTGACAGTAGGAGGAAGTCCGACAATGAAATCCATACTTATCTCTTCCCATTTCCAGCCTGGAATGGAAAGTGGCTGAAGTAGCCCAGCTTTCATGTGCACAGCTTTAACTCTGCAACAGGTGTCACATCTAGCAACATATGCAGCTATCTCTTTCCGCATCTTGGTCCACCAATAAAGCGGTTTCAAATCATAATACATCTTATTGCTGCCAGGATGGATGGACAACTTAGAGGAGTGTGCTTCAGACATAATATCATTTCGAAGCTCTCGGTCCTTAGGCACAACTAACCTATCCTTGAACCATAGTACACCCTCTTCATCTATCCTGAACTGTGTAGTTTCTTGCTCTGTCATCTTATGCTTGATGTGGAATATACCAATGTCAGTCTTTTGGAGCTCAATAATTCTGCTTTTGAGAGTACAACTGACAGTGATGTTGTACAAGACTGATGGATGTAGAAGGCGAGATCGATGAAAATCAGTTTCAACTAAGGAATGACAATGAGACTTACGGCTTAAAGCATCCGCAACTACATTTTCCTTTCCTGGATGATAGTGCACTTGAAGGTTATAATCTTTAATCAACTCGAGCCATCTTCTTTGACGCATATTTAGCTCGGGTTGAGTGAAGATGTATTTGAGGCTTTTATGATCGGTGTAGATATTGCAGACATTTCCCAGCAGATAATGCCGCCATACTTTCAAAGCATGAACAACTGCAGCCAGTTCTAAGTCATGCGTTGGATAATTCACCTCATGTTTCTGAAGTTGTCGAGAGGTATATGCAATTACTCGGCCTTCCTGCATCAGAACACCTCCCAAACCTATGCCTGAGGCATCACAATAAACATCAAATGGTTTCTCAATATCCGGTTGTGCCAAAACCAGAGCTGAGGTTAGGAGGGTTCGTAGTTGGTGAAAAGCCGCATCACACTCAGGAGTCCAGACAAACCTGGTGTCTTTTTGCAGCAACCGAGTCATTGGCTTGGCTATTTTGGAGAAATCCGGGATGAAGCGACGATAATAGCCAGCCAAACCAAGAAAACTTCGGACCTCATGAACCGAGATAGGAGCCTTCCAGTTCAGTACTTCCTGTACCTTGGCGGGGTCCACCATAATTCCTCCATCGGACAACACATGCCCAAGGAAAGGTACTTCACGAAGCCAGAATTCGCACTTACTGAACTTCGCATATAGTTGATGTTCATGCAGTCTTGTGAGGACTATACGCAGATGTTCAGCGTGATCCTCCTCATTCACGGAATATACCAAGATGTCATCAATAAATACCACCACAAACTTGTCCAATTCAGGCATAAACACCGAATTCATCAAGTACATGAAGTGTGCGGGGGCATTGGTCAAGCCGAAAGACATAACCAGATACTCATAAAGACCGTATCTGGTAGAAAAGGCTGTCTTTGGAACATCTTCTGGGCGGATTTTAATTTGATGGTAACCCGATCTTAGATCGATCTTGGAGAAAACTTTAGCTTCAGACAACTGATCGAACAAGATGTCGATGCGCGGAAGAGGGTACTTATTTTTGACAGTGACTGCATTGAGAGGTCTATAATCTACGCACATCCGCAACGACTGATCCTTCTTCTTTACAAAGATAGCAGGACATCCCCACGGTGATGAACTAGGACGAATCAACCCCTTCTTCAAAAGTTCATTCAATTGCACCTTCAGTTCAGCGAGTTCATTTGGAGGCATCCTATAGGGTCTCCTAGAGATGGGCGCCGTGCCAGGCAACAACTCAATTTTAAACTCCACATCCTGATCCGGAGGGAGTCCCGGCAATTCATCGGGAAAAACGTCCGGAAACTCATTTACTACTGGAATTTCGGCCAACGCCTTTGCTTGCACAGCATGAATTTCCCCTGACAATTCAACCTTTCTGGGAAGTTGTACTAGAAAACCCTTTTGATCTGTAGGATCTCTGAGCATAACTACCCGAGAGGATGTGTCAATGAGTACCCCATTCTGACTCATCCAATTCATGCCCAAGATAACATCTATGTCTAAACCAGGTAAAACCAATAGGGCAAGCGAATAACTTCGCCCTTCTATCTCAAACTTAAGGTTCCCCACTACTTTGTTTGTGGAAATATTCCCACTTGCAGCGCTAATACAATAACCCACACCTTCAACAGTATGCAACTTATGTGCAAATTTAGATGCAAACTTAGGACTGATAAAGGAATGCGAAGCACCTGAATCAAAAAGTACCACTGCGGGGTGTTGGTCAACTAGAAACTTACCAGCGGTGACCACCTCACCAGATGGAATTTCCTCAATGCTGTTATAATGGGCGTGTCCCTGACGACTACCTTGGTTGACATTTTTCTTAGGGTACGGACAGTTCCTGGACCAATGGCCTGGCTTGTTACAGTTCCAGCAAGGCATGTTGCTAGGGGGAACACTGGAGCTGCCTTGGCCCGCATTACTCTTTGGCAGAGCCACTGTATATGCCTTACGAAACCTAGTTTTCATTGGCACCTTCTTTTGTGGAGGACGGAACTTAGCATTTGTGGCAGGAGGGCGAGGGGAAGACCTCGGTGTCGCTGAGGCCCTTGACTGAGAAGCACTTGCCTCAAGGGCCCTTTTACGGCTCTTAGAGGCCGAATAAATAGTATTGTTGTTCTCCTGGGTCAAAGCATCGCTGATGAAGTCATTGAAAGTAGTACATTTGCTAGTGCCCATTGTTTTCATCAGTTTTGGGCCGAGGCCCCTTTTGAAGCTAGCAATCTTTTTGGCATCGGTATCCACAAACTCTGTGGCATACCTTGCCAGGTTGTTGAAGGACTGCAAGTATTCAGTCAGGCTTTTGTTTCCTTGCGACAGCCTCATAAACTCTGTGCGCTTGATTGCCATAAGACCGGGAGGGATATAATTTCCTCGGAATGCCGCCTTAAACTGATCCCAAGCAATTGGGACATTGGCAGGCAATGTGGAACGATAGTGGCTCCACCAAATGCCCGCAGGACCATGCAACTGATGGAAAGCATACTCAGTTTTCAGCTCATCAGTCAGACGTAGAAGACGAAACTTTTGTTCAATAGTATTCAACCACTCGTCAGCCTGCAGTGGTTCTTCCGCTTCCTTAAAGAGCGGGGGCTTTGTATCCAGAAAGTCCTTGAAATCGCTGTACTGATTTGGCTCTGGGCCCTGGCGGCCAGGACGAGCCTCTCGGTTAGCCAGCTGGCGCATAGCATCCGCCAACATGCGCTGCCCTTCGACCACTGTCTGCATCAACTCGGCCGGAGTAGGTGGTGGCGGAGGGGGTGGCTGTTCCTCCTCCTCATTTCCACGACCCCGACGTAGATTGTACGACATCTGCAAAAATGCATAGCCAATGAACACTGATGATGTGGGAAATTTGTAGATGAATTATTGCGAAATGTCAATCTGACTGTATGAATAGATTTCTCATAATAATTAAGGCACAATAATTCATCACAACCGCACAATCCATTCTAGCGCATCATTTGACGAGATCATACTTGGTAATCCAACAAGATGCTCTTTGATAAAGGCTCACTCACAGGGAGCACAACGGTTACCGGACCGTTTACGTTGCTATCTACGTGATTTTTGATCTTTTGCACGGTACTTGGATTCGATCTCAAGATTTTTAGTTGACTGGGAAAGGCTACTTCAAACTGACCACAAAGAGACTTCTCAATGAAGAGTCCCATGGTGGATCATGACTAACCACCTTGATACCTGCGCGTGCCAAGCAGCACAGCCTTATGTCGCGCGCCATAGGAGGCCCTCGGTTTTGTCGCGGCACCGAAGGGTGCTAATCGTGACACCATCATCGAACGCAACATAATAAGACATCAAGTTGTGATCGAAATTAACAGGTTCAAACTACATTCAGGAAATACATGGTTCAACCTTACATCCCAAAGTCAAGTTATTACAAGGCCCCACTCCTTCACAGGGAGGGCACAAAAGACGATCCTAACATTATGGGCACGTGATGACTACTCTAAGCATCATCCTCCGAGTCGGTGTCAAGGATCTCCCCGCCGTCCTCATCACTGACAGGCTCTAACTCCTCGTCTTCTTCTTCTTCTGGCTCTTCCTCTGGTGCTTCTGCAGGTGGGGCATCCTGTGGTCCATCAACCTCCACTTCATCATCATCCTCAGCCATGAAGATTCCCGAACCCATGTCTTCATCGGCGTTGTTGTTTTGAGGCAGCAGGGGATTAAGCTCGTTGTTCAGGCGGTGCACTTCTTCATGAAGATTATCATTGTATTCTTCAGCGTTCTCCAACTGTTGCTCGAGCTCAAACTGACGAGCTCTCAAAACATTCTCCTCGTGCCAGGCTTCATCCCTCTGTTCCATCACACGGACCAACATGCGTTGACAGTTGCGGTTTGCCACTGTCAACCTCTGGACTGCAAGCGTTTCTTGATCACGATCATGAATCACTTGTTCCAGTTGTTGCCGTGCTGCATTCCTGGCGGCAGTCACTTCAGCCAACTCTGCCCTTAGCCTTTCCACCTCAGTAGGCTCAGGGCGGGGCTCACGTGGAGCGAGCTGGTGACGCGGTGCCCTGCCCCCAGTGGACTTACGAGCGGTCCTCTTGGTACGTGCCATCTGTAGCAACAAGATAAGATACGACTTAAAGTGAGGATCATTTAGGGGATACGAAATTTACTTTAGTTGGGAGTACAGAAATTTTTAAGGAGGGAGTAAATGATATGTATGATATATTTAAACATGATGCATGCACGTTCCGTACGCCCTCTCACCTTAGTAGAAACCTAAAGTTTTAACGCTAGGCGGTGGCATACATACGTTCTCTCATATAAGCGAAACTATCGGTCTACTCGTTACGCTGTTAGTGTACCTGCAGAAAATTTCATTGCAGCCCAACAATTCCCAATATATGCACACAAGAAAGCAGTAAATTAAATACTTTCCATATACACATCCCCGGATGTATATATTTCAGTATCAAAGCTACCCGATTGATAGATGCCCACAATTAAGTGTTTTTACATAGTTACATGGTTTAAACATGTAAAGATGTAAGTCACCAAAACTACTCTCCCCTAGACCGCCGGTTGGACGATCATGCTCTCACAACTCACACTTACCAGAGCGTCGAGGTAATTGATCCATATATTACCACCCAAGTGGATGGCATCCATACAATATCACGCCGTATGGACGACGAAATAAAAACAAACAAGGCCCCCAAGTTAGTCTTTATAATAAGCCACCTAAGAGTCCTTATTTGGGCTAAGGGATGTGATCACTGGCATACCTAAAAATAATTTTTAGTGTTTAACCCTTTTCGCAAACAAATACTTTTGTTTTTAATTACTCGTAAGATGTGTTTAATGTTGAATTATGCTCTGATACCAGCTGTAACAGAACCGACCAAATTATAAGAGCACAAGTACGAAAACAAGCACCGAAGCGCTCAAATTTTCAAACTTGAGCCCATATAATCCCGGTAGTCAATCGAAATCACGAAGGATTTCAAACCAAACTGCTTACAACCAGGATCGCATCATTCAACATGCAACATCATACGATACATTTCACAAGTAGTTCTGAAATAAGTTTACACCACGGAGTAGCAATTATTACAAACCAAGTTTGAAAGTAGCGGAAGCATAACACGCACACCAGTTATTTAACTACTGCCAGTCTTGATGATCCACAACCCGCAAAAGCATGAGGAAAGTACATAAAAGACGATCACGCCCAAGTGATCTAGTCTTCATCACCCGCAGGGTGGAGACAAGTCTTGCAGAAGCCCTGATAAAGCATGTCATCTGCAACAGGAGGGAATAAACCCTGAGTACTGGAATGTACTCAGCTAGACTTACCCGCCAAAAACCAGAAATAAAGTGACACCAAGGATTATGCAAGGCTTACACAAGAGGCCAGCTGACACCACAGTTTGCATAAAGGCATAAGTAGTTGAAACTCTTATAACATGTACTAGCAGTTATTTTTAGCATTTACCTGTCATCTATCTTAGCACCTGTACTAAACATTCACTTGAGTATAATCAAATAACATTATTATTATATCCATAGCAGGTATATCATTTCGGCAACATCATATCATTTACTTAACCATCTGTTCATTTAATGAGATCTACGTTGCCGCTGCTCAAGTCAAGTGCTCACTAACCGGGAGCGACGGCGATTCGAATCGAATTCCTATCCAGCTGGAGGGGTATTTCTAACACTCACCGTGCAGACCCCTGCCAGGGTCGCACAGGCCACCGTTTCATATGATTCAGGAATCGCGGGTCCGAATAATGTCGCGACCCCAAGGGCGACACTCTGCCAGGTGATAGGGACTCTAACCCCCCCTTGGTCTCACGCCAATGTCCCCAAGCACATCCTTTCTCTCCTCCAAGAAGCAACCTACCATTCGATTCCCGGCCTGAACCACATTACTCGGCTTCGCGGTCGGAACGGGTTATCCGGCCAACTAAGTGTTAGACTGCGTTCAACATGACTCAAGGACGTACAGCGAATCGGTCCTTAAACGACTCAGACGGGCATAGCTCCACACCCAAGACGTGAAGTGTCTTGCGGCTGTACTATCGAACTCCCGCCCGGTCTCAATTTCATTTTTAAGCATGGTTCCATTCACGATAGCCATAGAGCCACTCGTGACTCCTTCCTACATCTCGCGGATGACCGGAAATCACCCGACTTCTACCGTACTAAGCAGGGCTAAGCATGGACACGTGCCTAAACCTAATATAGGATTAAGTACGATATCTGGACAAGGACAGGTATAATGCAACAAGTGTTTTCATATAACTCCTACAACTTAATGCAGTAAACAATTAAAAGTACTCAAGATTAATTTATAAATCAGTAGGTTCAGCATGCACCGGGGCTTGCCTTTTAGAAAAGTTGAAGGCCGGTGGTCAGGGCACTCGGGTAGATCTTCTGACGGAGCTTTCCCGACGTTGGGTTCTTCTGCTACTTCCTCCGGTTGACTCAGCACCTCCTCCGGTATCGCTTGTTCGAATTCGAGAAGTGTCACTCCCTTCGGTACACCTATTGCATGAATGCACAATAAATACCATGGATGCATAACGAAAGATGCAATATGCTCGGAATGGAATGCATTACAACAATTTAATGCTCTACTCAAATCACTTCAAAAGAGTAGGTGCAAATTTCCTCTCCGGTAGAGAAATACTCACCTAATCTACTTAACCTAAGATAAAGCTGCTCATCCTCAGTTAAGGCCCTAACACCTAACAATTACAAAAGTAGCATGTCTTAGGATATCACACCATATCAATCAGCAAAACACCACAGTAAGCATTCTGGACAGCAGCTACTTGTTTTTACCACAACTGGAGATTTACAATTCCAAAAGATATGATCTAAGGCAATCTGGAAAGCCTAAGAAATGTACTACAATTCATTTTCAGACCTCAACTCCAAACTCCTAAGTTTTCCATGTCAAACTTCACAAGTTCCAGAATCTGTCTTCTCCAACACAGAGAGTAGCAGATTTTGAACTGCCACTTTAAACAACAGTAACTCTCAAACTACTAAGCCAAATGCTTCCAAAATTTTAACACAAGCTATTTCATCAAGTTTACTCCAACTTTGGTATTTACAAGTTGTCCAGCAACCAATTTTTATCAAAGCCAAATTTAGAATTACTACTTAGCTGTCTAGAAAACCTAAAATTACAAAGGTTAAATATTTATTGATGTGGCAAACATTCTCTAAAACCAAACTAATGCTACTACAAGTTCACAAATATCACAAAAGACACCAGGAAGTAAGGTGTGCCCACCTAGAACATTTATTTAAACCCATTTCTCAATTTACTTAAGTAATTAAGTGGAATTTCAAACATATGTGTAAACTGCTCCTAAAATTCTACAAAAATTACAGGGGACTCTCTGACCCACAAAGAGACTACTGTAAAATTTTTAACTCAATTTATTTACAGGAACTTCCTACACAAAATTCCCAAGCTAAAAAGGCTGATTTTTGTATAAATAACAAAGCATAGTCAAAAGTGTCAAACAACAGATTTATTAATTTTCTTGGACACTCTAGGGTACCAAGACATTCTCCAAAAATTTATAAGAACATTGCACATGTAGAAAAATTACAAAAATTCATTTTAGTATTTCCTAGAATAACAAGATAGCATTATAACTTGGAAATTACTTAATCACTGATGCTCAAATTTTTACCAGAGCTAGGGCTAGCATAGAGTAACCTACCCACCAAATTTCATGATTTATGGAACACTACAGCTCAAGTTATAAATTTAACAAATTTGCATGCATTCCAAAACACATTTAAAGGATCTATTAAATTCTTACAGACTTTAAACATCTCATGCCAGATCCATATTTTTCTAAAATACTACACATTATGTAGACCCTAATAAAATTTATCTCATGATTTTTGGATCATTAAAACCCTAGATCTATATTTTTCCAACTTGTACAAAGATCAGTGACAAAATAATAAAAATGAATTTCATTTCGGACGACTGGGCCGGCCCGGAGAAAATCGGCCCACACACTCGCGCGCGCGGCCCGCTCAGCGCTCCCGCCCGCGCGCGACACTGACGGGCGGGCCCCCGCGGTCAGCGACCAGAGACAGGGGAGCGGCAGCCGTGAGCTCCGGCGAGCCCAAGCTCGTCGGAGGGAAGCTCGCCCGGAAAAATCGAGCTCACCCACGCGTTCCCTGTTCCGTAACGCTTCGATTCATGCTAGTGGAAGAGCTTAGGTTGGAGTGGGAGGGCTCGCCGTCGTGAGCGGCGGCCGGTGAGGGTCGGGTGAGGGTATGCCGTCACCGGTGAGGCCGCACGGCCATATCTAAGCTCGGTACGAGCTACACTACGCCCGGGCGAATCTATTGAGGTAGAAAGGAGGTTTGGAAGAGGTCCTAACTACCCTGGCCACGGAGTGTCGTGACGCGGTGCGGTGAGCGCGACGACGGTGGTCGTCGTGTTCCGCTCCGGTGACGTCGCATCCCACTGTAAGGTCATGCCTAGAGCTAGAGGAAGGCCTACACTATTCCGAACGCTGACCACAGAGAGAGGAGGGTGAAAGAGGACGTCGGTGGTGAGCTCGCAATGGCGGCGGCCATGGCGGAGCTCCGCACCGCCGAGGTTTGATTGGGTGATTTGCCCTCTACCTTGACCCAACGGCTGACCCAATGTGCGGAGGTTGTAGTGTATGGTCAGGCGGTGCTGTTCGTGAGCTCTCGGGTGTGGTGGCGCGGTGGTTGGCGCAACCGAAGGCGGCGGAGCCGGCTGTGGGGGCGGAGGACGCTCGGTCGCCTTACCGGTGAGCTGGGGAAGGAGGGCGATGGAAATGGAGGGGGAAGCGGGTCGTCCTGGTCTTCATGCTGAGCTCGCAGGCGACGTGGGGCGTCGGCAGAACACGCGCGCCACGCGGCCACCGGGCTCTGCCCGAGCGCCACGACGCGATCGGGCGCGGCCGTCGTTGTCTGAACGTTTCGTTTCAGAGCTCAAAGGTATCGACTGACAGGGCAAGTTCAACACCAATTATCACCCAAACCAGTTCGAATTAGAAGAAGATGATATTACCAAAATTGTAGAGCTACATGAGGACTACAAGTTTGTCAATTGGAGTTTGGGCTGGTTCGGCCTAGATTTGAAACTACAGAGCTCCAAAGTGGGTCACCTGAAAACTGAAACTTAGTTTCAGTCACTATGCCGACTGAAACCCGATTTTCTAGGCATCAAATCTCCTAAACTATTGAGAACCAGGTGATGGTGATATTGACAATGTTGTAGAGCTATGTGTGGACAACAACTTTGTCAATTGGCTCCAGGACTGGTTTGGCCTGGTTTGTGAGTTACAAGTTGCTAAAGTGAGGTACAGTGAAACTGAAAAATCCAATTTCCAGACTTAGAATTTTTCTAAGTGTTGATCACCACTCAAGCTGACTTGTGGGCCATTTTTGAGCATGCTCTGGTCATTTTCATGAGATGGCCATATTAGAACTTTTGTTCCTCATGAAATTCTCTACAACTTTACTTAAGAGTGCTCTTCCATGCAAGGTCTCTAAATTAGACTTTTTAATTGGTCAAACTAGAGCCTTCTAGGGTCAAATGGTGGTCAAACTTCTCTTGGAGGGCAATTTTGTAATTTTGGTCAACATGAACCTTGTTGCAAATGTTATCCTAAGTATAACTAAGGTGTTGTAGGTCATGGTTGGCTACCTTACCTTTTTGGTTACACCAACTATCAAATACTTCATGAAATAAATCAAACAACCCTAAAATAAACACATGTGTTGCATCACATAAAATAACAAACATGAATGATGCATGCTTATGCTTATGTCATGCAAATGCAATTATGGAGCTAAACACTTGAGGTGTTACACGTCCGGCTTCTTTCCATTTAGCAACTCATAGGAGGTCTTGCCAAGAAACTTTTGTAGGAAGAGGCGATTTAAAGCATAGCATGCGGTGTTGATTGCCTCGGCCCACAATTTTTCCAGTGTGTTGTACTCATCTAGCATTGTTCTTACTAAGGTGATCAAAGTCTGGTTCTTTCTCTCAACTACACCATTTTGTTGAGGAGTGTAGGTTGATGAAACTTCATGCTTAATTCCAATCTCATCACAATAAGCTTCAATATTTGTGTTGTCAAATTCTTTGCCATTGTCACTTCTAATCTTCTTTATCTTGACTTCAAATTCATTTTGAGCTCTCTTTGCAAACTTCTTGAAGCAATTTGCCACTTCATATTTGTCATAAAGGAAGAAAGTCTAAGTGTATCTTAAGTAGTCATCCACAATCACTAGGCAATAGAGATTTCCACCCAAGCTCTTGTAAGTTGTAGGACCAAACAAATCCATGTGTAGAAGTTCTAATACTCTTGATGTTGACATGTAAGCATTGGTTGGATGAGTATTTGTAACTTGTTTGCCGGCTTGACATGCACTACAAGGTTTGTCCTTCTCAAACTTTACATCCTTCAAGCCTCTTACTAGTTCTTTCTTCAATAGCTTGTTGAGAGTGTTCATTCTAACATGTGCAAGCCTCCTATGCCAAAGCCACCTAAGTGTAGTTTTGGTGAACAAATATGTCATCAAGTTTGCATCTTCGAAGGTGAAGTCAACAAGATAGAGATTGTTGTATCTAAAGCCTTTGAAAATTACTTGCTTGTCATCTATGTTTGTAACTACCACTTCATTTGGAGTGAACAAGCATTGGTAGCCAAGGTCACAAAGTTGCCCAACGGATAGTAAGTTAAAACTCAATGAAGCAACATAGAGCACATTTGAAAGAGAGTGATCATTTGATATTGCAATCTTGCCTATACCCTTGATTTTGCTCTTTGAATTGTCTCCAAATGTGATCTTCTCTTGACATACCCCATTCTCTTCAAGTGAGGTGAACATACGAGGGTCACCGGTCATATGTTGAGTGCAACCACTATCAATAACCCAATAAGATCCACCGGTCTTGTAGTTCACCTACACATAAGAGATCAAGCTTTTTGTTTAGGACCCAAACTTGAGAGGGACCCTTGACTTTCTCAACTAGTGACTTGGCAACCCTTATTTTCTTAGGCCTATTCTTGTTCGGGGGACCCAAGAACATGACTTTCATCTTGCCACTTGAATCTTTTCTAAGCATGTAATGAGCATTGAAGGCAAAGGGTCTAGCATGCTTGGGCAAGGGTTGTGGTGGTGGAGTTTTGCACTCATGAGCAAAATGACCTTCTTTTCCACACTCAACACATCTCTTTGGCTTGGGTTTTGACTTGCTTTGTTTTTTTTGAGCTTTAGCCTTCTTTTCTTGATTTACCAAGTAACCGATGCCACTTCTATCCATCTTCATTACGGTGTTCATGAGTAGCTCACTTTGCAAATGTTGGCCTCTTGTGAACTTGCTTAGGCTGGTCTTGAGATGCTCTTTTTCTTGCTTGAGCTTTTTATTCTCTTCAATAAGTGACTCATTTGATTTTTGCTTTTTAAGAGCCATCAACTTCTTGTTCTCATTCTTAAGCATCTCATTTTCACTCTTGAGCTTGACATAATCATCATAGTTGTCGGACTCAACCACATTCTTGCCTTTGCCGCTAGAGCCTTGCTCAAAGTTCTCAATAATCAAATCATCACATGATGTAGCTATATCAATCTTAACAACTTGGTTAGTAGCATCATGTGTCTCAAGAGCAAGCTCATTAGCAACATTAAGACTATCATAGTTGATTTTCAATGTAGTATATTCATCTTTTAGCAAGTTGAGCCTAGTGATGAGTTCATCATGCTTCTTCTCAAATTTATCATGTTCATCTCTAAGCTCTTTGTTAGAAGTTTTGAGCTCCTTGAGAGTAGAAGATATAATTTCATTTTGATCTTTGAGCTCATCACTAGTCTTATGTGCATTCTCAAGCTTAGATGAGAGTGAGTCATTTTCATTTTGAAGCTCATCATTTTCATTTCTAGTTCTTCTTATGATTTTAGAGTATTTGTTCAATAATTTTACAACTTCATCATAAGAAGGTGCATCATATTCATCATCACTATCACTATCATCATCATCACTCTCATTGTTTTGTACCTTTCGTTCACCCTTGGCCATAAGGCATAGGTGAGAAGTGGACGATGATGGTGAAGATGGCGGTGAAGGTGGTGATGAAGATGTCGGTGAAGATGATGATGGCCCAATCACAAATGCGGTGACCTTCTCTTTCTCATCGTCGCTCTCATCACCGGAGGACTCACATGATGATTCAATGTCGGTGAGCCAATCACCAATAATGTAAGCTTTGTCTCCCTTCTTCTTCTTGTAGAACTCTTTTCTCTTGCCATCTTTCTTTTTGTATGGCTTGTTCTTCTTTTTTTCATCTTCTTCATCACTTGAATCATTTCTCTTGCCCTTGTTCTTGTTCTTGTATTTGTCTTTTGGAGGCTTCGGGCATTGATGAGCTAAGTGGCCAAGTTCACCACAATTGTAGCAATTCATTTCGGATATTGGCTTTCTTTTGCTACTTGTGAAGAACTTCTTCTTCTTGCCATCGAACTTGATGCCACTCTTGTTGAGCTTCTTTAGCATCTTGGTGGCCTTTCTCACCATGAGTGCAAGTGATGCATCATCAATATCACTTTCACTTGAGCTTTCTTGCACCATCATGGCTTGGCCCTTCTTCTTTTTCTTTTCATGGCTAGCTTTGAAGGCCAAATCCTTCTTCTTGGAAGATGATGAGCCCTCTTCCGGAGTAATGTGCATGTACATCTCATGTGCATTGATCTTTCCCAATACTTGATTCGGTGTTGCGGTGGAGAGATCACTTTGGTGAAGCACGGTGACAATGTGACCATACTTCTTAACGAGAAGAACGCTCAAGATCCTCCTTGCAACATCCGATTGACTCATTTGAGTGAGTCCAAGAGCATTGAGATCCTCTACAAGAACATTCAATCGAGTGTACATTTCATTAGCACTTTTTTTGGGAAGCATCTCAAAGGAATTAATTTTCTTTAAGGCAATATGATAGCGTTCCTCACGCTCACTCTTAGTTCCCTCATGGAGAGCACAAAGGTTTTCCCACAATTCATGAGCGTTTTTGGCATTACGCACACGATTGAAGATATCCTTGTCTAAGCCCCGGTAGAGTGCATTTTTTGCTTTTGCATTCCACCGGTCGTACTTCTCCTCGTCACCACTTGGGTTGGCGGGATCCCTAATGGCGGGAAGCCCTTCGGTTGCGGCTCTAAGGCACCAAACATCTATGGCTTCGAGGTACGCCTCCATACGAATTTTCCAATATGGAAAATCGTCTCCCTCAAAAGTGGGAGGTGGTCCTTCCCCATTAGACATCTTGCTCTAGGCGGTGAAGCCTAAATAAGGAGCAACTCGACTCCGATACCAATTGAAAGGATCAAGATGCCCAAGAGGGGGAGTGAATTGGGCTTCTCTAAAAAATTAATTGCAAGAATTAAACTTTACAAGCCAAACTTCACCCCTAGTGCCTACTAGTGTTCCTTGTGATTCTACCGGTAAAAGTTTTGCACCCTAAGTTCCAATTCTAGTCTAGCATGGCAATTCTGGGAAAGTAAACAAGCAATGAAAGTAATACATGAAAGTGAATGCTTGAAAGTAAGGGTAAGGAACACGGCGATGTTTTCCCGAGGTATCGGAGAGTCGTCACTCCCCACTAGTACTCGTTGGAGCACCCGCACAAGGGTGTAGCTCCCCCTTGATCCGTACAAGGATTAAGTGCTCTCTATGGGCTGATTCTTTGACACTCCGTCACGGTGAATCGCCCAAAACCGCTCACAACATGAGTTGGGTCATCCACAAGCTCGTCGGATGATCACCAAACTCCCAATCACCACCAAACCGTCTAGGTGATGGCGATCACCAAGAGTAACAAGCTAGAACTCTCACTTGACCACAACAAGCCTAATGAGAAGATGGATGCACACTTGCTACTCTCTAGTCACTAATGAGGGATCTCAAACTTTGATTCTCAAATCACTACCCTCACTAGGGCTCTTGCACTCCCTTGCACTTTAAATGTGTTTCTCAGCTGAACAAATGAGCAAGAGACCTCTAAAAGAGGTGGAGAGGATGTATTTATACACCCCACAGTCAAATCCAACCGTTACTAGCAAACTCAGCAAAACACGCACTGACCAGACGCGCCGGTCGAGTGTAACGGTCGAAAACTGGAACGACACTGCTGAGTGACCGGACGCACCGATCAGGGATGACCGGATGCGTCCGATCATGCAAGACCCTTACTGTACTTTAACCTGACGCTCGACCGTGTCTGATCAGTGATGACCGGACGCGTCAGGTCAGCCAAGTACCTTGCTGGAACATGACCAGACGCATCCGGTCATTTTTCCAGTCGCGTCCGATTATACTATTACCCTCTGAAACACGTGTCAGGCTGATCACCGCGTTCAGTCCTCGCAGGGACCGCGTCCAGTCAACCAGATTGAAAACGCAGTGACTGTTAGTACTGACCGGACGCGTCTGGTCGTGACAGAGACCATGTCCGGTCAAGGGTAAATAGCTCAAAGGACTTCGAAACGCGACACAACTTGAACCAAGTTGCTTCCAACTGAACTTTGAGCTTTACCAGAGCTACCTAGTGCTAAGTTTGATAAGTGTGCACCACACCTAAACAAAAGACTCACCTAAGTCAAGCTACTCGCTTATGCCCCCCTTTATAGTACGGCCAAAGGAAGAAACAAAGATCCTAACGACTGTTCCGGATGTAACCCAACACCTTGACATCCAGAACTAACCGTCCTTAATCTTGTCGTTAATCCTTTGGAAACCGAAACGATTTCCATTAAGGGACATGAATACCATAGTGCCCAAAGTAGTTACCAACTCCATGATCTAACTTATCAAAGTCTCTGCAAAACACACGTTAGTCATGGTAATAATGCGTTGTCATCAATTGTCAAAACCAACACTGGGGCCTAGATGCTTTCAGTCCACGCCTGGACGAAGGGGTGGGTGCCGGCCGCTGCCACACCTCGTGGGGCCGTTTCTGGACTCGCCTCGATGGTGGGAGGCGTGCAACAGCAAGCGTTCGCACCTAGACAGGGGAGGGGAGTTGTTGGTCGCCGCCACACCACACGGAGCAGTTGTCAGACTCGCCTACAATGGTGGATACGTGCACCGGTAGTCGTCCACGCCTGGACGGAGGGGTGGGTGCTGGCTGCCGCCACACCTCGCAGAGCCGTTCCCGGACTCGCCTGCGATGGTGGGAGGCGTGCAACAGCAAGCGTTCGTGCCTAGATAGGGGAGGGGGTTGTCGGTCGCCGCCACACCACACGGAGCAGTTGTCGGACTCACCCGCGACGGTGGGAGGCGCGCACCGGCTGGCGCTAGTGCTAGACGGAGGAGGGTACCTGTGGCCGCCACACCTCGTGAAGCCGTTCCCGGACTCGCTCGCGATAGTGGGAGGCAGGCACCGGCAGGCATCCGCACGAGCGCCGGTCGCCGCCACACCGCGTGGAGCCCATGACGAAGATGCAGCGCGCAACCTACCTAGGGAGGAGGCAGAGCAGCAAGGTGGTTGCCATGCTGGCCGCTGGGCATGTGGCCAGCAGCTCTGGCGGCAGGGGGAGGTTGAGCCAACACGCGTCCGCGTCAGCGTCAGCTCGCAGGACGTCGTGCCGAGGACCCTGTCAGGCCAGCCGCCACGGTGGTGGAGACGACAAATCCAGATCTGGGGGCCAGATCCACCCCAGAACGCCAAGATGACGGAGAAGAAGAGGGAGCGGGTGCTCGGGACGCCGTTGACATCGCACCAGGGGAGGTTGAGCCAACACGCCAATTTGATGTTAAGTGGATTGATTTCACACATATACAACGTTTTAAAATCGCCGACTAAGGGCATCAGCAGTGTATAGCACCACCCAAGGTGCTAAGTCAAGACATGTCATAGAAGTGCTAAGATTTGTTTTTCTCTCCAATGTGTGGCATCTTTGCTAATAGTGGGGCCCATGCAGCCGTTATCACCGCGTGCAAGACTACCAGGACGCGAAGCAAGCTAGGAGAAAAATATTTTTTAAGACAGAGCACCGGGTGCTCAATTTTTCCACGGGTGTTCATTCCTACTGAAACGAGGGCCTGCATCGATGACATACATTTAATGGCAAATCAGCTTAGTTATTAGTTGTCGTCTGTTACAAATTAAATGATGTGGGCAAATTATGATTGAAAGTTTGAAACACGATTTCCTGTACTATCGCTAGCTCCTGTTGGAAATCTGACAACCTCAAAAACATCATGCAACATCTAGTCAGAGAAATCACATAGAGCAAGCACCATCTAGCTGGTCAGATAGACACCATTATAGTTTTCCAAACGGGCGGCCCGGCACGGCACGGCACGGGCACGGCCCGGGCACGACACGGTTAGGCACGGCATGATCTGGCCCGCGTGCCTGCCGTGCCGTGCCTGATAGTGACGCCGTGCCGTCAGCTAGGCACGGGCACGGCACTAAACTCTCTGGAGCGTGCCGTGCCGGGCCGTTTGGCACGGCAGCATGCTCGTGCTAGGCACCGTCGGACGCGGAAGCAGTGCCAATGCCACCGCCACCGCAAGAATGGGCGGTGACGGCGATGGCCTCTCGTCGAAGCCATGCATGAGTCCGGTTGAAGAGCTCCTCAGCAGCGCGAGGGCCTAAGAGCGCCTCGGCATCACCAATCACGTCGTCCTCGTCATCTCCGGCCATCCCACAGAGCCGCAGCTCGTCGTTGATGGTCATGGAGTGACCAATCTCCTCCGCCTCCGATTCCGACATCGCACTGCTGCCGGCCACCGGTCCCTCAACGGCTACAAAAGAAAAACAAAAAGAAAGAAATTTGTTAGTCCGGAGCACCGGATCTAACCGAAAAGATGAAGAAAAGAGAAGATCTGCACCGGATCTGGACGTACCTCTTAGGCCGGAGCACCGGATGTGCCAGCAGCAACGGTGACGGCGGGTTCGGCTAGATCCGTCACCCTGGTGCCTCAACGCATCCTCACGGACACGGAGTCCCGAGATGACCGGAGTCAGGCGGCGGCGACGAGGCGGAAGAAACAGAGAAGACCAGGGGACGCAAGAGGGGACGAGGCTACATTTATGGTCAGGGAGGAAGCAGATCGGACTGTACGGCCAATCCGTCTCACCGTGCCGGCCGCGGGCTGCCGGAGTCGAGCTCGAGGTCGAGGAGAAGGGGATCTAGGGTTTCGACGGAGGGGAGCGGGCGAGACAGACGAGAGAGGAGCGAGAGAGGAGAGAGACGAGCGAGAGACGAAATGAACTAGGGTTTCACCGGTGAGGGGCCGCGGCCGCCGCTCGGCGTTATATAGCAGCGTCCCCCACGCGGTGATCCAACGGTCGGGAGGCGAGGGGGCAGGGCATCGGATGGCTCAACCGTGCCGCCACCGTGCCGCCCGTTGAAGCGGGCCGTGCTCGTGCCGTGCCGCCGTGTCGCCAATGCGGCCCAGGCACGGGCACGACCTCGGGCCGTGCTTGGCACGGGCACGGTGCTAGCGGGCCGGGCCGTTTTCGTGCCGGGCCAAATCTGTGCCGTGCCTGGGCCGGCCCAACGGGCTTAGCCCGTTTGGAAAACTATAGACACCATCTGGGGAACTAGCTTCTGAACCAAAAGAATCTGAATTTTCAGAGCAACAGGCTCGACAAGGAGACCTTATTCAGAAGAACAAAACATGACTGAACTATTCACCTATGATCAGATATGTACGGATACACAATTACACATATGATTAGGTATGCACCCCAGACTGAGCCATAGATCCCCAATCATTAATACAGAAGCAGCAGTACCAATCCGATCAACTTTTTCTTTTTTTCTTTTTGAAATAACAGGAGGGGGTAAGGAGCCCCTACTGAGTAAATATAGTAAGACAACCAGTGGCCAAAGGTTTACAAAAGCATGAAAAGCAGTAAAGCAGGAGAGCAGAAAAGCCAATCCGAGCAACTAATTCACCCACCTGAATTTCAACCTCTAAATCGCAGGTCAGTCCAATTTTTAACCATAGTAAACTAACAAATCGAGTAACTGACACCCTCCAATGGCTTTGTATTTTCTAATAAATAAATAAAAATATATAAAAAAAAACTGGTCAGTCTGATCTGTATGTAAAAAGCCATAGTTACTTTTTTGTTTTAAATCAGATAGATACGAAAATAGTTCCGGGTCAGGGTCTGATATCAAATCGTACTGAAAAATGTACTTTACGCTTGGTGATTTACCAAAGGAGCAGAGGAAGAGGAGGCAGTGTCGTCGAGGGGGCCTTGAGCTAACAGCGCCGGCGGCGGCAAGTACATTCGGCGGCTTCAGAACTCGCGACAGCATCTGCATCTCCAACTCCAACTCCAGACTAGGAATTGATGAGCGAACGGAGGACGGTGGATGATACAACAGGAACTCCTCAGGTCTACTGAACCCAACTATATGGTAGACGGGAAGGCCGCGGATGGCAGACGATTCTTGGTAGATCTCTGAATCATTTGCTGCGTTTCTTTTCTTCCGCATGATTTTGTGAACCACGCATGCTAGGTCTTTTGCCGCAGGCCAAAAAACAGAGCAACCATGCTCCGAGGCTGAAATCTTGGTGATGCTGCTGCTGAAACAAGGTATATCAGTTATCGTCTTGTGCGCGTCCGGCTGCGCGTGCCTATGTAAGGTACAAATGCCACACTTTTTTGTGAGATTTCCTGCCCCTTCCCACACCTGCGCATCCGGCTGGCATTATTCGTATAACGTATTGGCACCCCCAAGTCAAAAGTAAGTGACTTTCGGCGTTTTTATGCAAAACACCGAATAATGCCTTCCCTTCCCTTCCCAACCCACCCATTTCCCACCTCCCACCATTGCTGACTGCCGAGGCGCGTCTCCATTGGCAGGTTACGCACAGCTTTCCCTTCCCTTCCTTTCGTCTCCTCCTTTCTTCCTGCCCCCACCACCTGCTTCTTTTCTACTAGAAACCTATCCTCCGAATCCCATAGCATCCCTAGAAAGCTACTAAAATCAAGGGGTATTTATAGCGCGTCCCAATCCCCGAATTTCTGACACCGCTAAGCCATATAACACTGCTCATACGACAGATCGAAGAGTGCAACGAACACCACCTTACCGGCGATGAAAGGCGGCCTGCTAGACAGCGCCAGCGGGGAAGGGGTGTTCAAGAAGGAGCAGACGGCGGCGGCAGCGGCAGGGGCAGGGGCAGGGGCGGCATCGCACTCGCTTGGCGAGCCCATATCCTACCGCTGCTCGGTCGGTAACTTGGCCCGCTCCAGATCTGTCTTCTCTTCCTTCCCCTTCTCTGTTTCGCGTATTTTACCCCCGTACATATTTCCACTTTAAATTTCCCCGCTGTATGCATGGTTCCATCGACTCCAGCTTGCTAGCTTGGGTTCAATCAATAATACACACAAAAAAAAACCTTAATACCACGCGTTGCCACAAGTGGCGCCTGCGTGAAAAACACTCAATTGTTGCCTCCCTAGCGAAGGGGCACGGTGGAAGAGCCCTAGCGCCGCCGCCGCCGCCGCAGCAGCCGCCCCCGTCGTCCACCACCGCTGGTCCCCCTCCCTTCTCCTCCGGCATCTCGCCGGAGGCTGAAGGGAGTGGGGATCCATTGTTTTTAATAAGTTTTTCCCAGTAAATCGAGTCATTAGGGTTAGCGTCTCTCCATGCCAAATTACTTGGTACTGGAGTTTTATCTCCTCCTTCTCCTCATCTCTGTCGACGGTAAAGGAGAAGGGTGGAATCGTCTTCTCCATGGCGGCTTCGTTGAAGATGAGGGCGACAACATCGGCGTCAGCATCTTCATCGACATGACGACATGGAGACTTTGGTTTCCGGACGACGGCATCAAGGCGGAGATGATGTCGCCGTCATGGAATAATTTTCTCCGGTCTTTTCTCCGTTTTGTTGTGGTTAGATCTGGCCACGATGAAGGACTAGGGAGAATAATTTTCAGATCAGTCTTCCTCACTCTTCGGTGGCAGAAAGAAGAAGAAGGAAGACACCAGAAAGAAGAAGTTCCTCAATTCCGCCTACAGGAATGTTGGCCGTTGTTCGTTGGGCATTTGTTCTCAGGCCATTTGCCGAGTGTTTGCCTGTGCGGTCATCCATACTGCAAAGCATTTAACAGGTTAGGTTTTGAGTTGTGCTTTTCACAGCGTGGGTACTATTTCGTAATCCAGAGTGCTTGTAATGTGTTGATGTACCCAGCTATCATATAATATAATTCTTCTTTCGTCGCAAAAAAAAAAAAAAAACAAAAAAAACCTTAATTACCCACGATACAAATCCTTTGTGAAACGATGATTTTATTTTAATTTTCTTGATGAGTGCTGCTTTAATCGTTGGAGATGAGAAAATCACGCACCCTGTGGTACTTAGTACGGTATGCAGTCCTGTTCCTCCTCCCTCCTGGAGAGGCTTTCAGGCTTTTATTATTATTATATTGTGCTGCTTTCAAAATGTAAAATTGCCTGATACAACTTCTGATGATGGAATAGTGCCACCCCTGTTCTTGTTGCTCGATATGTGCTCTGTTTCCTATAACTAGCCGATCTAACTCCATGCACATCTTGCCAAGCTTCTCGCGGTGCAACCGGTTAGAGCGTTGAACTCCAGGGGTCGTTGAAACCCTTGGCCGGCCGGGTTCGAAGCGCGGCTTCTGCTTAGTGCGACACCCCAGGGGAGTCTCCCCTGGTGGATCGCAATTTTTTTTTTCTAATTCCATGCACATCTTCTCTTGTATTTGCAGGCATTTCAATTTGCCTTTGCGATTTTTTATGCTGCCTTCGTTCTTTACGTGACCGAAATATACACTCATAGCTGGATGGAAAAGCTACAGATGTTGCCACTCTGCATCATTGCTGTTACAGCACCAATGCTTTGGGCGATCATGATCCGAAAATATCACGGAAAATATCACGGATAGTTGCAGAGAGGTAAGTATCTTTTCTTGAAAATTCTTGGTAATCATATCATATACACATACCATGTCCGTTCTACTCTGTTATACTATGGGCTGGTTTAGATGCAATTTTTTTTTTGCAAAACGGCACTGTAGCTCTTTTCGTTGTTATTTGGCAAATATTGTCCAATCATGGTCTAATTAGGTTTAAAAGATTTGTCTCATTCATTTTGTCTAAACTGTGTAATTAGTTTTATTTTTTATCTATATTTAATGCTTCATACATGTGTCCAAATGTTCGATATAACGGGGAATCTGAAAAATTTTGCAAAATTTTCTGGGAACTAAACAGGGCCTATATGGAATCGGAATGGCATCGATTAGTAGTATGTGTTTCAGCACAAGTTATCATCAATTAGCTCGTACTATCTCGTATGATGCAGTTTCAGCTAGCTAGCTAGCTAGCTACTAGCACTGATATGTACTCCTAGAGAGAAAGTAGTAATAATGGATTTGGAATAAACATTATCGGACAAATCAAATCTATCGGAGCAATAATCTCTGATAGAGGCGTGTCAAATGATGACATGATGTTACCATGAAACAAGATGTTGCATATCATTTGTCATGCGTGTACTATTGTTGTATATAATAATATAATGCAGTACATTGGATCCAAAACATCACTATTAATTTACTTTTCATCCATCGCATGAAATTTGCGCTCATTGTGCGTATTTTGGTTTTACTCAGTTCAGCTCACCTATTGATCTACCGGTTGTCTTTTCCACAGGAAGGGAGGGCAGAGAAGTGATTATGCTGCCACTGCAGCTGGATAAGCAATTCTGCGTTCATCAATTAGCTTTTGGATTCAAGATCGCCTGTACATAAGCATCAGACTAGAAGTTGTCTTAAGTAGTTGGTTTTCGTGCTTGAGTTGTTGGTCTTCGTATTCTAACGTGGTTTAGGGGCTCACGGGGCCAAGTTTCACTAAGGAAAACTAGACCGACACTCTTTTTTTATGTTTTTTCTTTGAATAAAGATCATTGAGTGTTAGTTAGAGCCTTTAGCCTCTAGACCTCTCTGCTGTGACTGCAGCGGAATGTTTTTTTTTGTTCTCGAATACGTAAAAGCTTTGCGCATCTTTGTATATTAAGATCAAGAAATAGTCTGCGGGGGAATGTTAGAGTATACATGTGTGTTATCCCTATGGGAGACTTATTGTCCGACAATGTATAATCTGCCCACGAGGCTCCACCAATTTTATTCCTCCTACATTGAGGTTGAAAAAAGTATGCATTATATTAGCACAAGCCACAAAGCAGGATTTACTGCTACAAACACCAGGCCATTTTTCATTGCATGTGAAAAATACTGCCGACAACGCTAATTTCTCGATGTGCTAATCCATACTGTGACGTGGAACTGTGTTCTATCGGCATAGCGCGTAGAATGACACCTCTATGAAGACACCAAAGAAAAACAATTATCAACTTTTAGCTTCCAAATAAGTTTATTTTAAGTTGAGAATGTCTATGTGCATGGCTCTCGTTACAAAAAAAGGCAGGGGGGAGCCACACCGCCCTCGGTCTGCACTGCCTATCAGTAGGGATGAAAACGGTACGGATATTTTCTGACCGTATTCGAGACCGAATCCGTTTAGAGGGGTTTTAATCCGTCCGTATCCGAGTCCGGATATTTAACATCCGATACCGTATTCGTATCCGAATATTTAAATCACATATTTATGATGTCGATATCCAATCGTATCCTATCCGGCATTTTTTATACTATCCGTATTCGAATCCGAATCCGGACATAAATATGAAAACAAATACGATATCAGTGATATCCGTCCGTATCCGATCCGTTTTCATCCCTACTATACAGGTACCAGTTCAAGTTCAGAATCTCTTTTCATGGCAGTTTTCTCAGATGTTGGCAATGGAGAAAATACGAAAATACTCTGTTCTGGACTGATCGGTGGCTACACAGATGCTTTCATCATGCCTCACCTTTATTTTTCTCTTCCTCTTCTTTTTTAGTATGGACCACCTTCTCTCTCTAAGTATATGTAGCTTCTATAAGCCACTATGACAATTGTAGAGCACCTACTTTTTTTATCCGATCCTACGTGGCTCTTGGGGCTACTAGTAAAAAAGCAGCGTTGGGGAAGACCTTAAGGATCTTGCGTCTCGCCTCTTTTCTGTGACTAAGAAACGTGCTTGTGCGTTGCTACGGGACAGCTGAACTATTATACTAGAAACACATGGATCGCATAATAAGATAACAATACTGTGAAATTAAATACCAACAACGTTTAAGTGACATTTAATCTAAAATGCAAAGTTAGTAAATTAACACAGTCATGAAGAACATGGCATCGTAAGCTCACAAACTCTATCGTATAGATTTCTCCGTGATGCAGCTAAGATAATGTTTTATATTGGCAGGAAGAAATCTCTTATATCTATTCCTTTTGTGCGCTAATAAATCCACGAATAAGTTTCGCTATAGTATGCATGTCCAGCACGAGCTTCTCCTCGTAGTGTGCCTGATCATCCCGATCACCTCTTTGTGCTCCATATTAGCTGTACCTATATCACCACCTGCGAAACCTTATAGTCCTAACAACATCTCCATATCACAATTTGCCTCCTCACCAGGTGGCTCATCCATATCATTACTTTGTCCGGTGGGGACATGTTCTTCCTTGGTTTCCAGCACACAGTAAATGTAGATAACATAAAGTCATCAACCTAGATTCCAGCGGCTAGCGAATCAAACCCAGAGTATAAGTTCTGGGTTTACTTTCAAAACTATAATGTGCAAAGAAGCAACTACAATAATATGAGGTTTTAAACTCCATCAAATTAAGAACAACAAAAGTGAAATGCCTAAGTTCTAATCAACACTGCAATTGCATTGCCAAAATTCATTAAGATTCACGTCTTATATATTGTGTAACCAAATATTTTTATCACAGTAAAATATATGAGATTCTACAGTTATACCGTTATAGCATAACATTGAGCGAAAGATGTTCTCTAATTTGAAGAATAAATATTGTTCTTTCAACCAAACTATCCAAAATGCATCAAAAGAAAATTGATCAACCTATAAATTTTGTAAGCATCAATCAGTGACCGATAAACAGGATCATGTCTTGTCCAATAAAAAGAATAATTTACATACCATTACTTTGTAAATAAAATAGTTCTGATTCCCTCCACTGCCGGCTTGTGCTAAAATCACCTGGCATGTGCTTACATGGTCAGCAAAGCAGTAAAGCACCTTAGCCCAATACGAGTTATATATCCTGAAAGCTTTCATATGCAATTTTGACAGTATCCAGCTTTGCTTGTTGAAAAGGAGTTGGTTTTAGACTGCAGTAGATGAACAAAAAGGAAATTTACCACAATTTTGCCAATGGTCAGCCTAATGATGACAAGGAGCTGGACCCAAAACCAACATCACGTCGAGGATGAAAAAGGAGTGTATTATCTCAAGATGTAATTCCATATTGGTAGTAAATCATTTCATATTTGGCATATTATCATATTGCAAGCAGACAAAAAGTAACACCACAGATAGTGACTCGACAAAGTATTTACATTGAAGTCTAAGGGGAGGCACCAAGGCAAGTGAAAATGCATATAAACCAAAATATTTGTATTCAAATCAACTTCATGTTTCCCAGCTCCTTTTTCAGTAACTCAAGCTACGTAGCTACCAAGTAGCAACATTTTTTGAGTGGATCTGATCCTTGGTCATCAGGATGAGGAATGCAGTGTGTTCAAAACTTGAGATTGTTTCTCTATAAAGAATTGCAAAGAGGGATTCCTTGAAGGATATACAACAATAAAAAACATGGCGTATTTGATTATTTTCCTACTGCTTGGGCAAACTGTGTTCAATGTTTCAGTCTTTCAGACTTCATTGTAATATCACAAGAACTATATTTATTTTTCTTTTTCCTCGCAAAAAGGAACTGTATTTGTGCTAAAACAAAAAGACCCTGTATAGAAGGTACAGATGAAAAATAAATCATTGGGCATTGTTCTTCCAACATTTTTTTATAGAGTATTATATTTTCCAGCGTATGGGGAACAGTGAAAAAAAGAAGGGGGGGGGGGGGGGGGGCAAATGTACCTTGGTTGACTTGAACATGATTTGCGCAGGGCAATTGAGGAAGGTGAGTGAGGCCTTGGTGAGGCCATTGGAGCCCATGAGCATGGCCGAGAGCCGGGTTCACCATTTGCTTCACGAGCCCCTGCACAAACGTGAAGTACCAGCTGAGCTGCAGGCACACGGTACGGATGGAGGCATGCATGCATTGTAGTGCAGTAACAAGGTCACCTGAACTGAAGCCTGTTGTACACGTACTCTTGGAGCAAGACGAGCAGGAATTACCTAGCCACCTAAGATGGTAATGTAACTGGGAGAATGATTGTGAGCTGAAAAAGTTTCACTGTCAAGAAAATTTGTGCAGGCAGTGAAATTAAAGCATGGGGAAATTCTTCCGGCCAACGCTTTGCGACAGTTTCAGAAAACCACGCTTGTAAGATAATAAAAACAATTCCTACTGGAATAGTTAAATCAGCTTGTAAGTCAACTTAAGCAAAATTTATTGGTGTAAGGCAAATATGATATTGCGTCCAGGAATCAAGTAAAACTTCTAACATGTGGATTAAAACAAAGATTGTCACTCTGGTACATGGCTTAGAAATAATCAAATATATCAAAAGAAACCTTACTATAAAAATAATTTACTAAAAGAAACCTAAGATCCTGTAGAAGCTAGGAAGTTACCAAAAGGCTTGCAGCTAAATAATTCCCTAGTATATTTTCCCATGCTAACGCTACGGGCCACATTAAGTCCATAGTTAATTCTATCAAATTTGAAGTTCTTAGCTAATTGTGTTTTGTCAAAGTTATTTTCATAGCACTGGCAAAAGGCATATTACTATATTAGACAAATAACATATGGCACCATACCCAAGACGCATTGATTTATATATGCAGTCCCTACAAACCGGTGCAAACACTCCATGACTGTCCTTGTCTTCCAAATAATTCCTGCAAAATCAACAGAGACAGATGGTCAGGCACACACATTTTGCACATAATGCTACTTACAATTTTACAAATAGCTTACAGGACCTAGCTTCTAATGTAAACCAGCTAGGCCTAGGAGCACATAAAGAAAAAGATTATAACACGCAGAAAAGTATATATGATTGTTATCAACTATAAGTTGAAAACCAAAAGAAAAGTGTCAGTATCATAAAAAAGGTAGAGCTTCTCATTATTGTCAACACAATCTAAGACAGCTCGTACAAGTACTTTTGGTACTGCATTTCTTAGCCATATGGACACTGGCTTATATTTTTACTACTACTGCCAGTATTTGGTTGGCACAAGCTAAATAGGTATGCTAGATGATATCAGTACGCGTCCTTCTTTTGGTCAACACAAGACCATGAGGAGCACCAACATAATTATCTAGGATACATGAAGAACCCCAACAGTAATAACATGAACTGAACAACAGCTTTTACACCTAGATAATTTACCTTGACATGTCGTGACGTAGCTGGTTGATGACATTTTGCCATAGCTCCAAATCAAATGCTCGATAAGGATACATATGAAAAGAAAGGAAAAGCCTTAGCACTCTGATAAATTTACTTTGTTTAAGAAAACAAAGATCTTTTTTTTGGGTTAATTGGATTGGTGCCATTACAATTCTGACGATTCTGAGAAATACCATTGCTATTAGTCTTATTGTAAGTGTGCCATTACAATTCCACTGGAGTCTGAAAAATGCCATTATGTACACTTGCCGCGACCTGTGGCCCACATGTAGGTGTATACAGCTAGTACGTACATTCGTATGGACCCTTTTACCCCCAGCTTCTTCATACATGCACCCGTTTGACTGGATCGAGTCAATCCATCCATTCCCCACCGCCTCCTCTCTATCTCTCTCTCACTCGAACCCTAGCTCGTGGGCGGCGACGGCGACTGTGAGCAGCGGCGGCGGCGACTGCGACAGGAGGCGGCGGCGACTACTGCTCGCGGCTGCGGTGATCGCAACTACCGCTGGCGCTGGCGTCGACCGCGACTACCGCTGCTCCTTCCCTGCCCCATCTGCTGAGCGGAGATGGCATCCACAGCTGCCAGTTCAAGTGCTAGCCAGGTTGGTGGTCTCCCACGGATCGATTGCCCCAAATGCAAGATCCAGGTCATTAGGCGCAAGAGCAAGGCTGGCAATATGTATTACACTTGCCCCAACAATTTTCCGGTAAATTGTCTTGCTTTTCCTTTGATGTTGGGTTCCATGTTCGTCCAGCTGCAAATAGTGTTAACTGGGTTGGGGTTTTGATTGTCAATTGCAGAACGATGACACTTGTAGGAACTACTAGTTTGAGGATCAATACCTTGCATATCTGCGCGCCAATCATCCAGACAAGCTCAGGGATGTGGAAGTGGAAGGTGTACAGGGCCGTTTTGTTGCTCCTGCGGTTGAAGGCATAGAACAGAAGAGTGACACAAAGATTGGGATGATGGACTTGAAGGTTCAGATCAGTGGCTTGAAGGTTGACATTTTACAGTTGAAGTAGGAGATCAAAGAATTGAAGAATGGAGGATTGAACAAGGCTTTTAGCTTAGGCAATGCATTAGTTGTTGTGGTGATGCTAAATCTATTTGTAAGCCTCTTAGTTGCAGCAGTTTAGAAATGAAGTAGTATGCACATTGGTTCCAGTAGTTTGGAGTTCAGTGATCTTAGCCTATAGGTTGTCAAGTGCTACTACTAATTTATGTTTATTTCTGTCTGTGCAACTGTGTATCTGTGATCAAGGAATTCATGTGTCTGTAGGTTTTGTGAATATGTGAATTTGTAATGAATCTGTCAATGTGTGCAACACAACTTCTTTTTCTTATAATTGTGATCAATCTGTGAATTTATGATGAATAAATAGATGTTTCTGTTTGGAGCAGCAACTGTCCATGCACGCCATGAATAAATGAGGCCATAATTTACATGCTTATATCACACAAGGTGGTTCAGATTCATTATAAAACATCTAGTCATAACCAGAACACAAATAGGTTCAGATCCTACCATTCATCAAGTTTAGACCATTACTAAACAGAAATAGGGGGTGGCCATAACAAACATTCAGTGATGACCATAACAGACATCGAGTTTAAGCCCTACCATACATCAAGTTCAAGGCCTACAAATCTACAATACATGACGTTTAGGCCACAAAAGAAACTAATTTCATGCTTGTGATCACAACATATCACATGGTGTTTAAGAAGTCCTTCAGGCTTCTCACGACACTAGCTGCTGGAGCAGCAACTTTTTTTTGTTGCTTGTTTTTCTTAGGTGTCTTCTTCTTCTTAGGTGTTTTCTTCTTCTCGGATGCACCCTTCTTCTTAGGTGTTGTCTTCTTCTTCTTTATTTTTGAAGGTCCAGCACTGTCGTCATCTTCCAACTGTTGCCTTTTCCTACAGATGCACACTATGATTAGCAAAAACTAGGGAATGTCACAAGAATTGGAAAGAGACATACAAATCATTTTACCTTTTTTTCCTTTGAATTCAGTCCAACTTCACCATCTTCTCCTAGCTCTGGTTGTTTGCAAGTCTTAGAGAAGTGCCCAAAATCTCCACACCTCTTACACCTAACCTTCTTCTTGGTAGCATTTTTCTCAAGGCAACCTCTAATTCTCACCACTCTCGGCCTACCTGCAGCTCTACCTAGCAGAGGAGGGAAAACTTTGAAGCCTAGGTCAACCTGTGGCCACTGTGACCTGTCTGGCAATGGCTCAACTCTAGAAGCATATGCAGCCCTAAATCTCTGAACAGAGTAGTACTTATGCACAAAATCTGCTATTTTAATTCCTCTTTTGGAAAGAATCCATGCCAAGGCATGTTTGCATGGTTTTCCTGTGATTTGCCACTCACTACATGAATAGGAGTGACCTTGCAGGTCAACTGTGTGCCTCTTGTGGTTGTTCCAGTCATCTATAAGTGTTACTTCAGCTATGCCTTCATCACTTCTTGCAACCTTCACAACTTTGAGGCTTTTGCTTATAGTGCTCAGGTCTTTGATGACATTGGGCAGTATACCATCCTGCATATCCTTACCAATATGCCTTCTTAAATACCTCTTTTCCATTATGAGTTTCCTAATCCCATCTACTAGTTCATGCAGCAAAAGTCCTTTCAACTTCTTTATCGGAGCATTGAAACTCTCAGAAACATTATTGGTCAAATAGTCACATTTACTTAGCTCTGAAAATCCACACCTGTACCATATCAACTTGTGATGTTGCTGAAGGAAGTAAATGGCATCTGGGGCAAAATCTGCTATCTTCTACATGTGCCACCTGAACAACCCTTCTGTGTAACTCCTTGCAGCAAGGTACAGGTGGTCAGTAAACACATCTCCTTGATAATGCTTCATAAAGTTGTTGTACATGTGCCTCATACACTCTTTGTACTCCACTTCAGGGAATACTGCACTCACAACCTTCTCAAGTCCTTTACAAGCATCAGTACATATGACTAAACCTATAGGTGATCCCACTGCTCTATGCAACTGTTGCATGAACCACTTCCAATTGGCTTCTGTTTCAGAATCAAAAACACCATATGCCACATGGTTAACCAGTTGTGCCCATCCACAGCAGTTGCTGATGCCAACTGTCCTGTATATCTGCCACGCAATGCAGACACATCTACACCTATAAATGGCCTACAACCAACTAAGAAGCCATCAATACATGGCTTCAGGGCTACAAAAAACCTCTTGAAGCGCTTCTTCTTCTTCTTCCCTTCTAACTCTATCTCTACAATGCTTCTAAGAGAACTTATTTTTATCTGTGCTTTCCAATTGAACAATAGCTGAAAACTTTCTGAGTACTTCCCATGAACCTGTTGTTGGGCAACCATCAAACCTGACCATGCCTTGGAGTATTTCAGTTTAATGCCATAGTCTCCTTCTAGCTTTTCCTTTGCATCCTTGGCTCCTTTATTTTAGTTTAATGCATGCATATAGTTTTCACTTCTGTTTTGACATTGCCTTGACATTTACTTATGATTAGTCACTTTTAGGGATGAAAACGGATCAGATACGGACGGATATCACTGATATTATATTTGTTTTCATATTTCTGTCCGGATTCGGATTCGAATATGGATAGTGTCAACTATGCCGGATAAGATACGACTGGTTATCGACATCATAAATATGTGATTTGAGTATTCGGATACGAATACTATATCGGATGTTGAATATCCGGATTTAGATACGGACAGATCTGAACCCCTCTAAACGGATTTGGTCTCGAATACGGTCGGAAAATATCCGTACCATTTTCACCCCTAGTCACTTTCAAGCCAATTGCACTAGCCTGGTTTAAGCAGTACTCTCCTGATCTATTGTTTAATGTTGATAGGCTGGATGGTATAGTTAAAGATGATTTGATTGAGAGAATTGTAACTATATAAGTGCCTTAGGAGTTTGTTCACATTTTGTATTTTAAATATATTTTCCTGCATTCTCTGACTCTAAATATTTATTTGAAGGTCGTCCAATGGAAGGGGAGGCACCCCCTCCTGGCTATGTTTGACGTATTTGTTGTATTCCTGGACATTTCATTTGGCAGTGCCCAACAGTGAGCAAGCCGCCTCCACCTGGCTATATCTGCTACAAATGTGGAGTCCCAGGGCACTATATTCATTCTTGCCCAAACTATGGCAAGAGGAAATATAATTCCAGAAGAACCAGTTCATTGATCCCCATTGTATCTAGCTTTGATGATGTCATCCCAGTAGAACTGGTCCAGGACATGTCTAGCAGTGTCGGTGATGGTTTGCCAGCAGAACTCCACTGCCCACTATGCAAGAAGGTCATGACAGATGCAATGTTGTCAAGCGAGTGCTGTTATGATAGTTTTTGTGATAAATGTAAGTGTTGCAATTTTTGTAAAATGGATTTCATGTGTATCCTTGGAATCTTTATTGATAGTCGCATTATAAGTTTCGTGTTGCATGATAAATAACCCCAACCAACTTTTGTTGTTTGTCTTCAGGCATTCAGGACTACATTATTACTCAATCGAAGTGCCTTTATGGTGTCAAAATACTTGCAAATGACCTAATTCCCAATCAAACCCTTAGAATTATAGTCTCAAGCTTGTTATCATCAAGGGCTGGTGTCCTTTCAAGTGGCACAGGGAATCTTGCAAGCTCCAATAGCAGCAATTTGGATGCCAAATCTGTCACCGCTTCCGCTGTGTTAAAAGGGGACACTAAGCAACATATGGGTAGTGCACCATCGCTACTACTGAAGGCAGTTGCCTAATAACTGCGTGCAAGAGTCCAGTGGAGAAATCGACACATTCTGATCTCTAGAGTAAAACTGAAGACGCTGAAAAAACATCAGTGAAGAAGATTGTTGCTACGGCAGGTGACATGGAAACCTTTCCTGAACCAAGATGCCAAAAACAACCACAACCTGATGGGGTAGCAATAGTTTTAGGAAAGCTTGAGCGAAAAGTGGTTAGGGCTAAGTCAGAAAAGAAGCAAAAGAAGGCTGGCACCACTGGAAATGACAACATGAACTCTGCTGAATATGATTTACACGTTTCTTTTGAACAATCATGTTACAACTCTTCATTTGGAGTGGGAGGACAGCCTTTGGGAGCCGATCAAACCTTTCCTGAACCAAGATGCCAGAAACTGCCACAACCTGATGGTGTAGCAATGATTTTAGGGAAGCTTGACCGAAAAGTGGTTAGGACTAAGTCAAAAAAGAAGCAAAAGAAGGCTGGCACCACTGGAAATTTAAACGCCAACTGTGCTGGATATGATTTCCACATTCCTTTTGACCCATCATGTTATGACTCTTCATTTGGACTGGGAGGACAGTCTTGGGGAGCCAATCCTTACATGTACTGTATGCCAAATATGCCTTCCTTCAGCTACCCTCTGCGCCCTTATAATGTCAATGGTATCAGTAACTTGCCACTGCACGATCCTGGAATGCAAGGCTACCCAACAAGCCATTACAGGTATATAGAGTTTCAGGCCAGCTGAGTCAAAATGGTAAATTCAAAACAAACAGTTAATAACTAGATATTGTACCACAAAGTAGTCACTAGAAAACCAAATTGTGGAAGCACTAGACTATGGTAGATTATGTTGATTGTATGGAGCCTTTTGTCCTAGGAGACATATTCACTAGATTATCAGTTCCTTGCCTTTCAACCATTGTCCGTATCTTGTATCAACTTCATACTGCCGCACTAACCATTTTTACTATTGATTTCTTCAGCAATGAATTCTAGCCCAGAGATCTCTAGGACCCTGAAGCTTCTACACATGCAAGGCAGTTCAAGAGAAGCAAAGGCCAGGACCATAATCTCACAAACCAGAACGATATCGTCCCCACACCTCAACTCAGAATGGAGGATCCAAGAGAGGGGGCAGGTCGGTTCAGGAGATGACGCTGGACAACAACATTGAATATGATGACTACTATGAGGATTATATGTTGGAGTTGTTCCAAATTCACTGCAAGATATAGGTCAGGCTTCTGACGGAGCGAAGCGGAGGCCTATAAAAGCCAAAGGCTAGGCCAGAGCGTAGCGGAGTCTAAAGCCGACCCATCAGGCCACGTCCGTGCACACATGGGGGGTGCGGGGGGCGGAGCCCCTGCGGTACGGTACATATACCCTTGCTAGGGTTTCATGGAAACTTGATTCTCTTGTAAGCCGCCACAGGCGTGTAACCCAAAACTCTTGAGATAGTGAGATTGTTGCTGGCTGGTGTCTGTGGTTTTTCCCCTTCGCATTGGAGAGGATTTCCACGTTAAATCGTGTGTCTCCGCTGTGATTGGTTTCGTTTTACTTCATATTCCATACGTCGTTCATAACAAGTGGTACCGGAGCTTCGGTTGCTGTAGGGTTCATGACGACGTCGATAAAGTTCAATCTTCCGCTGCTGAACTATGACACGTGGTTCTCGCTATGGCAAGTCAAGATGCGGGGAATTCTGGCGCAGACTCATGACTACGATAAGGCGCTGGATAAATTCGGCAAGAGTAAAGCCGATTGGACTCCCGAGGAGATCCGCAAGGATCAGAAGGCTCTCGCCCTAATTCAGTTACATCTTCATAATGATATTTTGCAGGAGTGTTTAAAAGAGAAAATTGCTGTAGAACTATGGCTAAAACTGGAATCGATCTGTATGTGCAAGGATCTAACCAGTAAGATGCAGATGAAGATGAAGCTGTTCACTCTGAAGATGAAGGAGGAGGATTCGGTGATGACCCACATCGCTAAATTCAAGAAGATCATGGCCGACCTAGTGTCAATGGAGGTGAAGTATGATGATGAGGACTTAGGTCTTTTACTGCTATGTTCTTTGCCAAATTCGTATGCAATTTTTTGTGATACCATACTTTTGAGCCGTGATGAACTAACCCTAAAGGAAGCTTATGAGGCTCTGCAGTCTAAGGAGAAGATGAAAGTTATGGTGCAGAATGATGGAACGTCATCCTCAAAGGGCGAAGCTTTGCATGTGAGAGGCAGAACTGATAACAGATCCTCATATGATAGCAATGATGGTAGAAAGAACTATAAGAGGAGAGGTCGTTCAAAGTCCAAGCCGTATGGTAATAAAAAGTTCTGTGTTTATTGCAAGCTGACAAATCATAATGTTGAGGATTGCAGAAAAGTACAGAATAAGGAGAAGAGAAAAAACAAGTCGGCTCGTAAGGTCTCTGTTGCTACTGCTGCATCTGATGATGATTCTGGAGATTGTCTGGTAGTGCTTGCTGGTTGTGTTGCTGGTCATGATGAATGGATTCTAGATTTCGCATGTTCATTTCATATTTGCACTAATAGAAATTGGTTTAGTTCATATAAGTCTGTGCAGAAAGGGGATGTTGCGCGGATGGGAGATGACAACCCATGTGATGTCGTAGGGATTGGATCAGTTCAGATCAAGACTGATGGTGGTATGACACGCACGCTGAAAAACGTCAGGTATATACCAGGGATGTCCAGGAATCTTGTCTCATTGAGCACGCTTGATGCAGAAGGTTATAAATATTCCGGTTCAGATGGCATTCTGAAGGTATCAAAATGTTCTCTTGTCTATTTGAAAGGTGATCTTAATTCTGTAAAGTTATATGTCCTTAGAGGGTGTACTTTACATGGTTCTGATTCCGCTGCTGCTGTTACTAATGATGAACCTAGTAAAACTAATCTTTGGCACATGTGTTTGGGACATATGAGTCACCATGGTATGGCAGATTTGATGAAGGGAAACCTACTGAAAGGCTGTACTTCTAGTAAGATCAAGTTTTGTGAGCATTGTATTTTCGGCAAGCATAAGAGGGTATAGTTCAACACTTCTATTCACACCACCAAATGTACTCTTGATTATGTTCATGCTGATTTATGGGGTCCTTCAAAGAAGCCCTTACTAGGTGGTGCTCGTTACATGCTTACAATTATTGATGATTACTCTAGAAGGGTTTGGTCTTATTTTCTAAAACTGAAAGATGATACTTTTATTGCTTTTAAGAACTAGAAAGTAATGATAGAAAGACAAACTGAAAGAAAGGTAAAATTGCTTCGTACTGATAATGGTGGAGAATTTTGTTCGCGTGCCTTTAATGATTATTGCAGACAGAAAGACATTGTTAGATATCACACTATACCCCATACTCCACAACAGAATGGTGTGGCTGAACGGATGAACAAGACTATTATCTCTAGGGCTCGTTGCATGCTGTCTCATGCAAGGATGAGCAAGCGTTTTTGGGCTGAAGCTGCTAATACTGCCTGTTACTTGATAAACAGGTCACCTTCTATTCCACTAAATAAGAAAACTCCTATTGAGGTATAGTCTGGTACGCCTGCTGATTATTCACAGTTAAAAGTTTTTGGATGCACTGCTTATGCTCATGTTGACAATGGAAAATTAGAGCCTAGAGCTGTTAAGTGTCTTTTTCTTGGTTATGGTTCGAGAATCAAATGCTATAAATTATAGAATCCTGAAACAGGGAAGACTTTTATGAGCAGGAGTGTTGTATTCAATGAATCTGTGATGTTTACTGACAGTTTACCCTCAGATCATGTTTCGGAAAAAAAGCTGCAAAGTATGTGCATGCAGGTGGAGCATGTTGATGATGATATAGGTGTGCAGGTGGAGCCTGTTGATGAGCAGGATGACCATAATAATGATGTTACTGATGATGATGCTCATGATGATGTTCAGCAAACTCCTCCTATTTTGCAGCTACAGGAGGAATTACCTATTGCTCAACGCAAGTCAACAAGGACAGTTGTACCTCCTAAATGTCTTATCGAAGAATGTAATTTGTCTTACTATGCTTTGAGTTGTGCTGAACAGGTGAAGAATGTTCATGAGCCAGCAACCTATAAAGAAGCTGTTTGTTGTGCTGATAGTGAGAATTAGATTTCTGCTATGCATGAGGAGATGCAGTCTCTTGAGAAGAACAGTACATGAGAGGTTGTTCCTTTGCCTAAGGAAAAGAAAACCATAAACTGCAAGTGGATCTTTAAGAGAAAGGATGGTTTATCTCCAAGCGAGCCTCCAAAGTATAAGGCAAGGTTAGTTGCAAAAGGCTACAGTCAAATTCTGGATGTTGACTATAATGATGTGTTCTCTCCAGTGGTAAAACACAGTTCAATACGTACTTTCTTGAGTATTGTTGCTTCACATGATCTTGAGCTTGAGCAGTTAGATGTGAAGACTGCGTTTTTGCATGGAGAGCTAGAGAAGGACATATACATGGACCAACTGGAAGGGTTCATAGTGCCTGGCAAGAAAAAAATATGTGTGCAAGTTGAAGCGCTCCTTGTATGATTTAAAACAGTCCCCTCGTCAGTGGAACAAGAGGTTTGATTCATTTATGTTGTCATACAGTTTCAAAAGATCTAGATATGATAGCTGTGTTTACATCAAGCATGTTAATGGATCACCTATATATTTGCTGTTATATGTTGATGATATGTTGATTGTTGCCAAGAGCAATATTGAAATCACTAAGTTAAAGAAGTTGTTAAGTAGTGAGTTTGATATGAAAGATCTTGGTAGTGCTAAGAAAATTCTTGGTATGAAAATTAGTAGAGACAGAAAATCTGGTTTGCTATTTCTTAGTCAACAAAATTATATCAAGAAAGTTCTTCAGCGTTTCAATATGTAAAATGCTAAGGCCGTTAGTACCCCTATTGCACCTCACTTTAAGTTGTCAGCTGCTCAGTGTCCTAGTACAGATACAGAGATTGAGTACATGTCAAGGGTTCCTTATTCTAGTGCTGTTGGGTCTTTGATGTATGTCATGGTTTGCTCTCGTCCAAATTTGTCATATGCTATGAGTCTTGTTAGTAGATATATGTCTAATCCTGGCAAAGAACATTGGAGGGTAGATCAGTGGATTTGTAGGTACCTCAGAGGCACAACAGATTCCTGTTTGAAGTTTGAAAGAACTGATAAGGGTCTCATTGGTTATGTGGATTCTGATTATGCTGCTGATCTGGACAGACGAAGATCAATTACTGGTTATGTGTTTACTGTTGGCAGTTGTGATGTGAGTTGGAGGGCTACGTTACAGTCTGTTGTTACTTTGTCTACTACTGAAGCAGAATATATGGCTATTTATGAAGCGTGCAAAGAATTGATATGGTCGAAAGGTTTGTATGCTGAACTCAGTGGAATTGAATCTTGCATAAGTTTGCACTGTGACAGTCAAAATGCAATTTACCTCACTAAAGATCAGATGTTCCATGAGAGAACTAAGCACATAGATATCAAGTATCATTTTGTGCGTGATGTGATTAAAGAAGGTAAGCTGAAGGTATGCAAGATTAGTACTCATGATAATCCTGCTGATATGATGACAAAGTCTGCTCCTGTTGCTAAGTTTGAGTTATGCTCAAGCTTAGTTGGTTTAATTGAATAGTCCAAGAGACTATGGTTGGCACCAGTGGTTTTCTATCTTTGTTGTTCAGGATGATGGGTTGATTTATGATACAAGATGAATTTGTCTCAAGGTGGAGTTTGTTGGAGTTGTTCCAAATTCACTGCAAGATATAGGCCCGGCTTCTGACGGAGCGAAGCGGAGGCCCGTAAAAGCCGAAGGCTGGGCCAGAGCGTAGCGGAGTCTGAAGCTGGCCCATCAGTCCGCGCCCGTGCACACACGGGGGGTGCGGGGGGCGGAGCCCCCGCGGTACGGTACATATACCCTTGCTAGGGTTTCATGGAGACTTCTTTTGTAAGCCGACATAGGCGTGTAACTCAAAACTCTTGAGATAGTGAGATTGTTGCTGGCTGGTGCCCGTGGTTTTTCCCCTTCGCATTGGAGGGATTTTCCACGTTAAATCGTATGTCTCCGTTATAATTGGTTTCGTTTTACTTCATATTCTATACGTCGTTCGTAACAGTATCATGATCGGAATGTGGAAGCACGTCCTACTACTAATCCTACGGACGGTGGTCAGCGTCGCCGTGCCCAGGACAGTGGTTGGAAGAAGGTGGCAGCACATCCTAGCTACTACTAGTCCTAGGGATGGTGATCAGTGTCGACAAGCCCAGGACAGTAGTATCTCTGAGTTACATGACAACACTGAGGAGCTCAATGGCAGGAAGGAAGCTCGAGCGCGTTCAAGAAGAAGTCAGAGATCCAGCTCCAGGCACTCGTACAGGAGACACGCGTACGCTGGCTCTACTTCAAGTGATGAGGAGAGCAACTTCAAGCGAAGATATATGGTAGCACACGCAGGTCACAAGCAGCTGTCCTGAATTTTGGAATTTCTGAAACTCCATGAACCTCGATCTGGTGTTTGCTGCCTTGCTGGCATGTATATGTTGTTAATTTGACGTCGGAAGAAAGCAACGACTTAGAGAGGCTGCAATTGCCACTGGGCAGCGACTTGTGTAATTGGATCTTCGCCTGGAGATCTATTCGCGTAAACGTGTAACTGGGCGTGTGTCGCTGGTGTAGTACCTTTATGAATTTGCCTTGTCTGAAACACGGCACGGAGCGTGCAGTGCATTGCTTAGCAGCTGTCACTAAGCTGAGTGTGTGTTTGTCTGAGGGATTTTTGTGTGTTGGTCTCGTCGTTGCATCAGGTAGTTTTTCCAAGGATTACTGCAGGCGCTTTCTTCCTGTTTGGCTCCAGCAATAAGACTGGACGTACAAATATAACATGCTTATTTGAACCATGAACAGCCGTGCGGCTGCACCAACACAATAAACAGTGCTGCACAAGTCTTTGTTTGATCGGTAATGCTTCCATACGGATGGACCCGGACCGGCGCAGCGTGACAGCCAAGGCCTCGTTCACTTCCCCCTCCCAACCCAAAATATTTTCTCTTACACACATCACATCAAATCTTTCGACGCATGTATGGAGCATTAAACGTAGGTAAAAAAGATAACTAATTGCATAGTTTGTCTGTAAATATCGGGACGAATCTTTTGAGCCTAGTTAGTCCATAATTGGACAAATTTTGCCAAATAACAACGAAAGATGCTACAGTAACTTTTCAGCTACTTTTCGCGAAGTGAACACACCCCAAGAAAAAAAGAGGCACGTGCAGTTGCAGTCATATGGGAATTGCACCCGTCCTTTCTGCGGGTATGACCAGCCCTGGGAGTTCGTGAGAGGAGTATGGGCCCGCATCTTTTGCTGCTTTCTTGACCGGTGACCATAGGCATCGAGCTTCGCGCCGACATATGTGTTTCAGGTGTATATTTCATATGTTTATTTTGGATGTTCTATATGTTTTATCTGGATGTTGCGTATGTTATAATGACTATACATGTATGTTGTAAGTGTGTTTTTCCAAATGTTTCAGCTGTTTCATCTGGATGTTGCATATGTTGTAGTGGCTATACACGTATGTTGCAAGTGTATGTTTCAAATGTTTCACCTATTTCAGACATATGTTGCAAGTGTTTTATCTGGATGTTGCATATGTTGAAGTGGTTGTACACATACTTTTGCAACATATGTTTCAATTGTTTCACCTTATTTCAGTATGTTGCAACAGGTGCTGCTCTCCACGTGCTCTGACTCGTGAGCAAGCACACGCTACACCAGGCCCCCTGCATCACCAAACGTGGTCCCCCACGGTGGAGCATGCAACCAACTCAATATATGTGCATGCCCATTGCTCCCTCCCTCTCTCTCGCATTGGGGCAAGTGCGTTGCTCTCACTTGTATTGGGGTACATGCGCTATGATTCCTCTCTCTCTCGCATGCAGCTAGGGGCCTCTCTCGTATTGGAGCACGCGCGCATTTGTCTCTCTCGTATGGGGGTACACGCTGTGTTCCCTCTTTGTGGCATGTAGCTAGGTGGGCCCACACACTTGCACTCCCGGGCAAGCGCATCAACAGTAGCGGGAGGCGTGGGGCGCAACAGTAGCTGGAGGAGGCGCACGACATAGCAGCATGCGTGGGCATCCGGACGCGCGTGTCCATCTAGACGTCCTAGCACTAGCATGACCCTTGTTTGATTGGAACATTGGCCTTAAATAAATGGAGCCGTTCGGCTGGAATTATAAGTCGACTGAAAAACACTGTTGGCTGATTTTTTGTGAGAGAACAATACTGTTTCGGCTGAAAAACAAGCTGAATAAGACGGATTATAAGCTAGATGAACAGGGCCAACGTATCAGAGAACACATTTAAATTTAAGGGTAAAAAAAGAGAGGCGCAAGGTGCAGCAGCACGTGGGCGTCCGAACGTGTGTCCATCTTAACATCCGGGCTAGCATGACCCTCGTTTGATTGGAACATTGGCCTTAAATAAATGTATTAGAAAAAACGTAAGAATACAAGAGGCAAAAAAAAAGGCTTATATAATTGTATCAATCAAAACACGTAAAAAAGCTAGGCTGATGTGTCATGAGCCTAAAGAGTGCCGGACTACCGGTTAGATGGCCGGGGTTTGAATCTTTTCCTTGTAATTCAGTATGCTTGCAGCTGCGCTTGCCGAGCACGAGGCCACCACAGCTCACGAGTTTCCCCGTGCTCTGGGTGTGCTGTCATGGTTAGGTCATGCGGCACGCCCTGGCTACCCTCACCTAGTCACCCACATATTTGAGCGTTGCCACGCCACATTGGTTCCTCCGTATGGGACTAAATTTTGATCAAGTTCACGCAAAAATTATCAATATTTATCAAGTGTACGATATCCGGTCAAGAGAAATTGAGGCTGTAGGTAACCTAAGTTAACTGTAGGTCAGTTTTGTTGCCCAACGCCTTGTTTAGATGCACCCTAAAAGTTAGAATTTTTTCACTCTCTTTCCATCACATCAATCTTTAGACCCATGCATGAAGCAGTAAATGCAGGTAAAAAAATAACTAATTACACAGTTTAGTTGGAAATCACGAGATGAATCTTTTGAGCCTAGTTGGTCCACGAGTGGACAATATTTGTCAAATAAGACGAAAGTGATACTATTCATCAGTTTCATTTTTTTGCAATCTAAATGAGGCCCAAGTTAAATCTGGTGGTAAGGAAAATGTTACTCCCTCCGTGTTAAATTTGAAGTCGTCTTGACTTTTCTAGGTATATAACTTTAGAGTTACTAACGACTTTTCTAGGTATATAACTTTGTAGTTGCTAGTGTCTGGATGTCCAGAGCCTCTGCGCCGCACACGAATGAAGCCCCGTGCCGCCTAGCTTTTGCGCGCCCCACAGCGTGGAGCCCACACTGCGTACCGCCATATCATCGCGCTCGCTATGTTTCGCCCGATCACCGCGCCCGCGCCCAGGAACCCACGTGGGTCCTAGTCACTTGCCCCCTCCTGTGGATGCCATGACGCGGATGCGTCTACCGGCCTCAGGCAACTGCATGGTGACCCACGGTGGCATCCTAGCAGCTGCAGCAGGAGGCTGCAACAGGTGGATCCCATTGCAACATGTGCAACATCCGATCTTCTATTGCAACATCCAAATATAATACTTGCAACATACATCTAAAACACTTATAAAACACCAAAAAAAAAATTTGAAAACACGTGTGTAGCCATTGCAAACATTCAGATGAAACACTTGTAATAACATAAGTAAAAAAACACCTGAAATATATGCATATATATGCAACATCTAGATCTATTTTTGTAACATTCAAATGACACTTGCAACATATATATGAAACAGATGAAACATTTGGAACATACACTTAAAATATACGTGTATAACCATTGCAACATGTGTAATATCTCGATCTACTTTTGCAGATATAAAACACTTGCTACATACTTCCGAAACATCTGAAACGAGACCTACTATAGCATGTGTTTTTAGTGCAACATCTACTTGTTGCTTAGACGAATGGAGGCTTGTCGTGCTGGCGTGGAGTGGAGAGGGGGAGGGGGTGCAGCGCGTGGGCAGTTGCAGGGCCTGTTGCAAGCAACCGAGAAGGCCGCGACGGGTAGGCGGGTGTTGTGCCAGCGGCGCGCGTCCCTTCGCTGGAGAAAGGCCACGACTGACGGGGTGTGGTGCCAGCGGCGTAGTGCCCCTGCGTTGAAGAAAGGTCACGACAGACGGGGTGCAGTGCAGGTCAGCGCGGTGGAAGCGAGCGCCGCGGCCACGGACGGGAGCGAGCCACGGGCGGCCCGTGCGACGAGCAAGAGCGAGCGGTGCAGACCAAGAAGCGCAGCGTCCAGATGGACGAACACACCGTGGAGAGAATTATCATATAACTTTTGTTTTATTTTTTGGGAGAATCGTATAACTTTTGTTATGCATCAAAATACACACTGTCATTTTTGTTGTCCAAGTTAAATCTAGCAGTCGTCCTCTTCCCCTCCCCCTCAATCTCAGCCTCAGTCTCAGTCTCAATCTCCGCCACGCCACCACAAATGTGTCGGCAGGCCGCCGCTCGCCCCGCGGAATCGCGCTCCGTGCGCCGCCCATCCTCCTCCTCCCCCTCCGATCCAGCAGCAGCAACCACTCCTTCGACGTGCTGGTGGACGAGGTCCTCTTCGACGACCCGATAGAGGAGAGGATCGAGGCGGAGATCGTGGCCCACCTCTTCCGCGGCGCTGCCCCGGAGGCGTACCGCCAGGCGGTCGCGCAGCAGGAGGCTCTGCGGGCGAAGAAAGCGGCGCAAGGTGGCGGAGAGCCGGGCGCAGGTGCGGAGGCTCAGGGCGTACACGGACCTGCTGAAGACCGGGTACACGGAGCAGCAGGTGGAGCACCGGCGGGAGCTCCAACGCCGGAGCAAGGAGTGCTTCGGTAAATAATTAAAATATAAGTAGGTGCCAATCCGCACTCTGTTGGTAGTGTATTGAGTTGCATGGATTGGAATCCTCTAGATTGAGTTGTGTATTAATTCAGTTGCAGTAATCCGTATGCAGCTACTCTACCTCTCTCGAACTCTCTCGTCTCTCTACAGTTGAGAGAGGCGACCCCGTGCGCTCCGGTCTCCGCCGGGAGAGCCGGTGGTCTTCCTCGTCTCCGATGGCCTTCGGGCCTTTGCGAGACGGCGAAGACCGCGGTGCTCTCGCCGGTCGGAGTTTTTAGTCCTAGTACATCTAGGTTAGGGTTTCCGACGGCGGCGTTGAGGCGGTGGCGGCGCCGTTGTCAAGGAATAAGGTCCTCTCGTGCTCTTCCCCGTCTCGGCGGCGCTTTTCTCCGGTGCCGGCGGCGAGTGCGTGGAGGTGGAGTTCGGCTTTGCCGGCTCGTGTACAGGAGTCCGCGCGTTGGGTGGTTCCGTCGTCTCATGAAGATGGTGGTGCCAGCGACGCGCATCGTCAAGGGTACACCGACAGCTGCGGGCGTTTTGGTTGGGCGGAGAGTGGATCGAGCTCGAACTTCCCGCGGTGCAAGTCGTCGGCGAGCATCGATTCTTGGTCGGAGGAGCCTGGGGTGTGTCCCCGGCCGATGCTTCTTCATCGTTGTTTTCATCCTGGCCTCGACGTCAGGTATCTACTGCGGCTCGCTTCAAAGCATTTTTGCGATGGGGCTCCTCCAGATCTGGGGTACTGGCGTCTTCTTCGACATCGGCGGCCGGCGGTTCAACGGCGGCGGTCGACGGAGATTTCTGCCGATTTGGGGATTCACAGGGTCCACGGTCCTCAGTGTAATTTCTTTTTTTGTCAAGGGCCTCTGTGTAAGATGGTTCAGACAGCTGTCATGTATCCTCCACCTATGTACCTGTATTCGTACGCGTATTTTGTACTCTTTCCTTGACCAGTAATACAGGTATGTTTTTATATCAAAAAAAAAAAAAATCCGTATGCAGCTATGAATGTTTCTGTTAGAATAGAACTATGAATGTTTCAACTTAGCTGCTGTTCCATGAGCGGAGAATCTCAGTTGATTCTAAAGTCGTTTTTTTGGATTATTCGGGTCACTGGTTAGGCTGGTAATGATCGAATTACCTACTTTGAGCATTGCCGGCGGCAGCACAAATTTGGGAGTTTGTCAGAATTGGGACTGAGTGTTCAGACATACAATTCAGTACAGGTCAACTGACATAGCAGCATGCGTGGGCATCCGGACGCGCGTGTCCATCTAGACGTCCTAGCACTAGCATGACCCTTGTTTGATTGGAACATTGGCCTTAAATAAATGGAGCCGTTCGGCTGGAATTATAAGTCGACTGAAAAACACTGTTGGCTGATTTTTTGTGAGAGAACAATACTGTTTCGGCTGAAAAACAAGCTGAATAAGACGGATTATAAGCTAGATGAACAGGGCCAACGTATCAGAGAACACATTTAAATTTAAGGGTAAAAAAAGAGAGGCGCAAGGTGCAGCAGCACGTGGGCGTCCGAACGTGTGTCCATCTTAACATCCGGGCTAGCATGACCCTCGTTTGATTGGAACATTGGCCTTAAATAAATGTATTAGAAAAAACGTAAGAATACAAGAGGCAAAAAAAAAGGCTTATATAATTGTATCAATCAAAACACGTAAAAAAGCTAGGCTGATGTGTCATGAGCCTAAAGAGTGCCGGACTACCGGTTAGATGGCCGGGGTTTGAATCTTTTCCTTGTAATTCAGTATGCTTGCAGCTGCGCTTGCCGAGCACGAGGCCACCACAGCTCACGAGTTTCCCCGTGCTCTGGGTGTGCTGTCATGGTTAGGTCATGCGGCACGCCCTGGCTACCCTCACCTAGTCACCCACATATTTGAGCGTTGCCACGCCACATTGGTTCCTCCGTATGGGACTAAATTTTGATCAAGTTCACGCAAAAATTATCAATATTTATCAAGTGTACGATATCCGGTCAAGAGAAATTGAGGCTGTAGGTAACCTAAGTTAACTGTAGGTCAGTTTTGTTGCCCAACGCCTTGTTTAGATGCACCCTAAAAGTTAGAATTTTTTCACTCTCTTTCCATCACATCAATCTTTAGACCCATGCATGAAGCAGTAAATGCAGGTAAAAAAATAACTAATTACACAGTTTAGTTGGAAATCACGAGATGAATCTTTTGAGCCTAGTTGGTCCACGAGTGGACAATATTTGTCAAATAAGACGAAAGTGATACTATTCATCAGTTTCATTTTTTTGCAATCTAAATGAGGCCCAAGTTAAATCTGGTGGTAAGGAAAATGTTACTCCCTCCGTGTTAAATTTGAAGTCGTCTTGACTTTTCTAGGTATATAACTTTAGAGTTACTAACGACTTTTCTAGGTATATAACTTTGTAGTTGCTAGTGTCTGGATGTCCAGAGCCTCTGCGCCGCACACGAATGAAGCCCCGTGCCGCCTAGCTTTTGCGCGCCCCACAGCGTGGAGCCCACACTGCGTACCGCCATATCATCGCGCTCGCTATGTTTCGCCCGATCACCGCGCCCGCGCCCAGGAACCCACGTGGGTCCTAGTCACTTGCCCCCTCCTGTGGATGCCATGACGCGGATGCGTCTACCGGCCTCAGGCAACTGCATGGTGACCCACGGTGGCATCCTAGCAGCTGCAGCAGGAGGCTGCAACAGGTGGATCCCATTGCAACATGTGCAACATCCGATCTTCTATTGCAACATCCAAATATAATACTTGCAACATACATCTAAAACACTTATAAAACACCAAAAAAAAAATTTGAAAACACGTGTGTAGCCATTGCAAACATTCAGATGAAACACTTGTAATAACATAAGTAAAAAAACACCTGAAATATATGCATATATATGCAACATCTAGATCTATTTTTGTAACATTCAAATGACACTTGCAACATATATATGAAACAGATGAAACATTTGGAACATACACTTAAAATATACGTGTATAACCATTGCAACATGTGTAATATCTCGATCTACTTTTGCAGATATAAAACACTTGCTACATACTTCCGAAACATCTGAAACGAGACCTACTATAGCATGTGTTTTTAGTGCAACATCTACTTGTTGCTTAGACGAATGGAGGCTTGTCGTGCTGGCGTGGAGTGGAGAGGGGGAGGGGGTGCAGCGCGTGGGCAGTTGCAGGGCCTGTTGCAAGCAACCGAGAAGGCCGCGACGGGTAGGCGGGTGTTGTGCCAGCGGCGCGCGTCCCTTCGCTGGAGAAAGGCCACGACTGACGGGGTGTGGTGCCAGCGGCGTAGTGCCCCTGCGTTGAAGAAAGGTCACGACAGACGGGGTGCAGTGCAGGTCAGCGCGGTGGAAGCGAGCGCCGCGGCCACGGACGGGAGCGAGCCACGGGCGGCCCGTGCGACGAGCAAGAGCGAGCGGTGCAGACCAAGAAGCGCAGCGTCCAGATGGACGAACACACCGTGGAGAGAATTATCATATAACTTTTGTTTTATTTTTTGGGAGAATCGTATAACTTTTGTTATGCATCAAAATACACACTGTCATTTTTGTTGTCCAAGTTAAATCTAGCAGTCGTCCTCTTCCCCTCCCCCTCAATCTCAGCCTCAGTCTCAGTCTCAATCTCCGCCACGCCACCACAAATGTGTCGGCAGGCCGCCGCTCGCCCCGCGGAATCGCGCTCCGTGCGCCGCCCATCCTCCTCCTCCCCCTCCCCCTCCGATCCAGCAGCAGCAACCACTCCTTCGACGTGCTGGTGGACGAGGTCCTCTTCGACGACCCGATAGAGGAGAGGATCGAGGCGGAGATCGTGGCCCACCTCTTCCGCGGCGCCGCCCCGGAGGCGTACCGCCAGGCGGTCGCGCAGCAGGAGGCTCTGCGGGCGAAGAAAGCGGCGCAAGGTGGCGGAGAGCCGGGCGCAGGTGCGGAGGCTCAGGGCGTACACGGACCTGCTGAAGACCGGGTACACGGAGCAGCAGGTGGAGCACCGGCGGGAGCTCCAACGCCGGAGCAAGGAGTGCTTCGGTAAATAATTAAAATATAAGTAGGTGCCAATCCGCACTCTGTTGGTAGTGTATTGAGTTGCATGGATTGGAATCCTCTAGATTGAGTTGTGTATTAATTCAGTTGCAGTAATCCGTATGCAGCTATGAATGTTTCTGTTAGAATAGAACTATGAATGTTTCAACTTAGCTGCTGTTCCATGAGCGGAGAATCTCAGTTGATTCTAAAGTCGTTTTTTTGGATTATTCGGGTCACTGGTTAGGCTGGTAATGATCGAATTACCTACTTTGAGCATTGCCGGCGGCAGCACAAATTTGGGAGTTTGTCAGAATTGGGACTGAGTGTTCAGACATACAATTCAGTACAGGTCAACTGAGGAGCGACTGTGTATTTTGATATTGCCAACTCCCGGCCAGATGCATAATCACTTTGTCAGTCTAGTTCATAATTGATAGCCATCCAAGCTGAGAGTTTGCTGCCGCTCATGTAGATTCGTGTATTATTCAGCCAACTGGTACCAATCTACGTAGTAGATTTGTGTATTAATTCAGTACGTGGTAATCTGTTCGTTTAAAAAGAACTATGCATGTTTCAGCTCCATCAGCAGAGGGATCTCAGTTGATTCTAAAAATCATTTTGAAGATTGTTGGTGGCACAACAATAGCAGCATAAACTCGGGAGTTAGTTGCCGAGTTGGATTGGACTGAGTTTCGGTTCGGACATCGTACAGTTCATGGTTGTCAATTGTCATCAGCGCAATTGAGGAGCAAACGCCGCCACGATTGTGCATTTTGATATTGACAACTCCTGGTCCTGGCCAGATGCACATTGCACAATCCAGTTCAGTGACTTCAGTCCATACTTGATAGGCATCCAATGCTGCCGCTGCAGCAACGTCGTTTGCAGGCTTGCAGCCATACAAAGTTATAAAACCATGTTGAGGATGACAGCCATACAAAATTACAAACCATGTTGAGGATGACGAGATGCTGGTATATTTAGACTGTCCAAGATTCATGGTACTACTACGGTAGAGCACATATATAGTGCCATCAGTTCTAGGGATGAAAACGGGCAGTTCTAGGGATGAAAACGGACGGAATTTTTCCCGTACTGTCCCATTCCGTTTTCTACATTTTCCCGTCTGTTTCCGTATTTGCGAGATCCCGTTTTCATATTTGCAGAAGTAGAAAATGGTGTTTTCCGTTCGTTTCCGAGTATTCCCGTTTTAATACAGAATAGACCCGTATTTATCTTGTTTTCAATCTATGCTTAACATGTTCAACAATTACATGTCCTTATGTTATGTTAATATAACTACGAATCACCAAATATGCATGTTATATTCACGTACATAGCATGTAAATGAATATTAAACTTTGTATATATTATTACATGACTTTATATATGTATACTTTGATAATATTAGATTATGTGATCTTAATTTAATTTTCCGGCTCTTTATCCGTATTTGTCCGTTTCCGTATGTCCGCATATTCCGATTCCGTTTTGGAACCCGCATTTTTCGAACCCGCTCCCATTTTCGTCAAAAAAATATAGAAACAGAAGAAGAAATATGATTTTTCCGTCCGTTTTCGTCCCTAATCAGTTCAGCAGCCCCCGCTACGTATCCTTCAGCTCTCATACGCCATTGGCAGTGTGGGTGTGGCACCAAGCAAACAAAAATGTGATGCTTAATGCATGAAGGTTCTGGAGTACACTCATGATAAATCAGCGATGCATGGACAACTTTGGATGACCCGCACCGCACCAACACAGTTTGCGTACTTAACAGCTTACAAGCTTTGATGCCTATTATATATAGTCATAGCCCCATGACTAGGACGGCATCCAAAATGTTGCAAGAGAAAGAAAGAGTAACTGCTCTGAGTTATTATAGATATATGTTGGCAGACTAGCTGGGGGAGTTATGAGATGGTGGAAGAAACCAAAATATTATCGTGAACCACTAACTTACCTCACAAACATTCATTGCCATGCCATTCTCTACCAACTAAACCACTAACATCACAAACATTCATTGCCATGCCATTCTCTACGAACTAAATCCCTACCATATTGTGTACCCACTAAATCCCTACCATATTCCATTCTTAGTGAGCATAAAACAACAAATACCTACATTTGACTAAGTGCTAACTTTAGAAACTTGAGATCCTTTGCAATACAAAATTTCCAAGAAAGGCTCTTGAGTTCAAAACCGTCACCGTCAGATATAGTGCAAGCTACTCAAGGCTTGGTACGTCCACGCCACAATGGATTATATGTGGGACTGTGTCAAAGAATTAATGTCCTTGACTGCTTTTGGGTGGATTGTCACTTGTCAGAGAAACTAAGGGAAAGAATAGGAGTTACTACCAATTTTGCTAGCAAGTTAGACCTATAAGCTGCACTGTTGTTTGTATAACCCAGAAATACACGATCTATATCTTAGACATGGTTTTGCATTTGTTGCTTGCTAGTTGCAGATTGAACCAATCCCTACATTTATTATTTTGTTGATTGAGACTACTTTTTTTGAAAAACATTAGAAGTTCAAATTCTATTAGAAGTTCAAATTCTATGTAGAGTTCAAATCCAATACAGGAAAGGCCATGCCGCCCTCATCAAAATGAAGGGGGTGTATAGATCAATAATGGACAACACATATCATATCAAATATACTCCTTTCCACACCACTCCGTTGTTTGTTGGAGTGTGCTGTGATTGATAATCTAAACCTGCAAATATTCTTGCATCGCTATAGCTAATCCAAGTCCATCCCATCCCGGTCAAATAAACCTGCAACAAATCGGTGATAGCAAATTATTGCTGTCATTCACGTTAAGAGTGACGCTGTGACTGATAAAGAAGCTGCAGCATCAGGTAAGGAAAGGCAAAAAGGTTTGTAAAGAAGAGTTCAAATATCCTTAGCTGAAGCCATTGACGTCTATTTCTACCTAGGGTGTGTTCACTTCGCGAAAAGTATGTGAAAAGTTACTGTAGCATATTTCGTTGTTATTTGGCAAAATTTGTCCAATCATGGACTAACTAGGCTCAAAAGATTCGTCCCGACATTTACAGACAAACTATGTAATTAGTTATCTTTTTTACATACATTTAATGCTCCATACATGTGTCGAAAGATTTGATGTGATGGGTGGAAGAGGAAATATTTTGGGTTGGGATGGAGAAGTGAACACGGCCCTATACTAGTACTCTTTACTTAGTATTTTTCTTCATACTCTGCACTGCACGGCAAGTTCGTCCTTTTCTTTTGGTCGATGAGGAAAAAGGAAAAGAAAATAGCTCCTCGTCCACAGCGTTCAGACAGGAGGCGCTGCGGCCTTTCCCTCCAGCTCCAGCTCCACGTCGGCGTCGGCGGCTGCCGGCTTCTTGAACCTGTACCAGCGCGCGCAGACGACGTAGTAGACGAGGTTGACGGCCGCCATGGCGGCGATGAGCAGGTAGTAGAGGTCGACGCGTCCCTGGTTGAGGTCCTGCGCCAGCCAGTCGGGGCGTCCGTCGCGGCCGCCCGTGCTCCGGTGCACGACGCTGACCATGAGCCCGCTGGCGTAGCTGGCTATGGCGAAGCCCAGGGAGAGCAGCGCCCCTGCGACGCTGCGCATGTTCTCCGGGAACTGCTTGTAGTAGAAGTCGACCTGTCCGATGATGGCGAACCCCTCGGAGAGGCCGGCCAGCATCTGCTGCGGCACGAGCAGGAAGCAGGAGGTGCTGTCGCCGACCCTGCGGCGGTGTCTCTCGACGGCGGCAGCGACAAGCATGGTGACGATGGAGAGGACGATCCCGACGCCGATCCGCTGCAGCTGGGTGATGCCGCCCTCGCGCTTGGTGAGGCGCTGCATGGCCGGCACGAGCACGCCGTCGTAGAAGGGGAGCCACAGGGTGAGCGCCAGCATGTTGAAGACGACGAAGGAGCCCGCGGGGATCTGGAAGCCGCCGCGGCCGACGTGGCGGTCGGTCTGCATGGCCTGGAGCACGTTGTAGTTGCCGAGGTTGGTGAGCACGATGTAGTAGACGATGCCGGAGGACCAGACGGGGAGCAGCCGCGCCAGGCACTTGACCTCCTCCACCTGCTGCAGCGTGCAGAGGCGCCAGGGGTTGATGGGGTTGTTGTCTACGTCGTCGCCGTCATCAGGGGTGCGCACGGCGGCCTTGTCGAGGCAGAGGAACTGGTCGGTGTATGCGATCTTGGAGACGAGGCTGCTGCGGTGCGGCGGGTCGTAGAGGTCGGCGGGCACGGGCGCGGGGAGACGGCGCTTGCGCGCGGCGGCGACGAGGACCTGCACGAAGCTGGTGAAGGGGCTGCCCTCGGGCCGGACGCGGACGTAGAGTCGCGTGCCCATGAAGAAGAGCACGCAGGAGAGGCCCATGAGCGTGGCGGGGACGGCGAGCCCCAGCGTCCAGTTGACGTTGCTCTGGAGGTAGATGATGACGGTGGCGGAGATCATCATGGCGATGGTGAATGTGAAGTAGTACCAGTTGAAGAAGCTGTTGATGCCCCGGCGGCCCGCAGGGGTGCGTGGATCGAACTGGTCCGCGCCGAAGGCCAGGTTGCAGGGGCGGATGCCGCCGGCGCCCACGGCGAGCAGCGCGAAGGAGGCGAGCAGCACGGCCATCTGAAGGGTCGACGGGCCGGCGGTGGGTTTGGGGTGAGCCGCGGGGTGGAGGGACGGCACGGCGGAGGTGAGGGTGAGGATGATCATGCCGAGGAAGGAGGCGAAGGAGGCGAACGCGATGGTGGTGTAGCGGCCCAGGTAGGAGTCGCTGAGGAAGGCGCCCAGGAGCGGCGCCATGCTGACGGTGCCGGACCAGAGGTTGAGCAAGGTGGCGGCGCTGGCGCCCGTCATGCCGTAGACGGTGGTGAGGTACACCAGCAGGTTGGCCGTGGTGCCGATGGTGCCCAGCTTCTCGCACGTCTCGTTCCCTGCGTGCCCATGAATCATGATCGATTACGATTAGACATTGCATGCGCTTGCAGTTCTTTCCGTTCATGGATCTTTTTTGAGAATCCGTTCATGGATCTTTTAGCTCATCATCAATGAATGAATGATTGCTCTATCGAGAGGGAGCGAGTGATGCTCACGCATGCAGCCTGCTGGTTGCCACGTAGGCACGCAGCATATAGGAGTGGTGAGCCTCACCTATGACGTAGGGCATGGACTTCCATCCGCGGTAGTTCTCCTCGGGCTCGCCGGCGTCGGATTCATCGGAGAGCTGCTTCGTGGTGGTGGTGGTGGTCGCCATCTCCTCGGCCGCGGCGAATGTGGACGCCTTGTCGTGCTGCGGCATCTCCAGCTGCGGCTGCGGCAGCTGATCGCCGGCTGCTTCCATGATCGTCGGCTGTCGTGCTGGGATCGATCGAGGAGTGACGACGACGACGGGCAGGCTAGCACGCTAGCTAGAGCTGCTGCTGCTGCTGCTAAGGGCTCAAACGTTGCTCATGGATGGATGGATGGATGGATCTCCTAAGCTAGTAGTTGGTCTGCTCTGCTGGTGGTTTGTTTTGAGCGAGCGAGCTTGGAAAAAATAAAGGTGGTCTGAGGAGAGCGAGGAGGAGCCACCGGGTAGCGAGCCCAGCCCTGGAGAATTTTTTTATTTTTAGCCTAAATTTGAAACATATTTTGGATCTGACCCGTATTTAAAAATATTTTTAAAACTAGTCCGTTTGGTCTCGCCACCATGCATGGCGGGGCAAATGAACTGTACCCCGCCATGCATGGCGGCGGGATCCAGCTGCCACGTGGCCTGCAGCCCGTGGTGCCTGCTGACGTGGCACGGGAACGTGAAAAGACGTACCCCGTCACGCATCATGGCGGGTTACCCTACCCCGCCCCCTATCATGGCAGGGTACGGTCATGGCCACTTAAACGGTCGGGTCCTTCTTGTTTGTGTCTTTCGTCCATTCTGCGCCGCGCCGCCACCTCCTGCGTCTGCGCCGCGCCGCCCCCGCCGTGCCGCCGCCCGCCGCACCCCGCCCTGGCCCCGGCCTCATCCCCGTCCCTCGCTCGCCGCCCGCCGCACCCCGCCCCAGCCCCATCCCCGTCCCTCCGCCCTTCCGCGGCTTGGAGGTCGTCTACACGGCGCCCTTCGGTTCACAGTATTTTTTTAAAATTTTTGTTACTTAAATTGTTAGGTAGTTAGTTAGTTAATGATTATTTGTAGTCAGTTAGTTAATATTAGTTATTAGTTAATAATTTAGTTAGTAAGTTAGTTAGTTAGTTAGGTAGTTAAGTAGTATTACTATAGTTAATTAGTACTAAGGTTAGTTAGTTAGTTAAGTAGTATTAATGTTGTATTTATATAGTATAACTGTACTTAGTTAGTTAGTTATGTAGTAATTAGTATTACCATATTGGTTAGTTGATAATCGGATGTCAAATCGTTTTGTAGATGGATTACGGTGTAAGAGTTTTTTACGGAGGAAGTGTTAGGAGAAAGGATTGTCAGTTTGAGGATATGTATGAAGAATTAGAATGGTTTGATGGCACCCCTAGTTTCAGCGATCTATGTGACCGTTTGAGTTTGAAGTTTGGCGAGGCTTTCACACTAAAGGGTAGGTTTGATGTTGAAAAGAATATGGCACATTATGTGATGATGGACTTGTGCAACCAAGCTGAGTGGTCCCGATATAATAGGGTCATCCATGGTTCGAATGTCGGCATGGCTGAGTTGGTGCTGGAGAATGTTGAGAATGAGGAGCCGTCCTTCGACAGTGGTACTCAAGGAGATTGTGGTGTGCAGGTGCAACAAACTATGGAGAGTATGGACTTGGATGGTAATTGGATGCAGGAGCGGGTTCATTCTCCTCTAGTTGGTCATATAAGCAATGATTTTGATGTAGACGAGTTTGAACAGGAGGAGGAGGAGGCGACAGAGGAGGAAATGATTGGTGATGATGTTAGCACTGATTCTGATGATTCAGAAAATGAGGAAGGAGGTCCACATGCCATGTGAGCATCGGTTCGCGCCATGCCCTCTGGAGGTGCACCTGCCATGTGTACATCGGTTCGTGGCATGCCCTCAGGAGTACCGCTTGAGGTACTTCATGCCATGCAGACTTAGGGCACATTAGCCATAGGGTATCGAGATGATGGAGTGGAATATGAAGGATGGGGCAGGGTTAGGGAGGCACAACATTACGTTGCACCACCCTCTTATACATCGGCAGAGCTTACACAGCTGAGGGAGGCTGGCTTGCCCTTTATCGGTGTGCCAAATTATAAGGATGTCAGCATGTCGCATATGGCAGTTTGTGACACGGGTTTGTAGATGTGTAAGGAATCATTGTACAACCGTAAAAATGTAATACTCAGAAAGGGAATGCTTTTCAATACGATGTCTGAGATGAAGTTGTTCCTTTAGGACTATGTTGTGTATCATCATAGGACTTACACGGTTCGACATTCTGACAAGGAGGTAAAATTCCACATAGTATGCAAGGCAGGATTCCCGTGCTCATGGAATTTGAATGCACGGAAGAGGCGGAGTGATGGGAAGTGGAAGGTAACTTCAGTGGAGCAGCCGCACAGATGCCAGTCTAATGAGGGGAAATGGTACCATCCCCAGTTGACGGCTCGGTACCTTGCCCGTCGTATATTGGGTCTTGTAGATAAGGACAACGACGTATTAGTGTCTTTCTTGCAGGAGACCATATTCACTTTTGTTGGGTATGAGGTCACGTATGGAAAGGCTTGGCGGGCAAAGCAAATTGCCCTAGCAATTCGTTGGGGTAGCTGGGAGGAAGCCTATAACAGGGTTCCACGCATTTTGTGTGCAATGGAACACTTCAACCCTGACATGAGATCGTTCATATACACAGGAGGGTTGTATCTTCAGAACTCGTTGAGGCATATTCTGTACCATGTGTTCTGGTATTTCGATCAGTGCAAGCATGCATTTTAGTATTGCCGGCAAGTTGTTCTTGTTGATGGCACGTTCCTCACCGGCAAGTACAGTGGCACATTGATGATGGCTGCTGCTGTAGACTCAGAGAACCAGATTGTGCCCATGGCTTTTGCTTTGGTGGAGGGGGAGAACAATGATTCATGGTCATGGTTCATGCATCGCTCCGTGTTCATGTGCTTGGGCCTTCTCGCACCATTTGTTTGATTTCAGACCGTCACATTGGAATTCTTAATGCTGCTGGTGAACACATTGATGGGCACCCGCCCCTAGTGCACCGTTGGTGCATGCGGCATTTTGCCGCAAATTTCTGGCGATGTCAACGGAAGAAGGAGGCAGTTGACAAGTAAAAGGAGCTTTGTAATAAACGTATGGAATGCGAGTTCAAGGAGACAATGGCGGAACTAGAGAAGATGCTCAACCAAGCGGGCAAGGCATGGTTATATCAGCAGATGGAAAATAAAGCCAAGTGGGCATTAGCATATGATGAGGGTGGCTTTCGGTATGGCATCATGACAATGAACTCCTCTGAGTCTTTCAATCGTGTGTTCAAAGGCATTCAATCTCTCCTAGTGTCCGGTATTGTTGAGTTCTCTTTTAAGAAGTGCAATGAGTATTTTGTTACGCGGTATGGCCTAGCCCTGAGGAATGAAGAGGAGCTTGGAAGATGAGGGAAGGCTGCACATGAATATTTGAAGGAGGCTGAGGAATTGGCCAAGCAACAGGTTGCCGAGGCTTATGGACGGGACATGCTTGTTTTCTGCGTACGAGCTAGATGGGGCACAAACCTTGGCGGCGAACGATTTGGTGGGCGAACGTACCGTGTTGATCTTGATAAAGTAGAATGCAGTTGCAACGTCCCTCAGATCATGCGTGCCCCTTGCTTACACATGATCACGTCTTGTTGGCTTAGAGGTTTTGACCACACAGTTGCACCATACATGTCACCCTTGTATCTCTGTGCCAACACCCTAAATGTTTGGGAGAAGAGCTTCGAGCCGTACCTTGACGAGTTACAGTGGCCTTCATATTATGATGAGGACTACGCACCTTATCCGGACCTAAAGAAGGTAGGAAAGGGAAGGAGGAAGAAGAAGCGACTGAAAGGCGATATGGACAATATGAAAGGTTACGATGACGACATGTATGGTGGCGAGGACTTTGACGAAGAACGTGAGCAGAACCTTTGCTCCATTTGCAAGAATCCTGGTCATAACACTAGATTTCATAGGCAGGCGAGACAAGAGGTGGTTTATATTGCTCATCGAATTTCATAGTAAACATACATTTATGATATTCATCTTCAAATTTACTTGGCTTTGTTTTTTTACTAATGTTATTTATTGTATTAATGTTGTTACTTCCATTTTCAAACAGGCAGGTTCAGGGTCGCAAGATGGAGGCACGGGCACCTCATCCGCACTTGAGCCTCATTGAGGCGGACTACGACAAGGACCACCGGGCCAAGGCCTTGTCGGAGCAGCAGAGGCCGTTGCGTGCGCTTCGTGTTCACACGCACCACCCACATAGCTGGGACGAGCGATACGTGACGTACATACGTCATGCAGGCTTTCTTGAGATCGTTCGAGTACCTAGCACGAGCCACATCTGCTTGCCAGTTGCCGATGCATCCAATCTCTGTAAGTACAAAATGCAAACAATTAGCACAATGTTTGCAAGGACTTTATTGCCAGTGAAACAAAGAAGTTTGACTTTCAAAAACGCAATGACTCACTCGCACATAATGAGGCAATAGTATCGTTCAAGCCTTGCATCTCTACTCTCTCAGCCTCCTCTGCAGCCTTCCTTGCATCCTCTTTAGCCTTCCTTGCCTGGTACTCCTCTACCTCCTTTTTCCTCTTCTCGTACCACTTCTTCCACGCAAATACTCTCCGGATTATGAACACACATCTCTTGGGCCCGTTGAAGCATTTTCTTCTTATGGTCCTTCATGAAATCGGTGACGTAGTTTGCAGGATATCCTCTCATCTTGCGAAGTGCTACTTTTGTCTTATACTCATCCTTGAACTTAAACACATCATCATATGATTCCCATTTGCATTTCTGAGTGCTCTGTTACAACAAATATATGAATACAAAGTTAGCGTACCAAAACAAACAAAATAAAACATTAGCACTAAGTGTCCACAGTCCTAGCAAACCTCGTCATAATCGATCATGTGTCCACAGAAGTGGCCAATCCCAAGACCTGAAGGGACTAGGCCGTAGCTAGCTTCGACACCACATTTGCACATCACAGGAGGCGCAATAGACCACCTCTTCTTCTTCCACTCTGGCACCTCCTCCTTCTTCTCCGGCTCTGGCCAATGGCTCTTTGGACCATAGACCCACTCCGCGAAACGATACTTTGGAAAATCACAATCCTACAAAATCAAAACATTAGAACACACATATAGGACATGACATTTCAAGGTTAACTCAAACCTTACTTCACGCCATAGAGGACAAATGAACTCTTGTTCATTGCGTGGGTTTATCACGGCTTGCTCTCCACAATGGCACTTCGGAGGATCCTCGAGCTGCCGTGCCGATGCTACGGCCTTCTCTTCCTCCGTCATAGGAGGAGGGTTAGGAGGGGCGGAACCCAGCGAGTAAACACCTCACGCTTGCAATGATCAATGCCGGGGTAGAAAAGGAGAATCCTTGGGTCAAACTTGTCCGGACCGTCGATCCATTGGAAGAAAAAGCACCGGAAGTAGGGCTACAAAATAGTTTCAATTATCTCATCGTGAATACAACATCACAAATCAATAAGAAAAACAGAGGGCACAATTACTTACGCTACAACTATAACATGTGTAGAAGCAACGTGCCGCAGTATCCGGATGTCTCGACTGGCCCACGTGCGCTGGATGACCACAGTCACAGTTAGGGAAAGGTTCCTCGGGAGGCACAGGCGCATCCTTGCAAGACACGTCGAGGTACATCTCTCTAGGACGACCCTTTTTTCCTCCAAATCGACTCACGATACGAGTCCTCCATCTAAAAACACGAAATTATTTCAACACAAATCACATATCACTTATAATTCTTACAATTTAAAAATAATCCACAATATCAATACGATTAAAACTAATATAACTTTACTAACTAAATTAACCAAACATACTATAACTAAGCAAACTAACATGACTAAACTATAGAAACGGAAAGTAAATAAGAAATTTTACCATCCTTATACGAGGGGTGGCCAGGACAAAGACCGACGATGGGCGGCAGCCGCCGGGGAGGGGCGCTGGGGGGAGGGGCACCGGAGAGGGGCGCTGGGGGGAGGGGCGCTCGGGCACTGGGGCGGAGTTGGAGGATAGCGGCGCTGCGGGGTATGAAAGGGAAGGAAAGACAGAAACAAGAAGGGCCCGGCCGTTTAAGTGGCCATGGCCGTACCCCGCCATGATGGGGGGCGGGGTAGGGTAACCCGCCATGATGCGTGGCGGGGTACGCCTTTCCACGTTCCCGAGCCACGTTAGCAGGCACCACGGGCTGCAGGCCACGTGACAGCTGGACCCCGCCGCCATGCATGGCGGGGTACAGTTCATTTGCCCCGCCATGCATTGTGGCGGGGCCAAACGGATTAGTTTTGAAAATATTTTTAAATACGGGTCAGATCCAAAATATGTTTCAAATTTGAGCTAAAAATAAATAAAAATTCGCCCTGGATCCGGATGGCCTGCTGGGAATGAAGGGAAGCAGGCAGGCAGGCGAGTATGCGAGATAGCAGGATTCGTGGTCTGCTCGCCTCTGACTGTAGGTCTGAGGGGAGATAGATACCACCAGGCAATGCAATCCGAGCTGCTGCGCTATGCCTATAGTGCGCCTATTAGTATCAATCCCGGCCGCGCGCCAGCTCGTCCGTCGTCGGCACCAATCGTACACACACGGAAACGCTCCTCTCTGTCTTTTCTTCTAATACTAGTACCCACACGCCAAACGTATACGTATACTACAGTAGTACAGACACGTACGCCGCAGAAAACGACAAGAAACAGGCCGGGGGCCAGGGTGCCATACCTTCAGCACCTACCTAGGCTTTGATGTCATGTCCGCTTCAACTCATCAGCCTGACTTATATGTCCTTTGTGGTACAGTATTTTTTTCTCGTAACAAATCAATCTCAGTCGGCTTATCAGCCGCAGAAACCGTGCCCAAACAGAGAGGGAGAGAGATGCAGCTGCTAGATGGTACTCACGCACATGCACGCGTTTCAGACCCATCACACATGCATGCACACAGAGACACACGTCTGGTCTGTCGCGCGGACACTCCTGCGCTCTCTACGTGCCTGGCGTGGACCTCTGTAACGTACATGTCGCTACTACCAGTCCACCGCGCGTTTACTGAATACTGCATACTTCGCACGTTTGTTATTCTACACTACTACTACTGCACGTTTGTTAGCCACAGTCAGATTATTAGGGCCTCTTTGATATGGCTTCTCATGCTCCGGTGCACTACAATAACGCTACAATGTGAGAGCCGGAGCATGTAGGCGCTAGCCCAACCAAACGGTCCCTTGTTACTACTACTACCTAGCGATCTTAATCATTAGATATAGATGAATTACAGATACAAGACCACCTTTTGCTAGGTACCCGTCACATTACATGCACAGATTAAATTCTACGACGATAGACGTAAAGGCATGATTAGTTCCATAAATCTCATTGCACTGCACTACTATAATAATCTTTACTGAGGCAGGCAACACCGATTAACCGAGGTGGTTTTCGCAACCACCTCGGATCAAAGGTCATGGTAAATGGCCTATTTTCTGATGTGGTTTGCTGCCCGCTCGGTTAATTAAATAAAAAACAAAAAAAAAAAAGCCCACAGCCCAGCCCTAACCAGGTCTGGATCTGGGCCTCACGCCGCCACACCTGCGCGCCACTGCTGCCGCCCCTACGCGCTCCCCGACAGCCGGGATCCATCTGCCCGCAGCTGAATATGGCCTCCCGCCACCGGATCCGGTTGTGCCCATGCTGGATCTGCTTCGTCATCGCCGGAAACGGCCAGATCCACTGTGTCCTCGCTGGATACGCAGGTCGAACACCGGATCCGCTAGGACGCGCCGCCTCCGATGGAGAGGGAGGAGGGGGCCAAGGGCGGCGCCACCGTCCAGATCCACTGGAGAGGGACGAGCGCAGGAGCCATGCCGCCTCCACCATGGCACGCCGCCATGACGGCTGCTGCTCCTGCTCGCCATGACTGCTGCTGCAGCACACCGGAAGAGGGGGCCGCCGCTGCCTACTGCTGCTCCTGCTCGCCGGGGGTGCGGCCTCCTACTCACCGAGGCGCGGTCTCCTTCTCACTGGTGAGTGAGAGAGAGAAGAGTGAGAGAGAGAGAGGCCGGTGAGTGAGAGATAGGGGGGTGCTGTGGAGGGGTCGCATGACTCGCGAAGTCGTGAAGTCGCGAGCGGCGTTGCGGGGTTCGGCGGTGAGAGAGGAGGTGGGTGGATGTGCTAGGGTTTTGAGCGGCGCTTATATACTGTGACTGAGTTTTGGGCCGAGATGGACTGGACTTCTGCTGGGCTTTGGGAATATTAACCGAGGCGGGCCTTATAAGAGGTCCGCCTCCGAAGATAGGGTATTTTTGGAGGCGGGCCTTGCCTCGGTTAATAGATTTTAGGAGGCGGTTGTTTTTTAACCGCCTCCGTAAATCAATTTTGCAAGGCGGTTTTCTGTGACCGCCTCGGTTAATAAAAAACAACCGCCTCAGTTAATCCGAGGCATTAACCGAGGCGGTTGGAATTTCTGCCCACCTCTAAGACCCATTTCAAAACGCTTCGGAAAAGGTTTTTTGTAGTAGTGCTGATCATAGTAAACTCCTTTCTCGTTGTACCGAGATGGAGAAAAGGTTTGAACAACTAGGTATAGCATCACAATTGACACCTAGGAAGGTACAACCAAACTATGAGGTGCATATATATCAGCGGGTGTTACAATCATACGTACATGAGTTTTGGTTGGAACAACCACTAAATATAATAAACATGATTGAACCAATTGTGGATCATCTTCTAGAATTGTATAACTGTCAAACCGGAGTGACTGTTCATCGGAACTGTTATTATAGACCGAATACTCATGAGGTTGATACATATCTTTTTAAAATTTTCACTACAAAATTAAGCAAGTTGATAACCAAACTACCTAATCCGTAAAGAAAAAAATAGTCTCACCAAACTAACAAAACTCTTGCTAGGGTATCTTGTGTATTTTAGGCTGGAGGGAATACTAGTTTGGAGATGTGTCTACCTGCCTGCCTACCTGCCTGCGTGCCTTCCTGTCCATATATGTATCGACACGTCAGGCGGGCCTGTATTGCGTCCAGGTTCAGGTTGCAGGATACGTTAGTTCGTTGCACCAGCGTAGCAGCCACACACACCTTTATATGCACCCCTACTAGTCCTATCCTACTACTAATATCTCTGCCACGCTGTCGTCGTTCACGATGAATTATTCCTGCCCTCCAAACCAAATCATAAACTAGCTAATAAAGTACTGTAGTTAGGCACTCTAGTTTCCTCCGTATATATTTTTTTGTTCTTATTAGCGTGTGGATCATCATCTATATATATCACTAATAATTCAAATCCAAAGAGCAAATTGCATGCATTATTCTTTTCCATTTCTTTGCAGAGGCAGGTCAGAGAGGAAGGACGACCCGTGATCCTGATACATCCCAGCCCAGGATCGACTTTCACATGCCGTGATTCATACAGGCCTTGTTCACTTCCCATCCCAACCCAAAATATTTCCTCTTTCACCCATCACATCAAATCTTTCGACGCATGCATGGAGCATTAAATGTAGGTAAAAAAGATAACTAATTGCATAGTTTGTTTGTAAATGTCGGGACGAATCTTTTGAGCCTAGTTAGTTCATGATTGGACAAATTTTGCCAAATAACAACGAAACATGCTACAGTAACTTTTCACCTACTTTTCGCGAAGTGAACATACCCACAGTATACTCTGCTTCGCTGACAACAAGCATTCTAGACACATGCAGACCAACTTTGACCCTTTTCTCACCGACGTGGTTAAAATATTGAGTAAAATTTTTTCAAACGGTCCTCAAGCTTGACAGGAGGTGTTATCTTTGTTCTTTAACTTTGAAAATGCTACTTTTGAGTCTCTAAACTTGCTCAAGGGTGTCATAGGTCTCCAAGTAAGCAAATACGTTCGTACTACATGTTTTCAGATTTCTAAATTTTTGGCTCCAGATATATATAGAAATTAATATACATGTATTGTCGTCTACTGATATATACGAACTAGCATCCACTCCGATCCTCCTATGTTCCAGCTGGACGACACACGACCTGCTATATATCAACTGCAGTGCGTGGTGTGGAAATATCTAGCTAGGTGTGTTCACTTCGCGAAAAGTAGGTGAAAAGTTACTGTAGCATCTTTCGTTGTTATTTGGCAAAATTTGTCTAATCATGGTCTAACTAGGCTCAAAAGATTTGTCCCGACATTTACAGACAAACTATGCAATTAGTTATCTTTTTTAACTACATTTAATGCTCCATGCATGCGTCGAAAGATTTGATGTGATAGGTAAAAGAGGAAATATTTTGGGTTGGGACGGGAAAGTGAACAAGACCCTAGTACCCAGGCCAGCAGGTACGTACTGTAGCAGGCAGCGGCAGTTGGTTTCCATTTTTTTTTCCTCTCTTTCTCTTTCAATCAAAGTTAAATAAATTTAGTTTAGTGAGCGGCGGTGACCGGTGAAGCACACGTAAAATTAAACCCAAAAGGAGGACAAAAATTTACAGGTCAAGGTTCCGCCTTAATTTCAGACTAGTACGTCATCGATCACTGACCTGCTGAGTTGGTATTAGTACTACCACCTGCTGAGAGCCTCCGAGGCTCCGAGCTGAATTCAGACTGATCGATCCATATGCGCCTTTTATGTTCATCGCTACACGAATGCAGACTGGGGAAAGGTAGTAAAGGTTTGCTGAAAACCAGCTCAACTTGTTTAAAATATAAGACCTTTTGTTGAAACAGATGTTTCTTGTTTCATTTATACCGCATACAATACAAGGAGGATGGAAGTTTTCAGAGGATGGATGGTACGCGCGACAAGTTCAGAAGAATGGGTCATCATGCATCAAGTTACTAGTGCTGAAGGAGTCAACAACGACTGCAGACAAGAGTCGTCTGATCGATATACATGATGGATGGATGGGTCGTATGACTGAGTATGACATGCGATTAAGCAGCCACTCAGTGCTCAAGGAGTACACTAGTGCTGTAATGCAGGTTACAAACGTCAAGTCATGTCACGGGGCCGGCCGGCCGGGCAACAACAGTGGCTTGCAACGTAACGATCGACGGAGAACACGCCCACAACATTTAATTTGACTAGCTAGCAGAGAGAAGCTTGTGCTTGTACTTGGATCCATATCCATCCGTCCCCTGTGCAGCTTGGCAGCATGCATGCACATGCACAGGTACATGACGAATCGGCCGGCCGGTACTCCAGTAGGAGCAGATCGAGTAGTACTTATTTGCAGCCTAGCATAGCAAGAAATGAATGAATGAATGATTTAGTTTTGTTCACATTTACTGTTACTCCTCCATGCCTCTCAAAGTTAGGGATGGAAAAGGATGGAAACGGTCCTCTTTGAATACCAAAACGAGTGAAAACGGTAAAGTCGAGTACGAAAACGAACGCAAACTTATGAAATATCTAGAATTTCGAAAACAAACTAATTCGAGTGGAATCATATATCAAACATGGTCAGTATAAGTCAATACGGAATACCGACCTGTAAGACCAAGCGCATAACAATTAACAAGTGCATGACCATGTGCATAACAATTAATAAGTGCTATAAATTTTATATAAAAAGTATCTCCATTTGACATCGTATAAGAAAGAGATGATTTTTCTAAGGCGATAAGCGCTTGCACATGATTATTATATTGCTGAAACTTCGTTTAATTTTTTGAGCATCATAACGACCTCAATGAAAAACTCAAAACTTGAAAGTTGAAGATCTCGTCGAGAGCTACAATTTTCATGTAAAAACATCATCAGAGATTGTATGAAAAAACAAAAATTTTCTAAGGTTGTGCCTTACTGTAGTTAAGTTAGACTTCTAGTGGGCCAAAAACGGTATATATATACCATATTTCAAAAACAGAATATCTCGAATAAAAATCAGAAAAGTAAAAAACGGTCGGAATAACTCCTAAACCGTTTCTGTCCCATATCCCATGGCGTTTTCATCTGTCACAAACACACACTAATTAGCTAGCTAGCTTAGTATACACATGCATCATCCGCGTGAATCAGTTGCAAATTAAAGAGTACAACTAGGCCTTTGCCACTATGCACGCAATATATGATATGATATATATACATGACTGATAATGACTATTAGTTAGCTAGCTAATAATAATGGCAGCGATGAGTCACTCTGCATGAGTACTACTAGTATATATATATATATATATATATATATATATATATATATATATATATATATATATATATATATATATATATATATATATATATATATATATCTTGTATGAAAAGATACACAGATAACTACACTATATATACAGGCACCAGTCAACTGCGTACATACGCACTGTATCTGTATGTGTTGGTTGCCATCATATTCCGATGGGGTATATAAATCCTCGATCGAGAAACCGATGGATGGATATCCAATAATCCAATCCATACATACATATGCACACAACAGCTCAAACGACGGAGAGATACATAAAAATGTATAGTAGAGTAGAGAATGACACACTGCAATGCAAGTTGGTGTATACTGTATGTGCTATTTATTTGCTGTCTTTTTCCGGCCGGGCGTCGTCGTCTGAATATGTAAAACTTGACTAACCAGCTGCGTTCAGCAGCAGTGCTGTGTACATATGTATTATTACTAGATAGTAAGTATAGTGCACCGGCCGCCACGCTGCTCCGATATGAATATCCTGATGAAGGCGATAGATTGAAAGTATCTCGCGTATTCTCGATGCTCATGACATGTCCGTGCAAATGCTAACGAGGCAGGCAGGCATGTCGGCCCTGCATCAGCCACAGAAAATTAAAGAAGAAAACACACTCACACCCGGTACTTAAATTAGCACTATCTCGACTGGTTATTATATATATTGAACGCGTACCCATAACACATATCGTCGACCATAATTTTGTTTAACCTTCTCCCCTTGACTAAGTCTTATGACAGACTAGAATAGTTTCTACGGCATTAATTAAGGTGTCAAGTAATAATAAGATCATGGTGCAATATATATTAGAATCATGCAAGGATGATTTTTTTCCCGAGGTATCAAGAAGCTCACATTTCTTTCTAGCTAGTCCTCGTTGGAGCCCCTCGCGAGGGTTAAGTTACCGATCAGGTAACTATGTACAAAGCCCCAGGCCTTCCCCATGTGCATGTGGGGTTCCGAGATGGCCTTTCTCAAACCGCTCTCCGCCGTCTTCACTATCGAGCTTCCGGCAAAAATGTTGTGGCCCCCATTACCTCCTATACACCGTAGGCGGCCACACCACAAACGTGATTGGCGTGTTCTCACAATGTTGGAATATAGTCATTGGGAGCTCCGATGTGAACTCCAGTGCCGTAACCGGAGGTCTTCGGTGCACACACAAAAAACAACACAAAGGGGGTGACGACTGTATTTGTTGTTGGGCTTATAAATAAATGTGGTGGCCGGCCTTGACCACTCTTTTGGCACTTCTTGTTGATACTTATACCCTTTAGAGCTTGATACACACTCCACACACTTTGTTCATCAAAAATCACATTTGGGTGACATTGAGAGTGCTCTGGTGTATTTTTACAGTTGATTTGCATATTATGGCACTAGTTGAGTGTGACGGCCTTGGTGCTCTTGATACTCTTGGTGGTTGCCGGTTGCCACCACCTAGACATCTTGGAGCTGGTTGAATCATCGAGCACCTTGTGGTGATTGTATGGTGGCTCCGATCGAGTTCATTGTGAGAGTTACCAAGAACACCTAGTGTATTGTTTTGTGCTCACCCTGCCGGAGATCGCAAAAGGTATCGCTTTAATTAATTGGCGATGGCTCCATGTGAGCATCAATCAAACTAGCTAATTAATCAGCTTTCCATGTATCCATTTTTTTATTGTGGTCATTATCACACGCACACTATATACATACAGTATATAGTACTGTATTCGACAAGGAGTAATATAATAATACTATTGTGGCCATTTTCCAGTAGTGGTTGCTAAGCGCTTTATTAAAACCAATTAAGGTCACAGCCGGAGTATTTATTTATTTATATGTACGTATACTGTCGGACATGGCAATTGAAGACAATACCTAGTCGCTGTACGCATGATTCACTCCAGGATCTACTGAACAATCACGGCTCTAATTGACCAATTAAGTACCTTCCGAATTGAATAAGCTAGAATCAATAACGCATGACGATAGACTGTAGTCATGGTTTTCCCTCTCTCTCTCTATCTGTCTACCTACTGAATGGACTATCTGTACAAGCTACGAGTGTTAGGCACCGCAACCTACGCTAGCTTTATTCAAATGCTGCCCCCTCCCCCACCCCCAAAAAATATATATCTAGATGCATTCTTTGTTAAAAGTATTTGAAGTCCCATCAAATATATAGATAAAAATATTAATACTTATAACATTAAATAGAAAATATATCTCATGAAAAGATAATACTTATTTAATATGATAAATATTAACTTTTTATATATAATTAGTGTAACGCCCCTGGTGTTATGAGCATGCTTAGCACCCAGATTAATACCTAAGAGGAGTCAAATTAAAACATAAGTTAAATTATTTAGTGCGTACCGCTGATAATGAAAATCCGAAGAAAATATGTGTATTGTAGAATAGGTATCTTTAATTGTTTGGCTTGAAAAATAATTTTTTATAAACAAAAATAAAATGTAACTTGAGCATTGTCTTTAAGTAAAAGTTATGAGCAAGTTCCACATATCAAAGTGCAACTATCATGATTGGGGAATAAATAGTGTTAGCTAGTATTTTGCAAGCTCGAAAATTGAATTCGTAATTCAATTCTACCTAAACTTTAGATCTCGTCCTTGGCAGAGAGAAGTAATGGCAATGCCATTTTAACAAAAAAAATGGTTGAGCACTAACATCATGTTTTCGCACAGTCGGTTGCTTCTAAGCGAGCATGCGGGCATGGTATAGGTGGTAGACATGTTGGACGTCGTGTTGCTCTCTTATAATTGCCGGAACATCGCTAGAACGCGCTGTTGGCCAGTTAGTTCTTAACCTTGGGCACTGGTTGGCAGTCCTAAGTTGGCGCGTCTCTAACTTCTTCCCTAGATCACCTTTGTCTGAGTTTGTTGTCCCTATTAGTAGCCGTATGTACCTTCTTGAGCTGTGTCGGGTTGTTTTAGTGTCAACCGAGCTAGCTCAGTTTTTGGGGTCGCTCTTGGAAGCGTGCTCTGCGCGGGTTTCGGTCGTTCGGCCCGGTGGCCGTGGTCACTGCGCGTGGGTGGGCACTGCTGGTGCCTGGCTCCAGCTGTGGCCTGGGCGCTGTTGCTGGACTGCCCGTGGGTCCGCTCTTTGTCGCGCGGCGTCAGTGGCCTCGCGCTAGCTGGCTCTGTTTATTGGTCCGCGTGCGTTGCTCCACTGCCGCCTCTGGTCGCGTCGCGTGCACGCCGTGCCACGCTCTGGCCGGCACTAGCCGCCCGCCTGCCGCATCGGCTGGCCCGCTGCTTTGTCGCTCTGCGCGGTTGCGTGCCGACCCTGGTCGATGCTACGGCCATCGCTGCGGGGTCAACGCGTCGCCGCCCCGCCCTCTGTTCACTTGTCCCGACAGGCTACCGTGCTTGCGTCGCTGTCGCTGCGGTATGGTTGTCTGGCCCCGGCCGCTGAGGCGATGCGATGCGACTCTTCTTGGTTTGCCCCCGCTAGCCGCCACCGGTGAGCCCCGCTCGGGCTCTGCCCTCCCTTCGTGTGTGTCGCGCCAAGCCCCTGTCTCTTCACCAGTGCACCTAGGTTTGTTTACTGCTAACGATTGGAGCCGCCCCGTTTTAAGTTGCCCAAATCGCTCGCGTGTCCATTGCCCGGCCGCACCATGCGTCGAGCCGTCTTCCCTTCTCCCTCCCCCCTTTGCCAGTTCGGGCCACACAACTTGATTTCCTCGTGCAAGCCAGTGGCTTAGGGGGATGACTAGGCATCTCGTTCCCCCTCAAGACCGTTCGTGCTCCGGTGACCAGCAATTTGGAGAGATGCTCACCGCCGGCCATGAGCGCCGCCGCAACCCGTAGGAGGGAGGTAAGGCCCGTATGGTGGGTAACAGTTCGATTGCTCGTACTTGTAGACTCACCTTGACTCCCTCGATTCGACGCTCGCGTTATCCTGACCTGGCCGCCCTTTGCTGACGAGGTGACGCGAGGACGCCAAGCTCAGAGCGCCGCCGTACTGCCTGCCCGCGCGTGGCCAGCACGGCTCCGCCTCCCTCACCTCCGAGCATCACCTCGGTCAGCACCACGGTAAGTCATAGAGGCTCGCACGCCATCCCCATCGCTAGCTCACCATCTAGGCTCATCGGAACAGGAGTGCCACCTTGGCGGATGGTCCGCCAGCGGGGGCAGGGTACTAGAGGGCACCGTATGCCGTTCAACCACCACCTAGGGTTTTGCTTGTGTCCCGCGGTGCTCGTCGGCTCGCTTGGTGCGCCGTTTCGGTCCCAGGGCGGCCGGAGTGGCCGTGCAGCGCCGGCCGGAGCAGCGTCGTCGTGGGCAAGGGCGTCGGGGACTGCCCGTTGTAAAGATGGCACTTTTGGAGGTCGTGAATGAAAAGCGTGAGTCTAGGGTAACAGTAAACTACCGCTCCGTTTGTTTACCTAATAAGCTAAGCCCTCTTTTGCAAAAGGGCGCGAGCGCGCGGGCCCTCCGGATCTCGGGCCGTAGCTGGACCGTGGCGCCAGGAGCAGCCATGTTCCGTGCGGGCCGCATGAGGTGGCTGGGCTAAATCAGTATCGCCAGCCCTTTTCCGTTTTATAAAGTAATTTCTAATTTAGCTTCTAAGCAAACTTGCAAAATCAAAATAGAATTGTGTAGAAGCCCAAAAATTGTGAAACCAATTTTATTAGCTTCCTAAAATCATGATCTAGATAAAGGTGTAATTGGTCCACATAGTCCCATACTATTTTTAGGCTTGCTCTAAGTACTTCGGGACGTTTAGTATTATCAAACATGAACTTGTAGGATTTTTTGTGAATAATTGGTGATAGTATTGGTTCTAGAAATTTTACAGTGAATTCTTAAGTATTAGTACATGCTCACTGTAATCCTTGCAGCTCTAGGGTAATTTGTTTCTAAGGTAGCTAAGGAGCTCTAGTTAGAATATAAAAACTAATCGATAAAATGGATAAAGAAACACTTTGGGTTCTTATGACTAAAATACTCGTTGGGAAAGTAATGTCTTATTAGACAACTTGGGTATGTGGCCGAGTGCATTAGGAATTGCTCGTTAGCTTGCGGAGCGTATCATGCTCTCCTAGTGACATTTAGCATTGTCTATTTACCTTGCATCCATGAATGTCTTAATAGGAGCGAGGATGGATCGTGGAGTCATCCGGAGGTAGTAGAAAAGATGGTACCTTGATGATCGTGTCAATGCTAACCTTGGTTAAATCATACACAGGCAAGCCTCGGTGCATAGCCCCTATTATTCTGCACTTTAATTTATGTTTGTGCATTAAGTTTAAAGGAGTTGAATGAAACCCACTTGCATATATAGATCCTTATCCTATGAGTCTTACTAATATGATAGGATCATGTAGCATGCTATGCTATAGGATTCCGGTAGAAGTCGAGTGATTACCTGTCACTCGCGAGAGATAGGAAATATATTATGGTTACTATTATCATGTTACTATCACATGGAATATATAGATATATATGGATAATTGGAGACCGGGCGGAACGGGTTGGATGGACTTGGACCTGGTTAGGCAACAGAGCGGGGCTCTGGTTGCATTTGTTCCGCCTATGTCGATTAAGGACCGTTCTTTGCATTGGATTTCATAGTCAGGTCACAGACCTACTTGTCCCAAGCATATACTTGCTTATGGGAGCGGAAAGATTTGTTTCTCTCTTGTCATGGGTTCCGGCTCTTTCCGGACCGACTTTTTAGGTAGTTATATATATGGGTTGAGGAGGTCTAAGCACCATACCGAGGTCGGACCTGCAGTGTTGGGGATTTAGAGTCCGAGCTTAGACGGGGACCTGGACTCCTTGACAGGAGTGGAACGAGTTGGTCTTGCTTGTGCCTGGGTACAAGCAAGGCGTGTGTTTTCGGGGCACCTAGCTGAACACATTGATTCGCGAATCGCCGTCAATTTGACGGTCCAACATGACTATAATCTGGCATCGTAGCAAGAACTATGAAAAATGGTAAAATGGTTCTGATTGCTTACCACCTGCTTGAAAGTAACATTGGTGCTTACATAGAATGGTTGGTTAATGAACTAATGATGACTGCTAATAAAAAGAAATATAAGGATGCACCTTTTGTAATGCTTCTTGCAATTGCAATAAACCCACGAGCCAGAAAGTCTTGCATAATCCTTGGAGTCTTTTCTTTTCTCCTGACAGGTAAGTCTTGTAGAGTACAATTGAGTACTCAGGGTTTGTTCTACCCTGTTGCAGGTGACAGGTGCTGATAAGCTGACACTTGTGTGTGGAAACCTCCTGGTGGGCTCAGCGAGGATTTCCTTTGCGATGTCGAGTATAGTTTATTTATTAAAACTCCCACCAAAAGTTTTACAAAGAAAGTACTGGCAACTTGTTATCATTTCATGCTTATAATCGTTCATCATGTTAATGTTTAACTTAGCATTAAATGGTTTTATTTCTGCTGAACTCTGATGACCTTTTACATTCCGCTGTTATAATCAAATAATGAATTACTCTGATGTTGTACTAAAAGTGATGTAAGAAATGACAAGAATGTTGTAAGCTTTACTCTCTCATTTGTGATCCTGGTGTAAAAATGTGGATCTTCGAGTTCTTCCTTGCGGTGTGCTCGACGGAATCGCGTAGTTTAGTGTTCTCCCCTGGGTACTTAGTGTCTAAGGAAAGACAAGTACTCTTGGGAGGACATTAGATTAGGCGGTTCTACCACAATTAGTCAAACTTAAGATACTTTAACTTAATTCTGTGCTAGAATTGTATTATTTTTTTATGCACACTCCTCCTTACATTTTAACTGATTTTTCTATCTATCATCATCAGCCAGTCAAACTGGAGATACTTCAACGTAATGGTTTGAGACGCACATGTGCAGATAGAGTAGCAGGGAGAGAACCCATGATTGTGATCTACTGAACAATCACGGCTCTAATTGACCAATTACGTAGCTTTTTTTTTATAAAGCACCACCTTGGCGCGGCCTTGTTGGAGGCCAGGTGCGGTGCGGGGGAGAGTACCCATGATTGGGTGCTTGCCACTGGGCCACTGGCCCGTCCGCACCAATTGTGTAGCTTCCAAATTGAATAAGCTATTAGAATCTATATCTATATATATATCTATATCTAATAATAAAGAGATAAAATTTCAGCCTATTTTTTTTTGTCCGTACATTTTTTTGTCTGTTTCTCTCTACCTACCAGATAATAGAGAGTTTTTCTGAACATACTTATATATAACGGGATTTCTAAATATCTTCCAACAGTTTTTTGTTTATGTTTTCTTCCACTTTTGCAAACAACAGAATCTTCCATGACATGTACAGTCAGTCCCAACGTCGGTATTTATATGGAATTCCGGATTTCGAAAGCCCTCCACCCTCACTTTCAGCCCACAGCGCAATACAGCGGCCCAAGCAGACGCAGTCCACACTCCACACATGGGTCTTGAAGCCCAGCATACCACATTCCCTCGACGTGGACCATCGGGAGCAAAATCGTATGGGCCTGCAGTCCAGCCAGCATTCCATACATGGGCCCCACCAGCACACGCACACACGGGGGCGAACCAGCCAGGCGCCCGCCTCGGCTTCCGTGCCTCGCGTTTCCGACTCGCTTTCTCCAGAGTCCAGACTCTAGACCCCCAAACCCCTCGCCTACGCCTCCTGCTCCTCCTCCCCGGCCACCGCCCGCCGCATTTCACTCCCCCAGCCCTCGTCGCGACGGCGCCGGCGGGCGGGCAGGGCTAGGGTTCGGCGCCGTGCGAGGGTTGCTGCTCTTCCGGCAGGCCAGCATGAGGGTGGTGCACTGCCGGTACCAGAGCACGGTGCAGACCTTCTCCGTGCCGGTCCTGGGCGTCTTCGCCTCCGTCGCCGACCTCAAGCGCCTGATCGCCGCCACGGCAACGGCCGGACCAGGGGCCGCGGCCCGCGAGACGACATCGCGCTCTGCGACCCCCGCACCGGCGAAGGTGCGTGCGTGCGATCCGATTTGGCCTGCTATCCGCTTCATCATTACTGCAAGTGTGTACCGTGTTGTGCCGAACTGAGCCGAGCCGACTTGATATGAACCCGCTAGGGTGAATCCTGATCTTTCGATGAGAGAAGGTGGATAACTCGATTTGGTGGATGGAGATGACGTTCACGGCCCGACTACAACCTTCCAAGCTGCGCCTTAGCAACCGATACACCACCTCCAATAGCCGTCGTGATCTTGTGGAGCACGATCAACCAAATCACTAGGGTAATTCCTGCAAGCAATCGAGGAACAAGCAAGAACAAGTAGAACAAGCAACTCAATTGCAAATATGGAGATGAAAAACCAATCTGAACTCACAAAGTTGGGGTTTTGAATCAAGTAGAACGGATGGTCTAGTCAACACACGCGCTGTCGGTGTTCGGACCAAGGGGGTCCTAAACCAACGAGTAAATGCTGCGTGACTCTTTCCTGGATGGTGATGCAAGGAGAACACACAGGGGTTTATCCTGGTTCGGGCAAAAGAAGGCCCTACGTCCAGCGGGGAAGAGAGGTTTGTATTTCCTTGCACCGAGGTGCTCGTGTAGGGGTTACAAGCAGGCGAGAGAGGGTGTCGAGCCCAAGTCTCAAAGAGAAAAAGGAGAAAGATGGTTGCTTCGCGTTTTTTCCGTGATGCTTTTTGTTGTTCGGTCGGGTGGTTGGTTGTTTCGTCCCTCCGTGATGCTTCGCCCCCCTATTCGTCGCCCTGGCCTGTCCTTTTATAGGGCGAGAGGTGGCCAAGTCGAGGGGAGGCTTGAGGCGATGTTTCGTCGATTCCTGTTGAGTTGACTGTAGCGACGTGGCTTCGGGATGGCCGGCCATCCCTGGGTACCCTGACGTGGTACGGGACAAGAGGATGAAATGACCCAGAGCGCCATGCCATACCGTCCTTCAAGCTAAGTCTAGCGTTGGGGCCGGGTCGAGGCCGGGTCAAGGTCGGATGGATAAGGCCGAATCCCTGGTATCGCGGGGGACGGACCTTGTCTTATCCTCCCTCGAGGGTGATTGATGGTGAATAGTGCACGGTAAGGTGGGTACAGTGATGGCTTTCACCTCCCATCACGGGATGGGTGGTAAAACAGTGAGACTTGACGTGGGTATTATTCCCGCGTTGACCCATGCCGTAGCCATGTCGGTCGGTGGTACTAGGTAACCGCATTGAATGCTATGGCTTTTGTCCTGGGTAGGTAAAGAAAGGGTGTCGAGGAGCCAGGGCGCGGTCGAGGCGTCCCGTCGAGCGGGCCTCGTGCGAGTCGTAGTCGGAGCGCGGTCGAGGCGCCCCGTCGAGCGGGCCTCGTACGAGTCGGAGCCGGAGCGCGGTCGAGGCGCCCCGTCGAGCGGGCCTCGTACGAGTCGGAGCCGGGGCGCGGTCGAGGCGCCCCGTCGAGCGGGCCTCGTACGAGTCGGAGCCGGGGCGCGGTCGAGGCGCCCCGTCGAGCGGGCCTCTTACGAGTCAGAGCCGGGGCGCGGTCGAGGCGCCCCGTCGAGCGGGCCTCGTACGAGTCAGAGCCGGGGCGCGGTCGAGGCGCCCCGTCGAGCGGGCCTCGTACGAGTCGGATATCTTTCATTGTGGTTTCGGTTATGTTAGTGTTTTGGCGATAGGTGTGGGTACCCCCGTACTGTTGGTACCGACACGTGTCTACAAGGAAGTAGCAATGGCTAAACTTTCAACAAAACAAAACTCAATCTGTTTGTGGTGGCTCTAATCCTTATTAATACCTAGGGGAATGACTAGGGGGGTGTTGGGGTCGTTCTCCAACCCTAGGACACGTCCTTAATGGACCCAAATTGATACATGGACCATCGGCCCAAAATAGGGTGACGCAGCACCAAAGACAGAAAAGGTTCCGGCGTTGAAACGACGATTGCGGAAGCATTGGATAAGATATAGCCATGAGTCCAGATCCGTTGGAAAATAGACTTGATAAGCTTTCCAAAAAGTGCTATAACGTCCCAATCGGAGTCCGTATGAAGTCGTGGTGACCATCGCAATTTGGGACTATTTTGCAGTCCGAATTCAACTTCCAAAACGTGTTGGACTTGGACTCTTTCTGTCCTTGGAACCAAAGTGACGTGGTGGCCTAGCGGAGGACGTTAGGAATACTTGGATTTGGTCCCCAATCAACTTCATTAACCTTCCATGCTTTCCATATGCAATCAAACCTTCCCTTGATCCATGTAAGTAATTCTGAAAATGAGAATGAACACACATCATGGTGCGGCATCAATTCATCAAATGCTTCAATGATAAGCCTCATATAGAATGGTTGCACCTTTGGTATAGAAGTGGTTGGCATGGTCATCTTTGAGCCAATGATGTCCTCATCATTCTCCCCTTCTTGACAGCAAACCGTCCTCGGTTTGATCTTTGTTGGAGTATGTGTTGTAGGTAAAAGTGAACTGTGCTCTCCTTCTTGATATTTATCCTGTTGCATATGGGGAAAACTAGAAAAACTTTGCAAGACATCATTAGTGTTAGTGCAGCCCTCAATTTGATTATGGTATTGTGGCCCAAAAGGATATTTCAGATTAGAACAAATATAAACTTTATGCACCAAATATTCTCCTTTGCTGTCATATTTGCCAATTGCATGAAGCGAACAATGATTAAAACTCGGCAAACCAGAATCAAATTTAAGTTTCTCTTTTAGACAATTTAGATTACACAGAATATCAAATTCAATATAACCCAAAGTATTTAAAAAATTCAGTTCATCTTGTGCACATGTAATAGGATGAAAAAGCTTATCTTCAGCACATTTGTATGGTTCCAAACCAAAAGTATCACACTTATTCGCTACTTGTGGCATAGGAGTAAAAGAATCATCAGCACACAACTCCTCTTTATCACAAGGAACAACGAGTAATTCATTTTGTGACAAAGGAAAATTAGTAGTGGGTTCCACTATTTGTTGCTCTTCATTAGCATGCAGAGTGGACAAATTTTGGACATTATGGGTCACATCATTCTGGCAAGTATTCACAGATAATAGAATCTCTTTTTCAGCATTGAGAGCCAGACAAAACAATTGACCAATATGGCAATATGATTTGCTAATTAACAAGGTTCGAATTTCAGAATTGAGCCCTATCATGAATCTACTCATAACATCTTCCATGCATTCATCCAATCCACCAAACATGATACAAATCTTAAAATTATAGTAGTATTGTTTCACAGTCTTACTACCCTGGTTCAAGTTGTCTAATTTTGCAAGCAAATAATCAACATAATATGCAGGAACGAATGCATCTCTAAAAAGAAATTTGAAGTCTTTCCAAGATTCTGGAACTTTGTTGTGCCTACAAATGTGTTTCCATTCTAGCAAAGCATTTTCAATCAAAATATTAGAGGCAATACAAATCTTTTGTTTCTCGGACAGGTCATGCTCATCAAATTCATTGTCTACTTTTAACTCCCAATCAATGTAAGCTTGAGGATCAAACTTACCATCATATAACGGCAAGTGTTGAATGACATCCTGAATATGAGGGTCTAGTTTCAACAACTCAAAAATCTCCATATCCCCTGCCATGATTAGTAGAAAACAAGAAACACAAAAATAATATGTATCCTCCTATCAACTACTAGGATGTGTCGGTTGTAACTCTCTCAAACTCAACTTGTTAAAACAAGCCCGTACAAGTTCTTACCAAGCCAAACAGGAGGTGATGGCAACCAACAAGTCTACAACCGTGGAGTGAAGTGTATCAGTGCCATAGCAACAAAACAAATTGTCAAGCTGTAGTCGAATATGTGGAGCTGTAGGTGGGCTAAAGCAAGGAAGTACTAGAACCACGTTAGTTGCAAGCAAATTGAACAAACGCTCAACGACATTATTGTGCTGGTCCTAGGCTAGTACGTGCTAGAGATGCGAGCGTAGACACAAACGAAGTCACTGAGCTGCAGCAAAGAAGGATCACAAAGATAGGAATAACAACAAAAGAAAAACCCTTCTCTTCTTCTTTCTCTTTCTTTTCTTTCTTTCTTTCTATCTTTCTTTTCTTTCTTTCTTCTGTCTTTTTTCTATTTTTTTTCAACTAGCACAAAACTGAAATTTTGCAACAAGAATTAACAAGCTACTTACAACAATTAAATTTTTCCTTGGGAAGGGTGATTTAGTAGCAAAGTCAAACAAGTGGCTGTTTTGCAAAACCAGCAGACGCACAAATCTCCAGGGCAATTGCGAAGCGCTCAGATTGAATTTGGGACCAAGCTCTGATCAGTTGGAAAGACGACAAGTTAAGGTTTCCAGATTGTATTTAAACTCCCTATTCAGACTCCTAACAAAGGAAATATGGTGCTTTTCTTTTCAGGATAAAACAGGACTCCGAATCGAATTCTATCTTGATCTTGTTGGATTTCCTTTTTGTAGATGGAAATATGGACGTGGATGAAACCTCCAAGGGCGTGGCTAGGATAATGGTGGTAAACAAAACAAAGGAATTTGGAAATCCACTCGGATTCGTTGAGAGAAACAAATAAACTCAAATCTGCGATGGTGACAGAAACGTGACTAGAACTCGAAACTCTAAATGACTAGATGCTAAAACCAGCAACTTCACACAACGATGCAACCGTTAATTCAATAAGCCCTAACTAAGCAGTAATAGTATTAAGCTCAAAGGGTTTTTGGGATTATGGAGAACTAATCTACTAATTTTGTTTTGGCTTTTTCTGGACTATAGGAGATTAAAAAAACAGCAAAGAACTAGAAGTCTCTCATCGATCAACCTTGCTCTGATTACCAACTGATATGAACCCGCTAGGGTGAATCCTGATCTTTCGATGAGAGAAGGTGGATAACTCGATTTGGTGGATGGAGATGACGTTCACGGCCCGACTACAGCCTTCCAAGCTGCACCTTAGCAACCGATACACCACCTCCAACAGCCGTCGTGATCTTGTGGAGCACGATCAACCAAATCACTAGGGTAATTCCTGCAAGCAATCGAGGAACAAGCAAGAACAAGTAGAACAAGCAACTCAATTGCAAATATGGAGATGAAAAACCAATCTGAACTCACAAAGTTGGGGTTCTGAATCAAGTAGAACGGATGGTCTAGTCAACACACGCGTCTACAAGGAAGTAGCAATGGCTAAACTTTCAACAAAACAAAATCCAATCTGTTTGTGGTGGCTCTAATCCTTATTAATACCTAGGGGAACGACTAGGGGGGTGTTGGGGTCGTTCTCCAACCCTAGGACACGTCCTTAATGGACCCAAATTGATACATGGACCATCGGCCCAAAATAGGGTGACGCAGCACCAAAGACAGAAAAGGTTCCGGCGTTAAAACGACGATTGCGGAAGCATTGGATAAGATATAGCCATGAGTCCAGATCCGTTGGAAAATAGACTTGATAAGCTTTCCAAAAAGTGCTATAACGTCCCAATCGGAGTCCGTATGAAGTCGTGGTGACCGTCGCAATTTGGGACTATTTTGCAGTCCGAATTCAACTTCCAAAACGTGTTGGACTTGGACTCTTTCTGTCCTTGGAACCAAAGTGACGTGGTGGCCTAGCGGAGGACGTTAGGAATACTTGGATTTGGTCCCCAATCAACTTCATTAACCTTCCATGCTTTCTATATGCAATCAAACCTTCCCTTGATCCATGTAAGTAATTCTGAAAATGAGAATGAACACACATCATGGTGCGGCATCAATTCATCAAATGCTTCAATGATAAGCCTCATATAGAATGGTTACACCTTTGGTATAGAAGTGGTTGGCATGGTCATCTTTGAGCCAATGATGTCCTCATCACGACTGGTTCAAGAGACCACCACGGAAACAACGCCATCGTTCGTGCTGTAGATAGGCTCATAGAGGGCACAGGGCAGGGTGTTCGTCGTGTCGTGTCCTTTGTCGCGATTTCGGCTGTATGCCGAAATGTTCTTGTGTTGGGGGACATTCGTTTCTGATGTACGCCGAAATGTTTGCGTTGGCCTGCGTTTGCAAGAGGGAAATGCATAGTATATCAGTAATGACACTGATAGTGTATCTCGTCACCGGTCAACTTGCTTGAAAACCAGTCCAAAATTTCTGAAATTCGCCCATTTCGGTGACCACCGATTTTTTTTTTTTTTGCATTTTAAATCCCAAAACCTTGATCTCGAGTTGTTCGCTTTAGAGAGTGTCTTCTTGGGATGTGATAGGTAGTTATATATACAATATAATTTCACATTCCAAGAAAGAGTGCTCATCTACTATAATGACCTAATGTTTTGATTTTATGTCTGTTGCTGGTCGCTACACAGAGTATGTCAATGAGAATACCATGATACCTCAGAATTCCACGGTGCTGGTCCACCGAATTGCTGGATGCCTGACAGACGTGATCCAGATTGCTGGAAGTCTGAGAGACGCGATTGCTGCATCGTATTGCCCCACTCCTCATCCCATAAATCTCCAAAGTTTCATTTGTTGCTACTCTGTTCGCATGGAGGTAGTATTTTTGAGTGAGAAGAATCGAGTGAGGCTGCTTGGATCAAGTTTAATGCTGGGTGTATATCATTGGACAGAGTTCACATTTGGAGCTTGGTCTCCTGTTGATCATTATCTAGTTATCTTCTTGCAAACGAATCCATATTTAAAATGCATGTGTTTCTGGTTCAGCAGTCAAGATAGCTTTGTAGTTACGTGAATATATGATGATGCATAATTCAAACAGAAAATTGCAATATCTCTTGTTCTTACTAGTGTATAAGGACTGGTTAAAATGTCAGAGGTTTGCAGACCATTTCGAGAATTCTCTTAACCTTTCTCGAAACAGATGATTTTTTTGCCATTCTATAGTCTTTCTGATCTTCTTATCCACTTAAATTTGTATCAAGGGAGAACTTTGTGTAGGCAATAACATGTGAGTCTATATTTCTGTGTAACTGAACTTGTATTTATGTTCAGGCCCATAATCTTAGAGAATGATGAGATGACATCCAACAAGCCAGTTGCTGAATCAATGCAGGAATCAAGTGCAGTTACATGTACTGATGATGAAGAGATCACAGCAATTAGAAGTGTCATTGATGCAGCTGAGATTAAGTGGTAAGATATATATATATGTCCCCTGACCCTTTTGCGGTAGTAGCCTGGAAGAATTGAATTGATATTTCTGTATGCAAATGCATGCTGTAATATTGATTGAGTTTGCCTACTTTTGTAGGGGAGGTTCTTTATCTGGAGGTGGATATGATGGTGGACAGTTGGGCCACCATTGTGGTAATTTAGTAAGGCATCCATATACTGTCCACTTTTTGTTTTGACATTGCCTTGACATTTACTTATAATTAGTCACTTTCAAGCCAATTACACTAGCCTGGTTTAAGTGCAGTACTCTCCTAGGCTGGTATGGTATGTTTAAACAACATTCTTGCGAAATGATGATGATTTGACTGAGAGAATTGTAACTATATAAGTGCCTTAGGAGTTTGTTCACATTTTTGCATACTATGTTTTTAATTTTGCCTTACTTTTAATATATTTTCATGCATTCTCTGACTCTGAATATTTATTTGAAGGGGAGGCACCCCTCCTGGCTATGTTTGCCGTGTTTGTTGTATTCCTGGACATTTCATTTGGCAGTGCCCAACAGGGAGCAAGCCGCCTCCACCTGGCTATATCCGTTACAAATGTGGAGTCCCAGGGCACTTTATTCATTTTTGCCCAAATGAAATACAGGAGAAGGACATTTATAGGATGGCTAGAATCCGCGAGAGGAAGACAAGGGACATCAACCAAATAAAATGCATCAAGGATGGGACAGATCGACTTCTGGTGAAGGATGAGGAGATCAAGGACAGATGGAGAGAGTACTTCGACAAGCTGTTTAATGGGGAGAATGAGGGTCCTGCCCTTGAATTGGATGACTCATTTGACGATACCAACAGACGCTTTGTGAGGAGAATTCAGGAGGTAGAGATCGGAGAGGCTTTGAAAAGGATGAAGGGAGGTAAAGCGATGGGCCCTAATGGTATCCCCATTGAGGTGTGGAGATACCTAGGCGCCAGAGCGATAGTATAGTTAACTAAGCTTTTTAACCTTATTTTTCGGTCTAACAAGATGCCTGAAGAATGGAGGAGAAGTATATTAGTACCTATCTTCAATAACAAGGGAGATGTTCAAAGTTGTACTAACTATCGTGGGATTAAGTTGATGAGCCATACGATGAAGCTCTGGGAGAGGGTTATCGAGCATCGCCTAAGGAGAGTGACATATGTGACCCAAAATCAGTTTGGGTTCATGCCTGGTAGGTCGACCATGGAGGCGATTTTCTTATTACGACAATTGATGGAGAGATATAGGGAGCAGAAGAAGGACTTGCATATGGTCTTTATTGACCTCGAGAAGGCATATGACAAAGTACCGAGAAATATCATGTGGTGGGCCTTGGAAAAGCACAAAGTCCCAACTAAGTACGTTACCCTTATCAAGGATATGTACAGGGATGTGGCGACGTTTGTCCGAACATGTGATGGCGACACCAGTGACTTTCTAATTAAAATAGGACTGCATCAGGGGTCAGCTTTGAGCTCTTATTTATTTGCTTTGGTGATGGATGAGGTCACAAGGGACATACAAGATGATATCTCTTGGTGTATGCTCTTTGCTGATGATGTGGTGCTAGTTGACGACAGTAGGGCGGGGGTTAATAGAAAGCTAGAACTATGGAGGCACACGTTAGAGTCCAAAGGGTTCAAACTTAGTAGGACTAAGACTGAGTACATGAGGTGCGATTTCAGCGCGACTAGACACGAGGAGGGAGACGTTAGCCTCGATGGGCAAGTGGTGGCCAAGAAGGATATTTTTCGGTATTTAGGGTCGATGCTACAAAAGGATGGAGACATTGATGAAGATGTTAGGCATAGAATTTCAGCCGGCTGGTTGAAATGGCGTCAAGCTTCTGGCGTTCTCTGTGACAAAAGGGTGCCTCAAATGCTGAAAGGTAAGTTCTATAGGACGGCGATTCGTCCGGCGATGTTATACGGTGCTGAGTGTTGGCCTAAAAAAGGCGACATGTCCAGCAATTGAGTGTAGCAGAGATGCGTATGTTGCGTTGGTGTTGTGGGCACACAAGGAGGGATAGAGTCCGGAACGACGATATTCGGGATAGGGTTGGGGTGGCACCAATTGAGTAGAAATTGATTCAACATCGGTTGAGATGGTTTAGACATGTCCAACGGAGGCCTCCTGAGGCGCCGGTGCGTAGTGGAGTTCTAAAGCGGGCCGATAATGTAAAGAGCGGTAGAGGTCGACCTAAACTAACTTGGGACGAGTCCGTTAAGAGAGATCTTAAGGAGTGGAATATCTCCAAGGATTTAGCTATGGACAGGAGCGCTTGGAGATTGGCAATCAACGTGCCTGAACCGTGACCTCTTTTTGTCTTGTGCCCTTTATGTCCCTTTATGTGTCTCCCTGTTTCACGTCTCTTTTGGGTTTCATCTCTAGCCTACCCCAACTTGCTTGGGACAAAAGGCTATGTTGTTGTTGTTGTTGCCCAAATGAAATACACGTGAAGTCGTGTTCCAAGAAAAAATTTTCTTGCCCAAACTACGGCAACAGGAAATATGATTCTAGAAGAACCAGTTCATTGATCCCCATTGTATATAGTTTTGATGATGTCATCCCAGCAGAACTGGCCCAGGACATGTCTAGCAGTGTAACTGATAGTTTGCCAGCAGAACTCCACTGCCCACTATGCAAGAAGGTCATGATAGATGCAATGTTGTCAAGCAAGTGCTGTTATGATAGTGTGATAAATGTAAGTGGTGCAGATTTTTGTAAAATGGATTTCATGTGTATCCTTGGAATCTTTATTGGTAGCCGCATTATAAGTTTCGTGCTGCATGATAAATAACCCCGACCTACTTGTTTTTTGTCTTCAGGCATTTGGGACTACATTATTACTCAATCGAAATACTTGCAGATGACCTAATTCCCAATCAAACCCTTAGAATTACAATCTCAAGCTTGTTATCATCAAGGGCTGGTGGCCTTTCAAGTGGCACAGGGAATCTTGCAAGCTCCAATAGCAGCAATTTGGATGGCAAATCTGTCACCGCTTCCTCTGTGTTAAGAGGGGACACTAAGCAACATATGGATAGTGCACCATCAGCTCCTACCGAAGGCAGTTGCCTGATAACTGCATGCAAGAATCCAGTGGAGAAATCAACACATTTTGATCTCCAGAGTAAAACTGAAGAGACTGAAAAAACATCAGTGGAGAAGGCCAATGCCGCGGCAGGTGCTACGGAAACCTTTCTGGAACCAAGATGCCAGAAACAGCCGCAACCTGATGGGGTAGCAATAGTTTCAGGGAAGCGTGGGCTAAAAGTGGTTAGGACTAAGTCAGAAAAGAAGCAAAAGAAGGCTGGCACCACTGGAAATGAAAACACCAACTGTGGTGAATATGATTTCCACATTCCTTTTGAACCATCATGTTACGACTCTTTGTTTGGATTGGGAGGACAGCCTTGGGGAGCCGATCCTTACATGAACTGTATGTCAAATATGCCTTCGTTCAGCTACCCTCTGGGCCCTTATAATGTCAATGGCATCAGTAACTTACCACTGCACGGTCCTGGATTCCAAGGCTACCCAGCAAGCCATTACAGGTATGTAGAGTTGCAGGTCAGTTGAGTCAAAATTGTAAATTAAGATCAAGCAGTTAATAACTAGATATTGTACCAATGAGCTGATTGGACAGCGACTTGTGTAATTGGATCTTCGCCTGGAGATCAATTCGCGTAAACGTGTAACTGGGCGTGTCGCTGGTGTAGTACCTTTTGAATTTGCCTTGTCTGAAGCACGGAGCGTGCAGTGCATCGCTTAGCAGCTGCCACTGAGCTGGGTGTTTGTTTCTCCAAGTAATTTTTGTGCGTTGGTCTCGTCATTACGTTGCATTAAGTTTTTGCACGGATTATTGCAGGCGCTTTGTTCCTGTTTGGTTCCAGCAACAAGAATGTACGTACAAGTGATAAACAGTGCTGCACAAGTCTTTGTTTGATTGGAACGTTGACCTTCAATAAATGTATCAGAGAACACGTAAGAAGGCTTAAATAAATGTACCAAAACATGTAAGAATATAAGGGGCAAAAGAAAACACGTAATAAGAATATAATAAGGGGCAAAAAGGCATAAATAAATGTATGAAAACACGTAAGAATATATAATAAGGGGCAAAAAAAAAGCCTGATGTGTCATGAGCCCAAAGAGTACCGGAGTACCGGTCAGAGGTGGTGGCAGTATGGTTGCAGTGTGCGCACCTGCCGCGCACAAGGCCACCAGCCCACGAGTTTCCCCGTGCTCTGGGTGTGCTGTCATGGTTAGGTCATGCGGCACGCCCTTGCTGCGCTCGCCCACACATTTGGGCATTGCCACGACATATTGGTTCCCCCGTATGGGACTAAATTTAGGATCAAGTTCACGCAAAAATTATCAATATATTTATAATGTATACGCTGTTCGGTCAAGAGAAATTGTGGTTGTAGGTAACCTAAGTATAGTACTAACTGCATGCAGGCCAGTTTTGTTGTCCAAAGCATCAGTTAAATCCGGCGGTAGGGCAAGTATTATACTCCTTTCGTTTTAAATTGAAAATCGTTTTGAACCCATATATACGCAATGTCTCCGTAATGAAACCATGTATCTAGAAAATATGGTCATTCGTTCCAACAGAATGTATAACTTATTGTATATCTTGAAATTGAACTTCATGCTGTCGTTTGACGCGTTAGACTCTGCACCGTTGCGATCATAAGTAAGAAAGACAAACAAAATAATAAATTTTATTTAGAGGTATAAAAGACAAACAAAAGAATAAATTATGACTAGAGGTATAGATGATACATATTTTTTGGGAACTACTGGCGCCCGGACGTCCGATTTGTTTCCCCGGTGTGCGCCAGCACTCCGCGCCCCCGCCTGTGCCTACTTTTCACGCGCCCACCCAGGGCCCGTGCCCGTGGAGACCGCTGGTGCCCCTTCTTGCTACCCACGCACATCGCATGTGCAACACCCGATTTACTTTTAAAACATTCAGATAAAACACTTGCAACATACGTCTGAAAGACAAATGAAACGTTTGAAACATGAGTCTGACACACTTGCAAAAAAAACACTTGAAAAACCGTTGTTAACCTACGCAACATGAAGATAAACACTTAAAACATATGCCGGAAACATATGCAACATCGAGATAAACACACTTGCAACATACGTTTGAAAAAACAGATAAAACATTGGGGACGGACGCTTGCAACCTACGTGTACAACCATTGCAACATATGCAACATCTCGATCTACTTTTGCAACATCTCAATCTATTTTTGCAATATCTGCATAAAACACTTGCAACATACCTCTAAAACAACTGAAACATTTGAATTGTACACTTGTAAAATGCATCGTATCCCTGTGCGCCCTGCTCTGCCGTCTGCATCAGGACGCCAGCGCGCCGTAGACGTAGTAGGAGGCAAGGCGGGAGGGCTTCCATGCTAGGGCCTGGTGCTTCTCCTTGCGTTGGCGAAGCCTGTCGGCATCGTCGGGCGGGGCGGGTAGCGAAGGAGGAGCTGCGGCAGGAGCAGCGGGGTGGCCGTGGTGCGAGGGTGGAAAACACTGCGGTGGATGCGACCGATGCGAATGGAGAAACGGTTCCGATGAGGATTGAAGAAGACATGTGAAATTTTTTTCATCAAACAGCTGATCAGAGGAGAGGCATCCGAGTTGGGCCGTTCGTACCATCGTAGCCCACGGCAACGGGGTGTCCGAACAATCGGATGACCTAACCCAGCATTTCCGTATTTTTTTGAGGGGATATAGTTTTGTTTGAATTATAATATAGACGCCCACAATACGTATGCACACTCATCCCTACGAATACACGTACGCAAACCCTACCATTATAAGCACAACACACACGCACACTCACCCCTATGAACACATCTACGGAAACCCTACCACTATAAACACCTCCGAAGGACTGAGCTGGCAGATCTCGAGATTTACGCATTTTTTTGAGAATTACACAGTACAATGTAGGCGCCCAAAACACACACACTCACCCTATGAACACATGTACACAAAATTGTACCCCTATGAGCACCTCCGAAGGACTGAGCTGGCAGATCTCGAGATTCACGAAGTCACCATAGGCGTCTCACTGTCGATGGAGACGTCGCCTACCGCTGAAAACATAGCACTGTTAAATCCTGAAATAAATCTAAGAAAATATGCACCGGTGCCAAGTCAAGGACTTAAACCCGGCTGGACAAGTTCCACCATAAGTAGCACAACCAACTGATCTATGATTAGTTCGCCGTGGGGATATAGATGATATAGATAAATATTTAATTTTTCTCCTCATCCACAGACTAGGTCCTATCGGTTCGGGCCAGACATCTACTGTTGAGCTGAGATAGGGCTTTGTGGAGGCCTGTTGAGGGAACGATAATGATACAATTAAGATGTTCGGATGTCTCCCTCCACTCACTACCGCACGTGTCGCTCGCCCAACGACCCTATCAGCTCGTCCCATCCGCGTGCCCCAATGCTCGCTACGCTATTTCCTCCCTGTGTCACCGTGCCTATCCACCCACCCCACTCCACCTCGCCGCTGCCGGTCCCCCGTAGCGCTACGCCCCATCCCCTATGGCCTCCTCCGTGCTGCCTCCTCTGCATTGCATTCCCCACCGGGCCCAGTCTGCCTCGCTTGCCTCCACTGCGCTGCCTCCTTGCCGCGGCCAGCCCGCTCATTGTGACCGCCTCCACTTAGCTAGCGAGCCTTCCATGATTGATGCTCTAGCAAGCAGGCGAGGGGGACGAGATTCGTGTGATGCTGCGCCCGCCGGCGAGTTGCCCGCGTCGCTGCCACACAGCGAGGTCCATGCATCGCCGTCGACCACCACACCGGTGTGCCTCCATTCGTCGAAGCAAAGCCATGTTGCAAGAGTATGTTTTCAGTATTTTAGATGTTTCATTTGGATGTTGCAAATATTTTATCTTGATGTTGTAAAAGTAGATCGAAAGGTGCACATGTTTCTAGTGGCTATACATATATGTTTCAAGTGTATGTTCCAAATGTTTCATATCGTTTTTCTAGATGTAAGTTTGCAAGTGTTTCATCTGAATGTTGCATAAGTTTTCACACATATGAAGTGTTTTCAGGTATTTTTTGCAAGTGTTTCATACGCATGTTTCGAGTGTTTCAGTTGTTTCGTACGTATGTTGCAAGTGTTTCATCTGAATATTTCAAATATAGACCTGGTGTTGCATCTAGTGTTTCAGATGAATGTTTTATGTGCTTGATCTGCTTTCAGACGAGTGTTACATCCGAATGTTTCAAAAGAAGATCGGGTGTTGCATCTCTGTCTTCGCTATTCTGTTGCCCTCACCTTTGCCACGGTGTCTCATCCTCCTCCAGAAGCCAGCTGGGCATCGTCGCCCCCTCCCCCTCTTTTGGTCGCTAGCGTAGCCACCTGCTATAGTCACCTGCTGTACCTGTTGGCCGCGTGCATGTGTGTGAGAAAATGGAGAGGGCGCGAGCGGAACTCCCCACGTGCAGTCGGGCGGTGTGGGCCCTGCGTAGGCGGGCGCATCATGCAGATGAGAGGGGAATTTGGTGGACCACGCTCACGTCGCTCTATGCACGCACCACGTCGACGTCTTATTAGGTTGGGCCCGCAAATTAGCCGTTGCATAAACCTTACTACTAGCTGTCGTCTTGTTTCCCCTCCCCATCAATCTCAATCTCCGCCACGCCACCACAAATGTCTCGTCAGGCCGCCGCCCGCCCCGCGGAAGCGCGCTCCGTGCGCCGCCCCTCCTCCCCCACCCCCTCCCGCAAAAGGCTCTCCTCCTCTTCCTCCAGCAGCAGCAACGACTCCTCCGACGTGCTGGTGGACGAGGTCCTCCTCGACGACCCTATCGAGGAGCGGATCGAGGCGGAGATCGTGGCCCAGCTCTTCCGCGGCGCCGCGCCGGAGGCGTACAGGCAGGCGGTCGCGCAGCAGGAGGCGCTGCGGGCGAAAAAGGCGGCGCTGCGGCGGGAGGTGGCGGAGAGCCGGGCGCAGACGCGGAGGCTCAGGGCGTACACGGACCTGCTCAAGACCGACGTGTCCGGGTACTCGGAGACGCAGGTGGAGGAGTACCAGCGGGAGCTCCAACGCCGGAGCAAGGAGTGCTTCGGTAAATAAATAAAAGTAAGTGTACCAGTCTGCCGGCTGTTGGTGGTGCATTCAGTTGCCTGGATTGGAATCCTCTAGATTTGTGTATTTGTTCAGTTGCAGTAATCCGTATGCAGCTATGAATGTTTCTGCTAGAATAGAACTATGAACGTTTCAACTTAGCTGCTGTTCCATGAGCGGAGGGATCTCAGTTGATTCTAAAGTCGTTTTTAGGATTTATTCGGGGTCACTGGTGGCAGGCTGGTAATGATTGAATTACCTACTTTGAGCATTGCTGGCGGCAGCACAAATTCAGTACAATTCAGTACATCTCCCGGCCAGATGCATAGTCAGTCCAGTTCATAATTGATAGCCATCCAAGGCAAGAGTATTTTGCCGCTCATGTGGATTTGTGTATTTTCAGCCAACTGGTAGCAATCTAGTAGATTTCTGTATTAATTCGGTACATGGTAATCGTTATGCAGCTATGAATGTTTCGTTTAAAAAAGAACTACGCATGTTTCAACTTAGCTGGCTCCATCAACAGATGGATATCCGTTGATTCTAAAAAACCTTTTTGAAGATTGCTGCTGGCACACAGCAACAGCAGCATAAACTCGGGAGTTGGCGAGTTGGGTTGGGGCTGAGTTTCAGTTCAGACATTGTACAGTTCATGGTTGTCAATTGTCATCATTGCAATTGAGGAGCAAACACCGCCTCATCGCAATTGAGGAGCAAACACCGCCACAGTTGTGCATTTTGATATTGCCAACTCCCGGCCAGATGCACATTGCACAATCCAGTTCAGTGACTTCAGTCCATACTTGATAAGCATCCAATGCTACCGCTGCAGCAAGGTCGTTTGCAGGCTTGCAGGACGATGGTGGTAAATTTATTTTTTTTAAAACAAAGACAGGAGCTCTACCGCTAAATTAAGACGAAAGAATTCATGTACAAGAAGGCTAGTTGGACATGACACCATACAGGGCATCTGAGGGGCTAACCAACCCACGCGATGCGGCTGAGCACAAACACACTGCCATGGGTCATCGTTGCCGAGCATGAATGCAGAGCTGCAAGTAGCTTCGACTTCCCATGGCAGGCCACCCAAGAGCCACCCACCGTGGCCCGAAGCAAACGGCTGCAACCGGTCATCGTTGCCAGGCTCAAACCCTCGAAGAGCAGCTCTAACTTCCAATCACGAACCCACATCTCGCCCCAGCGGTTGTAGCCCCCCAGCAGACCCCTGGCTTATGATGAAGGGGGCTCGCCACGTGTCATCATTGCCGAGCCATGTCCCCGACGCAGCTGCTCAAACTTCACGTTGCAAATCCCGCCTCCATGCGTCAACCAGGCGCCAAGAAGCAAGAGTAGCCGCCGAAAGAGACATTGAAGCCGCGATGATAATTCAAATGTGACACCTTCAGGAAAGGAGCAACACTGATGGCGCCACCGCCACACGTCCAAAGTGGACCGGGTTTTCACCCTTGGATGACATTGCTAGAGGGGAAACATGACGCCCCCAACAAGGAAAGCGGCACCCCCACCGACACCGGCATTGCCATCGCCAAGGCTTTCGCTGAAGGAGCCCTCTAGCATGAGCGTCGGCCCAAGAAGTCAGGCCCCCGCGACGCTCCCCCACGCGAGGCGACTCGGGCAGTGCTCCCTAGCCCCAGCCGCCGCCCTCCACCTTCTTCCCCTCCATAGCCGTGTCGCCGCCGGAGCAGGCCGCCGGCAGGCCCTTGTGGCTCGTTGGGATGGCGGCGGCGGGGCTTCTCCTCACGACTCGGTGGTGCGAGCTGTAGCTCGCGCGACGGGACCTGGCCTCGCTCGAGCCGCGTTGGGCTTAGCAAGGCCACCTGTAGCAGAGGTGGCAGCGTAGGCCAGTGTTGGGCTAGCGCATTGAGGCGATGGCGGGCCTCTTCTCCTCCGCACGTCCTTCCTCCGGCTATGGTGGCAGTAGTGACCGCATCCGGTGTACAGGTGGCTGGATCCAGAGGCTACAGTGGAGGCCACGTCGGAGGTGGCAGCGTCAGCAAAGGGTGCCTGGAACGGTGCTCCGGTGGCCGGGTCCAGGGCCCCGAGGGCATGAGGCGGCGCCCATGACGGTGGGGCACGTGCCTGGTGGTGGCGGTGGCGGAAGTCGACAACGACGACGCCGGGTGCCGGAGCCGGTGACAATGGTCATTGGCGGCCTCGATCGTGCGGCAGTGTTATGCGAGTGGCGGAGTGAGTCCAGCACTTTGTGTGGCCCACAGAGGGGTGGCGGCAGACGCAGCTGAACGGCTGCACGCATGCAGCCGGCATGTCGATGCCCCTCTAAATGGGCTTCTGTGGGGGCGACGGGACAGCGGCGATGACGGTGCTGGCTGGTGGTAAATTTGGGCTGTCTGAGATCCATGGTAGAGCACATATATAGTGCCATCAGTTCAGCAGCCCCTGATTTGTATCCTCCAGCTCTCATACGCCATTAGCATTGCAGGTGTGGCACCAAGCAATCAAAAATATGATGCTTAATGCATGAAGGTTCTGGAGTACACTCATGATAAACCAATGATGCATGGACAACTTTGGATGACTCGCAGCAACACAGTTTGCGTACTTAACAGCTTTACAAGCTTTGATGTCTATTACATATGTCGTAGGCCCCATGATAGGATGGCATCCAAAATGTTGCAAGAGAAAGAAAGAGCAACACACTTTGCGTACTTAACAGCTTTACAAACTTTGATGTCTATTACATATAGTCGTAGGCCGCATGATAGGACGGCATCTAAAATGTTGCAATAGAAAGAAAGAGTAACTTATTGCTCTGAGTCATTGTAGATATATGTTGGCAGACTAGGAGGGGGGAGTTATGAGATGTTGGAGGAAACCAAAATACTATCGTGAACCACTAATAACTTAAACGACAAACATTAATTGTCATGCCATTGTCTACCAACTAAATCCTTACCATATTCTCTAACCACTAAATCCTTATCATATATGCCATCCTTAGTGAGCGCAAAACAACAAATACCTACATTTGACCAAGTGCAAACTTTAAAAACTTAGATACTCTGCAATACAAAATTTCCAAGAAAGGCGCTTGAGTTCAAAACCGTTGCCATCAGATATACTGCGATACTCAAGGCTTGGTACGTCCACGCCACAATGGATTACTTGTGGGGCCGTGTCAAAGAAACAATGTCCTCAACCGTGTTTTTCGGTGGATTCTCAGAGAAGCTGATGGAAAGAATAGGAGATACTACCAATTTTGCTAGCAAGTTGGATCTATAAGCTGCACTGTTGTTTGCATGACCAAGAAATATACAATCTATATCTTAAGCATGCTTTTGTGTTTGTTGCTTGCTAGTTGCGGATTGAACCAATCCAATACATTTATTATTTTATTGAGTGAAACTACTTTTTTTTAAAAAAAAACATTAGAAGTTCGGTTCAAAGGTCTATACGTAGAGCTCAAATTGAATACAAGAAAGGTCATGCCACCCACATAAAAATGGAGGGGAGTAGATCAATAATTGACAACACACGATCAAATCAAATATACTCCTTTCCACACTACTCTTCTTTTCTTTCCTCCAACACTAGTTGCTTCTTGTTCTATCAATTGCGGTGATCGAACAGTTGCTGGTGATAGCTTCTGATCGCTCGTGGAACTGAATAACATTGCAAACCTTTTGGAAAAATCTTGAGGACTAAATTAACTATGTTCTCTCTCTCTCGTGTCTCCCCACCCAGTGGCGGATCCAAAGGGGGGGCTGGGTGGGCTGCAGGCCCCCCTAAGCTTGATTTTTGCCTTTAAATTACTGTAGTTTAGCCTCAAATCCACTATTAATCTTTAGCTTTAGCACTAAACCTTCATTATTTAGCCCCCTAGATGCTTATCCTAGATCCGCCACTGTCCCCACCCACTCCATCTCTCCTCTCTTATCTCTTTTGATGATGGTGGTTCCAAGAGTCGTGTGGGCTGCTCTAGACATCACGAGGAGGCGGCGGTTACTGTGGTGTGGGCCAAGACGGTGGCGGCGGATCTAGGCAGCGACGGCGGGGATCCAGGCATGAGGGTGCTTGGTGGCAGCCGGATCCGGTGATAGCAACACGACGGGCTCAACGGCTGGCATATTACGTGGTGGAGTGAAGCGGGAGCAGGCTTAGTGGCATCGGCGGCGGCATGGTCGAGGGCAACTATGACCTTCGCAACAGGCTCGATGGACCTCTGTGGTGGGCTCGCCAGTCTGTTTTTTTTTATTTCTTGAATTTCATTTGTAGAGCATGTGAAACGGTTGCGTTTCGGCAGAGGCGGACTTTCTTCCCGCCTTTGTAAATATTATTTGGCCGCCTCTGAAGCTCACTATATTGTGTAGTAGTGGAGCTTAAGGATGAAAACGGTCAGAAAACTCCTCAACCATTTTTTACTTTTACATTTGAATATGAAAACGAAAGCGAAAATGGTAAAGCCAGACACGAAAATGAACGCAAACTTACGGAATATCGAGAATTTCGAAAACGAACCAATCGAACGAAATTATGTCGAACACGGTCGGTATACGAAAATTCAATACGGAATACCGACCCATAATGCATAACAACTAACCAGTGTCATCGTAGCAAATTTTGAGTACAAGAGAGCAAACTTATCAATTTGGTTTCTTTCGCAAGAGAGAAAAAAAAAGAAAAAGAAAGAAGAGAAAAATTTGAGATGCCATCGGTACTAGACTAGAAAGGATATCAATAAGGCCTGACCTATCTCACTCTCTCTCTCTTTTGGTCGGCCCAGTCACATGCAACGCAACAATAGGGCCGTGTAAAGCCAGATGCAGCCATGCAGGCATGCAACGCCGTGCAAGGTGATTAGTCCCACCTCGGTGACTTAGGGAGGCGCGACGGAGGTGAGCTGGCTATATAATGCGGCCTATGGGCATCAGTGCTCCACACTTGTCTTTGCCTAGTTGCCTAGACAGTAATGATTTGCAACCAAATTCAGTTTAAACCGAATTTTGAATTTGTGATATTTCTGAATTAAAAATAGAAAAGTAGAAAACGGTCGAAAATGTCTAAACTGTTTTCTACTTTTACATTTGAAATACGAAAACGAAAACGAAAATGGTAAAGTCGGACAAGAAAATATGAATTCGATCGGATTAAATACAGAAAACGATGCGATTCGGTTCGGATATTTTTGTTCTGTTTTCATCCTTAGTGGAGCTTCGCATTCAGAGTGTCCTCGTCAGTTGATGTAAGAAACGGATCCCTAAAATAAAATTGTGCTGGGAAACTACAGGACTCTTGTAAGTGGACTTCATAGTAGTGGACAGTACGTGCTTAAGTAACATGTTTATTAGAAACCTGTGCCGTGTAGATTTATTCATCATATATCCTCTTATTTCTTGTATCTAGTGATGGCATTCGGTTGGTGGATTTTCAGATGAGTGAATGTTTTTTTATAAGCGTTTACTAGAGTCGACGCCTGGTGCCTAAGTGTACATCAGTAGATAGAGAAAGATTTAAAAGTGAGACACTGTCCTTTAACAAAAAGAAAAGATCAATTGGTTTCAAAATTCCCTTCCTTCCTGTATTCCTCTGTGACTCCCTTTGTTGTTTTTTTTTTAATAAATTACTGTAGGGGCTTAGGCTCATCCAGATCCTTCAAAAAAATTGGTTTCAAGATTGACTGACTTTTTTTTGTGACTTAAGATTGATTGACTTTTGCTTGCATGTATTGAATCATTATTTTTAGTGATATCGGGACTGAAATAACACGAAATGGGTTTCTTCTGCAAGTACACCACGATGATGCAAAGGATTGTGGCGGTGGCTTCTGATCGCTCGTGGAACTGAATCTTACAAAGCTTTTGGAAAATCTTGAGGAATTACATGATAAACTGAACACTGTTGCCTGTTAAAGAGTGACGTTGTGATTGATATATAGTCCAATGGTATGGCTAGCACTCGACGACCGGACGCTAGCACCTGTCCGGACGCCCGCACCTACCCCGCCTGCTGCACCTGCTCCGCCACATGCGCAAGCTGCTATGCCTACCCCGCCTGCTCATGCCAGCTGCGCCTGCCCGCCCACCCCGCACTTGCTGCTGTGCCTACCAGACATTCGCGCGCTCATCGACCAAGCTCGATTTGCCACAACGAGATTGAGGGAAGGGAAGGGAAGGGAGGGGAGGGAGAGGAGAGGGCGAGGTGATGCGCCCGACGAGGAAGGCATGAGGTAGGAGCCGAAGCCTTACGGCAGGCCGCTGTCCGTCGGCCACTGTCGCCATTGTAGCATGTGCAACGCTCAATTTACTTTTGAAATATCCAGTTCAAACATTTGCAACATACGTCTTAGACAGATGAAACACTTGAAACATGCATGTATAGCCATTTGCAATGTGCAAAACCAAGATCTACTTTTGAAACATCTAGATGAAACATCTGCAACATACGTATGAAACACTTGAAACATAGGCTTGCAACATGCATATTTTGTCATTGTAACATATATAACATCTAGATGAAACACTTGAAACAAATAAGGTCTGAAACGCATGAAACACTTGAAAACATGCAACACCTAGATCTACATTTGCAACATCCAGATATAACACTTGAAACAAAAGTCGAAAATGCATGAAACAATGGAACACAACATTCGCTACGCAGCCATGGCCTATCTAGTGGGGAACTGCGATATAGATCGGCGAGGAGGATAGGTAGCGGATGGAGACCACCCGAGCGGAGGTGCTGGCAAGAGTGTGAAAGGTCCTTGTTTTGTTTTGTTTTGGTAATTGAGTGACAACCTTAGGTGGACTAATTGTGTTTATGTGAGATACACAAAGAATTAGTCCACAGGTGATGGTGTCATAAGGAGCTTATTGCATATGAGAGATGACATAGAGTCATGTGATCAAGGTGGAGATGATCGAGATGAGGCTTCTCTTGATGGACCGGTTGCAAGTGTGAAGGGCAAATCGGAGGCTTTGGAGCGATGGACTGCGTGACAGTGAAGCTTGAGCAAGACTTAGCGCTGATGGACCAACGCAACGGTGAAGAGCAAGTGAGGTCAAGATCGATGAACCAATACGATCATGTGATGATATGAAGTGGATCATATCATTTGATGATTGGTTGGTGTATGTGTTGCATGAACGTCGGAGGAGATGGAGTGGAATGCGCAAGGCAAAGGTATAACCTAGGGTATTTTTATTTCACCGGTCATAGGTGTAGAGAAGTTAATGACCGGGTTTAGGATAAATGGCCGTACTATTAAGAGGAGCAAACTTATTTGTATATCGGTCATCTAGTGCCACTCGAGTGATCTAACTCTGCATCGTTGCTAGAATCGAGTGGCGTGGCAAGTTGAGTGGCTAACTCCTTTGAGAAAATGATTGTGAAAATGCTAACACATTTGCACATGGTGATATACACTTGGTGGTGTTAGCATATTTGCGAAGGCAGTGCAGTTTGAGCAGTAGAGATTCGACGCTTTTCATGGAAGTGAAATGCATATTTTTCCACTACGCCAGAGATGGAGATTTTCTCTAAGTCATCGTGGATAGAAACGGAGGCGAACGGAGGTCACTGGGGTGACCGGACGCTCAACCGGACGCGGCCTCGGTATAACCGGACGCGTTCGGTCAGTGGCAGCTGTTGTGCGCGGCGCGGGACGCTAGGGTTTGCAACCGGCGCGTTTGGTCTCTCGCGGAACTAGAGCGTCCGGTCGCGCACCCAGAAAACAACGCGAGTCTTAGAGCGGATCGGACGTGGTGGCGCGTCCAGTCGACAAAGTCGCTCTTTGGAACCTGTCTGGACAGCGACCGGACGCTGGCACTGTCACATCCGGTCGGGGCGTGCAACGCGTCCAGTCATGGTTTCACGCGCAGGGTCTGTCCACGACCTGCGTGTCCGGTCGAGTCTGGCTGGCGCGTCCGGTTGGCTGATGACCGTTGGCACGCAGTGACCGTTGGAGGATCGGTCGACCACGGTTGAATTTGGGAGGCCACGTGAACGGCGCAGGACGACCGGACACAGTGCAGCGCATCCGGTCGTCCCGAAAGACGCCCAGTGAAGGGGCCAACGACTATATTCGTTCGTGGGACTACAATACTTGTGGCTGGCGTTGGCTGGGGCTTGGCACCCTTAGGACTTAGTCTCCATGCTTTGGGAGTGCTAGGAGAGCCTCTAACTCACTTGTGCTTGCAAGAGTTTGAATCGATTGCGAGTGAGTGTGATTCTGGTGCGTTGCATCATGAGGATCGCATCGAGTGGCACTAGGTGTTCGAGTTGCAAGCCGATGGTGCTTGTTACTCTTGGAGGTTGCCACCTCCTAGACGGCTTGGTGGCTTGAGGCTCCGTCGAAGCTCACAAGAAGATTGTGCGAGGCTCCAGAGAAGCTTTGTGAGGCGCATTGTGCTCGCCCCGCGGGAGCCACGAAGAGCAACTCTAGTAAAGCGAGACGTGAAGGGCGACAAGTGGTTCGGCCGGGTCAAGTGCTAGAGCTCGTGGCTTGGAGGATCCCCATCTTGTGAGTGGATGTGCGGTACCCGCTGAGGATTTGACTTTTGATAGTCAATTAGCTCGCGATCCAATAAGTGGGTGCATCGTCACAATGAGAAGAGCAAGAGGACCGGCGGCAACCTTGGAGCTTGTCTCAACGGGGACTAGCGTGTTGGCAAATACATGAACCTCGGGATAAAAATCTTCGTGTCAACCTTGTTTATCCCGTTGGTTTGTAATCCCTGAAACACAAGCTTGTATTACTTTCACATATATACTTTGTGCTTGTGTAGCTGCTCTCATATCTTGTTGTGTTTGTGTAACTAGCTACTATATCTTCTTGCTTGTGTAGTATAGAAGTAGCTCACATTGCGTGGCTAATTTGGTTTATGTAATCTTGTTAGTCACATTGCTTAGTTTGTGTAGCTAAGTAATTTGCGCTCTCTAATTTGGCATTGGTTGCCTTGTTATTGAGCATCGCTAGTGAGCCTAGGAGCTTTGTGCTTTTGCTTACTAGTTATGTAGGAGCTCCCCGTTAGCAAAGTACTAATGCATAGGTTTGTGCGACCTTGCTCTAAAATTGATTAGGTGAGCTCTTTCTAAGCTCAGCACCTTAGTTGCTTAATTAGGATCTTTACAAGGTGCTAGAGAACTTAGGTAGAGGGGTGTAGTCTTGACTAGATCGATAGATTTAATTCTGCACTTGTTTCGGTTGGCCAACACAATAAAATTTTAGAAAAGGACTATTCATCCCCCCTCTAGTTCGCCACCTCGACCCTACAGAGTGGCAACGGCGAGGCCCAACCGACCAGGGAGGCCGAGGAGGGCCGCCGCCTAGAGAGGACTGCAAGGAGCGCCATTTCCCAACCCGCCCTCATTGTACAGAAGGCTCCTGGTGGAGAGGATGAAAAGAAAGCGATGGGCTCCAGCGACGAGCTCGGGGCACGGCGCAAGGGTGGGGTGGAGGAAGCGGCAGGGATGAAGAGGTACTGGCATGGGCAGCCGCTAGGCACTGTAGTGGGGAGGAGGAAGCGGAAAGGATGGAGGAGGCACCGGCAGGAGGTGCGCGGCTGCTGCCGATTCGACTAGTGTGTACTGATGAAGAAGAATTGATGATTCTTTTTTTTAGTATAAGTACAATATATACTACTCGTGCTCTCTAGTAGGAGTACTAGCCGAGCGTCGCGGGTGGGAGCGAGCAGAGTGGGCGCCGCCATCCGGAAAAAGACGAACACCCGAGTCAGAGAATTATCGATAATCCAAAGCAAATGGTGTAACCCATCTTTAAGCCGCTGTAAATTCATGTTTATTACAGTGACGCTGTGATAGATTTTTCAAGAAGCTAATTATTCATCTGGAAAAGGTAAGGTAAGAAAAACAGAAAGTTAAAAAGGAAAAATTAAAAGATGAAAATGCCTAGCGCACATGTCATGCGCCTGCGAGCAGTCGTGGTGGCTGGGTCGTTTTTTCATCCAAGGAAATCACTACGGTGATTGCCGCGTGTGCATGCCGCACACAGGGCCACCAGGCCACGTCAACCATTCGCTGGGCATGCATTTGAGTGCATTTGCGCCGGCTTGGCTCTCCATTACGGGACTAAAATCATGCATTATATTGACACGTGAGGATTCGTTTGCCAGGGTTTATAACAACTAAGAGGCCATGACCGAACGAATGGTCCTTCAATCACCATGGCCTCAATAGTGAGCGATGTGGTAATTGGGCTTGTCAGAAAATCCAAATGACTCTTTAGCCCATCTATAAGACGACAGTCTATTTTGGGAACTAAGCAAATGGCTCCCCGTCCTATTTTTCTTATTGAACTACAAAGCTAGTTTTTTTTAGACCTCCCTCAATTTTTAAAACCATTTGATTTTGCTGATGTGACGTCACTTCAGAATGGGTAAATCTGACTAAGTTGAAAATTAGGGAGGTAATCAGACTAGAAATATCTTTTTTAAACATAAAAAACAATAAATAAATATTTTTCAAAAAATTTATCTAAATATTTTTTACATGAAAAAATAATGCAATTAAAAGTCCTAAAATCTAGTTTAATATTATAAAATTCATTGGTAATTTGTTTTACTTTGGTGATTCATGAACTAGTTTCATTTTTTTTTTCTAAAAGCATGCTCTATCTTATGGCCCCTACTATTTATAGACTCATTTTCGTGCTTATTTGCTAGTAGAAGATCTCACTATCTATTATAATTAGTTGATGTTGATCTTGACTATGTAGAAACATTACTGGAGCATCGTCATGACCATACGTGTGGTAGGGTGCATGTAATCACAATGCTAACACGGATACTTCGAAAAATTATTCAAGGTTGGGGACCAACACCCACCCTGCCGCACATAAGTAGTTCTAACACGCTCCATTGATGCCACATCAAAGGGGTAAATCGGACCAGCCCCTACCCTGCAACCTATTGCATTTTTTTTCCATGTAAATGTATTTGGATAATTTTTTTGGAAATATTTGTTTATGATTGTTTGGATTTTTTTTAAATATTTCAAGTCAATTTAACTCCTTGAACTTTCAACTGAGTCCGATTTATCCCCTTTGACGTGGCATCACGTTAGCAAAACTACTATCAAAACTACCGCAGGTACAAAAACAAACAGTTTTAAAAGCTAAGGGAGGCTAAAAAAGTGGTTTAATAGTTTAGAGAGGAAAATTGGATGGCTACGTTAGTCGAGGGAGGTAAATTAAATATGATTTATGTTATTTATCTGTCAACAGATTTTGTTGACATTTATCTGTCAAATTCTAGATCGTTAATTTGTTCTGAGATTCGTGCATATGAATGGGTCAGCTATCGGGTCCGCCATGTTTTGATGGGTCACGAATTGAGCCTGCGAAATCCACAAACCGCTATTTTTGAAATCCGCGCCACCCCTTATCGTTTCCCTTCGTCTCCCCCTCCTTTTCCCCCGAATCCCCTCCGTCGCTTTCCCCTCTTCGCTGCGTAGAGCAGGCGGTGGGTCGGTGGCCGCTGTCGCTTGGCCTGCGCCGCTCCTCACCGTGCCTCCCTGCTGAAGCTGTGGGCACACACCCGCCGCGCGCTCCCTGTTGGTGGATCCAGCCGGGGTAGAGCCGCCGGGGGTGTGGTGTTGTTGTCGCGCGCTGGATGCCCTGCGCCGCGGCCGTCGTTGGAGTCTCTCCCTCGCCGATTTGGAGGCTCGCTCGCGGCAGGTACCTTCCTACGGCGTGTGCTGTCCCTTGATCTGAGCTCTGTTGTTTGGGGTAATTTGGTTCGGTAGATCTGGTTCTGTAGTTGTTTGATTGATTGTTCTAGGATTTGATGTATTTTTTGGTTCGAGTCCATGGAGGATGGAGTCATCTTTTGCTTTTCGCCTGGGTGCCGAGGCTGGTTATCTCATTTGCCGAATCGAAATCTAGAACATGGTATGTTTGAAATGTAGAACTCGTCTCTGATGTCTGAACTCTGAAGTGAATGGAGCTAGCTACCATGATAGTGGCATGTGGTCGTTTCAGTAGCTTACCGATAATAGTAGCGAACATAGGCCTAGTGCAGCGTATGTCTACTTGTGTTTGTTTCAGCAATGAGCATGCAGATTCCATACTCTCTTTTTCTTTGGGAGCTTCACCTTCATCTGTTGCTAATCTCTCTAGTATGCTTATCTGAAGATGCAAAGCTAGTCTGCTATACAGAGAACTGAGAGAAGGTACTGTGCTGCTGAGGATAATTTTGCCCATCGGTTCGATTTCAAATGAACTTCTGCTAGGGTACTGAAATCCGTGTAGCCATGCAATGATTTTTGCGAGCGAGTTAGGGTACTGTGCTGCTGAGGATAATTTTGCCCATCGGTTCGATTTCAAATGAACTTCTGCTACTGTTTTTTCAGAAGAAAATCAGTAACCTGTGGAACGCCGACACCTTTTCTATGGGCAGGGAAAGAGCTGAGTATGAGTTCAGTTGTTGATGCTGAGTGGCTGTAGTTTGATTAGTATCAAGCTGCTATCAGTTGATCTCTGTGCTAACTAATCTGCCTATTTGATTCTAAAATGGTGACTGTAGTCTGTATGCATATCACTTCTGCACACCTACCCTATGAACCTATTTGTGAAGATTTTAGTCAATTTTTGAGATGCATTCATTTGTCTATAGGTTGTTTGATTTAGATGTCCAAGTCCTGCTGTTTTTGTCTCATGTTGTAGTGTGAGCTTTTTTATCCTCCCTGCATGTGAATGAGTTATACCTTGGTTGTCGTTCGAGCCATTTTTGATGTGTGTGTTGCTGCTGAAGTATTGTTAGCAGCTTGTTAACCAGAGAAAAAATAATTACTGGCAAGTACAGTTTCCAGTATTAGCAGTTACCCAGCATGGTAATGCAACTGAAAATATTCCAAGTGATAGGCTCTATAACAGCAAATTTGCAAGCATAAATATGGACATTGTGCAATTGGGTATTACCATGCTAGGGGTAAGTGCTGCTGGGTAACTCCAGATGTCTTTCATATGTTTGTTTAGCCAGTTGTCTTAGATGTCCATTTTTAACTGATTTGAATTTGTCAGTATCCAGTTATGGTTTTCCATTATATTTTCGCAACTGAAGGGCAAACATGCTTGTTAGAAATCAGTAGGCCAAAGGTTAAGAGAAGGGAAAAAAGAGGGGTTACGAATGCTAATTGTGGCATCATGATGTCTTTGTTTATGGTGCTACGAATGTAGGTTCAGCAGCTATGATCATATAGTTCTCCTTTTTTATTAGGGATATATTTTTTGTGGGATCTTTTTTATTGCCTATAGCTTTGGATTTCTGATGTCTTGCTAGCCTGTGGCTCATGAAATTGGGGCACCAAGGTGCTTGTTATGTAGATGGTTAGCTTTGCATAAATTGTTCATAATGGTTACATTTTAATTTTCTATGTTTTCATCTGGCTGATCATTCTCTTTTTAGCAGCTTGCGCTCATTTTTTGTTGTTGTTTTGTTATTTTTACAAGTTGAGCAATATCAGTAGCAGCAGCCATTTGAGCTTGTGTCTGCTTTTGTCCATGCTATTTTTGGTGTATGTATGTCTGGTTTTGACAGCTGGAAACAGATTGGGTCTAGTTAAAAACTATGACTAGGATGAGTTTGTGACGTCCTGCATGAATCTTTTTTTTAAGTTGATAATTGAAAGTATATCATGTTTTCAGTTGGCAATTCAATAAGATAGCTTTCTTACATCTTATTTAAAGAATAGTTTTGCTGTTTTTTGGTTAGCTGTTTTCCTGGACAAGTGGAGTGGCAATGGCGAGTCTCCCATCTGATGGTCTTGATGATTTGTTGTTTGACATGTATAAGAAGCAGGTTTGTATATGTTTTTTTTATTGCTTTTTGTTGCTGCATTATTTTTTTTTCTCTCATTTGTATTTGTGGGCCTTTTTTTGTCTTTTGCCTTTTTCTGGTATTTGCCTTTTGAATTTTTCTTTGTCTGTGTGTCTTTCTCTCTATCTTTGTGTGTGTCTCTCTCTATCTCTGTCTGTGTTGGTATTTGCCTTTTGAATTTTTCTGTCTGTGCATCTCTTTCTCTATCTTTGTGTCTCTCTCTATCTGTGTTTTTTTAGCAGATCTGCTTTTCTTTTTAGTTGAGTTGACTTCTCTGTCTCTCTCTGTTTGTTTCTCTCTTTTTCTGTGTGTGCGTGTCTGTGTCTCTCTCTATGTGTGTGTTTCTCTCTCTTTGTGTGTGGGCTCAATGTGTCTTTTTTGATTTGTTTGATATTTGTTAGAAGTTTTTTGAGTATTCTATCATGTTTATTTGTTCCTATGAGTCTTTGTGTGTGTCTCTCTCTCTATCTCTATGTGTGTGTCCTTGTGTGTTTTTTAATTTTTTCTGAGCCTCTCAGTTGGCCTGTTGACTTCAGTTCCTTTTTGTGAGTGTGGCTGTCTTTTTTTGGTTTTCTTTGTGTGTGTGCACGCGCCTGTTCCTGATTGAGCTTTTTTTCCTTGCATTTGATTTTTTGTATCCTTTGTTTTTTTTTGGCTCAATGTGTCTTTTTTGATTTGTATGAGATTTGTTAGAAGTTTTTTAAGTATTCTGTCGCCTAGGGGTCTTTGTGTGTGTGTCTCTCTCTGTGCGTGTGTCTTTGTGTGTGGGTCTGTTTGCTCTGTTCCATTCTTATATGATGTCTTTACAGTTAAGAGACCTTATGTTGCTCCTTTTCCATTTCTGCTCTTTTGTACAGAAGCGTTTCCAGAATGATATGTCAATTAACAATGCACATGTCGATGTATTGCAAGGTCAATGTTGGGAAAGTACTCCATGAAAACGACTGCAGGTTGGAGATATTGTGAGGGTAATGTCTTAAATGCCTATTTAGTATCTTGTGAGTTAATCTACATATTCCATACTGAAAGTAATTGTCCTGATTTGTTTCTTGTGTAATGTTGAGGTTTAATGGCATAAAAAACTAATAGTGGTGACACTTCTTCAGAGCAGATCAAGCAAGATGATTATTTCCCTGTTAACTTGCTCTTTCAGTATAGGTTGTATTTGTTTTTGTTTGGAGCAAAGTATCCTTTTATGCGCGATCTGATGTTTGATGCCTACATTATTGCAGTTGTTCTGTACTGGTGGGTAGCTTTTGCCTTCAACAGTAATGGCATGTGGGATGCACTGCGCTTTTGCCATTAAGGGTCTTCCAGCTGAAGTTGCTACTAATCAAATTGTTGAGGTACTGCTATCTATTTTTTCCATCCCTGGTGTATTCGTTTGTTGATAAGTCATGGTTTTATCTGTACTCTTAGGTCTTTTATGCTGAGTTCGTTTTGTTCTAGGCATCTATATTATGGTGTTTCCTGGTGCTTGTTGATTGGCTGATGATTAGCTCCTTGTCATTTTGGGGTTGATGAGCTTTTGTGAGATGATTTTTCCTTTTCGATTGAGATGATCAGAGTTGACATAGACATTTGGGCTAGGGATTTGGTCACATTGTGATCAGGAGTTGAGTTTGGCTTGTTTGCTCTTGCTAGGTGCATAACAAGAGGATAGAAAATATAAGCACACTGTGGACCTCCCGAAACCAACATTTGGGCTGAGATCGAATTATGTACAACGGGAGCCAGAGCTCCAAAAATTATGGGATGAGAATCAGGTTCTGAAAAGGGCATCTGAAAGGAACACTGGAGTGAGTCGATATCTTCAAGTGGGCAGACCCAGTGCCAGAGGCTCCCACACGAGTGGGGTCTGGGGAAGGGAATAACCGAAGCAAAGTCTTACCTCCGCAGAAATTCTGCAGAGAGACGGCTTCGAACCCAGGACCTGGTGACTCGGTGAACTAGCACTCACCAACTGCACCAGGCCTGCCCTTCAGTCGATATCTTCAAGTACATACCTAAAATTTAATAGATCTGTTAATCTAATTTAGTTACTTGTTCTGTTTGGATGATTGATTAGCTTGCATTTGTTCTCCACGATGGCCCTCTGTATGCTAATGGTGATCTTCACATGGGCCATGCGCTCAATAAAATCCTCAAAGATTTTATAAATCGCTACATGGTATTAACTGCTGTTCATATGACTGTTGCTATGGGTTAGTGTTTTCAAAATCACAGCTTTGCTTATGTTTTTTTATACGCAGCCGCTTTAGTATCATAAAGTGTCCTTTGTTCCTGGTTGGGATTGCCACGACCTTCCAATAAAACTAAAAGGCAATATCATTACAAAGGTATTTCTTTCTGTTGTATCTATGCAGCCCAACTCTTAGCTAGCTTAGTGCATTAACCCAAGTATAATAAGTTCATGATCTTGTTGTTGCTATGTAAATCAGAAACCTTCACTGATAGTCATTCTTCATAACCTACTTAGGAAACCTCTATGTGGTCTTATATTGAAGAATCATTTATGCTAGTGAACTCATTTTCTCCAACGCAAGTCTCTGAACTCATTCAACCTCCTGGAATGACTGTGCGGTATGTCTATTCCTGCTACCCTGTACCTATTGGATGAGTATTGGGTTTTGGATCTATGTGCTAATCCTAGTCTTGCTTGTTGATCTTGGACCAAGTTCAATCAAATATAGATTCATTTTGTTGGACGAATCTATGTTTTTTGAGTGAATTTGGCATATAATATATTGAGTTGCCTGTGGGGTTGCAACTGTATACTAGAACTATTAGCAAGTGGTTGAATAGCTCTGTTTGCTACCACTAGGTGGATAGGGCCACATTCCAGTGTGTCTTGAGTTGAAACTGTATGCATTTTGAAGCATTTTTTAACTGCCTGGTAGCTGAGTATAGGAGTTGCAGTCTGCACGGTTACTGATATCTACATCACGTCTTCTGGAGGTTGTCTTTGAATCACGGCTGTTGTAGCTGTTTGGAGCACATCTTTTGCAATAATACGTAAGTTTTTGCACTTTTGTATGCATATTTCTTATACATCACCCAACTAGTAAGATTGTTTTTTTGCTACCCCCTTCTGTTTGCAATTAGCTGCAAGTTCGTTAATGGCACACTTTTGAGCCTTTTCAGAGGACAATATGACACTTTTGAGCATGAGACTACTGCATCTACTGGAGGCTGCTTCCTGACCAGAGGTAAGAGTAGCTAGCTAGCATCACTGATCTGCCTTGCTTCTCTTTTTTTCGTTTGGAGCTTAGAAATCAGAATCATGCGAATGTGTGTGATGACATGTCTCCCTGTGGCACAAACTGCTTGCAGGTTCTTGGAGATGACTAGGTTCTGCTGCAGTAGTGAGTTCGAGGCACAACTTTCAGCACTGGGAGACCTGCCTCCATCAATCCAGCTCGACTCCTCATCTGCTGGGTAATACAATTACAATCTCTCCATCAGTTCCACTGTCACTCGGCATCGATTGCCTTTGCCTGCTAGGTCGAATTCTAGCTATTCCCTGCAGTTCTATGCATGCTCTATCGATCGGTCAGAATGCACGCCGAGACAATGGTGTCCAACCAGCTGATTTGGCAGAGCAGCCACGTGCCAGAGCTCCAAACAAGTTACTCCAGTGTAAGGAAAGCACACCGATCAGCTTTTAGTTATCTTCAACCTTCCTCCACTGCCAATGTTTCGAAATCATTCAACCTCCTGGAATGGCTGTGCACTAGTCCATTTTCTACTACCCTGTACTTGCTGGATGATTATTGGGTTTTGGATCTTTGTGCTAATGCTAATGGGTTTTGGATATTTTTGTTGATTTATATGTGCTATTGAAATCTGACAAATAAAAGGTTAGCAAATCTGTCAGTTTTTCTTTTGGCTGATGTGTCAGCTTTTCATTTGTTAAAAATTTGACAGATTTTTGGTGTAAAAATCTGTCAACAGATATATAGATAGACCCATATTTTCCTTTATTTTGCTACCAGCACAACGCACGAATCCCGGGTTTAGCCAGTTGAATCCTGGTAACGGTCCGATCACACCACACGAGCCTCTATTTTATTTTGTTTGGGCCCAACAAAATAGGAGAATATGGCCACGAGCGTGGTTTTGTGCAGGCGTTTGGGCCATAGCTGGGCTTTTGGGCGGCACATGGTTTATTTCCTTATATGTGTTCCTTTTGGGCTGCACATGGACATGGCTGGGTTTTTGGGCCGTACATTTGAGCGCTGTTGGCCTGTCGTGCCATATGACCTCATGGTATGGAATAAGCTCAAATGGAAAATCCAAGGGCAGCTATAAATGTTTTAATTTAATTAGCTGTTCCATGAGTAGAGAGATTGCGGTTGATACTCTCAAATCAGTTTAGGATGCTTTAATTTACCATTGGTAGTATGATACTTACTTTGGTGCGCATCTTGGGTAGCAAAAAAGGAGCAGTAATGTGTGACACAGCTCACTTCATGGTTCAGTTCATGTTTGTTAGCAACGCAACTGATGCCTAGTCCTGTTCAGTTCATACTTATGATGGCCGCACAAGACAAGAGTTTGCCGCCTACAACCACAAGTTCGTTTGCAGCCATGCACAACATCATGTTGGTGATGACTTCTATGATAATTCATTTCATTATTCCACGGTGGCCAAAACCTGACGAGACTCAGAATAAAGCACATATAGAGTGCCATCGATTCAGACCCTTATTCAATTCATTTCCTTCCATCTCACACGATATGAATCAGCAGCCGGGCAAACAAAGGTTCCAGAATGCACCGTTGATAAAGGAATAATGCATGAACAGTTTATTTGTACTCACACTAACGGTTTGCATTCTAAGCTAGATCAATGTCGACGGCAATGATATATACTATACTCCTAACCCTATGCCTAGGATGCCATCCAAAAATGTTGTAAGAAAGAGTAACTTTTGTTTCTCATGTAATGGATTTCTGAAATATTGGAGCAAACCAAAGTGCTGTACTGACCAGTAAGCCAAGGAAGTTACTTCTGAAACCTTATTTGTATCTTCTTTAGAACCACGGGTCTACATGGTGATTCACCCAGCTTGGCAATAAAGTTCCTTCAGAAACCTTATGTGTAGCTTCTTTAGAATCACACGTCACAATATCATGCCTGTTCTCCGTCTTAACTCTTTTGTGAGTCTATCATACATTAGCTACTTTCATTGTTTCAAAACTTGCAAAGTATGTGGTGGACTTCAGTGAGCCTTTCTCCTAACCCACTCACAATGATAT